>JAPQNM010000005.1:18088624-18096124 GCA_029783475.1 Metacarcinus magister | reverse complement strand
TACATCATTAGTATTAATACCACTAGTGTTAATGTTATCACCAACTGCTGTGGTATTGAAGACTGAACTCAAGTATTCATTCAACATTTTTGCCATTCTTGATTATCTGTCACAAGGTTGTCATTGCTGTTCTTTAATGGCCCAATACCAATTATAATATGTTTCCTGTTATCAATGTATCTATATTTCATTTTGACATAATATGTGCTTTTTGCTGCAATATTTTCTTCGTATTGCCATTTTGCTTGCTGAATTTTTTTTCAACTCTTCTAAGATTTATTATATAATCCCATGTTTTCAGATTAATTCTGCACTTTCATACGTTTATGTAACCAATTTCAAGCCTGAAACGCTATTTCAATTTAATTATTAAACCAAGAATTATTTTTTTTAGTGTTAGGTCTTTGCTCGTAGTACGGGATGAAATTAAATTAAGTTAGTAATTGATTACATAACACCACTGTATCTCAGCCTGTATTGTATCTGTTAACTGAAGATATGATACAGCTCGTCTGAAATTTTCAAAATTGACTCTTAAAATTTGGCACCAGTCTTATTTTCGAGTACATTAATCATTTCATTAATATCAACTCTTATTAGTTTATGATCACAAGATCCAAAATGTTCGTCAACTGCACCGTTAATGATGAGATGTTCCGGACTGACTATGAAGAGATCAAGTATATTATGTTCAATTGGCTTAAGAAGTTATGTTAAAAAATTCTAGCATTATATGTGACTGATTCAACGCCAGCGCGAGTCAGCCACTCTATATGGGGAAGATTAAAGTATCCCAGAATTAATGACTCACTGTTTCGGAGTGCTTGTCGCAAGACGAGATGCTAACCACTTCTGAATCGTTTGTTCCTTAACCTTGAAGAGCAGCCCGAGTCAGGCCAGGAGCAGCTATGCGTCTGGTGGCGAGTCCAGTGTGTGTGTGAGACGGTGACTGAGGAGGAACTGACGCCCCCGCTTTGAGTTGAGAGTTGAGGCCCCACCTCCTGCCGTCACGCCTCGCCTCCTCTCTCTTCTCATGCGGTTTTCTCTGTAATGAGGGCGGATAAACACACACACATATACACACACACAAACTCTCTCTCTCTCTCTCTCTCTCTCTCTCTCTCTCTCTCTCTCTCTCTCATGTACTACATATACCATGTGCTCAAGTTTTGCAGCATACAGCGTACCTATTTAAAGCAACAAATAACATAATGCATACTCATACATATGTAGGTCATCGCATACCCAAACAATATTACCATCAATACAAAAAATATCCATTCATTCCCTACTTTCCATACAAAATGGTGAGCATTTTGTGGGTCACGAACAGACATTTGTTCAAACGTGACGCTGTTCTCGGTTTCTCTGTTCCCTCTGTGCATGTTCGAAAAGTGGGCCATTACGCCTCAATTTCCCTTTAAATACAAGGGAAACTTCACCCACTATTTCTTTTCTCTGCCCTAATAATTCCGCGGTCGCTGGCCTCTCCCACCACGCGCTACTCTCTCCTCGTTTTCTTGTACTCGTCTACACATTCATTCATATTCCCGTCCATAACTATGCTTTAGTAATATATTATTATCATTATTATTATCCTCAATATAATTTCTATTTCTATTCTTATATATATTATCATCATTGATATTACTATTAGTACTATTACTATTATTCTAATTATATATATTATCATTATTACTATCAATAGGCCCTATCATTATCATTACTATTATTATTAAAATCATTATTATTATTACTATTATTATTATTGTTATTTTAATTATTATTATCACTATACTAAATGGCCAAGCAGGAGCCTTAGGAGAGTCTACTGTAAATCCAGGATCCTAGTGAAGCACCAAAGGTAACCATGAATTGTTTGAATTTAAAAACATTCAATTTTAGATGTGATGCAAAAATATGAACAAGGATGTCAAGTAAGGCATTCCAAATCCTTATTATTGAAGGATTTTAGGTTCTTGAAAACTCATAGATGTTAAATCAGTGGACATATTTAATTACTCTTTAGAGAAAGAGAATGTCGTGCAAAAAGGACAGATCAGAAAGGTTGGGGGCAGGATTTGATGCAAGGGATGATAACTTAACGCTGATTACTAGCGTCTGGAGCATCTGTTAGAACAAATTCAAGGCAGTTACCAGACCGTAGTGTAAGCCCAGTCACGGTGTTCACAACCTGCAAGATTTGCAAAATCAAGAGCAGCATGACCATATGGTGCGAGTTCAACGGTGTCGGCAGATTTCTTCAACTGAACGATAAAGGACACACAGCACGTCGATGTGTTTTTTTTTTTTTTTCCGGTGTTGTGATGATCAGCTGACTGATCCAAGATGGCGGCGCACCCTTTTCGTGGGTACCCTTATCGCCGTGGAAAAAACTTGCTGATTAACATATAATAGAGTCTGGAGCAATTATAGCTGCAGTAAATGCAGTATTTAGATGGCTAGAAGATGTGAGGAAATAAAAGAAGCCGTAAACTCCTGTGAGCGTGGTGATATTGCGTAGATGATAGTGTGGCTGGTAAATTTCTAGTTCCTCCCAATGCACTTGGATGTAAATAACACACTTTTCGTATAAATATTGATCCATTTCGAACGATTTTGACATCCATTTTCGTCGAAAATGCATATCTAATAAGACATCCCCATCAACCCCCAACAATTCTGGGGACCTGTGGGAATGCGGGGTTCTTGGGGGAAGACAAAATACAATGATTGTCAGTAAGTAGTTTGGTAATTCTGCATAACTACTGCTTCGACGATATCGATATAAATATGAGGTCGTACATACTATACATAGTGTACTTAACACATCTGTAAAGGTTTCAGGCGGTGCTAACCATTACTTGGCTGGTAAAGCATCTTTCAAGTTAGGTTAGGTCATGGGGTAGAATTTTACATCTTCACCGAAATAAATTGTCTGCAACGCGTCCAACTTCCTATTGTTGGTCATAGAGAACATTTAATAGCTTCTAAATTAACCTAGGTAAAGATTCGAAAGACGACCCAGTCTGTTTTTTGGACAAAACAATTTTTTTCTGATAAATTTTGATGCGTTTTGAATTAATCTGATGTTTGTTTGTTATGCCATGCATTTTTTTCCCAAGGTAAAAATTGCCACAAAAAAGTCAGATTAATTCAAAACCATCAAAATCAATAAGAGAACAAATTTCTTTAAGTAAGCCTAAGCAAACCTAATTAAACCTAACTTAACCAAAGCAAACCTAATTAAACCTAACCTAACCTATCTGAACAAGTATCTGAGGTTGAATTTGCAGTGCATTACAAAGGTAGTGAGATATCGAGTGGGTCATCTTACGAATCTTGACCTGGTTTGGTTATGTAAGGGTAGATTTAGTTAGGTTAGGCTTAATTAGTTTTGCTTAGGTTTAATTAAGTTTGCTTGAAGCAATTTTTCTCCTATTGATTTTGATGGTTTTGAATTAATCTGACTTTTTTGTGGCAATTTTTACCTTGGGGGAAAAAAAATTACCTGGCATAGCAAATAAACATCAGATTAATTCAAAACACATCAAAATCTATCAGAAAAAAATTTGCTTTGTCCAAAAAACAATCTGGGTCGTCTTCCGAATCTTTACCTGAACCTAACATAACATAACCTAAATTAACCAAACCTTAACCTACATTGACAAATAACAGAACCTTGTTCAAACCAAACTAAACTTTACTTTTCGAAGAGGTCTCACAGAAAACATTGAATATCTCACTAACTAAGAATTTGCGACGGAATTTTAATCAAGAAAACCTTTTCAAAATGCAACAGGTAATGCAAAAATACAACCCTGAATTCTCTAGAGCATTCTAATGAAGATGTAAAATAATACTGGTTATGGTTAGGTTACATTAGGTTATGGTTAGATTAGGTTTGGTTGGGTACAGTTTGGCTCGGTTAGGTTCGGTTATATAAGCTTTTTATATTTCATTACCCAAAAGTTAGGCATTTCACTCTAGATTTTTTTCCGGATTGCCATATTAAAGCCTGAATCTAAGTCAGTTTCTCTAAGTCAATTACTCGAAATCAATTGCTCGAGAAATAATTTCTCAAACTATCAATTGCTCAACAGTAAATTGCTCTAAATAATAACCTAACCTAAGTAGAAATGTACCCGTTCTTGATTTTAACTGTTCAATTAACAATAATAAAGTTGTATTTCTTTATCTTATTTTTGGATATTATTCATTAAACTAACTTTTTTCGAGCAATCTACCTTTTGAGCAATTGATTGTTCGAGATATTATTTTTCGAGCAATTTACTGTCGAGCAATTGATTTTGAAAAATTTACCGGATACCTTATGGCCTATATTTGATTATAATGACGAGCACCACCTGAAACCTTCACAAACGTGTTACGTACACTATGTATAGTATGTAGGACTTCATATTTCTATTGATATCGTCCTAGCAGTAGTTGTGTAGATTTACCAGCAGTTTCGAATACATTTAATGAGCTTTATTTTTTCATATATTTATTTTCTAAGTGTGATCTGAAGGATTACCTTACCCAGGTGATCCCAGCATTGTACATCATTCTTGGCAACTCACCCAGTCTTTTCAGGTGTCCAAACCATCTCAGTATTCATATCAAATTATTGTTGTAATTTACTTAGAAAATAATGTCTTTTAAGGTAAACATGATAGAAAACCAAGAAAATTTATTGACTTGTAAATACAATCGATTAGATTATCTTAGATTATAAACAAACATTCAAGACATAAACCCATATACATTAATGAATACAAGTATGTACAGGTTTGGGAGACTGCATTGTGTAAAAATTGAAAATGAAAGTAGCTGAGGAATAATATGGAGATAACATTAGTGTCTTCTCCCGAGGTTAATACTTACATGTCAGATATAATTAAGGTATGTTCCTATCAAATTTATTATTTTATGTCGCCTCTATCTGTATATAGACAGTTAGGTACAGTAGGTGTTGTGTTATTAATAGATAGTCGGGTCTTAGGGCGTTTCTTGACCGTCTGTTGTAAGACGAATTCCTTATTACCGAGACGGCGATATTAAACGTCTTACTTCATCATATATACGAATGTATTGACTTCACTGTCTTAATTACTTATTCTATAACTTCAAAGGATCTTAGTGCATTGTTCCTGGGTGAACCTCAGTCTCTGACAGATAAGAAAATTAGCTTAAACGTCTCCGACAGTGGAAATCTAAGATTCTGCGGCTACTTCCTCTGGTCGCCTTGCAAAATGTAAACAAAAAACCCCCAGTCTCAGTCCAAGTCCCCTCGGCTGATGCTCTGGCTGATCAGCCGAAGCTCGGCTGGCCAGCGAGGCTCGGCTGACTGTTCGCGGCGTTGTGATTGGCTGAGCTCGGCTGTGTATCATTGTGGGGCGTTGTGATTGGCTGAGCTCGGCTGTGTAACATTTGCGGGAGTCGCCACCGAACGGGCCTGCAATGGCCTCTGCACAGCCTAAAATGTCATGATCTTGGGCAGAGAAACAAAATCGTGTCGGCTGGCCCTCAAACTATTAATGCTTGAGTAAAGGACTACAAAATCTATATCAGACAACAAAATTTTAGCGGACATAGCCTAGTAAACCCAGACCCAAGTATCCACGTAGGTAAAGAGGTTTAAGGAGTATTATTCTCCTGCCAACATTGACATATGAAGTAGAGATCTGGACGTGTTATGAAGCACGGCAGTAGAATGCGCTTGTTGAAATGAGTAATTTGAGGACACGTGGCATGACAAAGATGAAAGTTGAGAGCAATATAAGCATATGTATGAAAGATGGGGTGTTAGGCGAAATACTCCTCCGGCGCTAAATTCCAGAAATAGTTGTAATTTTTCGCTAATTTTTCATATTTTGCATATTCTCCTCTCCAAATATATGAAACATGCATCATTACGGTAATTTAATCCAATCAGATTGTTCACATGGTTAACACTAAATCAAAGTCAGTAATCACAATGAAACTAAGTCTATGGACGTTCTTGTGCAATCCTGGGAAGTGCTCTTTGTACCTGCACAATGGCTGTGATGTATGATCTTGTATATCTTCCAAATAAAACAATCAATCAATCAATCTAATATAAGTTGTTTCAATAATCCTCCATACTGAGGTGTTTTTTGCCCTCATATTTTGCAGCTTCACTTTGGTCCCAACGCATGACTATGACAATATAGATGTACAGTCATTCTATATGAATGTTTAAAAGGACTACAAATCCATCTAAGAATAGTAAGCCTGTAAATAACAAACATGTTTTCCCACACTCCTCCATGCTGACCAGCGAATTTTATTTACTAATTTCTTTAGTTCTAGTGTTTTACTTGTCCTAACACATGCTACAGGTAACACTGAGACACTCGTATCCAATGTCAGTGATTACGTAAACTAAGAGTGAATTAAAGGCCTTCAAATGTGTTTACATACCCTCCATGGTAACCTGGTTCATCTCTCATTTCTCTTGTTTTACAGCTTTCCTAGAACATGTTTTAAGCAACTATAAGACACTACCTTTCTATGTCAATACTTACATGCGATCAAGGTCTATAAATAACTATGGTAAACTAATCTTGTAAGGAGTAAAGCTGTACTGGAACTTTTATTTGGCTTCCCACCAGTCCAGAGTCCACTGCGCCTGTGCAGAAGCCTCCAACATGATTCGCAGTACCTAAAGACATTTTGGCTAACAGCGGCATGGAAATTTATGCATTTGGAGTGGTGAAATGAATGAATGAAAATAAATACTTTAGTTGGGTTGGTCACATTGCGAGGATGAAGAGTTTATGAAAAAGTGCATGTGAATGAAATTGAGGAATCTAATAGTTGAATAATACACCTAGGTAGATGGCTAGGGTTAAGGAGTATATAAGTCAGAAGTAATAGTAGAGAGGTAGGGCTTAACCAAGCGAAGAGGGTGTGTTTCAATGGGGAGAGTTGAAGACTGTTATGCAGTGGTCACCCACTTGGGGATGCTCCCAGAGGGAGAGAGGCATTAGAGAATACAGATTATAGAATATAATATTCTAGACTGAAGCCATATATGCAGCAATTAAGTAAATGAACTAAGGTGAAGTCCATAACTCCTTTGCAAATCCAAATGTAGCACTTTGATAAGTTTACAAACCACAACAGAAATTACTATTACCTTTAATCATGCAATCTGATCATGTCCAATGAATTCTTTTATACAGTGACTGTCTTGATGAATGTGAAAATGTCTACACCATTGACAGCAAAAAATAATCAATGAACTTGATTTATTTGGAGAAAGGAATGGTGGATGGATAAGTATGTATAGACCATGCAGACCTGGTTTAATTCAAGACCAGCTTGAGGTAGAGGGTGGTGCCATAAATGTAATATCTATCCACATCTGGCCCCAAACCTGTATCTACCATAGTACAAAATTACATAATAACAACAGAGGATTGGGCAAGAAAAAAAAGTGTTCATTCAAACAGATTGAATTGAAAATTTGAG
>JAPQNM010000005.1:18058624-18078624 GCA_029783475.1 Metacarcinus magister | reverse complement strand
TACACATGGATCACTGATGTGGTTTCTCTCAGCATCATCACATTAAACTATAATAGCCAAGTCAGGCATGACTAAACAAGGGTATTTACAAAGGGGTAATGGCAACGGGTGTCCTTCACCGTCACATGAAATGGTGATTATGAAATCTGTCAAAAATATGACATATTGTTACAATCCTTCTGTGAATGTTATGGCTTTGCCAGAACCCCAGAATAAATATAATAAAGGCTAGTAAGATATGAACATAGTAGTATATGTATGTATTCTCTATACAGGTATATCAGGTGTGCACAAAATATATACACACAAAATACATTACAAAAACTTACCTTCTCAACACTGGTGTTTCACAAACCTCATATATATATAATATATATATATACACATATATATATATATATATATATATATATATATATATATATACATATATATATATATATATATATATATATATATATATATATATATATATATATGTATATGTATATATATATATATATATATATATATATATATATATATATATATATATATGTATATATATATATATATATATATATATATATATATATATATATATATATATATATATATATATATATAAACACGTATATGCTTTATACTCTGATATTCCTTCCTTTAGTTGTGAGTGTGATTAAGATATGAGTTAGTGGTGTTGATTTTGTTAACTCATTATCTATTCTTTTCATCAGTATTTTCTTCTATTCCTTATCCAATTCATGATTCTTATATGATATGCAGTCCTTTTTGTTTGGCTGTCTGATGGCATTCAACTGATTATTCAAATAATCACTTTCAAAACAAAGCAATAAATACACTTTGAGATACTGCTCAGTACACCAAATGTTTTGACCACCTTGGCTCTTTTCTTCCAACCCAGCGTTAAATTAAAATTCTGGAAATTATTTTTCTTGAATGTCTATCAAGTAGCACAATGATGCCCTCTATCAGGACAGCTTCCAAAGCTGTCAGCAACAATCAATGTGTCATTGACAAACTTGTACCAAAGGAGTTTTAGGAAAAACTCATTTCAAAAGGATATTTTTTTTTCTCTGCCACTATCTCAGTTCTACATAAGACTTCTTAAAATATAGATAAATCAAATATACTTTTAAATAAAGAAAAAATTAATTTAGTTCAGCACACAACAGTACACACCACAACAGAGGTAAAGGGTCACCACAGCTTAGCAGGAACAGTTGTCACGACTAGATTGTGAGTCATTGCTGAGGTTGGTTCTACCAGGCTGTGTTGGCTTGTGCTGGACTCCAGACTCAGCAGCATTCAAGTCCAGGCTAGAAAGTCAAAAATACAATATATAAACTTAATACTGAATAAAACATGCCACATGTACAAAAACTTGCACTGGTACATGATACACAATTTGAACCTCAATTAATTATCCCCAAAACATTGATTATTAAAACTGAAACTTCCAATCCAATTGTTTACATGATTACTAATGTTGACAGGGATCCAATTGTCGTAGCACAGAATATTTTAGAGCAAATAAAGTTAAATTCAGGTTATGGATAAACAATAAGAAAATCATTTATTTGATATTTGCATAACTTTAAAGTAAAGTTGTAAGGTTGGATTTACTGGTAGTTAATTAGTTTCCTTGTTCCTTCATATTCATTCTCTCCTTCTCTGCACTTCAATTACATTGTAATTTTGTCAACTCATTGGGATATCACAACAAAACACAACTAATAACCTCTATTTGCAACAACTGACAAACACTGACAAGCATTGCTTTTTCACGCCTCTTAAACAACTGATTGCTTTTAGAATTCTCATACAAAATGATTGAAGATAAATCAATCTTGTCTAAATATGTTAATAATTCTTAAAGCCTGTAAAAAAAAATGCTTTTATAAAGTTCTAATTTAATGTATACCTATATATGTTTGAGCTTAGTCAATACATGTACAGCCATAAACAGAAAGATCTGGACAGATAGGGATGAGCTTAATTGATTTCCTTTCCTATTCATATTTTCTGTTAAATCATCAATCATATCCACCTGACTGGCAAAACCTTTCTTTCCTCCCCTGCCTCTCCCTTCAATGGCCATGCGTTCCCTTTCTTTCCCAGGGGATGTCATTATTTCCAAAGGGAAGATACGAGCAGGGTCAACTACATACATACATACATACACACACACACACACACACACACACACACTGAAAGGAAATACTAAAACAATTAAATGATGAGGATCAGAATACTAAATTTGAGGAGGAAGTAGACGAAATAATGAGGTTAGGTCCATACATTGAAGGAGCTGTTAGACCAATCAAATTGAGACTTAAAAAAAAAAAATATATATATATATATATATATATATATATATATATATATATATATATATATATATATATATATATATATGCGCGAGCTCTCTCTCTCTCTCTCTCTCTCTCTCTCTCTCTCTCTCTCTCTCTCTCTCTCTCTCATTAGATAGTGGTTCAAATAGGAATGTGTTATAGAATGAAAGATAGGATAAATCAATTATACACACGGTAGATACAACTAAGGGATATATGAATCAAATTTGTTCTACACAAAGACACTGACCTGCCATCCTGGATATTCTGGTAGATCTTCTTAGCAGTCTCCAAGAAGGCTTCTTCTACATTTTCACCTCTGTGAAAATATGAAGAAATACCACACTGAATAGCTTGACAATATATTAAAACAATACGATGGTTATACTTGACCCTCGACTTAACGAACTTCAGATTTAATGGACTTCATCCCCTACTGGACAGGACCATTCAAAATGTCTACTGTTTGAAATGTGTCCACTAGGTGGCAGAGTGAGCAGTGCAAGTGGTGCGAAATTCCCGTAAAAACAAGCATATAGCATTAGTCAATGTTTACCTCCTGATCTAGCCATACAGTTTGGTTGTTTTTGTTCATATTTCTTGTTTATTTCACTATTTTGCTTAGCAAAATTGGGAAAAAGATCTGTGCTAACCTTAACGTAATGTAGAAAATTCAATTAATTCATAAATCATGCGTTCCAAAGAAGGGGACACACCATTACAAGCTCTCGGCAAGAGTTGCGAGAGGACTAAAACCACCACTGAATACTGACCCCTCGGCACACCAGGCCATTGTACCCCACACCACCTATATTGTGGCCGTACCCCGCACGGCCGGAGCTGTGTCAATGAATCCTTAACACTCCCATCACCTCGCCACACTGGTTTTTTGCAGGTGGACAACAGAGGGTGACTGGAAGCAACATGGAAGGAAATGGCAGGGCTTTTGAGAGCAAAAATAACTTGAGAATACCTACCATGCAAGCCTTTGAGAATCCAGTTTACTGATACCAAATACCAAGCAATGGACTTTTTAAAGTAACACACAAGTAGATTGATTCCCCATAGACTGATTAGCTTTCGAGAAAATGAGGAAGTAAATCATGTTTTTAGAAAAAGGATAGTTTTATTTTACTGCGCAATTATAAAAAACTATAAAACTATATAACTATAAAAAATCTAAAAAGCCCACGCCAAATAACAGGCAAGAGGCAACTCCAGCTGTGCATCCATAAAAGCTTACTGAAGCCAACGGTTTATGATAAAAAAATAAATAAATAAATAAAAAATTAAAAAATTCATAATGAGTTGTAGAGTTTTATTAGGTCTATCAGATGCTGCAAAGATATTTCCAATATCTCTAATAGCTTTCAAGAAAATGAGGAAGAAAGTCATGTTTTTGGAAAAAGGATACAGTTTCAATTTACTGCGTAATTATGACTAGATAGAGTGTATCATATAACAAGGGAACATCACATAATACCTAACAATTAATGTTCTCTCGTTGACGTCATCTATTCTACTTCATTCTATCTGTAGTCTCTGATGCCTCGTTCCCTCCAGGAACATCCCCCAAGGGGATAGCCATGGCAGAAGAGCCACCTCTCTAATCCACACACTCCCTCCTTGATTGTTCAAGCTCTACCCCTCTAACTATGTACACATTATTGAAAACAATCAAAGGAACTGTGTATACATACGTTTTTGCACTGGCTTCAACAAACATCAATCCATTCTCCTCTGCAAACTGTTTAGCTTCTTCATATGTAACATCTCTCTGAAACATGAAAGAAACTTTGATCATACTGAGACAACCAATTCACACTTTGATAAAACTTTACTTGAAATGCTAAGTGTAGTTAAACAATGAATCCTGAATCAATGAATCGCCATAAGAAATTCAAGCCAAAGTACACAATTAATTTTGAACTCATAACCTTCCCATCCTTTAAGATCAAACGCTTTCTCGTAACCCCTTCCCAAAACACCCACCTGTGCATCCAAGTCTGCTTTGTTACCAATAAGGAATATAACTGTGTTGGGGTTCGTGAGGTTACGTGCATCTGTCAACCAGGAGCTGAGGTGGTTGTATGTGGACCTCCGGGTGATGTCATACACCATTAGGGCTCCAGCTGCACCCCGGTAGTAGGACCTGTGATAAGGAATGGAATGGAGTGTGAAGGAGATGACCCAAGGGAGAGCCTGAAAATGCTTGAGTTTTTTTTATCTTATGGGAAAGAGAGAAGCAGCTTAATATATGTGATGTTTCAAGGAATAAATGAACAGGAACACATGGAAAGAGATTGAAGATTGAGGTAGCATGAGCAAGCTCAAATCATGTACACTAATCAAACTACTGTAAATACCAGGCTTATATTCCCTTCAAAATGGATAGCCTCCCCCCCCCAAAAAAAAAGCATCTTTGGGTCCAGGAAGAAATTCATCTCCACTCCCCCTCTATACCTTGTCTCATAGTAAGGAGAAACACTAAATAGGAGAGGCTTCCTACTATTTTTATGACACAGAGAATACAGTGACAGTATCCAGTATCCACACCAGAATATACACTAATACTAAGTAATATCACATAAATAAAGGGAAATTAATACACACACACACACACACACACACAGACCTGGTGACTGCCCTGAAGCGTTCCTGGCCTGCAGTATCCCATATTTGTAGTTTGATCTTCTGGCCGGCTACCTCAATTATCCGGGTACCAAACTCGACCCCAATGGTGTGTGGGCAGTCGGCCATGACTGCAGAAAAGGAGAGAGAAAGAAGAGCTAGTGAGCAAGTATGTCATGAAATATATAAAACAACATAATTTTTACATTTGCAAGGCTATAAAAGCTTCTGTAATACAAAGCGAAACACATCATAAGTAATGTAAGATGGTGTATGGTAGTGATATGCTGAGTACAGTATCCCAGAATCAAACCCCACCCATTAGTTTCTTCTTCATCCCTATGTCAGAACAGTGGGTACCAAGAATCTCTAAGTTCAGATAGACCACCTTTGAAACTTTGACCGTGTCACATCAATTGTTGGAACACCAGCTAATGAAGGTGGTCTTGAAGTGTTGTTTGAATAACTAGGTCAAATTTTGCAGTTTTCTTTGAGATGTGATAAATTAATACAATAAACGTAGCATACAAAATGGTCAGGACTTTCTAATCCAACACTATTAGTGCCTGAATTTTCTGATAGACTCTTTACAAATCACAAAACATTAAACTACTACTTACATTTTTTTTCTGTAAATTGATGTAGAAGACATGATTTTCCAACGCCCATGTCCCCAATAATAATATATTTGAAGATATATGAGTAATTGTACGGTCCTGCAGACATTTTGATCCTGTAAAGACAAAGAAATGAATTGTTAGACTGGTATAAAAAGGTATCACAGCAAAATCACAATGACACAAAGTTAACATGGGAAACATTCATTTTAATGTAACTAAATTAGTTTACTTCTTTGTTACTAAATAAAAAAAATCACTATGATAAAATACATACCAATGCAAAAATTAAAGTAAGCCCAAATCTTTTAAAATATGGTATATAGATATTCATCTAACTGGCTGACATCCCCCTTAAATGGATGTAGCCGAGACAAAGCGGTTTTATGGTTTTGGGAGAATCAAATCTCCCCTCCCTCTTTATGCAATCTTACTCCATCCCTATTAATAATTATACATAAACCTACAGTGAAGTATCAACTGGTGCAGGAAATTTATACTCTTAACATACTACACTATATAAAACAAGTGTATATGATGCATTCAAAGTAAAGGCATTCAATGAGGAACATTTGCAATTTATCCAGGTCTCACACCTTTGATTGGCTATCAACACATCATTATGCACTGTCTGTACCAAAACCTCTCAAATGATCACCATTTTGAATACCATGCGCTATGTTCACATGGGTAGAGGAATCAGCACAGATCCTTCATGTACGCACACCTCCATGTACCACAACCTCATTACTTTCCAACCCATTCACCACATTTACTGTTCTTGAGCCAACACATTTATCATCACCTGTACCACCTGTACCAGTCACTCATCTACTCTAAACATTTGCACTGCCTATCAAACCACTTCTCTTGAGACCATGCAAAAAAAAATTTCAGGTAACAAACACAAAATATAACTCATAATGTTACTTTATCAGCCACTAATTTAATTTATTAATTTATTCATACTTGATAAATAAGTTTTTGAATTTATCATATATATATATATATATATATATATATATATATATATATATATATATATATATATATATATATATATATATGAATACATACATACATATATATATATATATATATATATATATATATATATATATTATATGTATATATATATATATATATATATATATATATATATATATATATTATATGTATATATATATATATATATATATATATATATATATATATATTATATGTATATATATATATATATATATATATATATATATTATATGTATATATATATATATATATATATATATATATATAAATGTGAGTGTGTGTGTGTTGAGGAAAAAAATAATTTCACCCTGAAAATCCTGGAAACCATTCAACATGTAACACTAGCAGGTAGCCAACAGTACAACAAAGAAGACATTATATAACACTTCCCTGACATCAAGGTGCTTGCACTGATGTAGAGTCAGAGTGTGCTAGTCACCTGGTAGAGAAGGGAACAGTGCCTGACTGGTGCCTGCAGGAGTAAGGGCTCTAGGAAGCATGATAAGTAAGTGTGAGACACAGTGTGTGAACCCACCTCCTGGGGAAGCCTCACAACACCCCGACTCAACCAAAAGAGGGGCTGTCACGTCCAAAAATTGTGTCTCAAGGAATTGTACTTTAATAAAGGAAAGTGTGATAATTTTATTACAGATTACTATAGTAACAATATTTAATCATCAAATTAATTAAAAGAGGCTATTTATTCAAAGAATGACATTCATTAATCACCCAATTAGTTGAATGTTCATATCTATCATAGATAGATGGATTGAATAGGAAAGTGACTAATTTGTAGTGTGACTCTGCCAGTCTATAATGTATACTGGTAGAAATATTGCCAGGCTTTCTTGATCTCTCTCCAGACTATTGCAATTCTGAAGTCCAGTAAATGCTTTGGTAACCTGTCTACAAAATACACATTCCAGATTACATAGGTACTTATAGTAAGTACTGTTTGTTGATGTAAATATCTTTAATTATGTTAAAAAGGTGTTAAGGGATGAAAGTGTGGCCTTAACAATAGATGCTTCAGTTATTTTAAGAAATTCTTTTATATTTCATATACAGCATTATGCATGATTTACAAGTATTCACGCCCAGTAATATTCATGATTTTAAAGTAAACCAAATGCTGAGTTACCATAATTCCAGAGCCACTGGTCTAGTTACACTTCCACTGCAACTCACTGTCATGTATAGATTGACAGGAGACCAGTTACTTGGTGAGATTATTAAATATCCTTCTATCTGGATCCAACCATACTTAATTGTTCTCTTGTCAAAATCAAATTGTCTTACTAAAAATGGGTTCTCATAATTAACTGTATTATAGTAGGCTGGTGTGATATAGTTATGAACTTGTTCTAACACTTTACCATTCACTAGTTTATACAATAAACATTCCATTTTGGAAGTTTCTGGTTTAGCACGTTCAAAGTTGACAAGAAAATCCAAAATACCTTGGATATCATCATAGACTTTATGAATTTTATTATATGTTATTACATAAATTATAAAGTATGCTAAATAATAATAAAAGATTATGCTGATGATGAAAAATAAGGAATGTAAGTATGGAAGCAAAAAGGGGTATAAGATATAGTATTATCCTCCCTTCTCTTGACATACACATCAGAAACACGGACATGGAATGGAGCACAGCAATGGAGACGAGTTTTATAAAGGGGCTTGTGTGGTGCCAAGATGAGGTGAAGGAAGGAACAAGAATGTACATGACAACTTTGGTACGGATGTCACAACAAAGGGAGTGGTTGAATGTGTAATGATTTGGACATGTGATGAGAATTAATGAAATACTTTGTTAACAGACTGTACATGAGTGAAGTTGAAGGGCAGAACGCAATACAGAGTCCACCAGTAAAGTGGAGGAGCAAAGTGAATGAGTATTGTAGGAAAAAGAGATGACAGGAATGTCAGAACAGGGAAAGATGGAGACTGTTATGCTATGCTCACTGCCTTGAGGGAAGTCCCATAAGGGGGATCAGGCATCAGAAGTATAGAAAGACTGATTGAAAAATAAATAAATAAAAACTTGAACAGTTTATTTTTCCCTACATACTTTCAAAATAGAGGTGCATCTTATTCACCAAAAAATACGGTAATTTTTTTTTCTTCAAACACGGTGAATAACTAATGTCCTCACTGTCATATGACTATTTCCACTCTACTGTCCACCCACATCTTTCCTATTTACTTGAACATAATTGGCTCAGAAAATGCACGTGACACTTCCATTTCTGTCACTGCTGTGATTTAACATTTAGCGACATTTTACACTATTTTGTATTTTTTTCCAACACTGAGAAGGGTAATCTGAGCAATCACAGTGTTCTTTCATGGTCAGTCCAATGTATTATCTACTAAATGCTGTATTTCTTATCACCACGATCAACTCCACAGTTTCAAGGACAAACTTGGTGGCCATACTCACAGATCCTTTAATGGTTTATACTGTAATTTAAAGGATAGTAACTACATCACTTCTAATTCCCCTAATAACCCCATATTCCCCACCGTCCTCATTAATGCTGGTGAATGGAGAATAGGCAAGATGAAGCCTTAACAAACATAACAAAGGCTAAATATCAATCATATATTCGTAAAATCCACCAGAAAAAAACCATGAAAAGCATAATATAGAAAATGGGGTGAATTGTTAACTCGTGGAAATTAATCAAAACAATTATAAGGAAGTACAGACATGGTATTGTGTGTTTACCATTACCACCCACCAATGACAAAGACTCACTACCTAAGATGTCGACATTTTCAATTTCATGACAAATATCCTTTATCAACACACATATACACAAACTCACACATATTAGATAAATACACAAACACACAAACACACACACACTAAATAATGAAGTACGTACACAAATACACATACCTAAACAACAATGTGATTTGAGTGTAACTAAATAAACAAACTAGAATACTATTATGTAGGTTATTAATTAACTATAATAACATACATACCTTTCACCCTTAAATGTAACGTATGTATGTATGTATGTATGTAACCTTACCTAACCTAACCCAAACCCTAAGTAAACCAAACCAAACCAAACCTACCAAACCTAAATAAAACCCATATTTCATAGGCAAAACACCAATAAAATGTAAAATAAACACACATAGACAGAAAGACAGACACAAACATTATCTTACACTACATATTTGACAGTTCTCAGCAATGGGCGTATCCTAACCCCATTTCTCCCTTTTTTCAACCCCTCACACTCCACACACTAACACCTCACACTCAGACGTATAGGGCACTCATGTACTCACTGATATGCAAGGCGTGAAAGGCGTGAATCAATAGAAAAAAGCTCTAATTCATGACAGCTATACTCTTGCCCCTCAATATGGCGATGTGTAAACTTACTGAGGCGAGTGTGATAGAAATCTGCCTTCCTCTCCACCTATATTTAACCCTCAAATCAACATATAACACCTATTTAAGACTATAATTACTACTGAAATTAATTAATCTTTGTGTAGAAATATAAGTTGATGAGGTATGAGTCGGTATAAGTGAGATTGATGTTTGGTATTACATGGAGTTACTTTTGTCATGTTTGGGCTCAACAGCTGATCATAGGTCACAAGAAGAAGAAGAAGGAGGAGGTTCCTGCTGTGTTGACTGACTGAGGCAATGTTTCGGTGTGACCTGATCTGACCTGACCTGGCTTGGCTTAGCTTGATTTGAACCTGTGCAAGTGAGAAGGTCAAAAATTGTGGGTGAGAGGAAAAAAAATGGAGTGACCTTGAAAGTCGCGCACGGCAGAGGAGAGGAAGCAGGATAGGGAAGGGATAGGATTACTCTTGTTATGGAAAGAATTGTTGGATGTACAGACAGCTGTGAGCAATAACTGTTATTTATGCATTTATGCATGGGTTGACAGACCCGGAACTTTGATTAGTTATTAATAATACTCCGTAAAGTGCAATGACAGGTTAAGGCTTCAGCGAGATTATCTGTGGTAGTCATCACCAATTTTGCAGGCAAAGCTTGTCACTACATGATTACATGGCCTCTGGAGCAGCCTTTTCCAGTTTTCCTCCCTCCTCAGTACATGGATTGACTGGCGAGGGGATGGACCCCTTGAGGTAGGTATGGAGTCCATTTGGTGACCAGTAGAGAGGCAGGCCACACACACCAACAATAAGTGAATAATTAGATAGGAATGAGTGTGGTGCATAAACTTCTATATAAACTAGGAAGATGAGGTCTAACATCTTATAAGCCACTAGGTAACAGAAAGTCAGTAGAAATGAGGAAATGTGCTAAGTTTCTGTTGACAGTTTTGGGTTCAATACTTAAAAGAGGTGGCTATTTGTACCTAGAATACAACCAAACTTTCAATTGTATCAGACCACAGGCTAATGTGGAAGTTGGAGAATAGATAAGGAATGAAGGGACTTTTCTCATTAGGTAGACTTTAGTAACAGAAAGGTGTTAATATTGATGTATTGTTTGATATTTTACAGGCTTTTGAAACTGTTTCATGATACTTTGGTTGTTAATATCTTCAGCTAACACCCCAAACATTTTATTATATTATCAATTACTTTATAATTGATTATTTTAAGAAATTCACATGAAATATTATAAATAAATTCAGAATTAAACTAAATTAAAAAAAATATTGGGTGGTTAAAAAAACATTTTTCATTTTCCAACTATGTCGAAACCTCCAACTTATCATGGTGTAATCAGTATTAAAAATTAATCCTCATATGCTGTCCTAGTGCACCAAAGCATTGGTAACTTGGTATTCACATCTTATCCTCACAAAGTGCAGAAAACTTCACTCATTTAACTTTTATAGTGTGCATATAACACCTGTTTCATTCCATATACCGATGATCAAATGAAGACATACCTGCTATCTACCTACATCTTTTTCTCTTCTTCATTTATCCATGGACTAACTGTGACCCATAGGTCATCACATTTCTATATGGTACATTGCTATTACATTTCCATTATATCCTGAATCTTTTATCAAATCTTGATCTGAGATTAAGGAAGGAAGGCATTTTATCTTGATTTCACTTTAAGTTGATCCCATTGTAGGTTGAGGCCTCACTGTACTACCTCATGTTAATGTCAATAGTGTATTACTTGAGTATAAAATTGCAGATTGGAAACATATTCATCATGATCCCAATGAAGAGCCTTCAGGAGTGGGCAGCAGATTGTATCGCTAAGAATCTCCTGCATAGCCTGTGTGTCACTCAGCTGGCCACCAGTGCCTTCCGCTACCCAGTGGATTCCAGCCAGAGGGAGACCATAAAACAATGCCTCGTAAGCTTCCAAGGACTCTGTTTATTATATAATTGTAACAAAGATGGGTTCCATGATTCAATGATATTCAATTATATGTTGCTTTGTGCCAGCCAGCCAACCCCATTCCATAGTCAAACTTCTTATTACTAAATTGATGGACAAAAACAGTTATTGTACACTCTTCACATTCAGTGTAAGTTTTATTGAGTATTTTTCATTACCATTACAGAAAAATCTGAAGGTGCATCTGTCCAGCTTGGAGTGTACTACTGCCTCCACCAACATCAGCAACCCTGTCTCCAGGATTTTGAAGCAAAGAATTGCATCGGTAGCTGAATACATATCATGTCAGTCCCAGATGAACTTCCTCAAAGCCTCAATTCTAAAACTGTTGCTACTTGAGGAGTTTGTACTGAGCACAGGGGTGGTGTGGGAAGAAAAGAATGCAACAACTGAAGACAATGATGGTGACTTCAACATTGAGTACTCATCATCAGATGCTGCCTACCTCGACGCTTTCATCCGAGTGTTGGAGACGCTGGGACCCTTTCCTGTGGAGAAGGCTGTGATCTGCTTTGACTTCCAGGATACTGACAACATGAAGTCAGTCCTGCAGGCATTGTTTAAGAGCTGCACCAAAATTAAGAGCATCCATCTAGCAGGGAAAAGTGTTCACCTCATTGCCCTCAGCAAACTAAAGTTCATCTCAAAGCAGCTGGAGGAGCTTGTGCTGATTGACTCCTTTGGGTCACTTACAAAAGACGTTTTCTGTGTGTCTCTACTAGGACGACCATGGATTGAGTACATCTCTAGTCACGATGGGAGGTTCAACTGCCTGGAGCCTCAGTTCCCTGTCTTGAAGCATCTGTGGTATCAGCGACAAAACTCTCATCAAGGCTGGAATGACAGTTTCATTAAGACAGCAATTCTCACTTACTACCCCAACCTACGCACACTCAATTGGCATGTAAACGACCTCAACCACAACTATGCCCTTACCAAGATTCCAGGTCTGAGTGGCAAGCAGTACAATTTGGAAAACCTGCTCCTAACATCTGTTGACCTATCTGACTCAAACAGAAACACTGCATCAAACAGGCTCATCTGCAGTGTGGATGTTGGGTACCTCTCTCAAATGTTTCCAGGCTTGCTGGATGTATCTTTGATATTTTCTAGAGGCAGAGATTGTCAGTGTTCACGGTCAGAGTTAGGTGGTCCTTGTGAAGCAAGGGCTTCACAGATCATTGAAACACTAACCAATGTGTTGTCTGAGTGTAAGAAAGTTGAATCCCTTACAGCTGGTGGTGACATTCTGCACCTAGACTCTATCCTCCACCCTGTTCTTAGTGTCTATGGGTTCAGACTGAAATCTCTGGGTCTACGGCTACTTTCTACTGCCACCACCAAGCAGGAGGACATTATATCTATTGTCTCCCTCTGCCAGAATCTAGAAAATATCACAATCACAGGAAATGGCACCCTGGAGGGCAAACCAGTGAGGACTCACCAAGAGTGCAAATGGCCCAAAGTTAAAACACTCCATTTCATGCTTAGTGTAAATTATCCAGAAAATATAGAACTGATGCAATTGTTTATATCAGCATCAAGTTTTGTAGAAAGTTTAAGCCTAAGTACATTTTCACTAAAGAGTTTATGTTCAATACTCTGTAGACAGACAACTATCCCTGTGACCACCCTCATTTTGCCCATCCTGGATGATATATCTGACTCAGACTTAGATGACCAGCTGTGTGTGATCCTGAAGCAATGCCCAAGAGTGCGCCACATGTATGTGCCTCGTAGACTTAAAAGGTGGAGGCACTTGCAGGAGAAGCTGTGGAACCGTGGAGTCACTGTAAAATTCACAGATCTCCTGGTAGGTGAATGTTGATAACCAGACAATATAAAACAAAATTATGCAGTGTTGTGAATGACAATAATGCTTTTAATGATGAACTTAGTAGCATTTTCTAGGTTGATCTCCATTTTGTATACAATTGGCAATATTACCAAAGGTAAAAATATTTAAATGAGTAATAAAATTAATATGCAGAATTCTGTAAATAATAATATATTTTAATTATTTAGGCTACTCAAAGTTGTATATGATGGGATGACTGGTGCTGTGGGGAGGTGGGAGGCATGTGATGCTAAGAGACAAACTATGACTTAAAACACTTGGGATGTACTGAACAAATTAATATAGGTGGTCAGGAGTCTTATAATTTCCCCATAATCATCAGTGCAAATTATTTTGTAGGTAGGAAAAGTTGTTTGAAAAAACATTACAAATCTTTTTATTTTTTGTAATTTTTTTTTGTAAGATAACCTTTATTTCAGAGAATCTTTCATTAAAATATAACTAGTCACTAATTGTTGGTGTTAAAGCATTACCATTCCTTGGGATCTGTCTGTCAGAATATATATATAGTAAATATATATATAATATAATATATATATATATAATATATATATATATATATATATATATAATATATATATATATATATATGGCTACCCCCTTAAAGGGGGTAGCCAAGACAAGATTTGGATTTGTGGGAGACATTGCTCTCCCCTCCCCATCTGTGTCTTTGGTAGGAGAGAATACAGAGAGGCTTCCCAGATCCCATGCTCCATCTCTTTTGGTTGCCTTTATGACCCGCAAAGAATACAGTTGTAGTATTGTTGTAGTTCTCACCATTATATAGTGTTCACTAGGTAATACAAGCCATATAAGAACAAGAGAAAGATGAAATTGCTTAAGTGAGTGAAAGGCAGGCATGGTAAATGGTATAGTAGATTCTCAATTTATATGAGGGATGCATTCTGCATAAGCATGCATAATTTAAGTTTCATGTAACTCAAATAGCAATTTGGGGCCGGGTGGCCCTGTGGAACAGTGCTCGGCTTGTGACCTAAAGGATGTGAGTTCGATCCTAATTCATGGCACTCGTTACCCCTAGCAGAACTATATGGTCGGGGGGATTTTTTAACCTTTTATCAAATACCGACTCAATAGTATATATATATATATATATATATATATATATATATATATATATATATATACACGTGTATATATATATATATATATATATATATATATATATATATATATATATATATATATATATATTTATATATATATTATAATATTAATAAAACTTAGGGTTTTGGTTCTATTATTTCAAAATTTCATGCATATTTTGAATGATTTATGTTAATCTAAGATACTTATTTAAATTCACATTTGAAATGAGCATAAATTGAGACTACTGTACTGTTGGCTGCATGTCTGGGAAACGTGATGCATACAATAGAGGTGACTTTTATGATTTGTTTTATTGTGTTTTTAGCTACTTTGTGATTACTTTGTTGTGAGAGATGTGGAACAAATTATTCATGGATTTCACATAGTCGCAGAGGTCATTGTCCCTTAACTCCAGGGAAAAGAGTACTTGGTGTATAGTAAACATCCTGTAATATGAAGGCATAGGACCAATGGTGCTTTGAAATACTGGATTTTTCAGAATATTTTTGTGGTACCTTTGAAACGTGCTTTGATACATGTATGATGCACAGTCGACTATATTGCTACACCTTCCATTAAGTTTTCTTCAGGTGTTCTAACAATCCCTCTTACTGCAATTTTTAAATCTTTATATTGAACCCAAATAGAACTACAGTAATACAATATATGTATTTTAATGTTATATGACAGACATTGACAAACCACTACCATCATATTCTTTAATTTTGTCATATGAGGGACTGACATGGTCCTTAACTATCAATGCATATGGCCCACATACTACCACTATCACCAAATGTCTGTCTAGTAAAGTCGTCAAATGTCACCATCAGCACAAAAAGCTCTGAAAACTATGACACAATTTAATAGAGTCAACTGTACATGTATGTGTGAAAGGTGTGGGAGTCAGTCATAAATGATGTCTGGAAATGAAGTGAACTATCAGATGAGAGTTGGAACATGTGAGTCTGTATACTAAAAATGATGGACTACATGGAGAAGCTTTGGTCTTCTCCACCTGCTTCCACTTTCTGCCACAATAGCACTTGTGGTGCCTTGTTTGAATTGTCAATGACATGCCTAAAAAATTGGGTTAATAGGATACTATTCTTAATTTGGCATAATTTTCAATATTTTTAGATTATTGTGATTTTCAGACTATCAGTGTTCGGATTATAGGACTTGAACTGTATCAACAAAAATATGTAGAAATGAACATATATTTTGAAAATTACTATAAAAAAAAGTTAATTGCATTACCTATCACAAGATAAGCTTTCCTCTGTCTTTTTAACGATATAGATAATTTGAAGTATAATGACACAACCTGGACGTGCGACTCCTCCGTGAATTTGTTGTATTTTTTTGTGGTTTTGTTTACATACAAACCATATATTACAGGGAGACCCATGAATACATGAACACCATTTACATGACAACATGAATTTCTTTGCCATGATTTATTTCCTTCAGAATAAGTGCAAACACAAGAGTGTTCATCAGGCAAAGTTGTGTGTTTATGAAGTGAAAAAAAGATGTTTCATGATACACATTACACACTTTTGTGTTAGGTATTTGTGATCTCATTGGGAAATCAAAGGTGAATGAGGGCTGACTATTTCTTTCTTTTAATATGTAATATGTTTTTTTTTATATCATTAACCGTTGGCGCCAGTAGGCTTATGGAGGCACAGATGGACTTGCCTCGCCTGTTATTTGACGTAGGTTATCGGATTTTTAAACTTACCTAACAACTTTTAGATCAGCCAAAGACAGTTTTGTAACCTGAAGGTCAGTTACACCAAATGTGTGTAATAGATTACTAGTAAGTTTCCACTTGTTTTAGAACCAATCGTAGAAAAACTAGTTATCAAAAATAAATGCATCACTCAAAGATTAATTTGGGTAACTCACTTCAACTCTACACAGAAAATTGCATAATAACTTACTGTTGGCCTTATTATGAATGACAATGATCTCATGCCACTTTTTTTTAAACAAAGCCTTGAAGTGCAAAACCTTACTTAACTGTTAGAAACAATGCACTGCATCTTAATTTTTTTTCTTCTGTTGTATCGTTGTATCAGAATAATAGGTATATCTTGCCTTGATACTCATAACAGATTAGCCACAATGATAATAGAATATGAGTTTTACCATTAGGAAAGAGACTTACCACGTAAACAGCAGTAAAATTACTTACTTTAAGCCTAGAAATGCAACTGTCATGAATCTAGGTGCGCTGGACCCTCCTCTTGATTAGTGTTTGCATTATTACTTTGAGCTTGTATATTTTGTTCCTAACACACTGCTTTCCGGAGACGGCTGGAAAACATACACAAAATCCAGCACTGTATAAACCTCAACAGCAATTTAGATAAATTACAATATATATTTAAATGACATGTAGTAAAACAAAAAAAAGTTGTGGGAACAGCACATCAGAGAAAAAAAAGGAAATATCGCTTTTGTTAAGAAAATGGCAGTGTAACAGGATAGATAAGGCAGCCTAATGAAGAATGCCATTTCTAAAACATTAGCCTATTGCTGGGTTACATAGAATTTATCAGCATGGCCACTGAATTTCTAGCCAATATAATATTTTGCAAAACATATACCACAATATTTCTTTGGAATTGATCATTATAGATGCAAAATAGATTTCTTGTTTAAAGCTTTGGTTTTTGGTTGTTTTTCTGACTAAGAATTTTTTTATAAGATTAATCTCAGCATGTAAAATGTTGGAAAAAGATATTCAATTACTTCTGTACCAACTGTTGTTAGCTGTTGCCTTATGACTAATAAGATTCTGTATTATAAGAATCTGTTCTTGCACTGTGGTTTCATCAATCATATTTTTTGTATTCATTATCTTCCCCAGTACAAATTATTTGTAATGGTTTGTATTCATTGTGTTGTACTGATTGTACTTCTGTTTAAGTACATGGAGACCACCAAGTCCATATGTATTTATAACAAAAGATAAAATGTTTAGGAATGTTAACTCCCTTCCAGAAAACCAGGAATCTCTGAAATCTAGTCAAGATTTTATGATGATAAGGAATTATGCAGTGTTTTTAAAAGAAAAAAAGGTGAAATTCCACTTGATAGATAAATTTTGAAGAAAAAAATCTACAATATATATATGTATATATATATATATATATATATATATATATATATATATATATATATATATATATATATACATATATATATATATATATATATATATATATATATATATATATATATATATATATATAACATTATTATTCTTTGTCTAATTTGAAACTTAAGCCAAACTACCTCATTTGTTGCTTGTAAACTTATAAAGTGGAAAACTTAGAGCAACTTGGAGCTCTGTTTTTCTATTATCTGTCAATTTTGTTCAAAAGATGAATAAAAATAATGAATGCACTGATTTGTTGCCAGACAATTTTGTATCTGCCTTAATTAACACAAAACATAACATCTGTAGAAATACAATGCATTTTCCATATCAATGATTGAAAACAATAGGCTACATAAAATATTTCAAGTATTAAACATAATTTCATAAAAAGCATTTTATAACTATTTCCACATAAGTAGCTGTTCATCGAAACATGATGACCTTAGAATATTAGGCTTTAAAAAGCATATTGAAAAGTGGCAACTTGTTCAAAGAAAGCCGTGCATCATAATGGAGTTACAGGAACCAATAGACAGTAAAACCTCACAAATTACAAACCTGTTTCTTTTTTTAAGGTTTTACGGAAAGTTTTGTACTGTATACACAAATGGAAAATAAATAAATAAAGCCAAGGGCATACTTAAGTTACACTCTGTCTCGGATGCAGAACAACCTCTGGCCAATGAGCCTGTGATGAATACTAGTCCTGGTAGTCTTGTCGATCACAAACATGGTACAAACAGATACTTTAGCATCCCATACTACATCAGACTGAACCAAATTAATTAAGAGAAAATGTCACCCAAACCAATAAACTTCTTTCACTTGTTGACCTTCCAAACACCTACCTTAATTATATAATGGACTCTATTCTCATCCCTTCACTTCACTTCACTTCACTTCACCTATTATAACAGCAATGTAGTTCTATATTACTTTATACCTTCTATTTAACCACTTATTTATTTATTTATTTTTATTATTACCTTAATCTTATTTTGTGGTAAAGTAATATATATATATATATAAGATAACAAAAGATACGGGCACTGCTATTGTCATTGAATCGAGGTAAATGCAAAAGAGTACGTACTAATAATAAGAGGTGAAAAATCAATGGCTATATGGAACCCCACATCTGCGCTCGACTCATCCATATTATATAATTGATTAATAAGAACTTCCATTTCGATAATAATTAGCTTATATTTATAAACAATAAGATAAAAATGTGATATAGAAAAATATAATAAAATTTAGTTATATGACATTGCAATCAAGTCAACGAGAAAGTGGCGGTAGGCTACAGCAGGAGACGTGTATTAATGCTACGTTTATGTTATGCTTAATTTCTTCATCATTGCTTCCATCTTGGGCTTTATGGTGAGTACAAATTATACATTAGGGTGTTGTGGTGATGTGTAGTGAGTATGGTGCATGAGGAACGTATGATGACTAGAAATGAGAGGGGAAAAAAAATGTAGTTAGTTCTTGTGTACCTCTATGCAGTACAACCCGAGTTTTAGTTTAATTAATACTTTAGTTTGCTTATACGGATGATGTGTTCATTGCTAAGGATAGGGTAAGGTCTTTTGGTGATGTGGTGTAACTATTGTGCATTGGGGAGTGTGTAATAACGGGAGAAATAAGAAGGAAAGATGAGATGGTAATATTTTCTGTAAGTATACTACCTTTATGCAGTACCAGAAAGTTTGATCTAGAGCTTAATATAATAGGTGACTTATGATTCCTCTTAACAAGCTTTATTCTTTGTGGTTATTAACAGTTAAAATGAAGTTATTAGTTTCATCTATTTATTTCATCATTTTATTTATTTTTT
>JAPQNM010000005.1:18041124-18046124 GCA_029783475.1 Metacarcinus magister | reverse complement strand
ACACATGGACAGAGGGTCCCTACGGCTACAGCTGGGACATGATGGTGCACTCGTGGGACACTCTGCATGTCAAGGTCACGGCCGTCACCACCACAGGAGGTCACCGCCTTTACGTGGACCCGAACGTAAGTGTGTGTGTGTGTGTGTGTGTGTGTGTGTGTGTGTGTGTGTGTGTGTGTGTGTGTGTGTGTGTGTGTGTGTCTCTCTCTCTCTCTCTCTCTCTCTCTCTCTCTCTCTCTCTCTCTCTCTCTCTCTCTCATATCCTGCAGATGTGGGTGTCTAGTCAGCGGTGGTCTAGTCACGCTGACATGGCGGTTCAATACTGTCGCTGCGTGGAAAGTCGCCTAGCTTCCCTGGGCCATCCCGTCGCCGCCCTCCACCTCGACGTCTGGAAGTCCCTCAACGGTAGATTCCAGCAGCGGGTTTTTGATCCCACTGTTAACATCCTGGAGGCGCCTTGGTCACCATGGAACGAGGTACTGGTGCGTATGGTTATGTATGTGAGAAGCAAAGGAAGGAAAGAGAGAGTTTGTAAAATATCTTATGATCTTCTTTGTTTCCTTTAAGTCTAGTTCAACCAAAATACTGTTTTTTGACATTACCAGTATGTCTTATGGTGTAAATATGATGGTGACTTGTTTTTTGAGATCGCAGTGTTAAGATTTGTTGAGAAGTAATATCCACTCGTGTAGTCATATAGAGACATCCAATAAAACTTCAACATAGTCTTTGCCTTACGATTTCTTGCAATGGCGCACGTCCTTACGGCGTCTAAACCCGACAAGAATTAATTATCAGATATTAGCGCTGCTCCGTCTTCCAGTGTCTTGGAACAAATTGCTAAGTAATAAAACGTGTTACTTGGACAATAACGAGGAAGAATTTAACAATATAAATCTTACAGAAAAATATATAGAACTAGGACAGATTATGATGATGATGATGGTGATGATGATAACATTCCTTTCCTTCACACGTCCTTTCCTTCCTTCTGCTTGGTGTCCGTGCCCTGCCAGACGCCGTGGGTGCTGCCGGTGGTGAAGGAGCTTGATGACTGGAGGGAGAGGATCTACCAGCAGCAAGACAGTGATGAGGTCTCCGCGTCCCTCACCGAGAAGATATTCGTGGCAGACTTTCCTGGTAAGACGCGACAACCTCCCTCACACCTTGCACTTTTTCCAGGTTTTTTTTCTCTCTTCTTTACCTCCTTCTTCTCCTCCCCCTTCATCATCATAATTTTTATTTGCATTTTTTTTTCTGACAGGCAGCCTAGTGAGGGCCAACACTTTATTTTTTTATTTTTTTTATTGTTGTTGTTGGTGTTGTTGTTGTTTGTCCTTCCTTTGTGTCTTTTTTCTCTTCATCCTCGTCGTCTTGATCCTTTTCCTCCTCCTCTTCCTGATCATCCTCTTCCCTTCTTCCTCCTGCTATGTTTCATGTTCCTTCTTCACTTCTTGCATCTCCTCTTCCTCTTCTTACTCCTCCTCATCCTCTTTTTTCTCTCTTCCAACCCATCCTCTTCCTCTTCCAGCTCCTCCTCCTCCTTCTCCTATTCCTCCATCTCCTCCTCTATCCAGATAAATCGTAGTTTCCTTTCACGTGTTTATCCCTTTCCTTATCGTCTTCAGTCTTGTTCCATAACCTCCTTTCAATTGAATACATATTGTCATGTTATGTTATCAATTGTCCTCTCCCTTCAGTGCAGTTTTCCTTCCTTGCATCTCGTTCTATTTATTCTCAGGCCTGACGCTCGAGAATTACTTGAGCCCTGACTTGGAGAACGTAACACTGGAGGTACTGAAGGGGGAGGTAATGGTTCTCCTACTGTGTGAGAGTGGCGACGTGGACCACTCAGATAACTTGCACGTTCATCAAAGTAGCGGCCACGATAACACAACAGTTCACCAGCAGGAAGAGAACGCCAGAAGTCTAGCTTATGAACCGCGGGAAAGCCTCCACGAAATACCAGAGGAAAACAGTGACTTCGAGGAGGAAATAAACAACAAGGACGTCAATATCGAACGTCATGACTTCGCTGCCAGCATCCTAAGGGCACGACAAAGCCTTCAGGAGTTGGCGGCGAGTATCCACATGGGAACTGTAGGTTTAGTGGAGCATCCTAGCGGCATGGCTGAGAAAGAAGAGTTGTGTTCCGTGGTAGTCCAGACCGGTGGCAGCGTTGTATTACCAAGCGGTGCCTTCCATTCTGTCACCACCACGTCCTCCACCCATGCCGTCTATGCCTACGCTTTCATCAATGCGACGGTGAGAGAAGGTGAAGAGAAGATAAATGACACACATGGTGATTGTACTGCGGGCACGACACATGACAGTGATGCAGATCCTTCCCATACACCAGACAGCAAGACACACGTCAGGCAGAGCTTTCTAGACAGTCAACCGATGAGTACTGATTTCCCGACTTTTGAAGACTTCCTCCGGTTCATGAAGCGGAAATTGACCCTGTTCTGGCGGGCTGGACGGCTCCTGCTGAGTGCCTGTCACTGTTTGCTGACCCGCTCCTGTGGGAAGGAGTAGCGGATTCTAACCTTAGGACTGACTTTGTGGTTTGAAGGACATCGACATACTAATGGTTAAGTATTTTCTCTTTGAATTCATAAAGAGATTCCAGCAGCAATAGAGCAGATGACGTTTTTTACTTCCCTTTGTCATTGCTATACTCCATGTTTGTCTGCAAGGCGACTAACTTAACTACATTCTCCTAATAGGTCTCTATATTGGGCTGCGTTTACTTAGCTGTATGCTTGAACCTTTGTGTCACAGGCCATCATAATATTGGTCTGCGTCTGTCAACACGTGTCTGCCTTGTCCTATGCTTCTGTCGCTTGAAATAGACTACCGATAAGGCTGTGTTTGCATATACCTGGTCTTTACCTTTTCTCCCGGCTCTTGGTACGAGCTGATTAGAACTTCCTCTCTTTGGAGATGAAAAATGACATCCCTTGGTATCGATTAATTTGGTTCATCTTGTGAGCATCCAGAAAATAACCTTTTTTTTTTCGTTTTAAAAGTTTCTTTGATTTTTTTAGTTAATTCATGAGTTTTTATCTTTATTGAATCTACGGAATTATTATCATTATCATCATTACTATTTAAATTTTTATTATTGCTATCATTATTATCTATACTATTATAAGTAGGGTTATTATCGTTATCATCATTGTTATTGTTGTTATTCAGATTATTTTAGGTATATTCTACAGTTGCACATTTCCTAGCCTTCCTCCTTTTAGATTGTCCTTGTGATTTGTGTGTCCTCAGTTATATGCTTTTCAGAACTAATTCTTGATGTGTAATTGTAACCCATATTGCATTAATTTTCCTTCAGTAACGCATTGCTCTCAATATTCAGTTTGATGTGTTTTAATAATATTACAGACTTCATGCATTTTCTTGTTATTGATAATTTCCATAGGTTTACCTTTTTTTATTATTTTTATATATATAGTATCTCTCTCTGTTTTTTTTTTTTTTCTCTCTCTCTCTCTACAAAAATGGGAAAAACGTTCTTGTCGTAAAATCCATATCTGAAGGGAGAGAGAGAATAGACCATATAACGATACACTTTGATATGAACTTATGTATATTTGAGAAACCAGGAAGAAAATAGCAAACACTTGGTACCATATAAGGAAGGAGAGGGACTGTGAGACAATGTGTGTGTGTGTGTGTGTGTGGTGTGTGTGTGTGTGTGTGTGTGTGCCTTGGAACTCAACATCTCGGGCATATATAGACTGACACCTAACAGAGCGGCGTTAAAGTAAAGAAGAATACATAGTACATTACAATACGTAGTACATACATGTCTGACATCACACCTTATGGAATCTACGCACAAACAAAAATAATCCAACATAATTCGAATAAGCGTCACATACTTAATTAAGATGAACAGTGATTATATTCTGAAAAAAATATATATTAATAAGTGTCTCGATACCACCACATATTAAAATTAAATTGTCAAAGATGATTAAAATTTAGTAGGTACCTTTTCCTCATAATGATATCCTCCTCAAGGTCATAACAGGTAAGAAAAAAAAGAAAGGGATGGTAGGTATAGGAATAGAAACAAAGGGATGAAAGGAGATAGAAACAATAATCAACTATGACAGCTTGTCTCTGTTGAGGTGACGGCGGTTTGAGGGTGATAATGTGCAGGCAGGAAGGGCGGGAGGATCCTCAGCTCATCCTTGACCCCTGCCACGGCCTAAGGAGGAGCGGGAGAAGAGGACAGACGGGTTGATGAGTGGCTGGTCAGGGCGGTACAGTTGCAGCAGGTAAGCCGGCATCATGGAGCCAAACCCGCGCTTCTGCCACACCTGGAGGACACGTGGGTATTCATTAACTCGTGGTGAGGCTCAAGGAGGGAAGTGGTAGGACAGAGCGGTGAAGGAACAATTTGAACCTCCCGCCAATATAAAATGATGAAACTGTGATCTGATCGTGGATTCATTCAAATTAAACGGGGATATATAGTGTTATGAATACTACATTTTGTCTATCATCTATTCATCATACCTTTCCTTCCTTTTTTCTTCCTATCTAAAACCTTCCTTCCTTTCATTCCTTCTATCTCTCCTTTAGTGTCCCTCTTTCTCTGCCTGTCTTTCCGCTCTGCCTCATCCTCTTGCTGCTACATACAAGACGTGACGTGCACCTCGCCTCTCTTCCCCCTAACTTACCTGTTGTGCCTCTGATTGTCCTAGAACGTCCTGGTCATCTTGGTCATCAAGGTAGGCTGTCTGCTTGTCCCAGTAGGCTTTCTTTGCGTAGGGCCAGAAGGGTCGAGGGTAGCCTGACATGTATTCCTGGTTAGCTGCTGCCACCCCTAACACCGCCGCCACCACCATTCCAGCCAACGCTGTGCAGGCAGGATTCTGTTGAAGGTACACACTGTAACACACACACACACACACACTATGTACACATGTAATGATCCGCATTTTTAAACATTGAGAAATTTATCAAAATGAAAT
>JAPQNM010000005.1:18008624-18036124 GCA_029783475.1 Metacarcinus magister | reverse complement strand
ATTAATTCTACTACTTTTTCTACTATTACTACCACTACAAATACTAATACTAATACTAATACTATTATTATTACTACTGCAACAATAACAAAAAACACAATAACATCATCATCATCATCATCAGCAGCAGCAGCAGCATCTTCGTCATCATCATCATCATTATCATCATCTTCATCATCATCATCATTACCATCACCATCATTATTAACAAAATTTCAACAACAGCAACAATCGCTCACACTCCATTGTAATGTTTTCATAGTTTTCATCAAGGAGAAAGTTGCTTTCAAAGAACTCTTCCTAAACCTGAATGAAACTTATTTTCCCAAGTTGTGCATTTGCAGTTGGAAGTAAAAGTAACGATTACAAATGGATAATAGACTGTTTATAATGTATCTTAAAGAGGGAGGATCATATGATAATCGTGTATTATGAGAGAGAGAGAGAGAGAGAGAGAGAGAGAGAGAGAGAGAGAGAGAGAGAGAGAGAGAGAGAGAGAGAGAGAGAGAGACGGACAGACAGACAGACAGACAGACAAACAGACAGACAGAGAGACAGACAGTGTGTGTGTGTGTGTGTGTGTGTGTGTGTGTGTGTGTGTGTGTGTGTGTGTGTGTGTGTGTGTGTTCCAGACGAATGTTCATTGTGCGTTGCAGTGTTATGTGCGTCTTATTACAGGTGAAGGAGTGGAAGGAGGGGAGGGAAGAGGGAGGGAGTGAATAGCGTGTTGGAAACCTGACTCCATCTTTTGTTGAGGACGGTGTGGGCCGAGGAGAATGAGCGGACTTATTACCAACTCTGGCTACAGGTTGCTCATGTATTTACACAACCAACGAAAACCTGGGAGAGGATTTTTTGTTCAGGTTTCAATGCACTAAATTACAGCTTCCCAGATGATCAAGGAATGTTTTCTGCAGGGGTATAAAAAAAAAAATTGATGACTAGGAATTTTTTTACATATATATTGGAATATTTTTAGGTTCATTTATTTTCTATAGCATCTGGTATCATTATATTAATTGTTACTATTAACAATGAAACAAATATGGATTACGTATGATGGGAGCCACGAAGATATATTTTGGTCAGGGGTCCAGCGAAGAGAAAAAAAAATTGGGCACCACTGCATAAAACCAACCAACACAAGTCTTAATTAATATCCATATTGTTAAAGTTGGTCACAGTAATTCTTGATAACTGGCTTTTGGTTGAAGACGTTGTAATGTGTTCCACGTGTACCACTTGAATGATCACTGGCTGTTACCATTGTTTACTTGTCATCACTTTGTCTGTTGCGGTGTGATCATCTTAAAATAATTATTATGTAATGATTGGGGTTTTTTTCTAATCCACTACAGGAAGTCAGGAAACTCACTGATGAAGATATGTGTTCCCCGATCTACAGGTAATATATATGTTGTTGGAATGGTATAGCAGTGTCCCCTATCAGTAAGGTTTCGAATTATGGTTATAGACTTCATTGTTTTCTGGCACCGGATTTCTGGCCTTAACTCCCCCCCCTCTTTTTTCATGTCACTGTCATCTGACATGGAGTTATTATACTGAAGTTTAAAAAAAAATCAATACTATCGACGCAGGTGGAGAGGTGACCTGATACACACAGGTCACGTGTGGTGGGTCTTGCATTAACATTACTTTAAATTAAAAAAAAAAAATTAACAAATAATAAAAAAAAGTTTTAGAATCCTATCTTAATTTTGTTGAATGTAAAATGTATTTATTCTAACCTAATTAAGAGAAATTGTTATTAGCACGAAACGCATCAAACTTAGAAGAAGAAAAAAGCTATTCTGCATAAATAAGACTTGTATAAGTCTAAAAATGTGGTTATTATAATAAATAAGCAAACATAATATCACTATTGGCAATATAAAATGTAAATTATTACATAAGAACTCTTCGTATGTATGGTAGCGTGGCCGAGTGGTCTAAGGCGCTGGATTTAGGCTCCAGTCTCTCAGGAGGCGTGGGTTCGAATCCCACCGCTGCCAAAACATTTTTAAATCATGATTACGGCAATATTTTATATACAGTTAAAGCTAAAGGAAGTGACAGGTTACTCCACGCAATTATAGATATCCAATCAGCACTTCATCAATGAATATAATGATACAATTTTCGTGTACATTAGGAAAATAATAATATGATTCGGGCATATCACGTATATTGTCAGGTTGTAATAATTGTCCATTACCACTGAACGACACAACCTGCTCGTCCCACCCTCACCCCACCCGTTGCTGCCGCTGGTTGTGACGTCAATGTATAGGAGGGAACGAGGCGGGAGCGGGGCTGCGCTGACAAAAGAGCAGCGGAAGGGTGTTGCCGTTGAATTCTAGGAAATACAGTGGTATATAGTAGTACTCAACTGTTGCCGGATTTTGATGTACATATAACACCTGTATATTTACTTTTTTTTATATTCAACTACAGGTGTTTTATTTTGTTATAGTTAACGGAAGTTATGGTGTTTGAAGTAAGGCTGTCTGGTAATAAGCTGTTTTTTTCCAGTGTCAATTAGTGAGTCATACGAGAATCAAACATGAACATGATGTGTCTAGTCTCTCTCTCTCTCTCTCTCTCTCTCTCTCTCTCTCTCTCTCTCTCTCTCTCTCTCTCTCTCTCTCTCTCTCTCTCTCTCTCTCTCTCTCTCTCTCTCAGCATGATTACAGTTGGGTTTGGTGATTCACCTCTGAATGAGTCAGGGTGAGAATACAAAAATTAACTGGTATCATCATATCTCTTCCCCTCCTCTCTCTCTCTCTCTCTCTCTCTCTCTCTCTCTCTCTCTCTCTCTCTCTCTCTCTCTCTCTCTCTCTCTCTCTCTCTCTCTCTCCCTCTCTCTCATTGGTACAAAGACTATAGTGCGCACAGATCACTGGACAGCGGAGGAAAACCTATAAGAGAGACTGAGAGGAAAGCAGATTTACTACTTGGAACGTATTTCATCGATGAGTTTGAAAACCCGAAAATAGGTAGCGGTAGTGGAAGGGTTTCGTCTGTAAACTTTTGACTTGGACTTGGGTTGGGAGACACCTAATGTAGAGTACGTCACACTGTTAGGTTGGGTAGACCAAAGTATATATACTATATCAATATTAAATAGTATATATACTTTGGGGTAGACAGTCGTAGCCTTTAGATCGGCGTTTTTTGACACACCTGCTGAAAGAAGTAAGAAAAGAGGGCAAAAAACTCCTTCCTACCATCACAAAGAATAGTTAACGGTGACCGACCAGGAGCTGCCTTGTGTAGGTCATGAGCTGACTTCGAAGACAGACAAAAAAATAAAGAAGAGTTAAATAAAGTTCATGTCCAAGTTATTTTGAGATTGGTATTTTCATAAGATATGTTTCCACTGTTCAGGTGGTTTATTAATCTATGTTACTAATTAAGAGGCAATACAAATTTACTCAATGAAAGAAATTAGAAGTTACCCCTAAAATACAGTTATTTAATGAGAAAATAGGTGGCGGGACAGGCGTTCTTGAGGTTCTAGTTAGTGTTTTGTGATGTAATTTTCAATTGGTGGAAAAGATAGCTTCCTTTCCATTCTCTCTTTTACCCATTGCACGAGGACGTGTCTGATATTAAGTGAGTTATTTAAAGAATTCTCTCCTGAGATTACACCTTGACTGTCAAGCAAAAAGGCAGAGAGGTGAGCAGGGCCTTGGGTCGAGGAATACTGTGCGGTGTACGTATTTTCTGGTGACTAGTGAACTGTTTTTCTACTGACCGTGACGGGCAATATTTTTCCACCGTTCACTTCCAGTCCTCCACGACAACTCTCAAGCTAACGAACAAGCCCTCGCCTTCCCCGTCAATCCGTCTTACTACACCACCATCGACATGTCCAGCGGACGTCAAGGAAAACAAAACACTGTTAACCATGTACACCATCACACGCATCAACACAACCATAACCAACAACAGCAAAAACGCAACAACAACCCACCCCAACAACAAAAAAATGTAGTTCATCACCACCACAACAACCCACCCCAACAACAAAAAACTGTAGTTCATCACCACCACAACAACCCACCCCAACAACAAAAAACTGTGGTTCATCACCACCACAACAATCAACCCCAACAGAAGCACAAGGTGGTTCATCACCACCACAACAACCAACCCCAACAACAAAAAACTGTCGTTCATCACCACCACAATAACCAACCCCAACAACAAAAAACTGTAGTTCATCACCACCACAACAACCCACCCCAACAAAAAAAAACTGTGGTTCATCACCACCACAACAACGACCAAAAACCAAAAAACACTGTGCACCATCACCATAACAACAACAACAACAATAATGATACCAAGCACATCCACCATCATCAGCACCAGCACCAGCACAACTAGTAATTCCATCACCACCACCACCACCACCACAGGGGAGGGAGGTATCCATGTCCACCACCATCGCGCTACCACCTTTGGTTGTTGGGTGATGAGTGGTGGTCATTGTTGATAAATGTGAAGAGGTGCACCATGACTACGTCGATCTTGACTGTCCCGCCATTACATCAAGGTCCTGTATATCGTTTTACTTGCCTAATTTTACTTCCGGATCGTACACACGCGGCTACTAGAAAGTTAGCAGGTTGTTAAGTGGCGTTATATTTAGCTTACAAATTTCCAAGAGTTGACACTGCTCTAGTTGGTTTTGATTGCATTTACGTTTCGTTTGCAACAAATCTGATTTCATATTTTAGTTGAGACGCGTATCACGCCTCTTGAGTATGATATGAAGGCACCTCTTCACATTTGCCTAATTGATTTTCTTTTTTTTACAGAAGTATTCAAATTCCATCTTCCTTTGTACCTTGCTTAACCCCGCTAACGGTAGTGTGCTAATTATCCAAGCCGTCTTATCCACTTTCCTTCCTCCCTGAGTTCTCCCCGACCTTCGAGAATCTGCTCCACTACATGTTTATGCCTAAGCACGTATCAGGTGCGCACCAAGAGTATTTTCAAATCTCGCGCATACCCCAGAGTGGGCAACTGGTCGAGGTATAAAAACGAGCGACAAGCCACTCATGCTGTTATCTATCACGGGAAGACCTCACCGCTCCTGTGAGAATATACAACTAGCCACCACTGCTTCCTCATCCTGTCCCTGATTGTTGTCGTCATCGTCCTTGGCTGCAAAACAAAATGGTGTGTGAAGGATAACTTGCTTGATGGGGTTTCGTTGTATTTTGGGGCAGGTTAAGTATAGTATGTTTAGTTTGATTGATAGTCTTTTACATGTTTCAAAGACCTACGAGCGTTACTGATTTACTAATGTGTTAACGTTACGCCTCCCAAGTCTCATATTGGCGCATCTTTGTGTAATTTTAGTTGTCTTGAAAAATAAGTTACGCGTTAATTGAGTGTAATTAAAAATAATCTAGACTCCTTTCCCGCCATTATTTTTTGTGATTCTAGATTATAATAAAACATAATCGCTTTGAGATAAGTACTACTCTCTTTGAAATATAACGGAAGCTTTTGTAACCTTATATAACCAAACCTATCCTATAACCATGTGTAAGGGGCACAGTACCACCGGCGTAAAGATACATAAATACACGACCATTTATTACTAATTCGAGAAGGCGTGAACTTGACACGTAAGGACTACTCGGTATTTGGCTGATTCATAGAACAAGTAGAGAAATAAACTGTTGATAGGGTGAAGAGTTACTGCAGCATTAACACTAACCAAGAGGAAGTTGAATACAATGTTTGTTTATCTATAAGAAGAGCAGATAGTACAGTAGCACCAGCGGCTCGAGAATGATTTAGAGCGACTCTGCCCGCTACTGTTATTAATATTAAGCCAAAAATACTGTAGTAATGATGAATTTTCTCTGTAATGTTACCTGACTACTGGTATAGTAACAAACTTTCCTTCTATCGAATAAGCTTATCGGGAACACAATGACTGTCTGAGATAAGAGGACAGAGAATGAGAGAGAGGGAGATAAAGCAGGATTGTTATTGTAGTGCAGGAGATAGCAGAGGAGTAGGAGGGTGAAGTTATCAAGGGGGCGTGTACTTATAGAAAACCTCAAGGGCAAGTGTTGTAAGTGGGTGACTAATATAAATATTCAAATTCCATTAACGTTGAATTCATGAAGTTTAGTAAATGCTAATACACGTATGATATTTATATTTTTCCACCCTTAATTAAGATTAGTTGGTAGAATATATATAGAGGAAAGGATTGCATCCGAGCATATTGAACGAAGACGGTTATGTAAGAGAGAACGAGTCGTGTTATTGAAGGGAAGACCTTACAAATACCACATGTGATTCCCGTATACTTTGATTTGCGTTTAGTTCATTGTTCTACTGGTCAACTATCTAGATAAATTCTACACATTACATTAGTAGTTTCTTCACCTCACACACACACACACACACACACCCCCACACCCGCACGCACGCACACACACACACACACACACACACACACACACCGAAAGAAAAAAACAGGGTAAGTTTGGTTCCAACAGTCTGTCTGTCCTTGTTAACCCTAATTAAAGGAGAGATGAAGCTGGAAGTAGTTTATCTAAAGAATCATATGTTAGAACTATTAATTTATCGGTCGGAGTTAGCTGGACATAGCACTTGAGATTACTTTCATACACTGATAAGTACATTACATTCATACCTTCCTTCCGATATATTTAAAACTTAAATGAGACCTTAAATTATAAGCTCACGGAGGGGACCTTTCTGAGATTCATTACGGTTATAGGTATGTTTGAAAGTAGTGATAGTAGAAATAGTAATAGTATAATATAGCAGAAGCAGTAATATGTAATAAAAACAAATGTTTTCCTCTTCCTGCAGCGTGAGTGCATCTCAATCCATGTGGGTCAGGCTGGCGTGCAGATAGGTAACGCCTGCTGGGAGCTGTACTGCCTTGAGCATGGCATCCAAGCCAATGGACGCCTGGCTGAGAATGGCGTGTCCACCAACTCCACTAACGACTCTTTCAGCACCTTTTTCTCCGAGACTGGCGGCGGAAAGCATGTGCCCAGGACTGTCTTCGTGGACCTGGAGCCTTCAGTCGTCGGTACGTAACTTCTGCCTTTGATGAACAATAACAGATGAATAGGAATTGAAAGTAAGAACGATATGTTTTATATATTTGCTCATTTCATAGATCAATCCACAGTTATACAGACGCAAGTTATATCCGTAGATGACGCGACCGATAGCCAATCAGATTGTGGGTTTTTTTTATGCATCCTTATCACTAAAAACGTATAAGTTGTATGCTTTGTTTTACATTGATTTGTGGTATTCCTTACAAAGCAATATTTAATATGTTATCATTATCATTACACACACACTATGTGGTGTAATGGTTAGCTCACATCCAAGATGTCCTGAGTTTGTATCCCGGGTCGCGTGGAGACTAGATGGACATGTCTTTTCTAAACAATATAGCCCCTGTTCACCTAGGAGAAAATAAGTGCTGGACGTAAGCCGGGGAGTTGTGGCTCTGCACTCTAAAAAATTAAGGATAGATACTAAAAGGATAGATTTGCTACGAAGGTGTATAACATCACACATATATCCATTGTATCGCCTTCCTTCTTCCGAAAGAGTACTATATACTCAGATCTACCCTTCTTTAAGTTAAAGGGGTATATCTGTCGAGCTCCCCTACTGCCGGGATTGCATGTAATCCCGGCAGTAGGGGAAGGCTGGAAATCCTACCCTCTTGTATGTTTGGAGTGTGTCGGATGCTTTCTGAGAGCAGCAGATACTCAGTCATGGTTCAAAGACAAAGATTAAACAACGCGTTACATGTAGTATGTCTAACAAATAAAGTTTGAAGAGAAAGTATAAAAGACCTAGACATATTGACAGCATCACCAGGAGTGAATGTTTGAGTATTTGTTGTGTTGCAGACGAGGTGCGAACAGGCGTGTACCGCCAACTGTTCCATCCTGAGCAGCTCATCAGCGGCAAGGAGGACGCCGCCAACAACTATGCCCGCGGCCACTACACCATCGGGAAGGAGGTGGTCGACCTGGTGCTGGATAGGATCCGTAAGCTAGCCGACCAGTGCAGCAGCCTGCAGGTGTGTGTGTGTGTGTGTGAGTGTGTGTGTGTGTGTGTGTGTGTGTGTGTTTACCATAAAAATATTTAGTCGTCCAGCTAGTCATCGGCCACAATCAGCTTTGGTGAGACACATTTTCTAGCGTGTGTTTATCGTGGGGGTGGGTAGTGCACGTACAGTACATATAGAGGAGTGTTAATAACGGGGCTGTAGAAATTATGTGAGCCGCTAACACAGCTTCGATGAAGAGGTCATGTGCGTCCCTGTCGTCCCACTCTGGAGGTGATCAAAGCCCCATCGTTGGAAACATTGGGCCTCTTATGCCGCCTCACTCCCTTCCTTATAGTGTCCATGGATATAAAGTGAGTGCCTTGGATTTTTCCACAACTCACACTCGAGGTGACCATGACGCCTTAGGCTAGGAATACCAGTCCATGGCAAGCTATCAGGGATTGATTGACGTGGTGTGTTAGATAATGCAAGACATTCCTTTAGTTCTCTTCGAACCTAACTTTGCTATGAGATGGAAAGCACAGCAGGTGTCATCCATACTTTGGGTGGGTCTCAGCTCTTCAAAATTAGAGACTCTGGAAAAAATATTATGGAAAAGGTCCAACGGAATCATGTTGTCATTGAAACCTGTCCTCGGCAAACAGAACAAGTGGGTGGATGCTCTATTGAGAAGAGCGCTCCGCCCTCTCTTCTCAAGGTTGCACAAATTTTTGTTTTTCTCTATGTACCGTTTTTTGAAGACCATCCTCTGACAGAGTAAGAAGTTAGGTATTATTGCAGTTTCAGACAATACAGCACACGTAACTATAAACTGTCTCAGAGTCTAGATGACACTGTTAGGAGCATTTCTAGCCCATATTACACTGTCGGAAATTAATAATTAATAATAGGAAATTTCTTTGACTTCTATGGAAATTTCCTTAGATTTTTTAGTCCATATTGGTGAATGTTTTGTTATATTATTGTCATTATTATGAAGTATTATTGCAGTTATGAAGGTTAGGTTAGGATATTGAACCAGGTTTCTGGTTGTGTTTGAATGTGTCCAGTAGGGGGGTCCAGGGGGGGCTGCGCCCCCCCGGTTAGAATAGGTTTGTCGTGTTTGCTAAATTAAGGGAATTTTTATGGAAATTTCCCTAGATTTTCAAAGTCCATATATCACTCATATATGCCGCCCCCCCAAAAAAAACCCGATTCCCCACAGCCCCCAAACTTGCTTGAGGGGGTTTGGGGGGGTGTGTGTAGAGATAGGGAATATTGTCTGAAACTGCAAATTTACCAGAAGTTATATATTCTGCGTAAATAGTAATGTTTGTTTATCATCTAATCATCTAATGGAAAGTTTTCTGTTATCATGCCTAGTAGGAAAAGTTTTGGGTGGATTCTGAAGCAGAAATCGGTATAGTTTTTTTCCTCCTTTTTACTCTTCCTCCAAGTATAACTATGGGAAAAGGGGAAGTGAGCAATAGAGTATAGAAATTGCCTCCTCCTCCTCTTCTTCCTCCACATCCTCTTCCTCCACCTCCTTTCTCTTCCTCCACCTTCTCTTCTTCCTTCTCTTCCTTTACTAAAACCCTCACAGATATTAACTGAAGCACATTTTCCAGGGTTTCCTCATTTTCCGTTCCTTCGGGGGCGGCACAGGCTCGGGCTTCGCTTCCTTGCTCATGGAGAGGCTGTCAGTGGAGTACGGGAAGAGGAGCAAGTTGGAGATCGCCATTTACCCCGCCCCTCGGGTATGTATCAACGTGTTATCCAGTCACGGTAACCTTCTCACTGTTCAGACTGGAATACCCTCACTCGGCCTCTGCATGATATAATCTCCATATTCGGTTAATGGACATATAAATGCAATACAATCTGGTAGCAATAGTAGTAGTAGTAGTAGTAGTAGTATGAGTAGTAGTAGTAGTAGTAGCAGCAGTAGTAGTAATAGTAACAATATAAAAAACAACAGCATAAAAATTAATGTATGAAAGCAAGAGCGTGACCCCAAGGGAAGATTCTTGTTGTAAGGTGTGCTGATTGGGTCTTCATTGTCCTCAGTCCGCCTCATCAGTCGTTGAGCCATACAACGCCATCCTGACGACACACACTACCCTCGAACACTCTGACTGCTGCTTCATGGTAGACAACGAGGCCATTTTTGACATCTGCCGCAAGAACCTGGACATTGCCCTCCCGAGCTACGTCAACCTCAACCGGCTCATCGGGCAGGTCGTGTCCTCCATCACTGCCTCGCTTAGGTTCGAGGGTGCCCTCAACGTAGACCTGGCAGAATTCCAGACCAACTTAGTACCTTACCCGAGGATCCACTTCCCGCTGACCACATATTCACCAATAATTTCTGTCGAAAAGGCGTATCACGAGCAGATGACAGTGCCAGAGATCACCAAGTCATGTTTCGAGCCCGCCAATCAGATGGTGAAGTGCGACCCGCGAAATGGCAAGTACATGGCTTGTTGCTTGTTGTACCGTGGCGATGTGGTGCCCAAAGATGTCACGGGTGCCATCGCTTCTATCAAGACCAAACGTTCCATCCAGTTTGTCGACTGGTGTCCCACTGGCTTCAAGGTGGGAATAAACTACCAGCCACCCACTGTGGTGCCCGGAGGAGACATGGCCAAGGTGTCCCGAGCTGTCTGCATGCTGTCCAACACCACTGCCATTGCAGAGGCCTGGGCACGTCTTGACCACAAGTTTGACTTGATGTATGCCAAGCGTGCCTTCGTGCACTGGTACGTTGGTGAAGGCATGGAGGAGGGAGAGTTCACCGAGGCTCGTGAGGACCTTGCTGCCCTGGAGAAGGACTACGAAGAGGTTGGCATGGACTCTGGTGATATCGAGGAAGGAGACCCAGCAGAATACTAACCACCAGAGGGTCACCGTGGCGTTGTTGTGGGCTGCTGTGCTGCTGTGCTTTTGTGGGACCCTTGTTAGGAAATGTAAACCGAGAAGGACGCCTGACTTTGATTGGGTGCAGGTAAACTTACAACTGAGCTTGGTGTGTGCTGCTCTTCAGTTGTTACATGTTTGGATTATTTGTTTGTTGTTCTGTTTTGTACAAATAAATTGGAATATTTGTTATGTGTATCATAACATTATAACTAAAGTGCCAAAGCATGTGTGGCAATCCGAATGTCAAGTAGTGGAAGGATAATTACTTAAGCTGACAGATAAATGTAGGTCGGATGTTTCTACAGATCTTGGTGAGATCCTGTTAGTTCCCGATTTACTTATAAGTTACAACATTGGTTGTATGTACGTTTAAAAACACATCACATGCTTCCCCTTCTCTGAACATACATCTTACTTGAACCTCTCTCCCTGTGTGACCAGACGTGCTAGAGTTCACTGAACGGAATATTCTGAACAATCCCTCCATTGTCACTGTCCCCAAGACCTAATTAATGCAGGGCCTCAATACGACTTTCAAGACCCAGACATGACACCAAAAATTATGTTTAAAGCACCCATGACAACGCTATAATATGACCCTTACACCACACATACCACACCAAATGTTAAGTAAACTACAGCTTCCCAAGTCCTGAACACGACCCTAAAATTAGTATACGACCACATCTCTTCCTGTCTCAAACACAACTTGAGAGCTCCAAACAAGGCCCATGAGACCTACCCTAAACCCGATATACAGGACCTACATTCGACACCTCGACACCCAATCACGACACATAAACCCAAATACCTTACCCGCTAGAAACCAAAGCAAGCTCACATCAATACAAGTACATTCTTTATACAATCTATAACCTTAATACCCAAATACACCAACGTAGGACTCAAATGCAACTCGTCAGCACCAAAATTAAGCTCCAGTATACTCAATTAAGACTTACATAACGCATATATAATCTCAAAGTTAAATTCAACTCTCAATAACCAACAGGAGTATAAGTAGGTCCCTCGCTCCTTCACCACACGACTATGAATTATAACGACCCTCAACAACCAAGTACAGTACAAACCAGCGTGGAGACTTGAACACAAGCACATTGGCCTTAATATTTACGCTAGAGTTTCGTGGAAGCGTCATTGCAAGAGCTCCTCCAACCGTCTCCTGTGACCTCCACCAACCTCCCCCTCCTCCTCCTCCTCCTCCTCCTCCTACTACTCCTTCTCCTGTTGATACTGATACCGTGTGTGTGTGTGTGTGTGTGTGTATGTATGTTTGTGTGTCTTCAGTGCTATCACGTTTACAGAGTAGAGGAAGGAGAGGAGGCAAAGTCTGTTAAAGCTAATATGTGTGTGTGTGTGTGTGTGTGTGTGGATCCGCCCACGCACACCAATTATACAGTCATGGTGAGGCGTGCTCCGACCTTCATCCTCTCATGCATTACTCTCTCTCTCTCTCTCTCTCTCTCTCTCTCTCTCTCTCTCTCTCTCTCTCTCTCACACACACACACACATATATACACACATATTTTCAGTCCATGACTTTCTTATAAATGAATCGTTTATTATTATTATTATTATTATTATTACACAGTCCGAGGTAAGGATTGAGTTGAGGCAGTTAGATTTGTATGCATGTGTGTGTGTGTGTGTGTATATGTGTGTGTATATGCACTGGCTCAACAACAACATTCCTGACCAACTCACTCATACACACACACACACATACTTTTCATTATTTTTCCTCTCGCTCTCCCTCCCTTCTTTCCACACACTGCTATCCCTTCCTTCTTTTTCTCCATTCCTCCTCTTCCCCTCCCTTCCTCCTCCTCCTCCTCCTTCATGCTTGCGATATCACCGTCGTTATTATTATCAATACCACCTCTCTCTCTCTCTCTCTCTCTCTCTCTCTCTCTCTCTCTCTCTCTCTCTCTCTCTCTCTCTCTCTCTCTCCGGCAAGCTTACATCAATGCCTGTAATAACTATGGCCTTATCCCTTTCTCTTCCTCCTCCTCCTCCTCCTCTCCCTCCTCTCTCTTCCTCTCCTCCCTGCCTCCATCACTATGTCGGCCGCTCCCTCTTCTCTTCCTCCCCCTCTCCCCTTTATCTCCCAGCTCCTCCATGCATGCTACACACACACACACACACACACACACACACACACACACACACTTACACACTTACACCACTTATACATCATCAAACAGCTGCATGTGTTTTTTTTCTTTCTTTCTTTTTCATTCCTCTCCTGTTGGCACTTTTACTAATTCATTTATTTCTTCCTTTACACAGAGATGGTTCATTCATGCATTATTTAACATTTATTGAACATGTAATACTTTTTGAGCAGCGAGAGAATGAAAAGACTGGAAAAAAAAGAAGTAATAGGAAAGAGTTAATATGGCAACATCATAGCCTCTATCAACCACCATCACCACCACCACCATCATCACCACCACCATCACCACCACCACCACCAGCATTACCATCACCATCACGAGGTAAGATGAGTGTAGGGTGAGTTTTATATCACTGAGTATAAGCATTTGAACCTTTCTATCTATAATTCCATACTTTTTATGTATTGGAAAGTGGGTTGTGGCGGTATGATAAGGATAAAAGTAATTAGATTAACCTTCTTCTATTACAGTTTATATATGATTCGTTTTCAAAATATCAATATAAGAATGATGGATATTTTTGAAGTTGTACATATATTTTGAAGGCCTAAAAAGATAAGGGTTCGTATTTTTTTTCTCTCAAAGTTGAAGATAAGTATATTTCAAATGGTGATTCAACGTTGATTCAGCTTAGGAACTTGAAAGATAAGGTAAATAAGGCAAATAGATGAATAAAAACTCAATCACGTGACTAAGAACTCATAAAGGCGTGACAGTGTTAGGTGTGACTAATAATGGTCTGGTAGAGTTGAGTCACTATATGGAAGTACACATTGGAAGGTCATTATATTCTCTCTCCCTCCCCCCCCCCTCTCTCTCTCTCTCTCTCTCTCTCTCTCTCTCTCTCTCTCTCTCTCTCTTTTTCTCTCTCTCGTCTTTTAATGAAAACAGATTGACACCACTTGCGGACTTTGCAACCTCGTGCGCCCACACACACACACACACACACACACACACATTGATCAGATAACAATAAAGTTTTTTCCTTTATGTATGCGTTCTTTCAATTTTATTTCCCCGTGACGTTAATTTCACAATACAATGATGAAAGTTAAGAATAGCCTTGACCGTTCCTTCGGAGGCACAAAAGTAGTAGTAGTAGCAATAGTAGTAGTAGTAATAGTAGTAGTAGTAGTAGTAATAAATGGTGGTTGTGGTGATGATGGTATTATTGCTACTTATGATATTGATGTAAATGATGATGTATGTTTATGTGCTAGAAAGAAAGAAAGAGAGAGAGAGAGAGAGAGAGAGAGAGAGAGAGAGAGAGAGAGAGAGAGAGAGAGAGAGAGAGAGAGAGAGAGAGAGAGAGAGAGACAGACAGACAGACAGACAGACAGACAGACAGACAGACAGACAGACAGACAGACAGACAGACAGACAGACAGACAGACAGACAGACAGACAGACAGACAGACAGACAGACAGACAGACAGACAGACAGACAGACAGACAGACAGACAGACAGACAGACAGACAGACAGACAGACAGACAGACAGACAGACAGACAGACAGACAGACAGACAGACAGACAGACAGACAGACAGACAGACAGACAGACAGACAGACAGACAGACAGACAGACAGACAGACAGACAGACAGACAGACAGACAGACAGACAGACAGACAGACAGACAGACAGACAGACAGACAGACAGACAGACAGACAGACAGACAGACAGACAGACAGACAGACAGACAGACAGACAGACAGACAGACAGACAGACAGACAGACAGACAGACAGACAGACAGACAGACAGACAGACAGACAGACAGACAGACAGACAGACAGACAGACAGACAGACAGACAGACAGACAGACAGACAGACAGACAGACAGACAGACAGACAGACAGACAGACAGACAGACAGACAGACAGACAGACAGACAGACAGACAGACAGACAGACAGACAGACAGACAGACAGACAGACAGACAGACAGACAGACAGACAGACAGACAGACAGACAGACAGACAGACAGACAGACAGACAGACAGACAGACAGACAGACAGACAGACAGACAGACAGACAGACAGACAGACAGACAGACAGACAGACAGACAGACAGACAGACAGACAGACAGACAGACAGACAGACAGACAGACAGACAGACAGACAGACAGACAGACAGACAGACAGACAGACAGACAGACAGACAGACAGACAGACAGACAGACAGACAGACAGACAGACAGACAGACAGACAGACAGACAGACAGACAGACAGACAGACAGACAGACAGACAGACAGACAGACAGACAGACAGACAGACAGACAGACAGACAGACAGACAGACAGACAGACAGACAGACAGACAGACAGACAGACAGACAGACAGACAGACAGACAGACAGACAGACAGACAGACAGACAGACAGACAGACAGACAGACAGACGACAGACAGACAGACAGACAGACAGACAGACAGACAGACAGACAGACAGACAGACAGACAGACAGACAGACAGACAGACAGACAGACAGACAGACAGACAGACAGACAGACAGACAGACAGACAGACAGACAGACAGACAGACAGACAGACAGACAGACAGACAGACAGACAGACAGACAGACAGACAGACAGACAGACAGACAGACAGACAGACAGACAGACAGACAGACAGACAGACAGACAGACAGACAGACAGACAGACAGACAGACAGACAGACAGACAGACAGACAGACAGACAGACAGACAGACAGACAGACAGACAGACAGACAGACAGACAGACAGACAGACAGACAGACAGACAGACAGACAGACAGACAGACAGACAGACAGACAGACAGACAGACAGACAGACAGACAGACAGACAGACAGACAGACAGACAGACAGACAGACAGACAGACAGACAGACAGACAGACAGACAGACAGACAGACAGACAGACAGACAGACAGACAGACAGACAGACAGACAGACAGACAGACAGACAGACAGACAGACAGACAGACAGACAGACAGACAGACAGACAGACAGACAGACAGACAGACAGACAGACAGACAGACAGACAGACAGACAGACAGACAGACAGACAGACAGGACAGACAGACAGACAGACAGACAGACAGACAGACAGACAGACAGACAGACAGACAGACAGACAGACAGACAGACAGACAGACAGACAGACAGACAGACAGACAGACAGACAGACAGACAGACAGACAGACAGACAGACAGACAGACAGACAGACAGACAGACAGAGAGAGAGAGAGAGAGAGAGAGAGAGAGAGAGAGAGAGAGAGATTCAGATTCATAACTTTTATTCACAATATGAATACATCATACATGTGAAAGAGACATGTATTGCCTAATAAAGGCATGTCTCATCAGAGAGAGAGAGAGAGAGAGAGAGAGAGAGAGAGAGAGAGAGAGAGAGAGAGAGAGAGAGAGAGAGAGATGAGGGTGGGAGGTTGGCGTACTGCTTTCTCTTGGCCCCTGCTGTGTGTGTGTGTGTGTGTCTGGAAAGGCTTGGTCATCCCTCCTTCAGCTTCCTGCCGCCCACTGATGTCATACTGCAGCTAAATATAAACATGATAACACACACACACACACACACACACACACACACACACACACACACACACACACACACACACACACACACACAGTAAATAAGTAAATGAATAAATAAATAATGACGTTTCTCCAGATATTAATCGTCCAGGCTTAAAAGTTAACCACATGTTAACTCTGGGATGTAATTAGGAAAGTACGTAAGTATGTGTACTCGATTGTAATTCTGTATTATCATATATGTTTACTGTATCAATGAACATAACCTCGAAACATTTAAGTGTGACTAAGAAATAATATGAATTCATAATATTTTACGGTTTCGCTTCAAGTGTGGAAACAGAAACAAAAGAATGAAAGGTGCTGTGACGAGGATGTGTCTGTGTTCCATAGTTTAAGTGGTCTTTTGAGTAAATATTTATGATAATCAAGACTGTTAAGTGTTATATAGATATGAAGGAATGTAAGTTATTAGTCTTTGGCAACAGTAATAGAAGTAAAGTCTGTCTGCATTCAAGTTTCACCGGCAGACACACCTTTCTCTTCCGTGTTGTCGACTCAGATGATTTAGTTACATGGGTTGTAGTGCATTGAATCATTCTATATTCTTTGAAAATACTTTATTATAATGATGATTACATGCCTGTCTTTCTCTTCCAGGAAACTTATATAAAACCATGGAAATACCAGCATATGTGGCTTCTGTCTTATTAATCAACGTATACTTGCACTAATAACAAGCAACTAACAACCAAGGATAACTAACACTTATCTCGTAAAAAATAATAGATATCATACATGCATAGTATACTAATGTAAAGTATCTTATTTTATTTCTACAGGATGAAATAAAGAAAAAAAAATCTTGCGAAACCTGAAACTGTTATTGCGCCTGCGTAGTACAGGGAACCGAGGCTATATAACCTACCGACACTCTCCTTCACGAGCAAACCAATCGCGGGAACACCAAACGAGTCTCCTGTGAGAGGGTTCCACTCAAGTTCTTCCATTACTCTTATCCCTGAAATCGGTCAACATGGTAAGTACAGATGCATTGTTTTCACTCCTTAGTACATGTTAAGCCCTAGGAAGGCACTGTTTTCTTTACGTAACCAGTATTGATCCACTAAACATGATTTCCGTGTCAAATGTCGTTGGTCTGAATGCCGGTGAAGGAATGTCACGACGTAATCTGAAATCCTCTGATAGTATTGCATCCAGGGGTTAAGGGGAGAATGTTTTGAGACGTAGACATGTTAAAGGGTGTATAATTAGTGTAGTTAAGCTTAAACGGCTGATGGAAGTAATGGAATAACGACCACCCCTCGCGGGCCCCTTACCACCACCACCACCGCCGCCGCCGCCTAGACACTTGGCGGGCTGCTGCTGCTGCTCTTTGTCACCTTATTAACATGCTGTTATAGTAGTGATGATCATAGTAATAATAGTAATAGATTTATTTCACCCGAAGGCATAGACAACATGTAAAGTAAGTATTAAAACCAACGAAATAGTTATGTAATTATTCTAAACACGTAGTCATATGATAGAATTTATTATTATAGGAAGATTTTGTAGTAATCTATATTATCTGGTCTGCATCCATCCATTCATCCCTCTCCAGTATCTTAACTTATCTTATCTAAGTTTTTTTTTTATATATAATTAGTATTAGTGTATAAGTTTATTTGTGTGCATTTACCTCTTCATTCACCTATATAATGTTTTAGTGAATTAGTGATGGCATTATTTTGAAAACAAGCTTATCTAACGGAAAATCTGTCGGTTGGGTTTCTCTACAAGCCGGCGAGAGAGAAAGGGAGGTGGGGTGAGGATGAAGGGAGCGGTTTCTGGTGGTGGGGTGGAAGGGGAGGGGAGGGGAGGGATGGAGTGTTGAGGAGCGGTGAGGTGAGGAGAGAGAGAGAGAGAGCGAGGAGGCGGGTGGGTTGGGAAGAGCGGTGAGGTGAAGAGAGGAGAGAGAAGAGGCGGGTGGGATGGAAGCATTGGAAGGCCGCGCGGTGGTGATGGTGGTGGTGGTGTTGAGGGGGTGGGGGTGACGCATGACTGAGAGCCCTGTGACGTAATTTCCGGCCCCTTGTGTGTTGGAATGAGCCGGCTTCTACACGACCTTTCCTTCCTACTTCATAGGATGTCGTGTGCATGCGTGCGTGCCTCGGGGAGGTAATGGCTTGCCTTAAGAACGGCTAGACTGATTGCTATTATTATTACTGTTATTATTGAAGGGATGTTTGTAGTATCTTATTTGTAGGTTAAGTAAAGATGTTGAAAGTCGGTAGTTACTTCTTTAGGTTTTGACAACTGTAGTATATAGTGTAGTACGTCAATTAAGAAGGGTCTAGTTACTCCTGGCTGATGTTTATGGAATTTTGGTGAGAAAAAGTAGGGGGGTAGGGAGATATAGGAAGTAGGGAGTTTGTGTGTGTAGGAGCGTGAAAATAATTTGTAACGAGAGAAGGTGGGGGTGGGAGAGGGAAAACCTAACTGACATGGGAAGGAGGGAGGGAGATGGTAAACGAACCTAACTGACATGGGAAGGAGGGAGAGGTTAGGAAGGACAACCGGCATCTTATTGGGGATTGTAGGGACACCGTGTTCTAGCTGAAGATCATTGAGTACGAATGCGCGCGCACGGCAACTAGACAACGGTACTTTCATCCTGCCATCAATGTTTCATAAGCTTAACAAATCATGAAATACTGGGACAAGAGTGTGTTGAGGGTAATAGACTAGTGACTAGTCCTAGATAGAAGGAAAAGTTGGTGATGTGATATCCTGCCTGTCTGGCTTCGAGTAACTGATACTGTGGATGGAAAGACGTGGCGCTACATTCCTGTGTGGTGATTCTCTCTCTCGCTCTCGCTCTCTTTCTCTTTCTTTCTCCCTCCTAGGGGTGTGAAGGGAGCAGGAAGTGGGAGATAAGTGTTATCAGATAGCTGACAGGTGGAATTTGATAATGTTCTGTTGTGTAGTACAGAGATATGCCGGTTAATTAATGTATATGGAACTATACTTTATTGGTGTTAATGACCTGTAGATATTTCAACTCTTTCTACTCCTTGTATTTATTTAACAGCTAAGTGGAAATAAATAATTAAGGAATGTTTAATTTGTGACTGCTAGATAGAAAATCACTCGGTAATTTTCATAAATTGGGGTGATGTTCATACATTTCCCCATCTGAATTGGTTGGTTAATTAATTTGCTTTTTATGATAAATTATATTGTTGGTTTAGAAGAAGAAAAAATGGCGACTAAGCAGCTGAAAGCCTGGATATTTTAAACGATTACTTGATACTTGCCTCCCTTGGTTTGGTCAAACGTATTCCCTCGGACTGCATTTTCCTGGTCAATGATTGTGAACTTTAAATTCTAACGCCTTAACATTTATATAAACATGCCTATGTGGTTAAGACATACAAATATTGTTATTTAATCAACGCCCTTTTCCTGCAGCGTGAGTGCATCTCCATCCATGTGGGTCAGGCTGGCGTGCAGATGGGCAATGCCTGCTGGGAGCTGTACTGCCTTGAGCATGGCATCCAGCCTGATGGCCAGATGCCTTCTGACAAGACCATTGGGGTTGGTGATGACTCTTTCAACACATTCTTCAGCGAGACTGGCTCAGGGAAACATGTTCCTAGAGCAGTGTTCGTGGATCTGGAGCCCTCTGTCGTGGGTGAGTGTTGGCTTGGAGCAGGCTGTATCTTGGCGTTGGAATTTGATAACCCATATATGATGTTTATTAGTCTTGTAGGAATTCAGCTTGTGTTTAATTTAACAGATTGGTCATTTATTTATTTCAAATCCTCCACTTAAATGATTTTTTCGCGTTATTTTTAGACTTCTTGCTTCTTAACTTGTATTCGTAGCATATAAAGGATGTTGCTAGAGTTTACTTAATTTTCCATTTTGTGTGTTTCAGATGAGGTGCGGTCAGGTGTGTACAAACAGCTGTTCCATCCTGAGCAGCTGATCACTGGTAAAGAGGATGCGGCCAACAATTACGCCCGTGGCCACTACACCATCGGGAAGGAGATTGTAGATGTAGTGTTGGACAGGGTCCGCAAGCTGGCTGACCAATGCACTGGCCTCCAGGTGTGTGCAGGTCTTATCACTTAACATACAGGCTGGAATCTGATCACTAAAATGTGCTATAATTATAGGAGTTGCAATATGATTTTTATGATTGAACCTTTGTGAGAAGTGACTTATTTTAAACCATTGTTGACAGGGCTTCCTCATCTTCCATTCCTTCGGAGGCGGCACTGGCTCTGGCTTCACTTCTCTGTTGATGGAAAGGCTCTCAGTTGACTATGGAAAGAAGAGCAAGTTGGAATTCGCTGTTTATCCCGCCCCACAGGTGAGTTTTGATTTTCAACTTGATGCTATATATATATATATATAACTATAATATATATAATATATATATACATATATATATATATATATACTATATATATATATATATATATATATATATATATACATATATATATAATATAATATATATATATATATATATATATATATATATATATATATCTATATATATATATATAATATTTATCCACATATGTTTATGCATTTCCACTGGGTCCTGGGAAGCTCTTACTGTAAGACAAGATGCTGAGGGGGAGGTTGAACTAAATTCTCTCCGAACCCTCGTTTTAGGGGTATATGTTCATTTATTTTTATTTGTATATACTTTTTTTCTTTTGATTTATTGCTGTACTGTGTTTCAAGTCTAATATATTTCCAGTAATGGAAGATACTTGAGATACTGACTATGTATTTATTCCTAGGTTGCCACTGCTGTTGTTGAGCCGTACAACTCCATTCTGACCACCCACACCACCCTTGAACACTCCGACTGTGCTTTCATGGTAGACAATGAGGCCATCTATGACATCTGCCGCAGGAACCTTGACATTGAGCGCCCATCCTACACCAACCTCAACAGACTTATTGGCCAAATTGTATCTTCCATCACCGCCTCTCTCAGGTTCGATGGTGCCCTCAATGTAGATCTGACCGAGTTCCAAACAAACTTGGTGCCCTACCCCAGAATCCACTTCCCCCTGGTCACCTACGCACCTGTGATTTCTGCTGAGAAGGCTTACCATGAGCAGCTGTCTGTAGCAGAGATCACCAATTCCTGCTTTGAACCTGCCAACCAGATGGTTAAGTGTGACCCCCGTCATGGCAAGTACATGGCCTGCTGTCTGTTGTACCGTGGTGATGTCGTACCCAAGGATGTCAATGCAGCCATTGCTTCTATCAAGACCAAACGTTCCATCCAGTTTGTGGACTGGTGTCCCACTGGCTTCAAGGTGGGAATTAACTACCAGCCACCCACTGTGGTGCCCGGAGGAGATCTGGCCAAGGTGTCCCGAGCTGTCTGCATGCTGTCCAACACCACTGCCATTGCAGAGGCCTGGGCACGCCTTGACCACAAGTTTGACCTGATGTATGCCAAGCGTGCCTTCGTGCACTGGTACGTTGGTGAGGGCATGGAGGAGGGAGAGTTCACTGAGGCTCGTGAGGACCTCGCTGCCCTGGAGAAGGACTACGAAGAGGTTGGCATGGACTCTGCTGACGGTGAGGACATTGAGGGAGATGAGTACTAAGTGCTCTCCAAGCAGACAGGCATCCATCCACGACACATACTGGAGACCAACATTCCTCTCGTTTGAATGAACAAAATTCATTATTCTGGTATACATTCCAAAAATAAATGCCATGCTCAAAAACGTTTTATCTGGTTTCATTTGTTAAAAAAAAAAGGGGGGGGGGGAAGGCGTGTGTGAATCCGAGCTTTTAAAAGAAAGTCTGACTGGAACTGATTGGACAGCAAAAAGTGTTGTATTAAAGTAGTTTTGTTAGGTTGGAAGTTTGCTGAATGGGGTCAATGCATTTTACAAGAATGTGAAGGCATGTATCTGCATCAATTAAGGAACTAATTCAATGGTAATGTATCCATAGTTTCTTCAACTTATGCGAGGTGATAGTCCGATTGCAGAGAATGCCTGGTCTGTATAAACAGATTCAGTATGCTAAAAGCTTAAATTAAAGGTGAATATGGTTTAGAGTAAAAGTAAAATGGTTGATATTGATGGGTGAAACTGAAATTAGGCTTGCTGGAGAAGGTAGTTAATCCATTTTAAATATCTGTTCGATCCTGCGCAAGCATGGAAGATGAAACGAGAGAAAGCTGTGCAAGGGAGATTAGTAGGATTCTTTATTAGTATGAGGTCTTAAGTATAGAGGGACTGCGTGATGGGATGATTGTACTGACAATTATTTATAAAAGTAAAACGGGTCTGAAATGAAAGTCAAATACTAAGGATTCAAGCAGTAAAAATGAGTAACTTGATAATGAAAATTGTAATGAATGGTGAAAGTAATGCAAATGTGTAACAAATTTGGTATATGTAGTATAAGCGAAACAATGGAGGAGGGTCAAATGCAGGACCCTAATATGGTTTATTTGTAAGGAAAGAATTTTAAGAGTACCGTACATGATGAGTATGGTAGATCCAGTGAAATCAGATTAGGTGAGAAATGAAAATTAAATTATTTTATTATGCAAGGGCAAAAGTAAATGGATACTTTAGTGGCCATCCTCTGTGGGGTTATTAGGAACAAACTTCAGAGATATAATTTTCTCATTTTGTATATATATATATATTTGTTTGAAGGATTCCATAAGTCAAATGCAACCTCTGTGATGATTAAGTTATTAGCTAGTAAAGGTATTATTCCAGAACATCAGATACACTTTCATACATGAGATTCGTAGTGCAGATTTCCACATTACCAAAAATGATATGCTCGTATGCAGGAGTAAGCAAAAATCTGTTATTAAAGTTCAACACGATATGCTCGAACTAGTAACAATCCTCGTTTTCAAGCTTTCTCTATCTTCATTTGAGGTCACCATATCCTTTCAGCCACTTCTACCTCACCTCCCTCCACCAATCCTTTCTCATGTACACACACTATCTTTCCAACTGGATCTTGGCTTTCCTTTCCTCCTTCGACCCGCCACCTTCATATTCATCATTTTATATCAACGTAATCCTCGTCTATTTTCATATCATCCATATCAGTGCATAATCTTTTTCTACACTACTTTATTCAAAACTCCTATTACTTATAATGACCCTCTTCTCTTTATGCGCTTTTTTCTGTTCTCGTCACCCCAAGTTTCCCTTCGTGTGCCCTTTTCGTAGGTCACACCTCTGCCCTGTAGGTCATCACTAGTCGAACAACAGTTTCATACACTTCACCTTTTCCTCTCGCACTGACCTCATTGCCCCTGACATTTTCCTCCACTTTCTCTATTTTGATATTTAAACTTGGGGTCTCTTTTTGTATGCATTTAGTCGGTCTCAGTCACATATGCTATCCTAGGTTTTTTTTCTTCTTCTCTATATTATCATCTATATAAGAGTATAGGGATGTTTACTACAAGTTTAGGAGAATAAAAGAAGACATGACATTCACTTCGTTTGTGAAATGATGTATGAGGGTCTACAGCTATCCGAATTTCCTAGTTATCAGAAGATAAAGTTATTGGTTAGTGACATTTATATGTAGCCTACTTCTGAAAACTCAATATAGAATCCTAATAAGGTAAAATACTAGTTAAATATGAAGACATACTGGGGTGGTGAATTTACGAGTTCAGGAAAGGAATTAGGAAATGGAAATAATGAAGGTGATGTGTGTTAATGAACAGAACACAAGCATTGGTTTAGGACAATATAAATTTTGCCGTGTTTTTGATTATGAGTATAAGAAATAGTATACATGGGAAATCAAGGACATGCAATCTGAATATATTAAACATTCCCCTTTATATAATTAATTACATGCGGTTGCAGTGATTTCCTTCAACATTAATTAATTTGTTATATAGGACGTGAATAGATGCATTATAATATAGGTTGTGGATTGCGGACAACTCATAATTACTTTTCCTATGTTTTTTGTTCTCTTTTCTTCTTCACACAGAAGTTCAAGTGGTCTATCAGCAATTCTTCGGTAACTGTGTGAGTGACAGACAAAATTGTACATGGGCAAAGTTATACGGGTCATCTTTGCCACCTTCATTTTTCAGCGTTTTGTAGTACTTCATAATTTTAATATCGTTGCCCCAGTTATTAGCTGTGGCGTTTTCTTATTTTCATCGTATAAAGGCTAGACTATGTTAGATGTTTTCATCGTATAAAGGCTAAGCTATGTTAAATGTTTTTGGTTATCTTGAGACCTCGTGACTATGTGTGAGAAACTCTTGCTACACGTGCAACACACTATTTCTAGATACCAACAACATTGGAGAATAAGCGAAATGTACGACCCATTTGAAATATAATTCTAGCAAAAACAGATGCAACTATAAAATTAATAAACATTACATCCTATAAGGTTAGAAAATACTGTATTATAGAAGTATTTGAAGGTTAGAATGAATAATGTCAAATGCTTCGTTAGTATGTTAACAACAAATATATTGTTTACAAAACATCACTAGTCTGGTTTGCAGACAAAATGGAATCTCCGTGCAAATAGTGTGAGACAAATATGATTGTTCTCTGATTCTATTATCTTAGCTTTGAGGTCATACAGTGATATACACAATGAGTATGCATATTTTTATCGCTTTCAGTTATTATTGGTGGAGTTTATCTAGCAATTTATATACTTTTCGTTAATCAAATAATACAGTTACATTGAGACATACGCGAACCACTTGGCTTACGTATCATATTTGGCTATCAGATATTTCTTTCGGTATAGTTCCACCTTTTAATAATTTGGAAGTCAGTTTTCGGCGTTGGAATCAATATGTGGAATTAAAACAGCCTCCCCTTAAATATGGAGGCTGAGGCTCCTTCACTGCCATCTGCCGAGGAACAAGGAAGAACCTCACGTGGCTGTTCCCAGAAGCGGCCGAACCCACGACTTCATTGCAAATCCCACCTACTATATACTCCATCTGCCGTAAACCCAGCCAATAGTATGCTTTTGAAATCATAGTAACACAGTTTATAAAATACCAAGCATAAATCTAAAAAGAATTAGGAGTATAAATTGATCAAAGATGGGGAGGCGCTTACAGGGAATAACAGCAGGCTTCAGTGTGTCATATGTGAGGCTAGTGGGAGGAGGTGCGTGTGGTGCTGGTGAGGAGGATCAGTGAAATAAACTGTTAATTACGGTGATACTCTGTTTTGTTCTGGTGCTGGCGGCGAAATTTTGTCTTCCTCTAAAGGTAAGTCACATGGGGAATTGTGGTTGACAGTACGAGGAAGGAGAAACTGAGGGCGGTAGTTACATTTGCGGGCAGAGAGCCAGGCGAGGCGGGCACAGCGGCTGCCGGGCTGGTAGTGGTGGAGGTGGAGGAGGAACAAGATGCTGCTATTCCCTTCTATTTATCTATATATCTCCATCCCTAGTCATTGAATTACTTCCCGGTGTTCGTTAATATGATGAGTGTTATATGGTCAGGTTTTCCAGTCCTAGTTTGCGCTGGCTAATGTGTGTGGGGTTGTCCTGTATGTGTGTGTGTATATATATACGTCCTGCTGTCCGGTGGTATTTGTGGGGTCTTGCTAAGGTGATCGTGCGAGGCTCGTTCCGGGGATGTGTGTGTGTGTGTGAATGTGGAAATCATGTGTTCAGGTGTAAGCGAGGTAAATGTGTAAGTTATTATATTCCCTGCGGCGTTTATATGAAGCAAGTTCCTATTATTAGAGAAGCAACAGAACCGTATACTTAACTCTGATCGCCATATAAGAGGCGAAGTGGCCTTGAGTAGGTTACAGGTGTTTGGTGTGTTGTGTGTAATCTGTTGAATGGATCACCGACGCCTTGCCTCCTCCCTCCTACATGAAGGATGCTTTAGGAACTACTACTACTACTACTACTACTACTACTACTACTACTACTACTACTACTACTACTACTACTACTACTATTATTATTACTACTATTAATACTATTACTATTACTATTATTACTGTTACTAATCCTACTACTATTACTACTACTACTACTACTACTACTACTACTACTACTACTACTACTACTACAATGATACTTCCACCCATGTTCATTTACGTGACATAATCAGGATAGGCTCCAAGAATTTAAAGCCATTAGCCCAACTCTGGTCGTTAATGAGTGTCAAAACTACTATAAATCTACATTCTACGTTACTGCCTTATCTACCTGTCTTCCTCTTTCCTATTAACATCACTCCTGGCTACTACTACTACGACAATTACTGCTGCTGTTGTTGTTGTTGTTGTTGGTGGTGGTGGTGGTGGAGTTGATGTATGATTCGTGTGTATGTACTTACTATACGTACACGAGGTTGTGAGTGGTCACCTTTAGCCTAACTGATAGTGTTGTACCTCATAACTGTCAGGCCCAAGGTTGGATCCCATAGATGTACTCGCACAATATAAAGATGTGTAAACGGTTACGATCCTCATTGCAGATTAATTCGTCACGGTTTCTGTAGCAGGTAGAGACGCTTCATTGGTGGCAAGGGTGTGATAAGCTGGCTCAAGATGAGTTATGAGTTAATACTGTGACCACTGACCGCCCATATTGCCCTTTCCCTCCCCCCTTCCCACCAAAAAGAAATGAAAATCTAAGGCTTTTATATTATGTTACGAAAATTCCAGTCGTTGTGAGCGAAAATCTCCACAAATTTATACCAGGA
>JAPQNM010000005.1:17993624-17996124 GCA_029783475.1 Metacarcinus magister | reverse complement strand
CACTCCTTCATTCCCTCTCATATTTCCCCTTTTTCCTCCCCTCTCTATCCCTTTAATCGTATATTCTCTATGTAACTCCTCTTCCTCACATTTTTTTTCCTCTTTTCTATCCGTCATTTCTCTATTCTCTTTTCTGATCTTCACTTGTTTTGATTTAGCCTCATCTTCACCACCCACTTCCATCTTCTCCTCTTCCTCTTCCTCTTCTTCCTCCTCTTCCCCTTCCCCCTCTAATCCTCTTCCTTCCCCTTTAATTCTCTTCTCTATACCGCCTTCTCCCTCCTCCGTCTGCCCCTTTTTGCTCTTCATCCATCTTATTCACTTTTCCATCCTCCTCCTCCTCCTCCTCCTCCTCCTCCTCCTCCTCCTCCTCCTCCTCCTCCTCCTCCTCCTCCTCCTCCTCCTCTCGTCTGTCCTCCTCTCGCATCCCTTCCCCTCTTATTCCTTCTACTCCTCTCCAGTCTATATTATCCTCCTCCTCCTCCTCCTCCTCCTCCTCCTCCTCCTCCTCCTCCTCCTCCTCCTCCTCCTCCTCCTCCTCCTCCTCTTGACGCCGACGCCGCCCTGGGTGACCCTTGACCTGACCTTCTTCTGGCCTCTTCTTGACCTCCTCCTACGCGCAGAGAGAGAGAGAGAGAGAGAGAGAGAGAGAGAGAGAGAGAGAGAGAGAGAGAGAGAGAGAGAGAGAGAGAGAGAGAGAGAGAGAGAGAGAGAGAATGTTTCAAGTGTTTTGCTTTTTTTGTTTTTTTGTTCATTAATGTCCTTCTTGTTCTTGTTCCTTCTCCATTTCATACTCCTCCTCCTCCTCCTCCTCTTCCTTGTCCTCGTCGACCTCCTCCTCCTCCTCCTTCTCCTCCTCCTCCTCCTCCTCCTCCTCCTCCTCCTCCTCCTCCTCCTCCTCCTTGTCCTCGTCGTCCTTCTCATCTTTATCATCATCGTTATTACAGTCCTCCTCTTTCTCCTCCTCCTCCTCCTCCTCCTCCTCCCTCCTCCTCCTCCTCCTCCTCCTCCTCCTCCTCCTCCTCCTCCTCCTCATCTTCTTTCTCCTCCTCATGTTCCCTCTTCTTCTTTCCTTCTTCTCTGCAGTTGAAAAGAAGTGACAGACTGACATATAAATCCGTCTCTCTCTCTCTCTCTCTCTCTCTCTCTCTCTCTCTCTCTCTCTCTCTCTCTCTCTCTCTCTCTCTCTCTCTCTTTGCCTTCTCTGTCCTTCTCTCCCCTCTTCCTCCGTCCCTCCGCCCCTCCATTCTCCAGATGAGACTAATGAACTTGTCCCTCCCCTCTTCTCTCCCCTTCCTTCCCTCCCCTCCCTCCCCTCCTTCTCTCCTCTTCCTCCCCTCATTCCCTCCACCACTCGTGCGCCTAAGAGAGAAAGAGAGAGAGAGAGAGAGAGAGAGAGAGAGAGAGAGAGAGAGAGAGGAATGTAAGGGCAAACCAATGACTATTATTATTATTTTTATTATTGTTATTGTTGTCATTGTTGTTACTACTACTGCTGTTTGCATTGTCTTGTGGTTGTCGTTGTAGTAGTAGTAGTAGTAGTTGTTATTATTATTATTGTTGTTGCTGTAGTAGTTGTAGTTGTTGTTGTTGTTGTTGTCTTTGTAGTTGTTATCATTATTATTATTGTTGTCGGTGTAGTAGTTGTAGTTGTATTTGTAGTTGTTGTTGTTGTTGTTGTTGTATTTGTAGTAGTTGTTGTTGTTGTTGTTGTTGTTGGCATTATCATTCAACGGTGTAACATTCCAACAGAGTGAAAGAAGGAAGGAAGGAAGGAAGGTCGGTGTCTTCGTTGTAGTACTTACCATTGCCTTACTTTCTCTCTCTCTCTCTCTCTCTCTCTCTCTCTCTCTCTCTCTCTCTCTCTCTCTCTCTCTCTCTCTCTCTCTCTCTCACATAGGTTTGTTTCCCAAGGGTTACGTTTTCTGGTCTTAACACTTCATTTTACTTATTCCAGGGTGCCTTGCTGGGTTCTAAGGCTGCTGGGGTGGGGGTGGGGGTGGGGAAGGGGGAGACTTGTAGGTGTGGGGGTGATGGTGGCTTGCTGCTTGGGGGACTGTTGGGGTTGACTGGCTCGGGTCATGAACTGAATCGTGGACAACCTCATTAGTGGAGTTGTTTTGAATTATTGAGTGTGTGAGGGAATTCTGTTGATGTTGGTTGATGTGTGTGTGTGTGTGTGTGTGTGTGTGTGTGATGTTCATTTCGTTACTGGTGACTTGAAATATCTGTTGGATCTTGTTGTGGATAGTGTAGTAGTGTTTTAAAATTATAATACACCCTACTTATAAGGTTAGATTAGGTTTAGGTTGGGTTAGGTTAGGTTAGGTTTAGGTTGGGTTAGGTTAGGTTAGGTTAGGTTTAGGTTGGGTTAGGTTAGGTTAGGTTTAGATTACATTGAATTATATTAAGTGAGATGCGATTTGGTTAGATTGGTTTAGGTTAGATTTGGTTATATTATATTATATTGGGTTAGATTGAATTTCATTAGGTTAGGTTA
>JAPQNM010000005.1:17986124-17988624 GCA_029783475.1 Metacarcinus magister | reverse complement strand
AAATATTAATGATAAAAATAAATATTAATGATACAAATAAATAATAATGATACAAATAAATAATAATGATAAAAATAAATAATAATGATAAAAAATAAATATTAATGATAAAAATAAATATTAATGATAAAAATAAATATTAATGATAAAAATAAATATTAATGATAAAAATATATATTAATGATAAAAATAAATATTAATGATAAACTTTTCTTTCACAACATTTCAAGGGGGAATATGACTTTTGAGGGGAGGAAGGAAAGCAGGAAAAAGAAAAGGAGGAGGAGGAGGAGGAGGAGGAGGAGGAGGAGGAGGAGGAGGAGGAGGAGGAGGAGGAGGAGGAGGAGGAGGAGGAGGAGGAGGAGGAGGAGGAGGAACTGATAGTGGTAGTATTAGGTAGGAGGTGCTTGAGGAGAGCTCAGCGTCTATGAAGAGGAGGAGGAGGAGGACGAGGACTAAGAGGAAGAGGAGGAGGAGGAGTGAGAGTGTGTCACTGGCATATTTTTGGGGAGGTGGCATGAGACGGTACTCCTCCTCTTCTTCTCTTCTTCCTCCTCCTCCTCCTCCTCCTCCTCCTCCTCCTCCTCCTCCTCCTCCTCCTCCTCCTCCTTGTCTTTTTCCTGCTTCCCTTCCTCCCCTCATACGTCATATTCCCCCTTGAAATGTTGTGAAAGGAAAGTGAAAAGGAGAAACGTCTGTCTGCTCTCTCCATTTTTTTGTTGTCACCCGTGCTTTGAGAGAGAGAGAGAGAGAGAGAGAGAGAGAGAGAGAGAGAGAGGAGAGAGTGAGTGAGTGAGTGTATAATTAGGTGGGTGGTGAAAATGGTAGTTATGATGGTTGAGAGAGCTGTGAAAGTGGTGATGATGATAATGAGGATGAATAGTTATAGTAGTAGTAGTAGTAATAATAGTAGTGGTGGTGGTGGTAGTAATTAATTATATCAGGTAATAGATGTAATATTGACTGTGTATATATTAAATGAGGAGGTAGATGTGAGGACTGAGGTAGAAAAGCGGCTTACACTCACCAAACGAACGAACGAATGAATGAATGAATAAGATCATGATGGTTAGGTTAGGTTAGGTTAGGTTAGGTTAGGTTAGGTTAGGTTACATAAATATGACTAATCAATATGCTCAGTTAATGAAGTGTACTACTTGTATATGTGGCTCTGAAGGTGGAAGGATGAAATGTTCTAATATGTGAAAGGAGTTAGTTAGTTAGGTTGATTAGGAATAGGTAAATGTTGGTGGTTTAAGTAAAAAGTCAATAATTGTGGGTTGATTAGAAAAGTGGTTTAAGTATATAGTTGGTTGATTCTAAAAAAAATAATGGTTAAGTAAGAGTTGGTAGATATTGGTTGATTGTGACTGTTCGTTAAGTAGGAGTAGACAGGTAGACATTGATTCTTGCTACCTGAAGATAAAGGATAAAGGTGAAGTAACACACCTGAGGATTCATTTTGACAATCTCCCGCTTCTTATTTTTATTATTTGTATTATTATTATTATTATTATTATTATTATTATTTATTTTTTTAAGCGATGATCAGCTGCTTTTTTTTATATATATGAATTTTTGACTTATTTTTTACATGTAGAATAAACATTTAGACACCAATCATGTATATATTCTGATACATTAATGAGAGAGAGAGAGAGAGAGAGAGAGAGAGAGAGAGAGAGAGAGAGAGAGAGAGAGAGAGAGAGAGAGAGAGAGAGAGAGAGAGAGAGAGAGACGAGTCAGCTCAAAAGACTTTAATTATTTAAAGTTCAAACACACACACACACACACACACACACACACACACACACACACACACACACACACACACACACACACACACAGCACCCAGACTTTCCTCCTTTTCAGCCATTTTTTCTCCCCCTCTCTCTCTCTCTCTCTCTCTCTCTCTCTCTCTCTCTCTCTCTCTCTCTCTCTCTCTCTCTCTCTCTCTCTCTCTCTCTCTCTCTCTCTCTTACCGCCTCATCTCCAAAACAGAATCTATCTCTTAACAGCTTCAACGTTTTTACTCAAGAGGAGGAGGAGGAGGAGGAGGAGGAGGAGGAGGAGGCTTATATGGATATGGGAGGGAGTCTAGATCAACAACAACAAAAAAAACTTAGTGGTAGTGGTGGTGGTGGTGGTGGTGGTGGTGGTGGGTGGTGGTGGTGGTGGGTGATGGGCGTGCCAGACTAAAGGAAGAAGAAGAGGAGGAGGAGGAGGAGGAGGAGGAGAAGTTTTGTCTGGTGCATGACGTCACATTAATCTAGTGCACGATGAGAGATGAGAGAGAGAGAGAGAGAGAGAGAGAGAGAGAGAGAAGAGAGAGAGACGATGAGAGAGAAGAGAGAGAGAGCGAGAGTGAGAGAGATAGAGAGGGAGACAATGAGTAGGTGCAAATATATAAAACAGGGAAAAAAGACGGGAATGTAGAAAGTATCATTTGGTACTGTACATGAAAAGAGAGAGAGAGAGAGAGAGAGGAGAGAGAGAGGAG
>JAPQNM010000005.1:17924297-17946797 GCA_029783475.1 Metacarcinus magister | reverse complement strand
CATCAATGATCATGTAAAAAGAGAGAGACTGAAATTGTTATTATTTGACAAACTTATTCATAGTGTTTGAGCTCAATGTAACATGTTTTCTAACTTAGAAATTACGCCTAACTTTGCTCCAGTCACAATTGCATGATTCTCTGGGAGTGTTGAGGAATAGACTTGAGTTTCCATAACTGTGGGAGATTTGGTTGATATGAAAGGATATTGGAGAGAATTCATAAGTAAATGATGAATATCGCCCCTTGTCCACCAGTGTCCTGCGCGTGATGGTGAGGCAGATTAACACTCACTAGATAATGAGAAGAGGTTCTCCATAGTGCTTTCCCCCTCACCAATCAACTCATTCTCCCACCTCTCTCTCTCTCTCTCTCTCTCTCTCTCTCTCTCTCTCTCTCTCTCTCTCTCTCTCTCTCTCTCTCTCTCTCTCTCTCTCTCTCTCTCTCTCTCTCTCTCTCTCGTGAGAGATAGATAGATAGCTATAGATATATATATATATATATATATATATATATATATATATATATATAGAGAGAGAGAGAGAGAGAGAGAGAGAGAGAGAGAGAGAGAGAGAGAGAACGGAGGGAGGAAGGGAGGTAGTGGAAGACATTTTTTAGTGCTAAGCAGACGCTGCTTGCCATGTCAGTTCACAATTACTGAACTGTATTGGTATTCATAGTAAACCAGGAATATTTAAAACTACATAATTGAACCATCATTTCATTATAACTCATGAAAATATGAGTTTGGTCAAAATTACCCAAGCCTCGCAGTTCCACCGTGACGAGTGCAGTGTGTTACTGTGGTTAGCTGTCATGTTCCAAGCCTTGCTCCGAAGCACGTCAAACAGCTACTCACCTTCAGTCTCACGCGGGTTAGCATACTGTGCATTTTATTGGTAAAAGCGTCGACAATATCAAAGAAATAGTTGTGTGTGTCACGCAGATGAATATCCTTGAAAGTAAGATGAAGTATGAAAATTATGTAATGCGTGTCAAAAACACCGTTGCCTTAACGATCGTTGTCACACACAGCCTGAAGCAGGAGTTCCCAAACTTTGGTTCACGTATCCTGAGGGACTTTTAAACATTTTGTGGGCCATTGTGTCACGGTAGTGTATTAGTCGCGGAGTGATGCCTATATTACGTCCTGCAAGTTATTATCAGTAACGCTTATGACGCGGGATGTGGATATACTGTTTTCACAATGATAACAGGCAATATTAAGATGTTCAGATACTTGTATGAGATGATACTATAACACCCTCCTAAAGAGAAATGTGCTGGTCATCAAGTTGATAACCATTGGTGTTAAATAAGTCCCACACATCAATATTAAATAAAGGTAAAACAAAACAGTGATATGGTGGCACACAAAGGCAGCCAGCCAGCTGGAGACTGGTAATGTCACCTTTAAACAAGTGGTTCTGATATTTGCTGGTGCAGCCCTTTGGTCCCAGACTGACCTTCAGGATATACGTACGGCGAAAAGTATAACACTTGTTTCTTCCTATCCAGTTTATTTGTTGGGGTTTCTTAGACATGGGTACTAATATCCATTTTGTTGGTAAAATCTGTAACCCATTATTTTGGTTATTAACCCATTATTTACATGTTCAAAAATATCTTTTATTAAGTGTGTAACCTGCATTTCTGTGTATGTAATTTTACTTCACCTTTTCCTAGGTATGCTCCTAACCTTTGTGTTTTGTTTGTCCTCAGAGCAAGGCGTGTGCGTCAGTGCTTCTTGAACAGGTGTGCCGGCAGCTCAATCTTCTTGAGTCAGATTACTTTGGCCTCGAGTACACAGATGGCAACACACGTTATTGGCTTGACCTGGAGAAGCCTATGAGCAGACAGGTTAGTTATGCCTTCATCCTATTCAAGTTTCCTCCTCTCAGTTTTATTATGGCTATGATAAAGTTGTTTTCCTGTCCTCTATTACAGTCCTTGCTTTTTGCATAATGTAACCCCAATTTGTTTAGTTTTTTGGTGAACTTGACATGATCCAATACTGATGTTTCTCTGTTAACCATCATATTGAGACATGAAACTGAGTTAGGGGGAATAATATACTTTCTCAAGGGAAGTAAGTACCTTAGGAGCTGAGCGGGACACAAAATCAAGCTTTTCATCTGAATCGCATTACTAGACATTCCACTTGTAGTATTATGAGGAACATGATCCTGGACTGCCTTCTTCCTCCTTCCTTCCAATAATGGTATCAGAGCAGTGCATTGCTAGAAATATATAAAACAACTACTTTCTTTTTCTTCTAATTTTCATTATTTTTTAAAATAGAGCATGGGCATGGCTTATATTACCGATCACACTCCTCCTCATTTACCACTTTTCTTAGTAACCTAGTATAATTTCCAAAAATAGCTACGATATTTACAGCGTGATAAGACTCTACAAGTGCTAAGACACACCTCATAATTAGCAAGATAAGTTTCGGAAAAAAATATTTTGGGATTTATCAGCTTACTGCAAGCTTACAGCATATTTTTGCATATTGGACTTATTGAATATTTGTGGTGAGGGCTGCAATAATACTACGTACCACCATATTGCTTGTGGGTCGTTAAATGCAACCAAAAGGGACGGAATGAGGGATGTGCCTGTATTCTTTCCATTGAAAAAATAAGGCACATAAGGAAGAGAGAGTAATGTCTCCCTGAACCCTATAAGCCTTGTCTCGGCTACAGTAAAAGTCCTTTAATCTGAATGGCAGTGGACTGACAGTGATTCGGATTAGTGGATTTTTCTTAATGTTGGGAGGGATCCCTAAAAACACTATAAATACGCACATGATTATCAAATAAAAACATGATAAGGTATATAGGTTGTTTTACTACTCAGCAATAATGCTTGGTTTTTCTTAATGTTATCCTTTAACCTAATGAATATCACTGTTATTGTCACTGTCACTCATCGTCCTCACCCTCGAGCATGGTCATAGGACTATAAGGCTGCCTAGGACTACCTGGATTGTGGGTAGCTGGCCTTGGGTCATCTTGTACGAATTTCTCTGCCTGGCTGGTCATGTCCCTCATCAAGTCTCGAGTATCAGTCTGCCTCACAGCCTGGCTACGTTTCATGTAGAAATCATTTCGCAGAATGTGGAACTTGATCACCTCGGCCCCATTGTAGTGATTGTTTTGTTCAACTAAGTGGACCAGTTTATCTAAGTGCTCAGCAGCTTCCTTCTATGAAACTTTCACTTCAACAGGAACTTCTTCCTCTTCTCTTCTCTCCTCCTCAGGCTTGGCTGGTTGGTGACACTTTTCATTAGTTCATGATCATAGAAAGTCCAAAACTCGAGTGGAATTAGCGAACGTGACCACCAAACAGCACACTGGTAGACAGACAATGTTTTGGTAGACGAGACAGTGTTGGACTGACAGTCTCTCCCACTGCTCAGTTTGTCAGTCTGTTTTTCCATAGTGTATCTTTCATGTCTGTTTACTTCCCTCCTTACCTCGTCTCATGTTTGTGTGTGTGTGTATGTGTATGTGTGATTGTGTTTTCAGCGCCCTGTAGTCAAGGTGTAACTCATCTCAATCAATAATTTTCCCATACCCAGGTGTGCCTGAGCCAGGTGGAGCCAGTGCTGCGGTTTTGTGTCAAGTTCTACACGCCCGACCCCGCCCAGCTGGAGGAGGAGTACACGCGTTACCTCTTTGCACTACAGATCAAGCGGGACCTAGCACATGGCTGCCTCCTCTGTAACGATAACACTGCTGCTCTCATGGCCTCTTACATTGTCCAAGGTGAGTTCCTGGGGTGTAATGGTAGTTAAGTGAGCTTCTTTCTGCTCATGTGGGAGGAATATGATGGAAAGTCTTTCCTGGAGTAGAAGTGTTCTCTGTATTTTCCAAGGTGGGTCATTGTGGAGTCTTAACTAGATTTAAAATAAGTTATGTATTGGATAAGGATTCAGCTGTGGCATGAAGTTTATGAATAAACCACATTGGCGTATGTATCAGAGACTTGGTTATGGAACCGAGCACAGCAGTGATGAGTGCGTGCTGTGGAAATTAGCTACATGAGAGGCATGTGCCATGACAAACAATATGAATAGATTGATACAATAAGTTCTACAGGCTTATTAGAGTGGAAGTTTGACATGGAAGAGAACCTACATATCAATTTGCTTATTACTTTTTAGAATAATTTAATAGCGATAAAAAATATAAATTATAAGGCTCTGCCAGTGCACGATAAATTTCAGACTAATCTCTTTGAAAATCATCAGAATATCTATGGCTAAAATTTTACATCTTCACCATAATGATGTTTGTTTACGTCTACCTCTTGGGACTGCACCTTGTCCAACTCCCTACTTTTGGTAATAGAGAACATTTGATATTTTGTATATTAATGTAACCTAACCTAACCAAACCTTAACCTTAACGTACATTGAGAAATAGCAGAACCTTGTTTAAACCAAACTAAACTTTATTTTTCGAAGAGGTCTCAGAAAACATTGAATATCTCACTAACTAAGAATTTATGACGGAAATGTAATCAAGAAAACCTTCTCAAAATGCATCAGGTAAGGCAAAAATAAAAACCTGAATTCTCTAGAGCGTTATGGTGTAAATGTCAGAAAGTATTTTTTTTTTAATAGAGCATTAGTTTTAGGATTACCAAAGTACTCCCCACAAGTATTTTTCAATGCTATGTTTCTTTGCACTCTAGGAATCCCTTATAGTTACCACTTAGGTTTGCTATTCTATTAAAAGTATCAAGAAGTTCCTTGTATATATCAGTTTCCAGAAGGTGTATGTTGACAACACATGTTTCACACAGTTGTAGAGTTTAATTAGGTCTATCAGATGCTGCAATGATATTCCAATATCTCTAATAGCTTTCGAGAAAATGAGGAGGAAAGTCATGTTTTTATATGAATATACGGTTTCATTTTACTGCGTAATTATGAGTCATAGAACAAATATTCATAATGACAGTTGTACAGTTTAATTAGGCCTATCAGATGCTGCAATGATATTTCCAATATCTCTAATAGCTTTCGAGAAAATGAGTAGGAAATTATGTTTAAAAAAAAATATACGGTTGCATTTTACGGCGTAATTATTAGTCATAGAACAAATATTCATAATGACAGTTGTACAGTTTAATTAGGTCTATCAGATGCTGCAATGATATTTCCAATATCTCTAATAGCTTTCGAGAAAATGAGGAAGAAAGTCATGTTTTTGGGAAAAAGATAATGTTTCATTTTACTGCGTAATTATTAGTCTCGCAAAATTCATAGTGATGTGTTTGTTCCTCAGCTGAGTGTGGTGACTTTGTGGAGGAAGATTACCCTGACCACCGCTACCTCTCCCTGTACAAGTTTGTTCCCTCCCAGGACCCCGAGTTGGAGAGGAAAATTATGGAAAACCACAAAAAGCATGTGTGAGTGTTGTGTTTGTTTCTATGTATATACCAGGGTAGAGGAAGGGAGGGAACTTTGTGAACTGATGAAATAATATGGAGAGAGAGTAGAGTGTTTGTAATATTTGTAATAATATACTAATGTATTGTGAAACCTAGATTTAGAGGAATAATGGAGATTACAATAGGATTTGAAAGGCTGATGAAGACAATGGAAATAAAAGAAATATAAAAATATATAGGAGGGAAGGATAAGCAGGGGAAAAAAAAGGAGGGAGTCAAGAAAACTATGAAATACAACAAAGAGAAAAGAGATGAAGATCAAAAGGCAAGGATAAAGGGATTAAGAGAGGATTAAGAATAAAAAAAACAAAAATAAAATAGATGATAGACAAGTTGGTAACGTTCTCCATTTTCATACAAACTCACCATTTATATTTCCCTCTTTTTGCGTAGCAGTGTAACTCCACTCCAATATATTCATCCTTTCCCCTAGTGGTATGACGCCTGCAGCAGCTGACCTCAACCTCCTGGAGACAGCAAGAAGATGCGAACTCTTTGGAATCAAGATGCATCCAGCTAAGGTTTGTTGGTGTGATTCCAAGAAAAGGAAGATGCTTTGTAATCTCTTTTGTGGAGCTTAGTGTGTGTGTGTGTGTGTGTGTGTGTGTGTGTGTGTGTGTGTGTGTGTGTGTGTGTGTGTGTGTGTGTGTGATTATCATATATGCGTCCACAAAAAACAGATAAATGAGAGAGAGAGAGAGAGAGAGAGAGAGAGAGAGAGAGAGAGAGAGAGAGAGAGAGAGAGAGAGAGAGAGAGAGAGAGAGTGAGAGAGAGAGAGAGAGCACTAACTGTATGGTGGAGGTTGTGTTTTGGTATGTGGACCAAAGTTGTGACTAGTGGGACAACTTTCATGCCATGCTGATGTTAACTGACTTGTTGGTGTGTTTAGGAAGAGTGTTGGGTTTACATAGAGAGAAATGTAGAATATACAAATGAAAAGCAGTTCAGGAATTTTTTAGCATATCCTTAATAATAGGAGTTCATAATTGTGTTACCTGAATGTGATAAGTTTAGAAGTGTGTATTTAGTTATGCTGATATGATGTGATGTGATGTGAAAGTCCAGGATCAAAATTATATATATAGTGTAAAGATAAAGGTCGTATAGGAGGTCTGGGAATAAGAGGAGACTAAGAGTATATATTCAAGTCAAGTGATTGTAGCCCATCACCATCAAAGTGGTGAAAAAGGGCAGATTCTAGGCTCAAGTATCCTGTTCCTTCAGTTGTTCCACTTGATTTGCAGTCATAGGCAACTTGACCACTTGAGGTGTGACCAATTCATCACATCACCGCAACACAAAAGAACAAGTAATTATTTTCCTTTTTCTCTTTCTCCACTTCTCCTTTCCTTCTTTCTTCCCTCCCACCCCATCCTATCCTCATATTACCTTACCTTGTCCCACATCTCTAAAATTTTCTGCCCTGTCCTGTTCCTCTCTCTTCTCTTGTCTGCTCTCCACTTTTCCTCCACCATCAGGACAATGAGGGAGTGCCATTGAACCTGGCTGTGGCGCACATGGGTGTCTTAGTGTTCCAGAACTACACCAAAATCAACACCTTCTCCTGGGCCAAGATCCGGAAACTCTCCTTCAAGCGAAAACGTTTCCTTACAAAACTGCATCCCGAGGGCTATGTAAGTGTTCCCCATGGTGTGGCGTGTTGGTGTGGTGTGGTGGTGCAGGTGTTGGTTTGGATTATCTCTTCTTTTACCTTGGTGTGTTTCTTATTTTCCTTGTTTAGCTCTCTCTCTCTCTCTCTCTCTCTCTCTCTCTCTCTCTCTCTCTCTCTCTCTCTCTCTCTCTCTCTCTCTCTCTCTCTCTCTCTCTCTCTCTCTCTCTCTCTCTCTCTCATTATTCTTGTCTTTCAGTTTTTTATTTATTTCTCTTTAATTGTTTCTGCAGGAAAGGGCGAATTATAACAAATAATTTGCTTTGTGGCCGTAGATATAAAGTTATTCTGATGAGTTGCCTAAAAGCTTCTTTGTATCTTTTTCTCTTTTGCCTCTGTAAGATTATGGGAATTCATTCAATATACTTATTTATGTCATGAAATAATATATATATTTGATTTTATAATGCTTATGCCATTAAGTTCAGTATTTATATTTCACTTGCTAATCATTTTTATTTATGTAAGAGTTAAGATTCAGTTGTTACTTACACTATCTTATATTTTCATTGGCATTTAATGTAGATTTATGTCTCTTTAAGGGGGAAATTAAAAGTATTTATGTACATTCTGCATTGAGAATGACCAGCCTGCTTTGTTAAGTATAGACTTGTATTATTTCATGGGCTTTATTTTATGCATACATTTTTACTCTTTTTTGCAAAGGTATTACCAAGTTCCGTTAATGGACTAAAACCTTTAATTGTGATATATAGATATTTTGCAAATATGGCTTCCATGAGTCATGAAGTGCTATATGTCTGTGATATATTCTGTCATCGTGAACATAATTGAACATATTGTGGCCAGAAAACACCAGGACATGTATAACTACAGTGCATTTCAACTTGATTTTTTTATCCTTCCCTTCCCCCTTGTGATTGGCTGGCCGTTCCCCACTCAGGGCGAGGTAGAGTAACATATCCATCACAGTGTTGCGTCACACCGCTCCCGCATGTCTAACTCACTAACTGTTGGCCAGCCGTTACCCCACTGGCAGGGTGGCAGAGTGTAGCAATAATGGGGTGAACTTATTACATTAAGCCTTCATCTAAATCAATAAAACACTTGAAGGGATCTGTTCTTGGCTTACATTTTCTTTAATGGGACTTATGTGGTTACCTTTACTAAATTGCCTTGACCATTATTGCTGTTTGGTCACCCGCCCCCAAAAGAAGGGACATTAAAAAAGATATAATCACTTATGAGTCACTTCATCTTGCTTTTTTTATATTTTTGAAGTTAGTTTTATTTTAAAGTAAGTGATTGAAACCTATCACTCTATTGATAAGTTTTTTTCTTCTTCTAATTTCAGTATGAAAGTTATAATGATAGTTCATGGTGCATACATCTTCCATGTGTCTAGTTTCATAGTAATAAAATGCCATTGCTTTTTATCCTTATTTTGTTAGTGTTTCTCCCTGTTGAGTGGGTAAATCCATGCAGATCCTGTAGTATGAACAGGATACAGCAGATGCATTCCACTTCCTTCACTTACCACTTACCACATCCTTTGGTGTGTTGTACATATGGGTGTAGATAACATCTTTATGGACCATTGGACTTTTGACACTCCAATTGCAGTGCATGACTTATACCAAGCCTCTCACTTGGAAGGCTGTTTCACTAATTTAATAATCAGTGGAAGTCCTTGGAAGTAATATAGATACCTAAGTCTTCAGTTGTAGCTTATTGATATTGTGTGAAATGAAAGTTAGTTAAGCTTAACCCTTGAATCAAACTACAGTGTGGAGTGTTAGGGTAGAAATGCTTTGAGTAATGTTGACTGTCTCCCTCTGTCCCCTCCCCCAAGCTGCCCTACGGAGGAAGGTGGCCAGAGGTGTGTTGGCTCACGCTTGATGTTTCCTATTTTTCCCTCCTGTGTGTGTCCATCCAAACATGTCACATGGCACACATGGGAGTGGCGTCCTTCACCATACCTCCCTCCCCTTTTGTTATCACCCTCACTACCATTCCTTGCCCCTGTCCCTGCCATTGCCACAAACATTGTGTCATTTCATATCCTGTTGCCATCCTTTCTTCATGACATACTTCGTTTCCCTCATGTTATTTCCATCAGTACTTCATGACATTCTAACATTTTAAAAATCATTTTCCACTTCTATGTTTAGATGTGTACTTCCCTAGTGTGTTATCCATTTGGTAGTAATGTAGGAGTACCTGCTATTGACATGCTACACACATACTTACCTCCACCCCACACTGTATGTACAACTACAGCTGATGTAGTGCGGTAGGATTTACACAACTTGAAATGCAAATGGGGAAAAAAACTTTAATAAAAAAACATAATATCTGCAGTATTTAGTGCACTTGGTACACATACTCCATCCTAGTTTTCCAAATTTTTTTTCTGTTAAAGTAAACTTGTCTTCTGAAAATGTGATGTGGCATCCACGGTGAGAACAAAATTTAAATTAATCAAACTTCCATAATATATAAAAAGAAGAAAAATGATTTATTTGCTTTTCTTGTGTGGGAATACACAGTTCCTGTTTGAAAGTCTTGAGGCTCCCCACCCTTGCCTTTCTTAGTTGCTTTTTACAGCATGAAGGAAGTACAAAAACATATATTCTAAATCTGCATGTCCCAAGGACACTTTGGAATGTATAGTAATCCCTCACCAACCATTGATTTTCCAACTATGAAATTCACTTATACATGGTTATATGTACATATGTACAAAACTCACCAACCACAGAGCTGTGGATTATGTATACATGGTTTTTGGTGGCTGGTAACAGCAGCTTTTTCCTATACATGCAAACTTACACTCGTGCTGTGTTGTTAATTACTGAAGACCAAGTACTGTAGCCGTGCTGTAAAATCTCCATATATGTATATCAGTCTTCCACTTTCCCTTCATCATCATGGGTCCATGATGTTGAGCAAACTATGCAGGTGGTGACTAGCAAACAAAAAGAGTTTGGATTGTGATGACACAAAAAAAAAATCTCTGAGGAGATTAACAGGTTTGTGCACAAAGAAAGTGCACCATCTGTAGCTGCGCTAATAGGTGTCAATAAAGCGACTATGACGCAAAAATGCAAGAAGGAATCATCAATCGTGGAGTCAGATTACTTCACTAGCTTCTATGTTTAATGTATATTTATTCATACCCACTACTGTTATCAGGAAGATTATGACGAGCAATGAATGCTTGTACTTGATGATATATATAGGTAAATGTGAGGAAAATGCAAAGAAAACTGCAGGCGAAAGAAAAACATTCAGACAATAAATGTCTGTGAAGGGAGAGAGGAAGGGAGGATGTGTATCAAGGAGGGAGCAAGACATGTTTTTTGTTAAAAGAATCATCCTAACACTCCATGTGATTACAGTGAGGGATAGTATACTTACACCTTGGGATCATAGGATGGGAACTGTCATATGTATTAATACAACATTTGCCTGATGCACGTACAGTACACTCACACCTAATTGATGCAGAAATCATGAATATTGTAAATAATTGGAAGAATTAGCTTGTTTACACTTACACCTGGTTGTTGCAGAAATCATGAATAATGTAAATAGTGAAAAAAAAAAGTTAGCTTGTGTACAGAACAAAATATGAAAACTAATTTAGTGTAATTATCTTTAAAGGTATGTTTTTTCATAGTTACTAATATAATATTAATTTAGTTATTAAAGATCTAGCTTTTCTTTTGATTATCATTCATGTCAAATTCAGTGATATATGAGCGACTTGTGTACCACTAAGGTACTGCAAATTATGCTCCAACTCAATGAGGTATTCAAGTGTAAGGTCACTTATTAGTTTGACAAGTGCAAACAATGTTCCAGGGTTATTACAAGGATACTGTCGAGTTCTTTTTTGATGGACGGAATGAATGCAAAAACTTCTGGAAGAAATGTGTAGAACACCACGGCTTCTTCCGGTGCTCCCAAGTTAAGAAGGTTCCTCGGCAGAAGACCAGAGTGCTGTCCCGGGGCTCTTCCTTCAGGTGACTCCACATGGCATGGCATCTTTCTCTATTCTCCTCCTTATATTGTTCCTTTCTTTTTCTTCTTTTTGCCAGTGGCATTTGTTTTGGGTGTGCCAGGTGTTTTGCATACACCCTTGAAATGATAGGAAAATATGTACACTGAGTTTTTTCAACATTATAATAGATGATGATGGGAATCCATCTTGGATTATTCTTCCATCTCTTGTTATACAAGTGTGGCAATTAATCTAAGCTAGCTTTGCACACTCTGAAAATAGTCACATAATGTTATGGCACTGAGTAGATGGTAGGGATATATTGGAGGGTGTGAAAGGCAGGCATGGTGTATGGTGGTGTTAGTTGTTTGGGCAAAGTGGTGCATACTTATAGGGTTGACTTATGTTTTTATGATTGTGATGTTTAATGTCCTTTCAGTTACTTAAAAGAATTTTTGACAATTCAAGGGGCGAAATTGATTATTCATAGATTTCACATTTTTGTAGGGGTTCTATAACCCATGTAAATGTTGGGGTATTACTGTGTTCTAAAGTATGAGGTTTGCACACACACTCTGGCCAGTAATCATCATTGTCACTGCCTGTTGCTCCTCTTCTCCACATTTCTCCTTCTGTTATTCTTACTCCTCTTCCACTTTCCGTTCTTTTCTTCTCCTGTTTACCTATTTCTCTTGTTGCTCATCTTAAATTCATAGTTTGTTCAAAAATTTCTGAATAAATTTTTTTTATTAGTATGCAGCTATTACAAAAATATTAAACATAACTTTATAAAACAATGTTTGATATTTATCATACAAAACAAGATATTTCATGCATCATGCTTTTGAAAATTCCTAACATTCTCCTTTATGCTGCTCTTGGTTTACAGGTACAGCGGCAGAACGCAGAAACAAGTGCAGGAGTTTGTACGAGATAACTACGTGAAGAGAGCTCCATTTCAAAGGTATTGCTTCCTGTCGTGTTGTATGTTGTGTTGCGGTTCAGTGTTCTGCTCCAGCCAAGTTAGTCTGCTGCCTTGACTCAGCAGAGGGAATTATGATGTGATAGTTGTTGTGAGCCAAGGCAAATAGTGCCCTCACCAGAGTGAAGCCTTATCAACACATACAAATGAGGCACCTGAGAGTTTTAAAAGTGAAGAGCATCACATTCCTCTGTTGTCAGGTCCCAGTCTTTTCGACACTCCCCTTCTGTACATGCGAGTGTGAGCAGTGTTGGAATGAGCATCTCAGCACAGCCTCTTCTGCCACTCAGTGACAATCAATGCAGTAAGTTGCCTTGAATTCTGTTGGTGCATGTGGTGCTTTTTATGCTGCAATGCTCTTCCTCTTTAATGCTGTTTGTTTGTGTTTTGCTCTATAGCATTACTGTTTCTATTTGGAAGTATGCATTTTGTATTGTCATCAGTGATATGCATCTTTAATAGCTAAAAGAAAGTAAATAATTGTTTAGCTCATTTGTAATTGTCAAAACCTCTGACATCTTTAATGACTGCTAACTTGAAATGAGTGTCGGAGATTATAATTACATTCTTGATTACTGCAATTCAATGTTATTATTTACTAGTATATGCATTTGCTGGTACACATTTTTAAGTCATGAAAACTTTATTTCAATTTTACTATTGTTTAAAGTTCTAAAGATTTGAGTTTAAAAGAGTTGTGAGTACAAAATTTAATGTTAATACTTAACTTGCTTATAGCATGTCATTGAATGTATTCACAGATTTAGTTATGAGATAGAGTACTTTCTGTCATTATCACTTAATAACAGTTATGTTGGAATCATGCAGGGTGATGAATTGATGTTTCACAGTTTTGTTATGAATGAATTTTGATTTCTTTTTTTTTACAGATTTTTGAGTAGCCAGAGTGGTTCATGTTCATCTTTTCCTGTAATTCTCTGCCTTGCATTGAATATTATTTGTACAGAACGAGAAAGGGGGACTCCATCATAGAGGAAAATATTTTTCCTACTGCTGGTTTTTACATTGGTTATTAAGATGGGAAATAATATTTTTCTTTTAAGCTGAAATCAAGTCAGTAAAGAACATGGAGTTTCCTGTGATGAATCACACCACAAATTGGATAATCAAGGAACACTTACTGATGACTTTCTAATTTTTTTTCATAAGTTAGGGACAAATTATAAGAAATGTGTCCAAGACCTTCTTAGATTTTGTAATAAATTAATCTATTCCATGAGCTGATGTTTGGAAAGAAATTATTGCATCACATTTTTCTTGAAATCTTTTTAAAAAAAATCTAGATATAGTGATTTTCAGTTCAAATATCCAACTTTATATATCCAACCTGACACACTGAATATTTTCAGTTGGCACTCCTGTCTCACTGTCGTGTGGGTCCATGACACTTGCCTCAACTGGAGATCCACAGTCCCCTGGCTCACCCACACAGACAGAGACAGCTGATCTCCATGACTTTGACACCCGTGACTTGGAGACCCCAAGTGTGACCCCATCTCGTCAGGACACCCTCTCTCCAGAGACTTCAGTGACCTCCAGTCCACAACGAGGCCATGACCCCGAGTATCCCCACCACCCAGGTCAGCACCGCCACTACCCGAGGGCACCTTCCTTTGACACTAACTCTACCATGTCATCACGGCAGCAGCTTAACTCTAACCCGGCTCTCTTGGAGGGTTCGCTTAAAGACTTTTCCTTTGTTGATAACCGTCTTTACACAGAAGCGGCAGATGACAGTGGGGACAACCTCTCTCATGAGTCATATGAACTGATTGAGCGGGAGGGGGGAAAGTGGGATGAGTCTCGGTCGAGTTCAAGGGTTGTCAGTAGGTCAGGGTCAAAACTAATGTTGAATAGTGAAGACTTAGGTAGTATTGAGGGCCTGGAGTGGGCTGAGCTCAAAGGAGAAGCAGGTAGTGGTCGAGGGCGCACCAGTAGCTACACCGGCAGTCTTCCACGCAGCCATGGCAGCTCCTCCTCTATTGGCAAGAAGCAGACCAATGGGTATACTGGCAGCTTACCCAGAACACACAGCAATAGTCAGTTTGGGAGCCTTTCCAGGAGCTTAGCTGGCAGCAGGGCAAGTTCCAGGATAACCCTTGAGCTGCCATTGGACTCACGCCCACCTCAAGTTGATGATGAGGAGGACCTAGCCAGCCCTGGCAGCCCTGAATTTCATGAAAACAGTGTATGTGAGATCACAAGTGAGAAGGGCTACATCCTTACTACACGGCACTTGGGTACCATAACCATCAATGATGGTTCCTCTATGTTTAGTCAACTATCTCTATCACATCATAGTGGTATTGACTTGCAGGACAGCATCTCAGAAAGTGTATGCAGCATACGGTCGCGTGCCAGCAGTCACTCCAGGCTTGGCCGAGAGTCCTGTGATAGTTTGCGTGATGCAGGTGAACCTCCTAGTCTCAGTGCACTCACTCAGAGCACAAGGCTTTCAGCCAGCATGCGAGCAGCCAAGGAGATGGGTCAATATGTTGACTATGGCTCATCACAAGAGTCTCTCCACAAGATGAGTTCATGTGAAAGTGATGGTGGCTCCTCCTTATCCTCACACACCCGATCTTCTACCACACCCAGGCCAATGGACCTTCAGCATGGTTTCCTCCAACACCGGCGCAGCACCTCCACCAGCCCTCCAAGTGTTACCTCTTATTCATCCCAGCAGTCACGGCCACGCTGCATTGACTTCTCTACCCTGCACAAGAAGTCTAAATTTCCAATGTATGGTGTAGGACGGGGTAGTGACTCTGGGGGCAACACAGACAGTGACATATGCTCTCCACTGGAGATCCTGCATCCTATGGCCCCACCACCTGAGCAAGTGCGAGAGGAAGACGAGGATGACGATGACTTAACTCCTTCCCAGGAGCAGGTTCAGTTCCTGCCACGCCCAGGTGACATGGATCTGATCACACGCATCCGTGGCAGCAGTGATGAAGAGGAGGATGAGCAGGAGGGCTTCCAGGATCTGGAATCTGAGTCAGAACAAGAAGATCAGATTCTTGTGGTGATTGAAGAGAAAATGGAACCACATATATTTGATTTTGAGACTTTACCACCACCCCCAGAAGTAAAGGAAGAATCTCCTTCCAGTGGAGAGATGGATCTTACAGATGTATCACGGGAGCGGAAGATTGATGAAAGTGATGCATCAGAACGCACAGTCATTGAAAGGTTCAGGCTACCAGATGACCGCCTCAACAAAGTGGGGTCAAAGGACAGCCAAATGAGTATAGAGGAGATTGACGAGTCCATCCTTGACAGACGCTCCTCTATAACAGGTGAACGGAGGCAATCAATTCATGATATTGGCAGGAAGTCTCCTTATCCAGTGTCTGAAAGGCGACCATCCTACCAAGACTTAAGCTGCATCTCTCCATCAGCCATATCAGATAGGGAACGCAGGTCCTCTCTACATGAATCTGAGAGATCTCCATACTTGGAGTCTGAGAGGAGAGCATCTCTCCTCTCTGAACTAGGCAGGCGATCACCATATGACAGAGAAAAAGAAGAAAGAAAATCCTCCTCCTCTTCTGAGAGACGTAGCTCAGTTTGTTCAGATCGGCGAAGCTCTGCATCTTCAGACAGAAGAGGCTCTGTTTCCTCAGAACGCAGACCCTCACTTTCAGATATTGGCCGTAGGACATCCATATCCATTGAGCCAGGACAACGATCACCATTCTTTGATGCTCCTGTGTTTGAGTTTGAGCCAGGAAAGGAAGGTGAGGGGTTGGAGGACCTGCCCTGTGTGCTGGCACCGCCACCTGAGAGAAGCCCTAAGCTGCTGGCTGAAGCCGAACGGAAGAGTAAGTTCTTTGATGGCATACTGCTGGAAGAGCCACTCATCAGCATGGATGAGCTGACTGAAGCACTCATACCTCCTGACGAAGTACCCCAAGCCTTTGCTTCCCTATCAGGAGCACGGGTCATGGAGATCTTGGAGGGAAGCAGTGACCGTGACCGTGACCGGGATCGTGATCGTGGACGTAGATTGATTGTGACTGTGGATGAGAATGAGGAGGATGATGGGGAGGTGTTCCTGGTGGAACCCATTCTTCGACTCAGAAAGGACTATGGGCCCAAGCCCAAGCCACCCCCTAAGCCTGTGGTTAAGCCACCCTCAAAGCCACCACCTAAACCAGTTGAGAAAGAGCCACCACCCAGGCTAGAGGACCCACGGGAACGCAGGGAGGTTGGGATGGTATTGGTAGAAGTGGAGCTGCCATGCCAGCCACCACCACCCAGAACTGTAGAAATGCAAATAGAAGAGTTAGATGAAGAGCCAGTGGGTGCTAGAGGGCCACCACCTGAGGAGGATTTGGATAGAGATTTCTTTGGGGAGGAAGAAGAAGAGGAAGAAGAGGAGGAGGAGGATGACCATGCTCAGATGAGTGACCAGTCTCCTCAGTCTCCTGACCTTGTCTCTGAACCTGATGAGTACCATGATGACTACCAGGAGCCTGAGTATTATCAGATTACCCGCCAGATTGATATGGGTTATGCCTTCCCCTCTCGCACCCTCTCCCGCATCTCTGAGCGCAGCACCACCTCAGAGCAGGAGCATGAGCAGGACCACATTGGCCTACCAGAGCCTGAACCAGAGCACACAGACAGCAAGATATCCACACCAACTGAGGAGAAGCTACCCTCCATCCCCTCTGAGGAACAGCAGGGAGAACTGCCCTCAGACTATTCCAACTCTACCAGTGATGACAACCAAAGTGATCACAATCGCCGTTCCAGTCTTCCCATCACTGCTGACGCCACAGAACACCCACCAAACCACCATTCCTTTGCAACTGCCACACCAGCTGTTGCCACTGCTGCTGCACAGTTCTTTTTGAGGGACTTACCAGAGTTTATACCAGGAGATGAAAGTGATGAATTCCCATCTCCACCCAGCTCAGCCTTTTTGGAGAACCCACACACAGAATTAAGCCACATTGAAACATACTACATGGAGATTAACCAGCGAGTGAACCAAAGCAGTGAGGGAATCTATGACAACATTCCAGTTAAGTTTGAAGGTATTCACGAGGTGTCTGAATCTGAGTCAGCCTCAGAGGAGAATCACACTCTCCAGGAGCCTGAGGACAATTTGGAGACACTAGAAGACACTCATTCTGTTGAAGACCTGGAGGAGGAAGAGGAAGGATCACATGGAACGCCGAGAGCAAAGGAAAAATTAGCTCATCCTTCCTCCTCCGCCACTACTGCCACCACTACCTCCTCCGCCTCATCCTCCACAAAACCTAGGACTCCCACCCGCCTCAGAAGAGAACCATCCTCCCCTTCTCCCCCCCCTCCACCTCCACCACCTCGGCCGTTCATGCATCCCCCATCCCTTTCTCGAAGCCCAAGCCCCCCACTCACCCCTCCAACTCCCATTGCTCGCGAGATGCCTGTCACAAAGTATGATGCGGGTCAGCGCGGCATCGACGTGCGGCACCGCATGGCTGTGGAGTTTGAGGTGCGTGGTGGACACCTCCATGAGAGTCGGGAAAATCTATCTACTGCGGGTCTGACTGCTGCTCAATCAGATAGTGGGGAGTGGAATAGTTTCTAGTGCTTTTGTTCCTCTTATTCTCTCCCTCTCTCTCTCTCTCTCTCTCTCTCTCTCTCTCTCTCTCTCTCTCTCTCTCTCTATCTCTATCTCTATCTATCTCTATCTCTATCTCTGTCTCTATCTCATTTTATTTATTTTATTTATTTTAGCTCAATCTTTGTATCACTTTCCTATCTTGCTCTTCGTGTTGCTCACTTTTCATTTCTTAGAGGGTAAGTTTATTATGTTTGTATGATTTTCTTTCAGTAATTTCTCTTAATTTGTTGCTGATATTTTAGTTTTAGTCCTTTTTTTTTGTTTTGCATTTTGCTCACAAATATTATAAGCTTCACATTCCCATAATTTGAAACATTGCACAATTATTATTATTATTATTATTATTATTATTATTATTATTATTATTATTATTATGTACCTGCATAGTTGTTAGTTAAGAATGCAATTTACCTTACAATCTCATACTCCTTTTGGTGCATTATTTAGGAAACTAAAAACCTGTCAAGTATTATGTAGTGTATAAAAGAAAAAAATACTGTTTACTGTCAGTTGATTTAGCACCATGGTTATCATATCATGTATTGGTGTGTTAATGAGCAATATAAGTCATGCAAGACACATTTAAGCATTTTGATGTTGGTTGCTGTTCTACTGTTCCCTGTTAAACATGTCTCGATTTAAACCCTTGAGACCTGTGCTCCAGACTGCTGTGTGTTGGTGAAGCTCAATGGAATCTATGAGTCTTGAAGCTTTAATGTAGAGTAGAAAGGGTTGAGACAACGACAAAACATTCTCATAAGCAACATGTAGAAGAAAGGATTATTATATTAACATACATGTATATATGTTTACATATATGGGTATACACTTTACACGTACACTTAAATAGTTTTATACAATTACTTTTTTTTTCTTGAATGCCTGTTTGCTTCATTGCTATGCGAATTACATGGATAGAATTCAACAAAACTTCACTTCGGAGTTAAGATAGAGTTGCATCTTTGATACCAATGCTTTATTATTTTCATGTATTTCCTGCGCTTTTCAGTTAAATTCCCTCCAGTTATGCATAAAATGTAGCTAAGTGATGGGAAGGGAATTTTTTTACAACTTCAGCCAGTATTTTCTGGGAGTGTGAGAAACACAGAGAACACAAGTCCTAAATGTCCAGAAAAGTTTGTTGATATGATGTGTTTACATGAGTCAGTAAGGTTCATGAGTGTGGTAGTGAGTGACAAATACTCTGCCGCAACACAGCCATACAGGTTGGGCAGCTGGAGCCTCATGGCTGAGTGGCAAGTTTTACCATTAAGGGTGCACAGTGGATGTGATAGGGAGCCAAAAATAGACAAATTTGTCTGTCGTTATCACTTGCTGAGTGTGGCAGATGACAATTTTCCTCAGTCCTGTACACAGTTTTCGTGTTCTATGTTGTTTGAAGTATTATTCTAATGTGCCAAATACTCATCTTGTGTGTAGGAGCTGTTGTACATGCTTATTCTTTTAACAGATAAGAAAGATGGATACTCAATATGTATCTATCTATCTATCTATCTAAATAGAATCCAAGGTCATTATCAGTACTAATCTCTTTAGGTAGCAACTCACATACTTGATGCTTGCTTTTCTAAATGTAGAAATTTTCAAGATTTGTGGACGTAATTATTTGCTACCAGTTATTTTTTGTAATCTGCACTTAACTGCTCTAGGTCACTTTCCCCTAAATATTAATGGCGTAGAGTTACTTGAGCAAATTCATATGCTAATTTCTTAAGTAAGGTCGAGTAGTGTTAAAGTTCTGCATTCCAGTATATATCTGGAACACATTCCACCTGTTGTTCATGTTGGTTTGATGATACATGCTGCATGCAAATATATACACTTCTTTCTAAGCATACACTTTGTGTCAGAAGTCTCAGGAAAATTCTATGAACACGAATATTTGCTTTGCAAGTCTTATTCTAAGTCCTGTGACATGAGTGTTCCTTTCCACTTTTGGTATTTTAAAGCGGATGAGTAGTCATTGAGTTTGCTGTCCAATGCTTCTCTCATACCTAACCATTTGACAGATGGCAGAAAATAGCAAAAACTTTCCTCCTGACATGGCCCTAAACTTTGTACATAGACTACACTCAGCATGAACTCTGATGACAGAATCTGTATCTATGTTGCAGTTATATTTGAGTTACTTTGCATACTTGACTGCATAATTTTCATTCTGTATGGGTAAAGACAATTGAGGTTCACCATACAGTTTGATATTTGGTATAATTACAAAGCTTGTTGTTTTTAGATAATTGAAAATTTAGCTAATTTTCTTCAGTGTGAAATTCATAATGCCCAGACTTCATTTTACATTTGTTAGGGTTGATATTATATATTTATTGTTGGGAAGTTACATTGGCTGAAAAAGGTATCTAGACTGCAGTAACTGAACAGCTTATGACATGTATGGGATTATATCTGAGATGACTACTAGAAAATAACATAGAGATCCATTGTGGCTGAGGATACTAGATTATTGTCTTTAAACCTGTAGTCACAGTGAAGGAAGCATCTATATCACAGTGATTAGGTGGTGCACATGAACATGTATGTGTCAGGAAGTGGAGAGAGTTGACAATACCCCCTTCATCCACCACACACACACACACACACACACACACACACACACACACACACACACACACACACACACACACACACACACACACACACACACACACACACACACACACATACATACATACACACACATACACACACACACATACACACACACACATACACACACACCCACCACACACACACATGATTTGTGAAGGTCACAGCCTTACCCATAAATTGGACTATAATGAGCTCTGAGCTCTCTCTGGGATGGTATTGGCTGGCTATCATTGTTCCAGCACGTGATCCTCAAGATTTTGGTGAATAACAGGCTCCTGTGGTTCAGTGATAACAACTCCGCAAGTCACCTGGCAAGGCGTGGGTTCAAACCCTACTGAGGTCGTTAAGGATTTTCAATGACAGGAAACGGCTACTATCGCCCTTGAACAAGGGGATGGGAGTGTGTGATGTGTGAGTGGTCTCAGCCTTGTCCATAGATCTGTCTTTATGAGCCCTGAGCTCTTTTGGGAAGGATAAGGGCTGACGATCATGAGTCCAGCACGTAAACCTCCAGATCATGGTGAATTACACCCACCTACCCACACACACACAGACACACACACACCCACACACACACCCACACACACACACACCCACACCCACACACACACACACACACACACACACACACACACACACACACACACACACACACACACACACACACACACACACACACATGTGCACTTGTTCTCCTCCATGCCCTGAAACTGCCTCTGTAAAATGAGGTCTGGGTCTAATTTGGCACATTTAATACAAATCAGATACAGTCAGAAACATTTTTCAGTAATATAGTAATGAAGGAAAACAGATAGACAGGATTTGACTAGCCAGTGCAAAGTTAAGTGATAATAGATTCTGACAAGAGCATTATCTAATGGTGACACAAAAAAACTTAACACTCAAGCTTATTAATCTTTTTATAAATTGAGTAATGCTCTATAATGATAAAAAAAATATTTTACTTTAAGCATTGATGAGTTTGAGACTTGTGATGAATAAGGTTCCTTCAAGAGGTTTAGCATGTATTCACTCTTTTTCTCCTGTAGCCTGAAGTGAAGTAGTAGTGAGTGGTGGCATGAGTGAGTGTGAGCCGCTTGGGTGACGCAGCATCTGACCTCTCTCTGGTTGTTATTTTGCAGCCTTGCTGGGTGACCATAGGTGCCGATACATAAATGGAGTGCCTGTTCACTTGTGCGATAGGTTTGGCCCTCCCTAACACTGTGCTCTATGGTAAGACAAGCAAGACAAGGAAGACAAGATTTATCAACCATGTGTAATACTAGCCATTGCCATTCTTGTGTTGACCTTTTTTTGATTTATTATAGCTGTTATCTTAGAGAGTAGCAAATTCAGCAGCAGGAAGTTTCCATAGGACTCTCATATAAATTGCTACCAAGAGAGCCTTATACAGACTTCCTCCCAAACCTGCTGAGGGGTTGGGGACCAGACCTTACTGGGAACTTGTATACAATTGGCACGTTAGCCACGCTCGGCTCTGTAGCAGTTGTAAAAATTGAATGTCATATTGAAACATCTCACTGTAGTGGTAGTGTGTCTGTCGACAACTGTGTTCACACTGCGTCGCTTCATAACTGCAGTCATGTATATTTGTATCTAAGAAGAGATGTCAATATTGACTGGGATTTAGAGATCAAGTGTAACCTACCATAGACTGAAGCCACGCCAAGATTCAAAGGCTAAAAAAAAAAAGTGTTATGTGTGGTAATTGAATGAAAGTTGTCACATTTAAAAAGAAACCATGTACCAGTTGGTTATTAAGAAATGTTTTCCATATCTAAAAGCCTCATACTTAAACCTTCCCTAAATGTTTGCCTATTCATGTTTTAAAAGTTTTAGACATTGCCGCCTCCTATTTGTCTTGTCTTACCATTTGCACTTATTAGCTAATTTATTTTTTTGCAGTGCCGGGCTGTTGATGGAGTCTAGTAGTATTTTATCTTTTGTTCATGAGTCGTATGGTATTTTTTTTCTGTGTGATGTTGCATGTCTAGTGCAGAATTCTATTTCTTTACCCATCTTATTATTTTCAGGCTACTGTTTATGCCAACTAGTGATGGTAGCCATAGTTGTGTTGGTGGGTGTGTTAGTTGCAATGGGTCAGCTGGGGAGGTCAGGTCACA
>JAPQNM010000005.1:17916797-17919297 GCA_029783475.1 Metacarcinus magister | reverse complement strand
TCATGCCAAGACATTGCTAAGGAATCTTGAAAACAGACACAAACTGACAAAGCAGAAGCTATAAAATGCATGTCATGGTACATTTTAGGTTGCATCAAGTTCTGCCACATTGGGTGCTTGCATGCATTGGCCTTAAATTCTACTGAACTGTCACGTGCCACACCTTGGAAACTTAATGTATATATATAAATATTCTAAGATATGATGATTCAGTCACCTCACATGATATTGGTATCCAAGTATATTATTGTTAGTTTGATTTGGTTTTTGAATATTTTCCATTATTAGGCTCGTAAGAAAATGTTAGGGAGTACAGGCCTCACGTGATGGTACTGTGTGGGGGTGCCAGGGCATGGGGAAGGGCTGGGACTGGGGAGGGGTATAGGTTGGAAGAGTTGTTGTGCAGTATTGTCAAATAGAAGTGTTAAGAATGGATACTATTAATTTGGCACTGAAGTGTGTGTGTGTGTGTGTGTGTGTGTGTGTGTGTGTGTGTGTGTGTGTGTGTGTGTGTGTGTGTGTGTGTGTGTGTGTGTGTTCATGCGTGCTTGCGTGCATGCATGTCTGTATGAGAGAGAGAGAGAGAGAGAGAGAGAGAGAGAGAGAGAGAGAGAGAGAGAGAGAGAGAGAGAGAGAGAGAGAGAGAGAGAGAGAGAGAGAGAGAGAGAGAGAGAGAGAGAGAGAGAGAGAGAGAGATTATTAAGCATTACTTGAGTCGTACATACTCTTTGTATTCGTGCTTCAAAGTGGCAAAATGTGGTCAGTGAAGTTTATAGTTTTAAAATTGCCAGTGACCTCTCCCTGTATTCAGTTTAAGCAGTAACTGAGCTCAAATTTACATAAGATATGCTGTTAAGGTAGAAATTGAACTTGGCGCTATTTAGAATGAATTTAGGCCACTTTATTATCTTACTCGTAGGAGAGTTTTTGTTTTTTATTTTGTAAGATTGTTTTCAAGATGTGAGCGGTGATTGGTTTCCCTTTTGTAAATAAGTGTTCACCACACAGCACATAGGACATGAACACCATGGTGCAGTGGGGTAATTCTAAATAAATATTGGCTTATTATATTTATAAAGTATGATATATGAAAGTATCTCATACATATTTGCTCATAAATTTTCATGATTAGTAATCAGGTCTTGTCTCATAGTCAAAGGAGAGGAAACATTTACTTATGTTTCTGAGCTCTGAATGTAACATATTTTTGGATGGTGTGTGAAGTGGGTGTTGGACACACGTGGAGGTGGTGAGGACAAGGAGGGTGAGGGTTGCTCATTCCAGTTATATACTCATTCAAGGAAATCACTTCATCAGAGACTGTACTAATACTGTATAGTGGCATTTACAGCCAAAATCTTCAAAATATTTGTAAAAAAAGCTGTCAGATATTATTGTGCTGAACTACAAAATCTTGTATATTGGGTGCATGGGTACGATGTGTATATGATTTTAAGTTTTCCATAGCAGTTTGGTATAGATTTCTTTTGCCTTCAGTATTAAGCTAACATGAAATGCATAATATTTTGGCTTTTCCAAAGGAACAAATGGAATTCAGAGTAATGAAGAGCAAAATTTAGTTCTCCCTCGTGATGTGTTTGCATTATCACCTGTGTCCATTACCTTTGGACTTTATAGCATTAGTGTCATAATGAGCAGCAACTCAAACTAACAATTCAGTGATTTACTTTTATGGAATCCAATTTTGGATTCTTTAAATTTCATTACACTGATTGATTATTCATCAGTCTTATTAGCAATCAAGGAAGAAAAGAAAAAATGGCTGCAAATGAACATTGTGATAGATATTTTATTTTTTCTCAGTTAATGGGATCTAATTGTATTTTTAGTTCTTGCTGTATCACTAAGTTGTGTAAGAAAGCTCTGTTTTCCTGAAGCTCCCCTTTTTACCTCAGCTTTGGCATGCATTACATTCTGCCACACTCACTTCTCCCAATAACATTCAGTATATCTTTTCTTGTTGACTTGTTAGAAGGCATCAGGGTTGATACTGAACTGTCACCATCAAAATTTCCATGCTGAAGATATCCATGACAGTTGGATTTTGCTGACAACTTGGCTGACAACTAGAGCATAAGACATAATGGTGAATAATGCAGTTTAACATATTTGCTAATATGAAAGCATCATGTATGAAGCTTAGATTTTTTCATGTGTATAGTATATACAAGCATTTTGTTAAACTGAATTGATAAAATTATTAGAATATGGTATTTTTGCATACATTGCAGTCATCATTTGAACTACTAGAAAATGTTGTGCTCATGGAAAAAATGTTGGCTGCTATATTAAATGATCTATATCTATCTATAGTCTCTGATGCCTCGTTCCCTCAGGGAATGTCGCCCAAGGGAATGGCCACGGCAGATGAGCTAAATGAATAACATGTATTTCAGTTTGACTTAGAGTCATCAATCATACTCCATTGAGTATGGCACAGCCTGCACATTCCCACATTCTAGTTCCTTGTAGGAGTGTG
>JAPQNM010000005.1:17889297-17914297 GCA_029783475.1 Metacarcinus magister | reverse complement strand
TGCGATTAATTAATTTAATTACTTGACTAAACAAGACTCAGTAACTACACTATATATGTTCTACTTATATAGTAATACACTTATGTAATAATGTCAACTGCACCTCATAGTTGTAACCAAATCAAACACACTCCTGCCTCAAGATGGGCTTTGTATCACTCTGAGGGTTGGATTTATGGAAGCTTGACGTGGGTGGTTTAGTGTACTGTTATTATTGCTGCTGTTGATGGTTCAGTGTTTGTTCTTTATTATGGTAGCAGTAGTGCTCTGACATTGTGTAATATTGAAGATCTGACTTAGGTGGTAGTTATATTAGCTTATAATTTAACTTCAATCCATCAAAATATTCATCTATTTATCTATCTACGTATCTATAAATCTATTTATCTATCTGTCTATCAATCTGTATGTCTATCTGATTATCTATATTTATTTATCTAGTTATCTATCTATCTATATTCTCTGATGACTCGTTCTCTGGTAACGTTTCCCAAGGGGATGGATACAGCTGAAGAGCCTCCACCTCTCCCTATTCAATGACTTCCTCCTTGCTTATTGAGGTCATTCCTTTCTATCACCAACTGTTTCATGCATGGACTCCTTTACCTTCTCCTACCATTTTCCAAGTGACTTTCCTCTTCTAATAGGACCATTGATTGCACTCACATACATTTTTTTCTTCACAAACTCTTCATTCTTTATTTTCTCATCATGACAAAACTACCTCATTGTATTTCTTTTCACTCATTTCACTACTCTTCACTTTACTTCATTTTAGTTCTTTGATAATACCATAGATAGATACATAGAGCCCGCCCATCTTGCTACAGGAGTGTGTATTGTGAACTGCAAGTGTCATGTTTCTAGGAAGGGAATTTCAAGTGCCAAGTGTCCTTCAATACCAGTTTTATAATGAAAACAACCTTCTTACAATTCCTTAATCTTATTTTTTAATTGATTGTTCTTATTCTTTCCTTACACCATAAAAATTGGGTATTTGAATTCCATATCTAGAGTTCTGTCGGTTTGCTTTCTAGAGTAGTGTCAGTGGCTTCCTATATCTTTCTTTAGAATATGTTTCTTGGCTGCAGGTCACGTAGTTGTGGCAGATTACACAAAAACTAAAGATAATCCCAGTCACAGAAACTTTGATATTATACAATACTCATGAAATATTCACCTAATTACGTACTTTAGTCATTAGGGAATCATTATCACTTTTGTATGTAGTAAACTACTGCTTAATTATATTTCATAATAAAAAGAAAATATTTTGTCTGAATGGATTTAGATGGATACCTAAGGTGGAAAATTGGTTTTTGTTTGTTGTATGAAAGAGGAAGGAAGAGTTAATCGTTGTGTACAGATTCTTATGATAATGATATTTGTATTATGAAAGTTGATGTAAACTCTAGCAAAGTATTATTCAGAAGTTTGATCAAGATGAGTTTTTCAGCATGGAAAGTTTTGATGGAACATAAAAGAGATTGATAGAGAAAAAAGTGTTGTAAACTTCTAACAATGCAAGTGCAAAAGACAGAAACCAAATACAGTACATTTGCTTAGATATATCTTTTATTAATGAAAATTAAGTCATTGTTAAGGGATTTTTTTTAATAATGGTTTATTTTATACCTCGAATAGCCATGTTTCCTTGAGAGACTAATAAATGTATGGATTTTTTACGCACACAGCCTTTAATTTTTTTTTTCTTTTCTTTTTATGCACCTGAAGCCATCATTGTGGTATGAAGTTGCCACCAATGTTGTTATTGTTCAGGACTGTTCTCATACTGATTCAGAGAACATGTTATCCTGCAAAGCAATATCATTAAATAACTCATTGTTTCTATATAATATAGATTGGTGCTATGCATTACTATTCAAAAACATAGATTACTTCACTTGGAATTCAATGAAATGTTGTAAATATCTTCTTCAGATCACAAGTTATGTAATTTAGAATATCACAGTTGTTGGAGTATACAGTATCCATGAATGTATGTTTTGTAGAAGGTTACAAAGAAGTACCATTGACATCAGTTTGAATTTGCATATATTCTTTAATGTGCAAAGAGGATATTTTCTCCTACACTAGATTTATAAAAACAGTAATTACAAAAGCCCTTTTGTATCAATTGACTCAAAATGAGATTATGATTAACTTTGTTTATTCAAGAGGTTCGTTGAGGTTGCAGTATAGTGTTGCTTCAGTACACTGATGCAACCTCTCATGCTTCCTTTCACCTGCACTCACCATGTTTGTGCACCTGGACCTTGGGATCCTTGCATAATCACTAACTATGCTAATGGTGTAATTTTCCAAACTGACGGAGTGTTCCCTGACAACGTGATGGTTGCTGGATTGTGTTAAGACATTATTTGGACAAGCTAGAGAAGATTTGAGTTTTGGAAATTCGGCAAGCAATTTTAATGGTTTCATTGTATTTGTTATGTCAGTGGGGTTAGCAACAAATTTCAGTGACAGCAAATTATTGTATAGAATGTTAAACTTGTTTGTTTTGTAAGATTATTACTACAAACAACTACAACCTCAACAGCAAAATTAATTCTAGTAAATACTATATTCTTATAAAAAATTCTACTCATAAGATGTAATATTTAATATCAATAGTAGTTATGTGTACAAGCAAATAGATAATTGGTTTGAGTGAAGGCAGTCCAGCTTCCTCCATTTTGTGGAAGTGATGTTTGTGTTGAATTGATAAACATAGGCAGCAAAGGGCATTCAAAAGTGATAACTAACAACCACTACACTGTCGAGGTAAGTCCTGTGTTGTGGCAATGCCTGCCTGACCCACCAGCACTGTGCTGATGCTCCACACAGTGTTACAGAACACATCCTGCATGACAACCCAACTCTGTTGTGATGGACTTAGGTTGACATATCCATTCACTTCTCTGGCCACCAGCAGGAGCTTACCACACACACACACACACACACACACACACACACACACACACACACACACACACACACACATGCACACACACACACACACACACACACACACACACACACACACACACACACACACACATATACATACATACACACACACACACACACACACACACACACACACACACACACACACACACACACACACACACACACATACATACACACACACACACATACATACACACACACATACATACACACACACATACATACACACACACACACACACACACACACACACACACACACACACACACACACACACACACACACACACACACACACACACACACACACACACACACACACACACACACACACACACACACACACACACACACACACACACTGCTGGTGTCTACCTCTGCACATTTTTCAAAGCCATGCTAGAGTGTAATTTCTCCATGTTCTGTGTATTTTACTTCACTGGGATAGAAATAGATGCATGATTTTTTAAAATGAGGCTTATGGAGTCAGCAATAGAGACATGATTATATAAACAAGCATACTAGTCATCATCATCATATCTGTTTAGTTACAGTACCTGTGCAGTGTAGTTGTCTCGGCTGCAATAATCATACACTAGCTGAAGACTAAAAGTACAATAGATGCTTGTATGATGAATCTTCTCCCTGGGCCGCTGTAGCAGACTCACCACATGTATAGAAGCTGCCCTAACACTTAGTGGGATGAACACTGAACACAGACTCCTATACTGACTGTCCTTGGGTGGGTGTGAGCACTGCTGTAGGAGCTGGAGGAGGTGATCTTGAGTCTTGGTGTACAGGGTAATGTGATGCAGCTCCAAGGAAGCTGAACTTTGTTTTAGTGTGACAGTCCTTCTGCTCCTTGTTTTATTTCTCCAACCTTATACTGTACTACCATCTCAAGCTTCTAACAATCATCTTCAGACTATTCAGTAATATTTTCCATGTGCGTTTTGCATTTATGAGGTTATTAATTTTCATTACCTGTTCTGTAAAAAAAAGAGAAATTATAAAAATTTTGTGTCCTTTTAAAAACAGATGGTTGGAGAGCTAAGACTTGCAGGTGTTAGCTTTTGTGTGGCTGGCAGTAGACAGGCATTGCCACTTCTTGGACAGACAGTATAAGAGTAACGATTGACAGCCTGTTAATGTTGGCACACTGACGAATTTTTTTGAAACCTCATGGAGAATAAGTTAGTCATTGGTTTATTTTGTGACGATGGTCATATTTTAGCAATCTGTTAGCACGATGCCATAACAGGAAATGAAAGGAAATGAAGATTTTTTATGCCATGATTAGTACAGATGCAGTGTGAGTTGCATACAATGAAGTTGTTGTATGCAAAATTTTGGACCAGTATGTATGCTATTGTAACTGATTTGATAGAACTAAAATGAGGCCTAATGATTTCTTAGTGAACACACATGATTAGCTATGATTATCATTATGATGATTTGTATGAGCCTGAATGAAACTGCAGTTCCTTTTAAATCATTGATCATTGGCTTCCAGTCATCGAGTGTCAGTATCACTTGACTTGTTAGGCACTTTTGCCTTGCACATCTTGTATCTGTTATGTTGTGAGATCTTGACGGAAAGTGGTTGGAGAGAGGCCGGGAAATGAGAATTGGAAAACAAGAGTGCTTATGAAAAAACAATTATTGATATGCTATGTGACTTTACATTTAATTTATTTTGCACAATTAATAGGATGCAGTTTGTGGTGAAACTATAGTGAATGATAATTAATAAAGTGTAAATTTTTTATCAGTGGCTAAAATATGACTATTGCAGTCATTACATTCTCATATACTCTTCAGTCAATCTATAAATTTTATTTCTCATAAAGCACACTACACCACACCACTTATCATATTACATCACATTGCACCACACCACACCACACCACACCACACCACACCACACCACACCACACCACACCACACCACACCACACCAGATAACATAACATTGCATCATCCTGTGGCTTTTTCACATCACATTACATCTACCACAACCTGTAATATCCTAACACACACACACACACACACACACACACACACACACACACACACACACACACACACACACACACACACACACACACACACACACACACACACACACACACACACAGCTGCTCCTGCCTGTCACACGGCAAGACGTGGGTTCGAACCCTGTTCAGGTCGCTAAGGGTTTTCATTGGCAGGGAGTGAGGGAGTGGTTACTGTCCCCCTTCATTAAGGGGATGGAGGTGTGTGATGTGTGAGGTCTCAGCCTTACTCACAGATCTGTCTCTATGAGCTCTGAGCTCTTTTAGGGGGTAATGGCTGAGGATTACAAATTAAGCGCGTGATCCTCCAGACCATAATAGATTTTTCACACACACACACACACACACACACACACACACACACACACACACACACACACACACACACACACACACACACACACACACACACACACACACACAGTGCCCTCTGTTAGTCACCTCCAAGAACCTTGTGTAACCCAGTGCTTCATGAATTATTTGTTTTGAGATCCTTTTGTAGGTTATGCATGAGCAACAATTTTTTTTTTATCTCCTGAAAGTTTAGTAAATCTTTTCATAATGTACAATTTCTCTGAAGAATATTATTATAATTTTTAATGTTACTGGTATATATATTGTTCTGGGAACCATCCTTGTTTATTTTTGCTTTGTATTGCCCTGTTTACTTTCTCTCTATTATGCATACCTCCTTATAAATATGGGGGTGTTTTTTGTATACATACATATATCATGTATATACATATTTGGATATTTTGTATGATATGCAGCCAGATTGCATGAAGTTTAGCCTGGGAATATGCTTTTTTTGACTTAGTTTTGGAGTAAAAGGAGTTTTATAGAAAAATCATGTTTATATGGTGTGTCCATAGGCTTCTGACATCATTTGGACATTGTTTTTGTTATTATTATTGTTGTTGTTATCATGTATAGAATATGATCTTTTATTTTTATTCAAAAATTCTTAATTTCAACAAATTGGTAAAACGAGCTGATTATATAACTTTATTAAAAATGCATTTTTCAAGTGCTATTAATGATTTTTTGAGATATTACAAATCAGATGTGAGCAATCATGATTTTCAGGTCTGTGAAGTGATAAGGAGCAAAAAATTAATTGTCATTAATTCTTGAACAGCTAGTCATGAAAGACTATTTGAGGATACATTTCTTATCAGTTTTGCACATTTCCTCACAGCTCTCACCAGCACACCAGTCCAGGCATCAGCACCGCCATTGGAGTCTGCCATCAGCAGGTCATGTGAAGCAGCCTCTGTCACAGCACCACAACCCCTCGGCTCTCCCTCCACAGCAGCAGCTGCACCTCTAGACCAGTCTTTGCTTGCATCTCTGTCACCCGCCACTTCCCCGGTCGCCACCACACCTCTGTCGCCTCACAAGGAAAATATTCCTGTATCCAATCATGTCAACAACCGGTGAGCTTTAGTTGTGGTGAATGATTGCCTTATTAACGATATATGAAAAATATTTGTTTCCTGATGTTTGGTATGGCAAATTTTCTTCTTACAAAAGCTTATTTGAAGATATTTAAATTCTGCAACAGTTTCAAAATAGTTGTAAAATCAAGTTTTCCTTGTATAAAATGTGGAATTGTTTTATTCTAGAGTGGAATCAATACCCAATGGTCATGATACAAACGTGTCATCAGCACGAGTTGGAGAGATGGAAGGAGAGTCCAGGAAAAGAAAGTACCCCAGTGATAAGGCTTATTTTATTGCCAAGGAGATCCTTACCACTGAAAGAACCTATAAGAAGGATCTGGAAGTCATCAGTTTGGTAAGTTAGTGTGATTGAAGTTTGTGGTTATGGATTTTAGGAAAGGTAAATATTGCAATTCGGTTTTATTAATCTTTGACTTGTTTTTCCATTTTGAGTTAAGAATTTTGGCAATTTGTGTGTTGCATGAAATGAAGTCATGTACAAAGTTAATGAAAACTAGAATTACGGAGGTGGTTGAGGTTCATGGTTGCTTTGTTCAATGGGACTAATATGAAACTTGTGAATTGTGAAAGTGACATTCATTACATGGGCAAGATACTTGTTTATTTATGTTTTGGACTTAACACCAACAAAACCTCTACTCTTCTAACTGGTTGTCACTGTGGCGACTTCTACTGAAAGGGAAACAAGGTTGGAGGCCCGCACCAACAGGAAGTTTATTCAGTCTTATACCCACTACATAACTAATCACTTTAATCAACATTGCTGTTCCATATAGCCACATGACCACCCTATGAGTGTAATACCATGCAGGGCTGTTCCATGTGGCCTTCCTTCTTGATCCGACAACATAGATACAATACAACAACACTTGTTTTGAATGCAAAGAAACTATGAACAAAGGACAGAAATATCCTCATCAGTATATGATGGTCCCTAGTATTGAGCTGAAACTTATGATAGTGGTAAAATTATCGTGAAACTTTCATTGAAAATATGTAAAACTTGAGAGAGGAACAATTTAAGGATAAGCAAGAATCTCAAGAATTTTGGAACTTTGGTAGTGTACTCAGGTACCCTCCTTGTTTGATGTTTTGAAATGTTGTGTGTAATCATACTTTTATTCTACCAGTGGCTGAAAGAAGAAGTTGGGAAAGAGGAGGGAATGCCAGGCGAGATTCTCTCTAAACTGTTCGAGCTCATTGACCCCATCTTTGAGTTCCACACACAGTTTCTCAAAGAGCTGGATACTCGGCTTGCACAGTGGTGAGTGTCAGATTATTTTTCCAGGTACTGAAATACATAGTCACATCCACCCGGCCTGGCCCCGTAACTCATACCAGAACCATTAAGTTTACTTAACTTTGGAACTGATCCCATGTTAATAAGAAGGTAAAGTCTAGTGGTTAACCATTTTGTATTGGATAAATTTCTGGATTATATGAGTCCAGACTTAGAAGGTTTTATTGTATATCCTCTGTGGAGGAGGCTGCAAGAATACTACCATATTATTCCCTGCGGATTGTTAAAGGTGACAAAAAGGTATGAAGCGAAGGGTCTGTATTCTCTCCTATGAAAAGATAGTATGCAGAAGGGGAGGGGAGAGTGGTCTCCTTGAATCCTAAATGCCTAGTGTTGACTACACCCTTTTAATGGGGATGTAAGACAGCTACATAGATAAATAGATCGTAATAACATATGTGAATGTTGTAGAATCGTTTGAAATTTAGTCATGTAACAAGAATTTTAAGGATTTATGGTGTATACTTCATGACTGAAACTATCCATTTGGATTTTCTGGTAGCAATCATTGTCTCTAACAAAACATTTGTATCTTTTTTCAGGGATGGTCGTGCTAGTGGATCAAACAAAATGGAATCTCAGAGGATAGGAGATATCATGCTCAAGAATATGAGTATGCTTAAGGTACACTTGCTAAGATTAATGTACTGTATTTGTGTGTCCTGATTCTTGTTCCTTAGAACTCCCACAAAAGGTTGATCACAGCAGAAGTCTCCACTTGGAAATGTTGATACACTATATCCTTGTATAATGGTATATACCATAAAGCTCTGTTAGGGTTAATGAAAGAGTACTGTCACTCTCACTAAGAAGCTGCTGTAAGCCAGGATCGAACTCGCAACCTTTAGGCCACGAGCCGAGCACTGTACTACAGTCACCCATACCCCAATGCAATAATAATACATCTGCCACCATGTATTTTGACTACTGAATAATGATTGCGGTAATATCATCCTATTATAAATTTATTGTTGCAAAATTAATTAGATATATTGTGATAATGAGTGATTAATCATTGATATCAATCAGTATCTATTCCTTGAACATAATTTCCTGATCAGATTTCATATGAAAAGTTTTTTTCTCCTGTTTCTGGGAAATATTTCTAGGAAAATGAAAGCTTAATTTAAGATTCCAAGATTTTCAAAGTTCAAAACTTCCTCAGGATTCTCAATTTATTGGTTTTAATTGGATAAACTTTTAGGCAAAACTTGTGATTTCTTGATTCTTTGCATAACTTTACATTATATTGTGTGTTAGGTTAGGTCATCATGATCACCATTGCCTTTACCTTGCCAGTTATATGAAAACTACTTGGAGGGACACTATGCCATCTTGGAAGGCCTTGAGTCATCTTTCCGCAAAAATCGTCGTTTTGAGCAGATCTACCGTGACTTTGAGATGCAGAAAGTTTGTTACCTCCCAATGACTTCATTCATCCTCAAGCCATTACACCGCCTCCAACACTACCATCTCCTGCTTGACAGTGAGCACTATTTTTCTTGTTTAATTTTCATTTGAGGGAGATAAGGGAGGGGTAAATGCAAGGATGTTTGCTAGAGGTCTCGGTTTGGTAAATACTGATGCTGAATCAACTACTGATTGCAAATGATACTGCTTTGGTGGTGGACTCAATGGAGAAATTATGTCAGCTGGCGGATGAGTTTGCACGAGTGTGTAGATGGAGGAAATTGAGTGGATGTTAGTAAGAGTAAAATAATGAAAGGTACAAGTGGGGTTGGTGGTACAGGAATGAATGTTGCATTGAATGGCGAGCTGTTCGAGGAGGTGGAATTAAAAAAAAAATATTAAGAATCGAAGATTAGTGTAGATGAAGGAATAACAACAGAGATGAAGTCTAGGATCAGTGATGTAGGAAAGGTGTTGGGAGGAATGACTGACCCTCAGGTAGTGTGGCACGGGAGGAACGGCCTTTCTCCCCAAGATACTGAGAGGCAAAGATGTGAGGAAATGCATGTAGATATTTGTATGTATGTAGATGCCTTGCCTTGGCTATTTACCTTTATAACGGGTATATATGTTGAGTATAGTTTGAGGTGTTTAAATGGGTCAAGGGGTTCAATAGAGGGGATATAAACAAGGTTCTCATAGTCAAGGAGCAAGTTTGAACATGAACAAATGGTTTTAAACTAGATAAGTTCAGATTCAGGAAAGATATATGAAAAAATTGGTTCAGTAATAGGATAGTAGAGGAGTGAAACAAACTCAGCAAGCATGTGGTAAGTGCAGGAACAGTTGATACTTTTAAGAAAAGTTTAGATATATGTATATATGGATGAAGAAAACAGATGGGAAGTGTTAGGTACACAGGAGGTGCCTTGAATATGTCAACTGGCCTCTTACAGCCTCCTCATTTTCTTATGTTCTTATATGGATAGACATTAATAAATTATTTTTTCGTCAAAGTTTTATTTAACATATATTAGGTCACTCTTTCATTTCATTAACAAAGTCTCTTCTTTGGTGCATCCCAGGGCTGGTGAAGCACTATGGAAGTGCAAACCATCATGACTACCGAGAGTGTATGACAGCCAAGGCCAAGCTGGGCCAAGTCATCAAGGCCATGACTCCAAGCCTCACTGTATCTGTAAGTATACTTGGCATTTAAAACTAATAGAAACATAGACAGCCCTTTATGCATGCCATTATTAGTTTCATACTTAATTACTTAATGTAATGGAGTCTTGGGACTACTATAATTATGTTGCAAGTGGCAAAGTCCTGAGTGGCTGAGGTTTATTTTTAGCATTATTATATAATCTGTAATTAGAATGTGACAAACCTTCATATTTATTCAGGAGAATTTAGTCAAACTGCTGGAGCTGCAGCGAGACCTTGTTGGCATCGACAACTTGATCCAGCCTGATCGAGAGTTCTTGCGGGAAGGTTGTCTGCAGAAGCTGTCTCGCAAGGGTTACCAGCAACGCATGTTCTTCCTGGTGAGGAACTTTGACTTGTTTTTACAGAAAGATGTGAGAAAGTAAATGTAACACTTTCTCCAGGATTTGTAGGAAATTTAATACCATAAGAGTTCATAATTAATTTGTTGAATAGTATTATCTGTATACCTGAAATTTCTGGTGTTTATTTATTCATATCTGGTGAAGCATATAACAATATTACTCAGAAGAAAGAAATGGCTGGAAACTTAATGTATGTATTTAATTTTCAGTTCAATGATGTATTGTTATACACCAACCGCACCACCACTCCAGTGCTGCAGTTCAAGGTGCATGGCCAGCTGCCTTTGCGAGGTGTGATGGTGGAGGAGACTGAGAGCCGTATGGGAGCCTCAAACTGTTTTACCATCTATGGTGGGAACAGGTGTGTTGAGTAAACTAGACATGGTGGGAGTTCGGTTAGATATGACGTCTGACATATTGTAGGTAATTCTTTTATAGTACATATTTCTTTCAATATTTAATGAAGAATCAGGTACATCATTTGAACTTCTTTTAACTTTGACTGTAATTTCCTCAGGGCCTTAATGGTAGCAGCCAATGGGGAAGAGGAAAAGACAAAGTGGCTGGAAGACCTTACAACAGCTATCAACCAGGCTAAGACACGGCCAGACAATGCTTTCCACTACCTCTCCTTGAAGTCCATAAGTGAGTGAAGAGACCTTTCCTTGTCACAGGCTGTCCTTTGACTACAAGTCCTCCTTGCTGTAATGAACTATTTTAACCTATAACTGATGTCATTCTAAATGTGTAGAAATGAATCATCCCCTTTTCTCAATATGAATGAAATGTTTGATTATCTCTACAACTTAGGCATTATTCCAGATCACATTTTTTGTTCTTGGCCAGAGGTTCCCTTATCTTGACTTTTTCTTTTAATACTCATGGGAAAACTCACCATTTAGCCTCTTTAATCAAGGGTCGAGTGTAGTTGCAGCCATAATAACACATTGAAACCATCTTTCCTGGTCAAGGTTCCTCAGATGAAGTTCTGGATCGCAGTGACGGTAGTGGCCTGGATGACAGCCTGAGCACCATGCGTGGCCTTGGTGAGAAGGGTGCCTCACCACAGCAACGCTCCAACACCACTGTCCATGTGTGCTGGCACCGGGCAACTAGTGTGGCTGCACATGACTATTCACTTGCAGTACAGGTGAGGCACTTTTGTGTAAACTACGACCTGGTGATCTAGTGGTTACCATGCTTGGATTAAAACCAAGAGGTCCTGAGTTTGAATACTCACCAAGGCAGAGATGTTACGGGTTTGTCTTCTATCCTGTTGTAGGTTCTGCTTACATAAAACTCATTTATTGAATGTTTTTGTTCATGAATTTATTCATTAATTTATTTACAGAATCAGCTGAGTGGATACCTCTTGCGCAAGTTTAAGAATAGCATGGGATGGCAAAAACTGTGGGTTGTCTTTACCAACTTCTGCTTATTCTTTTACAAGACTTTCCAGGTGAGCTTTCATGTGTCACGCATATCATATAGCTGATACATAAAATTGTGGATGACTGACCTAGGTAGACTATTCTTTAACTTTAATCTGTATTAATTGCTGACAAATCTACAGCAACCAACGCACACTGCTTTCTACTTGATGGATGTTAAAAATCATGTTTGCTTAGAATTATCAATTACTACAAGTTCCTATGTCAGCATACTTTTCATAGTACAGGCAAACTTGGCTACACCATGATAAAACCATAATAGTATTGAGAAAGGTTGGGTCTAGGCTAATAGCTTTTACTGATGTTAAATCACAAAAGTAAAACAAATACATAGATGTTACTTCACTACCACCACCCCCTTCAATTGTTCCTGTTGTCGGTAGGATGACTTTCCACTGGCTTCCCTTCCCCTGCTCGGCTATGTCATCACCACACCTGGAGAAGATGACCAGATACAAAAGGAATTTGTATTTAAGCTGCAATTCAAGAATCATGTATACTTTTTCAGGTACGTAAAGATTTTTTTGCACTTCTGGAAATGGCATCATTATTTTAAGTACATATCTTTGCATGACATTAATTACAGGAATTGCTGAGAGAGAGAGAGAGAGAGAGAGAGAGAGAGAGAGAGAGAGAGAGAGAGAGATGAGAGAGAGAGAGAGAGAGAGAGAGAGAGAGAGAGAGAGAGAGAGAGAGAGAGAGAGAGAGAGAGAGAGAGAGAGAGAGAGAGAGAGAGAGAGAGAGAGAGAGAGAGAGAGAGAGAGAGAGAGAGAGAGAGAGAGAGAGAGAGAGAGAGAGAGAGAGAGAGGAGAGAGAGAGAGGAGAGAGAGAGAGAGAGAGAGAGAGAGAGAGAGAGAGAGAGAGAGAGAGAGAGAGAGAGAGAGAGAGAGAGAGAGAGAGAGAGAGAGAGAGAGAGAGAGAGAGAGGAGAGAGAGAGAGAGAGAGAGAGAGAGAGAGAGAGAGAGAGAGAGAGAGAGAGAGAGAGAGAGAGAGAGAGAGAGAGAGAGAGAGAGAGAGAGAGGAGAGAGAGAGAGAGAGAGAGAGAGAGAGAGAGAGGAGAGAGAGAGAGAGAGAGAGAGAGAGAGAGAGAGAGAGAGAGAGAGGAGAGAGAGAGAGAGAGAGAGAGAGAGAGAGAGAGGAGAGAGAGAGAGAGAGAGAGAGAGAGAGAGAGAGAGAGAGAGAGAGAGAGAGAGAGCTGGGAGTCCCTGTGGTTCGTCTTGACTGTGGTTCCTTAACATCCTGCGTGCCCCCCCACACTCCCCCCCGAGTATGTCCATCCCCACGTCCTCTAGAATATTGCATCCAGTTCTGGTCACCATACTCTGAAAAAGATGGTGATACAAAGAAGATTTACTAAAATTATCCCAAGACTGCGCAACAAGTCTTACGAAGAACGACTTAAGGAGCTGAACTTATTCAGTTTATCCAAACATAGGCTCCGAGGGGACCTAATTAAGGTATTGCTAGGTCATGCTAGTGAGATGATTTACCATTTATCATTACGCGCTTTTTTCTCTCAGAAAACCCGTCTTCCAACCTCTTAAGAATTTCAAAAAGCTATGGCATGCGATTCAATTTCTTTAGTAATTGTTTAGGGAAAACTTTGTTGAATGCTTTTTGGAAATCAAGATAAATTATATCTACCGCTTTTGTCTCATCATAATTGTTGAATACGTCGTTATAAAACTTGAGCAGATTTGTGAGACCTGAACGTTTGTGGCAAAAGCCATGTTGAGTATTTTTAATAAAAATATTTTCTTCTAGGAAACTCACTAATTTATCACGGGATATAGTTTCAACAAACGATAGTCTAGTAAGTAGCATTAATACTGGCCCAGAATTTGGAACTAGTGATCTTAAAATTGAGGAGAGGAGAGGAAGATTCTATGTGGGAGTCTGTGGTTCGTAACCATCCTTGCTAGAAATCTGATGCTGCTCCAAATGACACAGAATGTACCGGCCACCTACCACACCCAAACCCAACTGCTTTGATATGTGAATGTACTGGTTCAAATGAATCCAATGAAATATTGGTAGGTTGTGTAAAACTAGTGAATTCAAAATTAGTTGCAAATAAAAACTGTTTCTACAATTTTTATCTTTTTTCCAGGGCTGAATCGGAGTTCACTTTTTCCCGTTGGATGGAAGTGATATCAACAGCAACACAAAATTCTTCAAGAAGTTTTTCATCAAATCATAAGGAAAATGAAAATGAAAGCATAAGGCTGTAATATGGAAAAACTAGTTAACTTCTTTCATATCTTAAGCTTTAACCAAATACAGTTCTGATAAATTTGATATAAGAAGCAATAATTAAATTAGTCAAATTTTATATACTGCATTGGCTTGTTTGATGAACCCTCAAACTGTAAGTGCTATGTGGTGCACCCATATCCCATGAAATATGTTTTATTGTACTTGCAACAACAATAATTTGGCATGAAGCAAGTACTTTTTACTCCTTTAAGTCCCTTAATAATCTTCCAGATAAAACTGCAATCTTACTCAGAACAAAATTTACTCTAATATTCTTTAACACACACAAATCCAGTGGTGGAAGTTATAAGACATGCATTAGTAACCTGAAGCTGCATAAGGGAGTATTTTCAGTGAATACAGCAGTGACACCATGTCACTTATAAGTATGATGAGTATGTCAAGATAAAAAAACCGTTCCCACCAACCAGTCAGTGGTGCTATCACTAGTTGTTGTTGTGCAGCCTTCACCACCCAGGCTGCTTGTGCCTTAGTCACCTGAGGGGGAGTGCCGACCTTGCTGCTCCCATGTGCACCACTGATGCTGGGCTCCCTCCCAGGGCGACACCCGGCCTCTGCAGAAGAAATAGTCCATTAAATGTTTCCTGTAGAGAAACTTATTAGTAATAATATAATGCTACTTATCATGTCTGTTAATTTGGCCATATTACTATAGCTTAAATTTTATACAAAAACCTCAAAACTGGGCTATTCAATAATGAATTATATCTAAGTGTTAATAGCATGTAAATAGTACAGAACAAAGTGTGTAATTTATAGAAAAAAATGCTATATATATCGTCGAGATACTTGCCCAAAACATTATGTAGTGGGATAGTGATGTATCGGCTTACATGTAGGAAAACAAATTTGATATAAAATGGTAAAGATAATGCATATCAAATCTTTCAAGTCTGAATATGAGCAAGTGGCAGAAATGTACTGTTCCCATCGTCAACTGTCTTCATCCACTTTGGGCACGGTGTTGTCACCTGAGTAATTAATCTCAATCTCTGCAGCAAAGTGGAAGAAAACTAGATTTGAAAAACAAAGTTTTATATATTTTTTACATGCTTTTTTTTTTATTGCTCATGTACTTTTTCTAAATATTTGACAATAATATTTTGCTTTAAGTACATATCACTGAAGGAACTGCTACACAAACTCATGGTGCAACAAGACTTAGCAGAATCTCTTTCATTAGTGTCCTTTTGGCAATGTGACATTACTGTCAGGCACAGGTTGTGTGATACATGTTTAGTTGTTGCTCATTATTTTTTTTGTTTTTAGTGTGTGTAAGAATCTTTAGGCGGCCTTTTTTCAGCCCTGTTATTAGGTTTCCCATTTTTCTTAATTGAGATGGTATAAAAATGTTGTGTCTTATAAATAGTTTAGAAATTATCCGTCTCTAATGTATGGTAGTTGTCTGTGCCATCTAACACATGAATTACTTACTTGCACTCTGGGAACAATTGTCATGCATAGCACACATCACATTACTGGTTTGCAGAGTACAAGAAGAACGCATCAATCATGAAAATTTAATGTGGTTTGATAAAAGAAATTCCTAGTGTCTGCCATGGTTTTATATTTGACTTTTCCTGCTGAAATTTTTTATGTATATTTCTAAATAAAGGAGGAAACTTCAAATACAGTTAATATAATTAAATAATCAGGTCTGTGTTAATTATAATTGTTGTCATAAAGAAATATCTATTTATGAGTCGTTTGTAGATTGTGAGAGTTAGTGTTGAGATGTCAGATCATAAAATTTATTGTACTTCATATATATATATATATATATATATATATATATATATATATATATATATATATATATATATATATATATATATATATATATATAACTCTTGTTTTGCTTATTTATATGCATATCACCGTGCTCAAATCATGTAACCTTTGCCATTTATATTTTTTTCTATGATTTACATTGCCTTCATGCTGCCTTACCACCTAAGCTCTGTATTATTGCAATAAATGATTAGACATTGTTTAGGCTTTTATGTCCCAGAAAATAATAGTTTCCTAATGGATAGTGGCGGCGTTCTTGTATGTACGTATAGTCATTTATTAAAAGTAATAAAATTCATGCCAGTGTGTAAGTTTGTTTGCCCTTTGTGGATGAAGTCCTGACGGAATACTGGGACAATAAATGGATCGTAAGTGAATGAGTGTGACAACATACTGTGTTGATGCAAATACTGAGGCAACTTGAAAAACAAATCATCACACCCCTAACAGAATGCTAATAATGATGATGTGAAAATATAGAGTTCTTTCTGCTTTGCTTACTTAAGATAAATTGGCAATTAAAACCCTAGAACAAAAGGACCAAGTGCATTTGCTTTTAGCAATCTCAATAAAAGGGAGACGGGTGGCTCTGTGGTACTGTGCTCGGCTTGTAACCTAATGGTTGCTAGTCCGATCCTGGCTCGTGGCAGCTTCTTGGTGAGAAGTAGTGCTCTTGTTAACCCTTGCATATCTATATGGTCTATAGTTGTCTAGTTGGGCGGATTATTCAATCACCTTTTTATCTCGATAAAAAGGAAAAAAAAAAAAAATTATGATTCCAATAAAACTATTTATCCTCCCCTCTGCAACCCGTTGATAACTTTTCTTGAACTTGTCACACGTTTGCTACTTTGCACATCTACTCTGATGGTTTTAAGTTTCCTGATCATGTGGGATTTGTACTCCCGTTTTCCAACTTCTTATCAAAGTAAACTCCACTCCTATTGCATGTACGTATAGTAACGGCTGAATTATATGCTATTCTTTTAGCCTTGAAGGGCATACTAAGGCTTTTCTCCTGTGTAATCATAGACAACTTAGGAGTCTCCCTCTAATCCCCTTGTCACTCATATTCAAGAATAGCAATTTAACTTTTCACTGCGGGGAAAGGTCCCACGCCATGCAATCATCACTAGAAACGAGACAGTTGAGTTGCGCACACGTCCTGATGTTATGGGATCAAAAACAACCTCCATGACGGAGATAAAAATTATAATGATAATAATTTAGATATTAATGATAATAACGATAATGATAATAATGATAATGATAATAATAATGATAATGATAATAATAATGATAATAATAATAATGATAATAATAATGATAATAATGATAATAATAATAACAATAAACGAATCCCCAGCAAGAGGAAGCATTTTACTACGGCGCCAGGGTAAAGAAAAGGGGCGATTAATTATCTAGTGTAGTAGTGGGACGAAAAGGAGATAAAGATTCTTTCATATTTAGGTGTAGCGTCCATAACGGGAATGCAGACTGACCTAATGAATCGCCGCAAATCTTGGCATAAGAAAGAAATATATCGGCTGGCCATCTATTCCAAGCCACCTCAACAAAACTTACTATGTCGTCTTTCCATCTAGTTCTCTATCTGCCCTGCCGTCTTTTTTCCTTTTCTTTTTACCATCCCTGGGTTTTTATTCTATTACTGTAGCTGTCCATCTATTATCAACTCGGTGTATGACATGTCCTGCCCTTGTCTACTCCACTTATTTTTTTTGTCACCAAACAGTATTCTCTCTATTCCCTTTCGTTCCAAGACTTTCGTAGGACTCTATATCTTAGATCAATATATTGGTACTGGCATGATGCACTTGTAAACTATTCTGTCAACAAAGTTATAACTGAAATATAATATCGAGGTTGATAGAATGTTCATGGTCATGAGAGATACAGGAAAGAGCGGTTTCGTTTGTATTGCTTACACTGACTTAAGTAATGCCGAGGTTTAATTTCTACCAAAAAGGTATATACAAACGCAGTATTCAGAATATTTTTACACTCTATACTTATTGAATGACACTGGCACTGCACTTATTGTTGGAGGATTACTATACAAAGAAAGATGATATCGAGGGACTGAATTTTCATTGTAACAAAATTATTTGGCCTAGTTTGTTGATTTTACATAAGTAATGCATCACAACACACTGCTGCTTTTAGAGGCATCTAATGAACTACTTTAAACACTTATTTTCGGAGCTATAATTTGATAATTGTATTCATACTAATGATTACACATAAATATCTGTACTCCAAGGTCGTTCCGCCACGGACGAAGCTGTGCAAGCCCAGGAAGTACACCCTCTCCCTAGCTTGTTTTTTTCTTTATACTAATGTTAGAGTATTTCAGTGTAGTGCCAGTGACAGCCACGTATGCAAAGCTTTACCCGCTCAACCATGTGGGCATAGATGGGACACGTCTATGGTCAAGGGGCGAGGGATGTGCCACACAGCGCCACACCGCTGACTCCACCACCATCTGCATCGAGTATTAGGAGGAAAATCAGATAACGTGAATTACGCTGTAGAGATCAGTGTAAAAATAAAAGATTAATGCCACACCTTGGTGGATGCACTCAATGCCAAACTTAGCCCCATGCAGCTAAGGAAATGAGTTGGGTGAAGGGACTTTCTATGCAAGAAGCAAATAGACTGATTATTGCCGTGAGCATCGCCAGATAACGTTCAGGAAGGTGCGGCGTGCCAAATGGGCACACCTGAGCGAGTCGTAACAATAACAATAACTGTTATGCAACACTGCCGTCCATGATTACACACATGATGAGTGAGTCAGTGCGTGCACCCTTCCCACTGGTTCTTTGAGCCAGAGTGACAGGATCGTAAACTTGATATATCTCTTATTCTCCTCCCATTTCTCATGCAGATACTGCGGAGGCCTGTGGTTCTGGTCCTGCGGCTAATTTACCTTCCATTGCAGCTGTATGACGGTGGCAACGTCTCCTTTGTATTATATAACATAACGGTGCAACCCTGTGGACACCTCTCGTGTCTTCTTAATTCCTCATGATTGTCGGAGTCAAGGATCACAGGTTTGGAATGAAAGTGGAAGAGAGAAAAAACAGTTCCGTCTTCCAAGCCGTTGTTTACAACACAGTTCAAGTTCTCACTCACGGCTAAATTACCCGCACGGCTCTAACTCCAAAGTTTAGGAGCAGCAGTTGATACATTACTATTTTTCTGCATTATGTGTGCGTGGAGATGACAACCAAGGTTGCCTAATGGAACTCTACACGCAGCGACAGCAGTCTTCAAGTTGGGTGGGGGTTAAAAGAACAGGGGCTGTAACGTTAGGCTAGACCATGACATTAAAGTAGAGGATAAAGTAATATAATTAATTCAGGAATGAATAAACATATGACAAAATATGTGCAAATCAATATCATGAAAAGTAATCTCCCACAGTAATTAGAGAGAAAGGGTTAAAATTAATGCATTCTACCAGTTCTAGTATATATATATATATATATATATATATATATATATATATATATATATATATATATATATATTGGAAACCTGTAGTTTCACGAAAGTCTTGAACAGAAAACTTCAGTGCTCAAAGGATAGTAGAGAAAATAATGTTTGGCATTTCATGAACAAATATGAAGATAGCATTATGGATTAGGGAGGACACCATAATTGAATATCATAACTAAAATATAAAAAGTGTACACGGACATAATCCATTATGCACCGAACATGTAATGGATGAACAATTAGAGTAACAAAATGGCAACCCATGCAGGGATGGTAAAATAAAATACGGCAGACAGAGAACTAGACGATTAAACTGTATAGGAAATTTTCTGTGGTGGCCTGGAATGGGCGAGCAGCCGATAGAAATAAGTGGAAAATGTATGGGGAGGCCTTTGTCCTGAAATGGGATGAAAACGGCTGATGATGATGATGATAATAATGATAATGATGACGGAGCAGGCACCACACTAACATTAACACCGCCACTTCTACTCCACAAATCATCAAGAACACTACGCGGGATGAATCCTAGTTCTCCAGATACTGTCACTATTACACAACGACAGTATCGCCGCCACAACCACCACCACCACCACCACCATCCTTAACAACCACTACCACTGCACACCATAACAAGGACCTTCCCTCCCTACCCTACCCTCCCTCTCTACTTTCTCTCTTTATGTGAATTATTTGTCTATTCCACTCCCTTAGTTTAGTATTCTTATATCACTTCTATGTGGAAATTCTCTTCGTCTCAGCATTATATATATTGGCTACTTAACAACCACACTAAGCACGTCTCCACTCGCTTCCACACGCCTGGAGTTCCATTAAGACTGCCTCAAGCCACACGTCCAAACCACGGGACATTACCCTCCTCACTCCCCGTCCTCCGGCCACACGTCAGCGCTCTGGGACGTCACACTACAGGGGGCTATTCAAGCGAGTACATGCTTCCATGCATGAACACAAACTCAAGAGGAGCAGAGCTTGGCAAGACTGATGCTGCTTTTACTCACTTCCTGCCTGCCACCATGCTCCCTCTCCTTTATGGTCTGTGCCAGTGACCCATATCAAGATGCTGAGCTGCCATGTACTCAGCTCCGCGCCTCGCCTCGCCTCGCCTCGCCTCACTAGGTTTCGACAGCTAAGATGCCGTAAGGGTGGAAGGCAGACCGCCCATGCTACCTCTACTAAGTAATCATATCTAGGCTCATGAATGGTGACTAAATTGCATAGTAATCGTCGCAATTACGCGTGATAAGAAGTAACCAACAGAGTATAGTCAAATGGTTTCATAACGAGGTAGCCAACACAAGATTAAAAATATTCCAAACAAGGCATTTACATCCCGTCGTTGCCATTAAGGGACGGGGCACCTCTCCCCTCGGCGTTAAACGGCATCAATTTTCCAACGATCGCAGTTCTGTTTTCCTTGGCAAGGAAAGCACAACCACAACATTGTTGTTATACAAAACAATTACATACTTAAAACGAAGATACTGCAGTAACAAAATGTTTTCTTTTGTTATGTAGCATAGAAAAAAATAGTTATATAAGATAAAATTGTAAATATAATAATGGTAATTATAACAATGATGATAATAATGATAAAGATAATAATAATAATAATAATAATAATAATTATTATTATTATTATTATTATCATCATTATTTCATATATACCATTATCATAACTATCATCGTCCTTATTATCTATATCATTACTATTATTACAATTATCATTATTGTTACCATCATCATTGAGCGTCACTCAATGCACACGGGCGAGTCAGCAAACAATTACACAACATGAAATCACTTTGAAGAGAAAAATACAGTGTAGTGAGTGCAGTCCTTAATAAACAAACAACGCCCCAAGCGCAGCAAGGTAAGTAATAGTCAACTCATGGATGCAGGCCGTGCTGCAATAGCAGGTGCTCAACTAATGCCTCACAACACTACGAAAACTAGAACAAAAATATATACGAATGCGCTGGTGACGTGTTCGTAAGGCACACTATACAGCAAATAAATACTCGCTATTTAACTTATCGACATGACTAAACAGTATAACTTGAACGGTACAGTAACTTAAATCTACAAAATAAGTATTAAATAAGACACACCATAAATAACATCTAGTACAATACAAGGCACTTCAACATGTATTAAGTGAAAAACGCAATTTTGCAGCAAGGGATCAATGACATCCGATCCTGACCTAAGATGAATAAAGTTCAAAGAAATTACGTCAATAATTGGTTGTTACAAGGAAATACCTCAAATGGAATAATCACCGAGTTTATTCTTGCATCTATTTATATTCCCAACCACGCAGTCCTGCACCAACAACACATTCTCATATCAAGTATCAAATACCCGACGAAAGCCTTCGGAATATACAAAATAAGACTACTCTGAAAAGTCTACGGAAACGTCACTCCACATTACGTTACCAACACTACAACTCTATGGCTATACAACTACAGCTACAGCTACAGATACAGCTGTAAATAAGGCAGTAAAGGTATTTGTATCTAAACAAGAAGATACAGTGTCGAATGTAGTTTATCGATCCATATTATGTACCGCGTCATAACATTACTCCCAGGGTGTGAAGTGGCGCCAGAGATAGGAAGAGATGTTGTAAGCTTCTAGGAGGAAGCAGGTTTTATTTAACAGTGTATTGTTCTCCTTCAACTTGCTTCACCGTTACCATGGAAACAAAGATGAAATATTCTTGATTCACACATTCATATGTTCTGGATAGTTTCTTCCAAAGCAATCATTGTACGCAGTAATGAAAAGGGGCTTGTGTAAAGTATCCAGGAAAAAACACAATTTGTCGAGTAGAGGAAAATGCTTAAGTGCCCTTACCTCAGTCACTCATTCGTAAACCTTTTCGTCTCCTGAACAGTCACTGGCTTAATTTTACCTTCATAACAAACCTTGCCCACTGTAACTGCTAGGGTATGTGTTAAATCATCTAAAACAACTGTCCGGTCTGTTGTTACCATAGCGGCGCCATCTGTGTGTACTAGAGCAACGACAGGTATGACGAGGCAAGCAGCTAGCCACATATATACATACATAAATACACGCACACACACACACACACACACACACACACTCTGGAATGCAATCACATCCTCCCTTACCCAATAGCAAGATGTTGGGTGACACGTGTGTGTGTGTGTGTGTGTGTGTGTGTGTGTGTGTGTGTGTGTGTGTGTGTGTGTGTGTGTGTGTGTGTGTGTGTGTGTGCGTGTGTATGTACGTATATATGTGTGTATGTGTGTGCGTGTGCGGCACATGAGGGCGGGGGGGGGTAGGGACAACAAAGATAACAATATGTATGAATTTATGAATCTCAAAGAAATTCTGTCAAAATAGTTTACTCGGGACAAACTTGCTTGAGAGAACATTTCTGGGCAAAGAGGAGGAAAAGAAAAGAAGGAAAAGAAAATTAGGAGAAAAAGAGGAAGAAGCAGAGGAGGAGGAGGTGAAAGAAGAAAAGAAGGAGGAGGAGGAGGAGGAGGAAAAGAGAAAGAGGAGAGGTGGTTATGTATTACTACTACTACTACTACTACTGCTACTACCATTATTACCATTACCAATGCTGCTGCTGCTAATGCTGCTTCCATTACTCCTGCTAGTAATATCACTACTATTAAAACCAATAATAATAATAATATAATAATAATAATAATAATAATAACGAAAGCGCAAAAACGGAAGGATAAAAGCTGAATTAGTGTTGTTTTTTTACGGCTTTTCCTCTGCAGCCAAATGTAAAAACTGAAGAGAATTCCAAGCAGTAAAATCTATTTTGGATGCACCTCAACATTCCTCTCTTTAATGCTCCGTCCTCGTAGGAGAAAAGAGGAAGGAATAGACGTGAAAAGAAAGACGACTCTCACAGCTGAAGCCAACCAGTGTGTGTAACAAATGAACACAATATTTACTGCTTCAAGTTACGAATTAATGAATAATAACACGAAAATGAAGACCTTTTACATTTTAACGTTACAGAAAGATGAAGAATGAAAGATAATAATTAAAGTAAATTATGGGAGAATAAATATAACACTTTAAAATACGAGTCTAATTAAAAGGCATCACAAGAAAATTAAATCATTATATCACTTTGGAGATAAAACAGAATAAAATGAATTACAAAGGAATATGCTACTGCCTTCTTATGGTTGAACTAGGACAAGGCAACACGGATGGAGGGACAAAACCACCGCTCGTATTAACTTTTACCAGACTAGTGAAGCGCCCCAGTAACGAAAGGAGGATACACTACAGTACGGTTATCCACCAGCATCCTCATACGGAATGTCATAATACAGATACAGGTATTTAAATTTTGCATTAGATAGAGTTACAGTCAGAAAATCCAGTTACAGACAAAAGGGAAATTAAAGTTAAGATATAAGGTTTTAAACTAAGAAGATGAGATAAATTGGGTCGAAATATACAGTGAAGGTCTTATGAGGAGAGAGGATGGGGAAGGTTAGACACGTGATGGATCATTAGAAGCGGCAGAGTACTGGGGTGACGGACTGATGAGTGGGTGTGACGCAGCATCTCACTCAGCAATATATATGTTCTCTCTCTCTCTCTCTCTCTCTCTCTCTCTCTCTCTCTCTCTCTCTCTCTCTCTCTCTCTCTCTCTCTCTCTCTGGATGGATGTGGTGACTATTAGTGCAGTGGTATGGAAGATATTTATAGTGAATCACTAATAGCAGCAGAAGGACGTGGAATGTTGCGTGACGTCAACCGTAAGCAATGGTCAAATAACACTAATATACAGGACACAGGACGAGGAGTGTTCGGTGGCTTTATTGGTACCGGGTGAGCACAGGCTTGACACTCGGTATGGATCAGTAATAAAAATAGGAAGGATGACCGGACAATACCCTGCGAGACACGACTACTTAATTACGCAGTGAGGAGAGGAGAGGAGAGGAGGAGCCCGTCCTTGCCTCACGAACGAACGAAAAGACCGAAAAGGAAAAGGGGGAATGGATGAACTACGGGGAACGATAAAAGTCTGGGGGTAGGCAGCGAGGAAAATAGATTCATTTCAGATTCTCGAAAAACCTTTGATGTATCTAAGGCAATATCAAGTCTCTCCAATTCCCTTTTGAAACGGACGACCGAGATTAAGTTAAG
>JAPQNM010000005.1:17881797-17884297 GCA_029783475.1 Metacarcinus magister | reverse complement strand
TAAAAATAAATATTAATGATAAAAATAAATATTAATGATAAAAATATATATTAATGATAAAAATATATATTAATGATAAAAATTAAATATTAATGATAAAAATAAATATTAATGATAAAAATAAATATTAATGATAAAAATAAATATTAATGATACAAATAAATATTAATGATACAAATAAATATTAATGATAAAAATAAATATTAATGATAAAATAAATAATAATGATAAAAATAAATAATGATAAAAATAAATATTAATGATAAAAAAATAAATTTTAATGATAAAAATAAATATTAATGATAAAAATAAATAATAATGATAAAAATAAATAATAATGATAAAAATAAATATTAATGATGAAAATAAATATTAATGATAAAAATAAATATTAATGATAAAAATAAATATTAATGATAAAAATAAATATTAATGATAAAAATAAATATTAATGATAAAAATAAATATTAATGATAAAAATAAATATTAATGATAAAAATAAATATTAATGATAAAAATAAATATTAATGATAAAAATAAATATTGGCGCTAATTGGTCCACTGAAGACTATTTAAGAAGGAAGACACAGAGGAGGAGGAGGAGGAGGAGGAGAAGGAGGAGGGGGAGGGGGAGGAGGGGGAGAATATTATGATTTTGCTGTAGGAGTTTGGAGAGAGGGAGAGAGAGAGAGCGCGATAGAGATAGAGAGATAAATAGAGAGAATAAATAGTTTTAGGCGTATCACACATGCGTATATAGTGTTTAATATTATAGTAATGATAAAACTGAGTCCAGATTCGTGTTCAGTTTGACTGAAAACCTTTAGGGACAAATTTTCATGAAATTCCGAGGTGTGGAAGTTTTTCACGAAATTTTCAAGGGTGACACCTTAGATTTTTTTCATGAAATCATGTTTTTCAAAATAACTCGAAAAGTATGAGGTTTACGTAAAAAATATGTGTAATAGTAAATATAGAGCAGGAGACGCCCGTTCCTTTGAGCTTTACTAGAATGTAATCGGAATGTAAGTAATGGAGATATTGAACTATTTGTATTTTACACTAAACTTCTATTTAATTACATTTTTCTCGTAAACCAAAAGAGTAATTTACAAACGGATGACACCATCTGATAGAACTTGTCAAGCTGAATAACTTTGTTTCTATACATCTTTGTTGTAGGACTAATACTTTACTTGTAAAATGACTAAACTATTTTAGACTCAAATTCTGGTGGAAATCTTCGGGCCAAAAATTTCACGAATCCATTTTCATCACAAATCCACGAAAACTTATATTGAAGTTAAAGGTTTTGAAATTAATAATAATACATGTTAAGGAAGTGTTGCTGTTGGAGTAAATAAATATTAATAATTATAATAATAAATATTAATGATAAGAATAAATATTAATGATAAAAATAAATATTAATGATAAAAATATATATTAATGATAAAAATAAATATTAATGATAAATATAAATATTAATGATAAAAATATATATTAATGATAAAAATAAATATTAATGATAAAAATAAATATTAATGATAAAAATAAATATTAATGATAAAAATATATATTAATGATAAAAATATATATTAATGATAAAAATAAATATTAATGATACAAAATAAATATTAATGATAAAAAGAAATATTAATGATAAAAATATATATTAATGATAAAAATATATATTAATGATAAAAATAAATATTGATGATAAAAATAAATATTAATGATAAAATAAATATTAATGATAAAAAAATATATTAATGATAAAAATACATATTAATGATAAAAATATATATTAATGATAAAAATAAATAATAATGATAAAAATATATATTAATGATAAAAATATATATTAATGATAAAAATATATATTAATGATAAAAATAAATATTAATGATAAAAATAAATATTAATGATAAAAATAAATATTAATGATAAAAATAAATATTAATGATAAAAATAAATATTAATGATAAAAATAAATATTAATGATAAAAATAAATATTAATGATAAAAATAAATATTAATGATAAAAATAAATATTAATGATAAAAATATATATTAATGATAAAAATATATATTAATGATAAATATATATATTAATGATAAAAATAAATATTAATGATAAAAATAAATATTAATGATAAAAATAAATATTAATGATAAAAATAAATATTAATGATAAAAATAAATATTAATGATAAAAATATAGATTAATGATAAAAATAAATATTAATGATAAAAATAAATATTAATGATAAAAATATATATTAATGATAAAAATAAATATTAATGATAAAAATAAATATTAATGATAAAAATATATATTAATGATAAAAATAAATATTAATGATAAAAATATATATTAATGATAAAAATATATATTAATGATAAAAATATATATTAATGATAAAAATATATATTAATGATAAAAATATATATTAATGATAAAAATAATATTAATGATAAAAATAAATATAATGATAAA
>JAPQNM010000005.1:17854297-17876797 GCA_029783475.1 Metacarcinus magister | reverse complement strand
AAACATCGATATTCACGGAGCAAAAATTATCATTCTCATTCAACTTTGCTTTCCATACTTCGAGAAAATTGATGGTATGAAAGTTAGTATTATTTTTTCTTTATCAACGTCGTGTGTGTGTGTGTGTGTGTGTGTGTGTGTGTGTGTGTGTGTGTGTGTGTGTGTGTGTGTGTGTGTGTGTGTGTGTGTGTGTTTGTCTATCTGTTGGTGTCATTCCCTCACGGTTTGTCAAGTCTGTCCAAAATCCCCCTTCCTCCCCCTTCCTCCCCTTCCTCCCCCTTCCTCCCCCTTCCTCCCCCTTCCTCCCCTTCCTCCTACCCTGTTATCTTGTTGTCACCCCTTCACCCCCTCTCACGGTCCATTATCTGCTTGTCGACCCCAACTCTCGTGTTATCAGTGTGTGTGTGTGTGTGTGTGTGTGTGTGTGTGTGTGTGTGTGTGTGTGTGTGTGTGTGTGTGTGTGTGTGTGTGTGTGTGTGTGTGTGTAAAAACAACCCCCAATACTATATTTCGTTTTGCATTTGTACGTCAGTTCTTGTTTTTGCTCGTTTGGCTGCGTGGTCTCTCTCTCTCTCTCTCTCTCTCTCTCTCTCTCTCTCTCTCTCTCTCTCTCTCTCTCTCTCTCTCTCTCTCTCTCTCTCTCTCTCTCTCTCTCTCTCTCTTCTCTTAATTCAAGAGAACTTCTGGGGTAAGAGGCCATTCCAACGGGAGTCTTCGCGAAATATATTCCTCTATTGTGGAGCCTGATATATACTTTTTCTCTGTTCCTTTCCTTTCTCTTTTTCTTCCCTTCTTCCTCTTTCCATTCCTCTCTCCTCCTCCTCCTCTTCTTCTTCCTATCCTTTCCTCCTTCTCCTCCTCCTCTTCTTCTCCCATCCTTCCCTCCTCCTCCTCTTCTTCTTCCCATCCCTCTTCCTCCTCCTCTATCCATCCCCGCTTCATTCTATCCTTCCCGATCCATGTTTATCGTCTCTTACAGCATCCGATTCACGCCACTCTGAGAACTACGTTTACCAGCGTTTATGCGATAAGATGAATCACGGGGAGGGAGGGAGGGAGGGAGGGAGGGAGGGAGGGAGGGAGGGAGGGAGGGAGGGAGGGGAGGGAGGGGAGGGAGGGAGGGAGGGAGGGAGGGGGGAGAGGGAGGGAAGGGAAGGAAGGAAGGAAGGAGAGTGAGGGAAAGAGGGAAGGAGAGAAGGAGAGGTATGATTTTTTTTTCCTCTCTCTCTCCCTCTCTCCTTCTCTCTCATGGGAAGAGGAGGAAAATAAGGAGAAGAAGGATGAAGGTCAGAGGATGAGGAAGAGGAAGAGGAGGAGGAGGAGGAAGAGGAAGAGGTGGATAAGGAAGAAAATGACGATGTAGGAGGAAGCAGGGTGGATGAAAAATGTTTGAGGAAGGAAGAATCGAATAAAGAGCTGAACTAAAAGAGAAACACAGAGGAGGAGGAGGAGGAGGAGGAGGAGGAGGAGGAGGAGGAGGAGGAGGAGGAGGAGGAGGAGGAGGAGGAGGAGGAGGAGGAAGAGGAAGAGAAACAGGAGGAAAGAAGGGAGAGAGAGAGAGAGATAAAAAAAAGTGAGGGAAGGGCAGGGGGCGAGCGAGGTGAGGAGTGGAGAGCAAATCAGAATAAGAGTAAAAAGTTCAGATTTAAAGACACTGATCACATAATCTTTCTTCTCTCCTCCTTGTCCACGTCAACCACTACTACTACTACTACCACTACTACTACTACCACTACTACCACCACTACTACTACTACTACTACTACTACTACTACTACTACTACTACTACTACTACTACTACTACTACTACTCTACCTGCCAAGACCTCCGAACCCCCTCTAGTGTTGATATAAAGAGGACCTAATGCTCTTTTTCACACCATGCCACGTCATCAGGTGTGGGGGGATAAAGGGAAAGTGGGGGAGGTTGGGGGAGGTGCAGGAGGGTGGGGGGAGGGTGTGCAACCTTTAAGAAGCCCCGCCTCTTGCCTTCCCTGGAGCCTGGTGTCATAATCCAGTAAGGGGGAAGGGGAAAGGTCAGGAAAAAAGTTGGTTATGCTGTCTTCCGATTTACCTGATAAATGTGCTCTTCCTCTATACCTCCTCCTCCTCCTCCTCCTCCTCCTCCTCCTCCCCCCCCACAGGTTAATTTGATACTCAACTCTCGCCTCTTTTTATTTTTTCCCCTTCCAGATTCCCGTTACGATGCGTGTGGTTGGTGACTCTTAGGGAAGGAATCACACTGGTAGTAGCGGCGGGCAAGGAGTCAAGGATCAGTTAAGAATCAAAACAGTAACGGATGAAAACATTGCGAATGGTGTTAGGGGGCGTGGGGGGTAAAGGGGAGGCGATAACTGACTGGGCAAAGTAAGGAAAAGAAAAACTGTACACAAATTAAGCCCCACAGTGGTTCAATCCAATATAAGACGATTTGCTAACACTGAGGTCGCAAAGTTGATCAAACAAGCAACATTATATTCTATAAAGATAATCTGATCTTTATTGTCTCCGTTTTTATGATTTTTTACACAAGTTTCTCATATGCGTTGAAAAAAAATAAATCTACCCGTCCAGCAGGTGGTCGTCGAGGCAGGAAATCTCGCAGCACGAAGACGTCCCTTCAATGTGTCTTGAATATAAAAAGAGACAAAAGTTCTGCCCCGACAGGCTCAGACAGGCACGGGTTGCAAACCAAAGCTCCCGATGAATGGCCCTGTGCCTTCCCTGCCACCTCGCCCCGCCCCACACCACCCGCCCCGCCCCTTCCATCCCCTCTCCGCCCCTCGACCGTATATCACAGCAACACTGTGGACAGTTTCAGGCACGGGATGGACACAAGCATGGAGTGGCGCCTGCCCGAAGGAATTGTACATTATATATATATATATATATATATATATATATATATATATATATATATATATATCAGACACGAGTATATGTAACATTTGTGCCGAAGATAGTGGTTGGAGGGTGGCCCCGCGGCCTTCATGCCATGGGTGTGCGATGCCTGCCTGTCATCACTGCATTATGCCAGAGAGGGTCTGGCTGGCTGGCTCAACACCTATTTGCCTGCAGGTTTGACTATTTAACATAGTGTCAGATTGGCTCACTCATTGTTAGAGTGTCAGGCTGCAGCAGCAGAGAAGGGTGGCGCGGCTGTCGTGGGTAAGTGCATCTCCCTTGGGAGGGAGACGGTGTGGAGTGCTTGTCGCAGGCCGCAGGCACTTTATGTTATCCCTGTCCTGTATATCTCCCTGCTGGTGACGACTCAGCGACCCGGGAGTCACAAATCCCTCAGCAATAACAGAGGACACGTCCCAAGGCGTGTGGCTCCTGTCTAGGATATTGGTGGAAAAAGTCCGTCATGGATGTACCGAGGACTCGGACAGTGTTTGCACCGTATGGAAGCTTTCCTGGAAAGAGGCGAGAGTGCGGGGGCCCTCCTGCAGAGCGGCGAGGAGTCCCGGGCGTTGAGTGTGCGTGTGGCAGGTGTGGGCGGCGCAGGCCCGTGCGAGAGTGGCGGCCGGGCCGGAGGTTGATGCCTCACTACCGCGGCCGCCCCCGCCGCCGCTGCTCCTGGCCCGCCGTCCCGCTGCTCCCGCTCCGCCAGGTCCTCGGAGCCGTCCCGCTAGCCGCTGCGTTACGGCACCTGCCGCCGCCGCACGCGCCTGTCATGTAATTAACCGAGACAAAAACTGCGTGTTTTTTGGCCAGTGTGAAGTTGACGCAATCCTGTGGGAGTGAGGGAAGAGCCGGTGTAGGTGTATCGCCGTCAACACCTGTGGCGCTGCCGGTGCTCTGACGGAGGTGTACGGTGAGGGACGAGTGGCGGGGCGGGGGTCGCCCCGGCCAGGACCCACCACCCACGCCCAAGCCTGTCACAAGTAAGGACAGCTCGAGAGACCACATCGCCGAGCCCCGTGTGGCCCCGTGAGTGCCAGGCCATGTAGTGGCTCTCTAGCAGCCGCCATGAGAAGCAGGCTGCCTCCAGCCGTGCCTGGCCACCGCTCCAGGGCCCTGGAAGGGTAGTTTCATGGCGCGGCACACCCAGGGGCCCGCCGCCCCCGGGGCACTAACCTCGAGGGGCATCGCGGGGAAACACAGTGATGCCAGTTTCGCTGAGGATAAAAATCCCACCAGTCCTCCGTCGTCGCCAGCCTCTACTCCTTGGGCCGCCTCGCCCCGCGCCCCGCCTGTGGCAGCAGCTGGATGCAGCGGCTCAGATGCTGTGCCGAGGAGGCGCACCGCCGCAGGATCTAGTCATATCGCCCTACGGGAGAGGCCCGAGGGATTGTTGGTGACGCTGTTGGTGGTGGCGACGGGGCTGGCTTTGATGGGCGGCAGAGGTCTGGTCGAGGCCGGCCGGCCCGACAAAGTGAAGATGGTGAATATCCCGGGCGACGTGATCTTCGGCGGGATGTTCCCCATGCACGAGCGGGGCGCCGACATTCCGTGCGGCTCCATCAAGGAAGAGAAGGGCATCCAGCGCATGGAGGCAATGCTCTATGCCATCGACAGGATCAACAACGACACCGAACTTCTGCCCAACATCACCCTCGGTGCACACATCCTCGACACGTGTTCCACGGACACCTACGCCCTCGAGCAATCCATGGAGTTCTTCAAGTCCTCCATCAACCAGGTGAGTCCTCGATCCATACCCTTACCCCCAGGCCATGCTACACCCGCCTCTTGTACCCACGCCCTCAACCCTACCCACTAGTTAATCCGAAGAGGAGGAGGAGGAGGAGGAGGAGGTGGAAAAAGAAGGCCGCTGAGAGGAGTCTTAAGAAAGAAATTTATCACATTACTGAATCTTGAAAAAAATAAAAACTTTTACGTACACAGTAATGAGACTGCAGGAGGGGAGGGGACTGCAAGAGGGGAAGGAGGGAGGGGAGGAGGGAGGGGGGGAGGGAGGGAGGGAGGGAGGGAGAAAAACCAATAAAATGTTTTATGGCATCACACCGTCACTACCACCACCATCACAAATATTACTACTACACCACCACCTACAATAATAAAAGCAAGCACCACAATTACTGTTTCTACTACTACTACTACTACTACTACTACTACTACTACTACTACTACTACTATTATTACTAGTACTACATCACTATCACTTACCTAGTTACCAACCACCAAAAGCACCACCAAATTAATGAAAAGTGAGGGAACGCAATTTCTCATCTCCACCAATCAAACGTCGAGGTCTGATTGCCTACTGACCAATGAGATTAAGCGTACGACTTTCTCGCGGGCCCAATAGCACCGACCTTTGTAGTACGTAATAACGCATCACCTTTAACGCCAACTTATCTGGAACGAAACCACAGGAAGAAAAACACTCAAAACAAACATCAGTATCGAAAAAAGATTAAATAAAAAAAAAAAAGCGAATTCTAACGCAACAACTAGTCTTAATTATGAACAAATAATCGGATTAAAAAAGAAAAAATGTCAAATTACCAAAGAACCGAAGATGATGATATTGATTGAATTCTTAGGAACCAATGTGATGAAATTCTCGGTTCCCATCAAGTATTCCCATCAGGTAGTCCCATCAGGTAGTCCCATCAGGCATCAACTACTCAACAACCAATGGGATCAAGCAGCACACTCCCCCCCCCCACCCACACAACCAACCAATCAGATCAAATATCAACACTCCTCACCAGCCAATCAGGGCAAATCATACTTCAAATTCCCACAGCCAATCAAACGCGGCGCTCAATTCTCGGCGACCAATTGTAAGACAAGATTCCAGTTCCCTTGAGTCTTTGAGAGGACATCACCGCGTCTCGGGAACCAATCACAACACAGGACTACCCTCACGACAACAACCAAACAACCAAACAAAACAAAGAAATACTTGTCATTCCCTAACAAAAACTTTTCTTCCTCTTCTCTTCTTCTTCTTTTTTTTATCTTTTTTTTTATCTTTTTCTTTAGCAAGTATTATCAGTTAAATGGGGTGGTGAATGCCTGCCTGCCTGCCTGCCTGCACGACCACATGAAGGAGGAGGAGGAGGAGGAGGAGGAGGAGGAGGAGGAGGAGAGAGGAAGAGGAAGGGGTTGATGTAGACAGTATAGAAACTATTTCGCTCGTACATGCCTGTCACACCCACACACACACACACACACACACACACACACACACACACACACACACACACACATACACACACCGTAAACAAGTATTCTCTCTCTTTCTCTCTCTCTCTCTCTCTCTCTCTCTCTCTCTCTCTCTCTCTCTCTCTCTCTCTCTCTCTCTCTCTCTCAACCCTTCTCTTTCCATTAGTCACAATCAGAGTTAACTGGAAACAAACTAAATGGGAAGAGAAGGGGAAGGGGAAGGAAGGAAGAGGAGGAGGAGGAGGAGGAGGAGGAGGAGGAGGAGGAGGAGGAGGAACAGGAGAGGAGAAAAGAGGAGAGAAGAGAGGGCGAAGAAAAATGAAATAAAGGATGAGGAGGAAAAATAAAGAAGCGAAGAAAGCAATACGGAGGAGGGAAAGAAGGGGGAAGAGAGGGAAAAAAAAAGTGAATTGCAATTATTTTTTCCTAAGGTGGTGAGAGTTGTAAAAGAGGAAAATGTGGCCAGGAGGAGGAGATAAGGAAGGAGGGGAGGAAAGGGAGGCATGAATGGTAGGGAAGAAGAATGAACGGAGGTGGAGGGGTGGTGAAGGAGAAGTGAGGGAGCGGTGACGGGGAGGGCAAGGGGAGAAGGGAGGGAGAGGTGAAGTGGGGGAGGGAGAGGTGAGGGGAGAGTTTGAGTGAGGGGAAGTGAACGTGAGGAAGGAAAGGAAGATATGGGAAGGAGGGGCGAGGAGGAAGGGAGAGAAGAAAAGAAGAGGAAGGCAAGAGGATGGGATGCAAGAGAGAGGAGAAAGGAGAGAGAGAGAAAAATAGATGCGATATGACACCAAGATAAAAAAACAGAAAGATAACACACACACACACACACACACACACACACACACACACACACACACACACACAAGAAGGGGAATGCAATGGATGCGAAGGTGGGTGGTGGCATTCCTCTGACTCTTCCTTCGTAGCAACACACAAGTTTTTTTCTTCTTTTCTTAATCTTTTACATTTTTATAAGATAATCATGAGGTCGTGTAATCCGCCGCCTGGACTACGAATATAACTAACTGGTGTGATGGACTTTATTATTATTGAATTATACCGTAAGTTAAGTTCAATAAACATCACCCCTTCCATGATTAATTTAAAGCCATGTGTGTGTGTGTGTGTGTGTGTGTGTGTGTGTGTGTGTGTGTGTGTGTGTGTGTGTGTGTGTGTGTCTTAATGTCAAATGTTCATCCCCGTTTGAATATTCCGCGACGTGAGGCAAAGTTGTGTATTATTGTTATTATTGATTAAATAGATACAGGTTGATAGATAGGTGGATATACATACATATATACATACATAAATATATACATACATACATATATACATAGATAAATATATATAGATTGATAAGTAAGTACTAAACGGCATGAAAGCTAGCTAACTCTCTCTCTCTCTCTCTCTCTCTCTCTCTCTCTCTCTCTCTCTCTCTCTCTCTCTCTCTCTCTCTCTCTCTCTCTCTCTCTCTCTCTCTCTCTCTCCAGCTCCTTCGTTCTTTATTATTTACACTTCCCGTCCTTTTCTTCCTCCACTGAACATTCCTTCTCTCTCTCTCTCTCTCTCTCTCTCTCTCTCTCTCTCTCTCTCTCTCTCTCTCTCTCTCTCTCTCTCTCTCTCTCTCTCTCTCTCAGCATCCTTTCTCACCATCTTCTTTCGTTCTTCTCCAATAGAAGCGATAAACCCTGAATGGAGAGAGAGAGAGAGAGAGAGAGAGAGAGAGAGAGAGAGAGAGAGAGAGAGAGAGAGAGAGAGAGAGAGAGAGAGAGAGAGAGAGAGAGAGAGAGAGAGAGAGGGGGGGTACAGCAGAGGGGGTGAAGACGATTTAATAGGACTGACCTCAGGAAACCTTTCTTTAACCTTCCCCTCACTTCCCCTTACTTACCTTACCTCGTCCTCTCCTCTCCTCCTCGTCCTCTCCTTCCCTCGTCCTCTCTCCTCCTCGTCCTCCCCTTCCCTTCGTCCTCTTCGGCTGTGATTAACGTGGCCCCGTGACGTCACTTCTTCAGGTAATTGGGTGACGACGCTACAAGATCTGAAAATCGAACACAATTATAGCGCTAAAAGGCAAGGAGGAAGAGGAGAAAAAAAAAATATTACAAAAAATAAGAACGACTCAAAATGAAAAAAAACAACAATTCCTAGATATAATAACTAACTAATTTGCTTGCCTCAATATATTTTGCTTGACCTCCTTTTTTCCTATTAGTGTTTACATTGAAGCACACGGGAGGAGGTAGCAGAGTGACATATATAAACAACTTCTGTAGGTCCACGCCATGGTATTTACCGTACGTGGCAGGCAGGCAGGCAGGCAGGCGAGGTGGAGTGAAGCAACCTACCGTACTTATACTCTCTGGTCAGGCAGATTATTATGACTTAACGTATCGCCTCGGATGTAGGAAGCAGGAGGAGGAGGAGGAGGAGGAGGAGGAGGAGGAGGAGGAGGAGGAGGAGGAGGAGGAGGAGGAGGAGGAGGAGGTGGAGGGAAGGTTAATGGGAGATAAAGGCAGATGATGCAAAGTGTGTGTGTGTGTGTGTGTGTGTGTGTGTGTGCTGTGTGTGTGTGTGTGTGTGTGTGTGTGTGTGTGTGGTCCTCGCTAAAGGATTCCCATGCGTGCTTTTGGCCGAGAGAGAGAGAGAGAGAGAGAGAGAGAGAGAGAGAGAGAGAGAGAGAGAGAGAGAGAGAGAGAGAGAGAGAGAGAGAGACCCTTACTACTACTACTACTACTACTACTACAGCGCCACCTACAGCAAGGACTCTCTACTTTCCTATTAACTCTCCTGCGACATCTTAAAAACAGTGTATGATATTAATTAACCTTCTGAGTTGATAGGTAATTTTTTCCCTTCTAAAGAGAATACATTAAGGCGCCTCAATCGATCACCTTAAGATTTATAACGTACCTTAATGAGAGAGAGAGAGAGAGAGAGAGAGAGAGAGAGAGAGAGAGAGAGAGAGAGAGAGAGAGAGAGAGAGAGAGAGAGAGAGAGAGAGAGAGAGAGAGAGAGAGAGACACACACACACACACAAACAGCCAATGAACATATGTAAACAAGGGAAAAAAAAAAGAAAGAAAGATAAATGGAACCATTCCATTAGCCAGAAAATGGTTGGCTGGAATATGGAGATGTACTAGAGAAAAAAGAGAAAAAGAGAGAGAGAGAGAGAGAGAGAGAGAGAGAGAGAGAGAGAGAGAGAGAGAGAGAGAGAGAGAGAGAGAGAGAGAGAGAGAGAGAGAGAGAGAGAGAGAGAGATGGATGGTAGAGGAGGAGGAGGAGGAGGAGGAGGAGGAGGGAGGCAGGCGTAGGTAGCGTTGGTTGGACTCATGAATTTTTAGATTGTGGCTTTGGTTTCGTGACTTTCAAATTGGATGCCTGGACGAACGTAATTTCAAGAGCGCATCAGTTATCAAGGTTTCAGAGCCAAAGTAAAGACTCTTATTACCAACACACGACATTAACGACGCAGGGAGGGGAGAGGAGAGAGGGAGAGGAGAGAGGAGAGAGAGGGGAGGAGAGGAGAGGAGAGAGAGAAGGGGAGATGGAAGAGGGGTGAAGGAAGAGGGGAGAAGGGGAGAAGATTTTAAGTATACAAGGTTGATAGCTTGATCAAAAGATATGTTTAATTTCTATCTTATTACACGCTACATTACCAATCTGGGAAGGAGGAGGAGGAGGAGGAGGAGGAGGAGGAGGAGGGGAGGAGGAGGAGGAGGAGGAGGAGGAGGAGGAGGGAGTGTTTCAAGTACAACGTTCAAAGCTTCACCGTAAAATATCTCTAATTACTAACTTATTACTACATCTCTTCAAGACTAACTTATGAATTAAAACACTACTTTAACATTCAGAGGAGGAGGAGGAGGAGGAGGAGGAGGAGGAGGAGGAGGAGAGGAGAATTTCAAGTACAAGGTTCAAGACTTCATCGAGACGTGGGTGTAAAAATCTCACTTTCCTTCTCATAGATGCGGGTCTCGTAAAATTTCTCGTCTTAACTTGGATGTCTAACTTTCATATCACGAAGCTTGACAAGTTTTCGATTCACGAGGTATAGAGGGCTTTCACGTCGGTTTTAAAGCTAGGCACGGAGGAAGGAATGGAAGGAGGGAGGTGAGGGACGTTGGAGGGAAGGAGAGAGGAAGGGAGAAGGGAGAAGAGAAGAGAAGAGAAGGGCAAGTGGCTGACGGGATGCAGGTTAGTAAGAAGCAGCGACGATCTGATATAATTAACATCTAGTTCGATTAAAAATAAGCTAATGACGTCAGTAATGGTGTGGCGCTTTGGAGAGAGAGAGAGAGAGAGAGAGAGAGAGAGAGAGAGAGAGAGAGAGAGAGAGAGAGAGAGAGAGAGAGAGAGAGAGAGAGAGAGAGAGAGAGAGAGAGAGAGAGAGAGAATGAAGAAAAGTCATAGAAGGCAGAAAAGTTTCAAGAAAAAAAGTTACATAATAGCGCACTGCAATTATTATCTCTCTCTCTCTCTCTCTCTCTCTCTCTCTCTCTCTCTCTCCTCTCTCTCTCACATCCTCCCACCCCCCCCACAACCACACACGCATCCTTTCCTAGACCAAAGCAACACAACACAACACAAAACAATACAATGTCAGTCACCTCAGCCTCAGCCCGTCTCCACCTCCTCCACACTAACGACCTCAACATTAACCCAACACTGAGACTGACACACACACACACACGATGTTACACTGCGATGCACACCAGACACACCACCTTCCTCCATCCATCAACACCGGTAACACAGCTCCAGGAAATGATGTGTTAAGGAGGCTCGTTATGGAAAGCCACGGGATGATCGAAAATATTTGAGTTGATTCCAGCAGACGTGTGTGTGTGATTTAAAAGAGGATTGTCATAATGATGTTTTGAAGAAACGTAATTTATCATGCTAGACAGGAGAGAGAGAGAGAGAAAAAAAAAAAGGAAGGGGAAAGAAAAAAAAGATAGCCTGAATTCGCTATTGAAATAAAACAAAAAAAAAAAGAATAAGTAAGAGAAAAAAAAAAAAAAAAAAAAGTCAAGTAGAGTTGAATTTCAGCGAAAGGAATTGACGTGAAGACTTTGAAAGAGGTCAAAGTTATGAAGAATAGCTTTACAAATTTTATAGAGGGCGCTGTACCACGTCTGAGGCAAATGTTGACGTGGGAGTATGTGGGAGAGGCGAAGTGTGTGTGGGATGGTGGTAGTGGTGGTGGTGGTGGTGGTGGGGGTGGTGGTGGTGGTGGCGGCGGCTTTGTCTGACATATCCTGTTACAGCAAACCGGTTCGCTTTAAAGAGTATAGCTTTGATTTCCTGCAACATTGTGTAAGCAAGGTCGGATGAAAAGTTACCTGGCAGGATGGATTTTAATGATTCCAGGCAAGATGGCGACAGTTCGTTACACAGCGCGTCCTACAAAGACTGGGTAGTTTAGTTAGTTTTCCAGTGTAGCAGCATCTCTGTGTTCCATCGTTTCCAGAAAAGATTACGAGACGTTCCAGCATTTTCCAGCGGCCAGCGGGACTAAAACAATACCTGTCGCTCATTCCATCAGATTGCCTTGGATAATTTGAACAGATATTTCCATTATTATAAAAAATTACCTGTGTTAGTTAATCCCTCAAACAATCCTACCTAAGAGTCTATCAAGAGAACAAACTATACATTACATTTCTAAAGTGATTGTGTTACGTATCCAAAGATCCATTAGTTAACCCAAGCGTGAGGAGCAAGGAAGTGCGTTGACGTTGTAGCATGACTAATAAGGTTCACTAAGTCACACTAATGACATGGGTAAGTTAGCGAGAGTTGGATCATTGAACGATAAGGAAGGAAACTGTTCAAACAAACACTGCATAGACCATCAACATGCAACCCTAATTTCGCCTCCCTTTTTGATTACTATTTTCTTGAGGGAACCGGTAATAGCAAGTTGGGTTTTATTTAATATCGTTTATTATTGTCCTTGGCCGGTTTTCCAATAGCATAAAAAAAAAAAAATTCACAGCACATAGTACATTCCACAAATAGTAACATCAGGTGTAGTTATACTGAATATCAATTGTACTTTTTTTTTCGCAGTATTTACAAATTATTGCCTTAAAACAGACCAAATATGAGCCTGAAATAAAAATGATTTAGACGCAAAAAATCAGTTACCACCATTGTTACGTTCAACCTTTAACATTTAGACAGCCGTGAGAAGAAGTAATAAGTAGAACCAATTGGACGGTGAGGTTTCCCTTGAGTAAAAGTCTATTCGAGTTGTATCACTGTTCAAACACTTCCTTAACGGTCTCGTAAAGCTGGAAGCCCCTCAAGGCAGCTCCCTTGTGTTATCTGCCTTACACAACATAGCAAACACCTGTACTACGTAACACACACTATCCTTCCTTCTATGTAACAATCATTATCTAACGTAACACATAACAAACACCTCTTTATGAAACACACCGGTAATATAACACCCACACACACACACACACACATACACTTGTTTTCAAATCGCATACAAATCCCACTCACTAACATACAGAACCTCCACGTACAACAACACAGTAGGTAAGAGTGTACTCGACCACTGACAAACACACGTCACACACACATCAACACTTCTATTCCTATGGTCTTGTTGTCGCTAATAATGACGCGTTGGAAAGAATTAATCCACCAACTGCAGCTGTGCCATGTATCTTCACGTCTATGGAACTACTCATTTTTTTCTCTCTCTTTTTTTCAATATAGGATTAAGGAATTACTGTGAGGAGAGTGAAGAAGAAATATTATGAAAAATAGGACTTAACAAGAACTGGAGTGAGGGAAGAGAAAGGGAGAGGGATATAGAGAAGGAAAAGTATACGAGGGAGGGAGGGAAGGAAGGGATGGAGGGAAGAGAGGGAGGGAAGGAAGGGAGGAAGAGAGGGAGGGAAGGGAGACTAAGATTGGAAAGGCCTGGATTAAGCTCATTTTGGGATTTGCTCTATAGGTGGAAGAAGCTGTGTGTGTGTGTGTGTGTGTGTGTGTGTGTGTGTGTGTGTGTGTGTGTGTGTGTGTGTGTGTGTGTGTGTGTGTGTGTGTGTGTGTGTGTGTTTAGAGGTAGGTAGGGGGAACATGTGCGTGTGTTCAGGCGCACAACTCTTAAAACGCCTTACCAACATACATACAAACACCTCAGTATGCAGGCGTTTGCAAAGAGTTCGTTAACATCACACACACACACACACACACAATACACACACGCACGCACACGCACACGCACACGCACACACACACACACACACACACACACACACACACACACACACACTCGATAGCTGCTAAATAAAAGTAACAAAACGGTAAAAATGGCTCAAAAATGTATAATAGATGAATAAAGAACCAGCCCATTAGAGTCACTACAGCCTTCTCTACATGCATGGTGGTGCTGATATAACGAGGTAATGTGAGAATAATAAAAATTGTCTGGTTTTTATATTTACAAACTGTCAAAACTAATGATTAATTTGAATTAGAGAAAATGAATGTGATGTATCCTCTTCGTGTTCAGTACAACGAAAAAAAAACCGTAAAAATGCTCACCAATTTTAAAAGATTATTTTTTTTGCGGTGCCAACAAAATTATGCTTCGAGTCAAAATGATTTTACTTCATATTATACGAGTTAAATTTCAAAAAGGCATTGGAAACATGAACACTTTAAAACACACAACACTCCATCACAACAATTGTAAAGGTATTTACATCCAATGTTTGTCACTCACTCTCAGGGTGAGCCACACACGCTGTAAAGAATGTCATCAGTGTTTTGATCATTATTATTACCTATTTTTCTTCATTATTATTATTATTATTATTATTATTATTGTTATTGTTATTATAATTAGTAACAATCATTATAATTGTCATGATTATTACTATTATCATCGTTGTCACATTACCTTAGTCGGTGATGTGAACCCTGCTTGCACACACACACACACACACACACACACACACACACACACACACACACACACACACACACACACACACACACACACACACACACGCACACGCACGCGCGCGCACAGTCTTATGTACAATAAAAACTTAAAAGACACTCTCCTCGAGTTAAAACTTGAGATAAACTTGAGATAACACTTCCTGCCAGCAAAGTAAGAGAGGCCAGACAAAAGACTACTGCCCTTCTGCCCCCGAACTGAGCACCACGACCTCCACTGAGCAAGTACACTATACTGAAAGAGAGAGAGAGAGAGAGAGAGAGAGAGAGAGAGAGAGAGAGAGAGAGAGGAGATGAGAGAGAGAAGAGAGAGAGAGAGAGAGAGAGAGAGAGAGAGAGAGGTGGGGGGTGGTGGGGGGGGCGCAGACCAGTGAAGGAGTAGCAGGAAGCCACTGGGTACACAAAACGGGCGAAGAGCGTCCGCCTGGCCCGGGGTTAGTACGCCATCTAGCGGCCGTAAAATCATGGATAGCGAGCTGCGTGCGTGCTGTGTGTGTCGGGGGCAGGCCAGGAGGCGACTATAGGCTGCAGGTATTAACGAAACTCCGCAGCTTAAGCTCTAAGTGTCAGGCGAGCTTGGCTGGGTCACGGGGAAGCCTCCTCTATCGATATTGTAGTCTGCCTTTGTTTATGCTAGGCGGGAGGCGGGAGGCAAGAGGCGCGAGGCGGGTTTGCATTTACGATTTCCCATTTTGCGTTCCCCCTCGCTACTTCCCGCTTAACTCGGTCACATAGCTCAGCCATCGCCAGGCGACCTCTTCACAAGCGTTACGGAGGCTTATATTAGAGTCGATAAGTCATCAGCTCTGGAGGAAAGTGCTCAGAGTGTGTGTGTGTGTGTGTGTGTGTGTGTGTGTGTGTGTGTGTGTGTGTGTGTGTGTGTGTGTGGTGTGTGTGTGTGTGTGTGTGTGTAGGAACAGCGAGAGAGAGAGAGAGAGAGAGAGAGAGAGAGAGAGAGGAGAGAGAGGAGAGAGAGAGAGAGAGAGAGAGAGAGAGAGAGAGAGAGAGAGAGAGAGAGAGAGAGAGAGAGAGAGAGAGAGAGAGAGAGAGATGAAAGTCAGTGACATCTAAAGGAGACATTCATAAATTGGATATATTACAATAGCATTTGAATACAAAATGTTTACAAAAAAACAAAAAAAAACTGAATTACAACACTTTATTTTTGTGTTGTTCGATTAGACGGAAAAAAAAGTGACAATGACATCACTCACTGACCCATCATCAAATATATTTCCAATAAATAATTTCATAACCGACTTCATTTGTTCGCTTTTTACCAAATCAATTCTAGATATTAGTGGAAACCTTGTTATTGGGGAACCTTTTTGGGATCAGAGCGAGTACGTACATACCTGGTGATGGTCGTGGGAGGTGGAAAGCAGGACTAATGGATTACATGGGAGAGAAAATCAGCAGTAGTAGTAGTAGTAGTAATAACAGTAATAGTAACTCTGTCAGTGATGAGTTACCTGATACAAGTTTGTGAGGCAATTTCAAACCGCTATCACTATGTATCGAATGAAGATTGGTGGCCATGAGTATTTTTAGGAATGTTGGCTGATGCTGCACTGTATTGAAGCACCCATGACTGTGGTTAGTGGTAGTGGTAGTGTGGTAGTGGCAAGGGATGACGGTAATGGAGGAAGCGGAGGTTGTGGTGGAAATGTACGTGGGTGGTGGAGAGAGGAGGAGGAGGAGGAGGAGGAGGAGGAAGAGGAAGAGGAAGAGGAAGAGGAGGAGAAGAGGCTCAGCTTATGACATATTGACTAGAATACTGTTGTTGATGTTAAATGAATAATGGTTTTGATGTCAGCAGATTCAAGCATGATTAATGAGGATGAGAATACGTATTTTTCTCCGTTATTTAACCGCGGACGAAATGTAATTGATGTACGTACGTTGAATGAGAGGATGATTTGTGGCTGACTGTGGCTATTTTTCCGTGTAAGCAGATTGGTGGGAATCGATTGGATGGTGGACAAAACTTTAATGACGTAATTATGAGAAATGGTAATTATAAGTATTGAGTTGAACTGGAAAAAAAAAATTATGAAAACTAAACAACAACAAATGATAAAATAAATAAAAATAAAAAAACACCAATACCAGCCTTTTATGTTGTTTTACCGCTTCGTAAATATTTTCATAAACTAATAATACACGAGCATACAACTAACTATACAGAGTTTTAAACCTAACTGCCTTCCACCACAGCCACCAGCAGCCTGCAGGTCGGCTTAAACATGTGCTCCAACTTTTTAACCTTTGATAGCGCAGTACACGACAAACATACACACAAAAAAAAAAAAAACACACACACACACACACGCAAACCACTGCACAAAGAGAAACAACAGAGATAAATACAAAAAAAGAAAAAGTTTGTTAATGTAATAGTAATGTCAACTTTCAATGGTTGTTCTCACCACCACCACCACTTTCCTACCTCCACACACAGCCTTGCATAAATATCCTACACCCATACCAACTACTACTACTACTACTACTATTACCTTCTTCAAATGGATGTACTGAATGAAGAGTCGTATCACACACGAGGCGAATGAATACACTTACCTTTGAGGCGAGTTGAAGGAGATGCAAGGACGGGTGTGGAAGGCTGGGAGAGAGGTTAGTGAAGAATGGTCCCTGGTCTGCCGTCACTCACTCCGCCATCAACGCCATCTATCTGCCAGCCGTCAAAACATATTAAGTAGCAATTAAACTTTTGCTACATTACTTTACGGTTATGATGTTACTTATCTTATGGTATATTATCGTTATATTATTCTTTTGTGTGTGTGGTGGTGGTGGTTGTTGTTGTAGATAGTCAGTTTTTGCTTGAATGCGTTTTTTCAAATTTGGTTACGTGATAGTAAAAAGGAAGATGTGGCAACTCTAGTTCATCTTAACGAGCAATTAAATTAGTCTTTAACCAGCCTCGTTCTGGTCCTATTGCTTGTTATTCCTCATACTTATGTAAATCCTAGAACATGACGTATATATTGTTTGTTATTAAAGTTTAGCAGTCCTAATTAGAAATCATAATAACTTCACCGCATAGTTTAAAATTCTCTCTCTCTCTCTCTCTCTCTCTCTCTCTCTCTCTCTCTCTCTCTCTCTCTCTCTCTCTCTCTCTCTCTCTCTCTCTCTCTCTCTATCCAGTGACCAAAGAGACGCGTGTTGATACTGCACATGCTGAGAGAGAGTGAGAGTGCGAGAGAGAGAGAGAGAGAGAGAGAGAGAGAGAGAGAGAGAGAGAGAGAGAGAGAGAGAGAGAGAGAGAGAGAGAGAAAAAACACTTCTCACATCCATTATGAACCTGACGAAACGCACATCACCACCACCACCACCACCACCACAACAACAACAACAACAACAACAACAACATCACCTCAATAAAGCATACAACACAGTAAAATTATGTTATCCCCCCGTCAGCACGCCCCTAATACCCCAGTGAGAGAGAGAGAGAGAGAGAGAGAGAGAGAGAGAGAGAGAGAGAGAGAGAGAGAGAGAGAGAGAGAGAGAGAGAGAGAGAGAGAGAGTACCTATAACCACTCATTACACTACACAAAGGCCAAACCAACGCGTCTTAAATAAAGTGAGAGAAAATGTAAGAGATTTAAATGAGTAACTATAAAAAATATCCCTAAAGTACTAGAAATGCAGCTCATATCGTACCAAAGTTGAAATAAAACGTACTTGTCTGACCTAATATATTTTGACATTGGACACAGGATTTTTGAAACGGATCGGTTGAAATGCTATTACCCATTTTATTTTTTTGAACGAGTTGTGTTTAATTAAGTTAAGTAGCTAATGACCATCGTGTTAAGGTCTTACTAGTGAATTATGTGCAGTTTTGTGTTGATGGAAGTGAGTGCAGCATATCAATCTATATTAAAAAAAAAGAAAACAAAGTATATGATGTGGAATGTTATTATTTCATTACAAATTAGTACTTTTTAACACCTGGAAATACCTGTAAATGGAAAGGCTGTCAAGAATTACGAAAAAAAGAGAAACAAACATAAACAAAAAGAAGCAAACTCACAAATCAGATGAAAAGCAACTCTTAACATATATATTTTTTCAAAGCTAACGTAAAGGTAAGGTGAGGCGAGGAGTAATAAGCCTGGCAGCTCTATCTCACAACGTTGATCTCCAGCCCATTAGGCGTAGAGCACGTGGCAGGTAAAGACTCCTTGACTGATGCCTAGATTACCACACTTCAAGGTACTCATTAACTCCTTGGCTTACATCTGCTACATTTCTAAGGTTTTCATTAACTAACTCCTTGAAATAGGATCAGCTGGGTAGGCTCTGCACTCTACCACTTTTTGGACCGTGAAATACTATCAGTATGGGAGCGTTGGATACTGTCTAACGGACGGGGAAAAAGACTTAACTACATTACTGACAAACTAATAGAATCAAGTCAACATGTTGTGCCGGCTCTGGTATTTTCATCTATTTTCTTTTCATCAAATCAACAACTCTATAAATAACTCCTCCTACACGGTGTTGTAGGGTGAAGGGAAGCATCATCTACAGGCTGCTGCTCCCCGCCCAGGCCACAATGAAAGGCAAAACAAACTTGAACACGATACAATTGTGCACAAGTTAACCCTAACCCTTCAGTAACTTCATAACAACTTCATCAACAGCGTAGCCATGGGGAAAGGGTGAAGGCATCAATTGACCTGAAACTCAAGGTACAAATATTCATTCAATTCATCATTTATTCTTCAAACAATTCAACGATATCTCGCTGATCATGTTTGGTATGAAGAGAGACTGTTTTAACACACCAGTCTTGGTGAACATAGTAATGACGTGTTTTTAATGACTATCTCTCCCCTTTGGGAAACTTTGTTCAGCTTTGAATTTCAATTGAACATTTTGGAAAGCAGAAGTCAATTATGACGAATTTTTGCAGCGAAAAAACACTTTTGTTTTACCCAACACATCCACGTGAATAGTAATGGCGGCCACGCTATCAACAACATTCCCGAAACTGAAAGGCAATATAAAGCGAATCTTTATATATTCTGGACATATATTAATAAACAGATGGTTTATGATTTCCTTGGAGTGTTAAGAGTCTGCAATTTCATCAGGTGACTATACGCAACACCTCACTTCAGTATACGCATGCATGACCACCTTCCTGACACCCAGCAGCGTAAGAACGGATAATTAGTGCACGTCTGCCTCTATTTTCCAAGTAGTAACAACCAGATCGTTCCAAGGTCAGGAAGGCTGCCAGTCTGCCATGACACAAAGGATAATGCATGTAACCTTGAATTTAAATGTCACTAAATTATGCATCATGTGTGGCTTCCTTAATACTCTATTCATAACAATGAGTATGTACCTCACACACACACACACACACACACACACACACACACACACACACACACACACACACACACACACACACACACACACACATACATACACATTTAATAGTTATCATTAAAGTCATATAGTCAGTCGTACCGCACGCACATTCCCGCCAACACAATAATATAATAAAGAAATGAGTTAAATAATGAATAAAATAAAAATAAATTTGTCTATTTATTTACATATTCATTTGTCTATATAAATGAATATTCGTGAGCCATTTGGTGTATGTATTATTATTATTATTATTATTATTATTATTATTATTATTATTATTATTATTATTATTACAAATTTAAGACCTAAACGCCTTAATCAGACAAAAGGCGGATGTTCCAATATTTACAAAAACAAACACACTTTTGCAACGCTCTCAACGCAAAACACAAAAATGTATTTAAAAAATGAAAACCACACACGCAATTTCTGCAGCAAAAAAGAACGTTGAAAAATATGTGTATTAAAAAGAAAACAATAGTACGAGTTTGAAATAATTACACTTTTTGACAAGTAGAAAAACGTCACGGCACATTCCCATCAGAGCGAAAGATATAAATGAATAAACTGTGAAGCGTGGAAAGTCAGGTTGGAAAGAATGCTTTGCGAGGCGATGAACACACACATACACACACACACACACACACACACACGCACACACACACACACACACACACACACACACACACACACACACACACACACACACATAAAGCTACATAACACAGTGGTAGTAGTAGTAGTAATAGTAGTAGTAATTATAATACTAATAATAATCTATATTTTGAAACCAACCTCGTGTGTGTGTGTGTGTGTGTGTGTGTGTGTGTGTGTGTGTGTGTGTGTGTGTGTGTGTGTGTGTGTGTGTGTGTGTGTGTGTGTGTGTGTGTGTGTGTAGATATGAGTCTGTCGCACTAATAATTTTCCTGGAGAGTCGCTTCACCAAATTGGATGGCACCAAGTGTACCTGTATTTAGCATATGGTACAATGTTCCCTGCACGGACAGAAGAGGCGAGGTGTGTTGAAACTATTCGTAAACCAGGTGGCGGTGCTTGACTTTTTTCCACAGTTACTTCTAATAATATTACCCTAAGAACATGACTTTTATTCACCTTCACTGCCGCTTCGTCCTTGTAATCTATTCGTCACCTTCCATCCGCACCGGTATAGAGAGAATCATGTTACCGGTTCAACGTGAGTCACACAACAACAACAACAACACGTACCATGGAGTGAGGGAGACGTGAAATATAGAACGTATACAAAAGGATGGATGGAAAAGTCGACGACCCATGCAGCATCATACTTCCCTGGAGACACTATCGTACGGACACACAAACACAGGGAGGGGGGAGGGGAGAGAGAGGCGAGGAGAGAGAGAGAGAGAGAGAGAGAGAGAGGGTCATGGGTGCAGCACGATGAATACAGCCAAGATGAAAACGATAACCAGAACAACATTGTATTTGTAGAATGGAGAACAAAGCTGTGTATTGAAGTAGTCTGGTAAGCATTGACTCTTTGCTAAAGCCAAGATGAAATGATAACCACAACATTGTATTTATAGAATGGAAAACAAAGGTGTGTATTGATGGGGTCTGATAAACATTGATTTTATTGTTTGAAGGTGCTACTATAGTACTATATTAACAATTTTATTCCCTTAATGCTGCAGATCACATTGTATTGTTGCGTCAAAAATATATTGCTTCATATAATTTGTTGTGAAATCATTGTACTATTTGCTACAGAACCAGATAAAATGCAGATTAATCGTAATATAGACATCATATAAGTAAGAGTTACAATGTGTTAATTTTCTATTTCACAATTATATGCAAATTGTATCAATAATTAATAATGGCATGCATATTGATTCTGATTATAATTCAAGCAACACTGCCGCAGGGTACAAACTCATACATACACTGTAGCCAACGCGTAGGAGGCAGCAGCTACATAAACCTTTGTATTGCAGTGTTGTGTTCTGCTGTCACGGACATACCAATTATTGTAACTTTATAAAATATTAACACAAACACACTCACGTACACACACACACACACGCAAAAAAAATTATGTATATAAACTTGCTTTTGATGAAACAGTGTAAATCATTTGAGCGGTGAAGTAAAATATTTGTGAGTGTATTGCATATTTACATAGTGCAGCTGAAGGCGAGGCTACGAGGCTGTTCCTGGTAATAGTAATCCATGATAGTAAGAATGATAACAATGGAAGAGGGGAAAATGATATTAAAAAAACAATGATAGTAAAGAAAGAGGGGGAAATGAGAAGACAAAAATCAAAGAATAAAAATATGAAGAGGTGAAGCGAATGTTGAATATAATAAAAAAAAAAGAAAACACGGTACACACACCTACGTACCTACCCACCCCCCATAAAACCCCCTTAACCCCCCCGCCCGCCCCCCCCAAAAAAAAAAAAAAACACAAACACACAAACACAAAAACGAACACAATTTCATTAAGCGTTCGGAGAGAATAAGCAAAATCTCAGGATATATTAAAAAAAAAGGGAAGGTGAATATATTTTTTTTTATATGTGTTACCGTTGTCGGCATTATTTATTTATTTGTTTACTATTAGTCTCCCCTTCCCTCTCTCTCCCCCTCGTCCTCGCCCACTCCCCTCCTCTCACCCTTCTTCCCTCCCTCCCTCGCTTACCCTCGCTGCCTGGCACTCTTCCCTACATACATACGGGGGAAAAGTGCTGCAAGGAAAGAAGTTAGACCAAAAAAAAGGACAGTGTAGAGAGGAGAAAAAAAAGTTTGTTGGGGGAATGGACAGCGAGGGAGAGAGAGAGAGAGAGAGAGAGAGAGAGAGAGAGAGAGAGAGAGAGAGAGAGAGAGAGAGAGAGAGAGAGAGAGAGAGAGAGAGAGAGAGAGAGAGAGAGAGAGAGATATGAAGAAAAATATATGAAGAAATTTCGGA
>JAPQNM010000005.1:17839297-17841797 GCA_029783475.1 Metacarcinus magister | reverse complement strand
GGACTCAGCGGTGCCCTAAAGAGAATCCAATCCTATAGTACAGCGATGCCAATGACGTTATACTCGATTCCTTTGATCTTTTATATTTTTTTTTCCATTTTGTCTGAAACTTTTGTCTAATTCCATTCTTCTGTTTTCTTAATTTCACGTAAGAAGATTAAAGTAACGTATGAAATGAATAAGTTAGTTGAAAAAAAAGTTAAGCAAGTTTTATTATTTTTCGTGAGTTAACAAAATATCAGAGAAAAGTATAATGGTAACAACAGCAACTATTATTACTATTACTATTACTACTACTACTTACTACTTCTACTATTACTACTAGAGCATTAACTACTACCAACACCAAAACACACACACACACCCACACACACACACCCACACACACCCACACACACCCACACCCACACACACACACACACACACACACACCGTAATCACAACAAGGGGCCCAATCACACCTTCATCTAAACGTTTCTCATCTGCCAGAACCCTTACCTTACATCTTCCTTGCAACCAATCAAACACTCCCCAGCCCTTCTATAACCACCTCCTCCTCTTTCTCCACCTCCTCCCCTCCTCCTCCTCCTCCTCCTCCTCCTCCCCTGCCACCCATTTCCATCCCTGTTTTCATATCTTCATCTACCTCCTCTCCTCTCGTCTCCTATCCCCTCACTCCCTCATCTACCTTGAACCTTCCCCTCTTTCACCTCCACGCAGCCACCCAAAGGTCTAATATCATTACATCTGCTTCGGGAACTGAATAATACATTACATTCTCCGTCTTCCTACACTGCTAAAGAAAAGACTGAGGGGAAAGGAGGAAGGGATGAGGGAAGGGGGAAGGGAAGAGGAGGAGGGAAGGGCGCAGAAGGGAAGGTGTTGTATAGAGGGAAGGAGGGTAAGGTGAGAAATAAGTCTAGGGAAGATACTAAAAGGTATAGATAAACTTGTTGCCTGAATGGATGGATAGATGGATGGATGGCAGGGCAGGTTAAGGTAAGGTAAGGTAAGGTAGGGTAGGGTAGGGTAGGGTAAGGTAGGGTAGGGTAAGAGAGCTGGAAGATAAAGGTGTACTAGGAAGAGGAAGCAGGAGCAACAGGTAATGAAAAATAAATACTGTTTCTACGTACATTCGATACTTGTGTGTGAATAGAATATAAATTAAAAAAAGTTAGAAGGCTCCTCCTCACCTGTCCTTCACTGCACCGAAAATAAAAAAGTAAACCCATATCACATCACAAGAATGGATATGGAAATTTTCATATAAACTTGTCTTGTCCCTTATTTCCCTGGTTCAGTTTGTTTGGCTGCTGTTATTACACTTGTGGAGCGATCATTCAACGTCACTTCCTTTGAACTGTTCTGAGAATCGTGTTCAACTTTTCAAACTTCCATCCTTCCGAGCTTTGTTTAGTGTTATCAATGCCTGTCACACCTGGGGCTTCAATTTATTATTTATTATTTTTTTTTAGAATATTGAAAGACAAGGTGACGCATCCCTTCAACTCACTGATGTTATGTTTATTCAAATATTTTCCTTCGTAACTCTTGTCTTGAATGTTTCTCGACTCCCGGTCTGTTCTGAGGCAAAGCAGGTTAATTAAGGATGACACAAGGTGGTAATTTTTGACCATGAAGACTAAACCCCCAAAAAGTGTGGATTCAGGATCATAACAACATATTTACAACCTTGCATCAGGACCACGCTTGATCATCTTTAAAGTTCTTGTGTGCGTTGAAGAACTTTTTTTTTTGGCTTCTTGTTTTATTCGTTTCATCAGCGTTCATTCAGCGTTTGTTGTTCAGGATTTTTGTCATAAAGTCCCTGAGGTTGTGAAAATACCGTTCATGGACCTTGGTGTGTGTCAGGTCTTTTCATTGTTTTATAATTGATCGGTTGTCCCAGTTTCTTTGATGTAAAGGTCAGTCTGGTCAACGCGCAATGCAGCATTCATTTGTCTGCACTTTTTATTTAATTTAATTTGTTTCACATTTCTGGGTTTACTCCTCAAATGAATATTACATTGTATATATCACCACACGAAACAAACGAGTTAAAATCTCAGGTAACCAGGAAACACTGAGTAATAAGAGTCACATTCGGGCCATGCTATTGTCACTGAACACACACACACACACACACACACACACACACACACACACACACACACACACACACACACACACACACACACACACACACTGTACTGGTCTCCCAACCTAGTAATGAATGGCCACTCCAACCTCTGCCAGTCTCCCTTGCCTTGCACAACACTGAGAATGACATTATTTCCTCTATTCACTTGGGTTACAGTCTGGGAAGGGGATGCACTTTTAAGTTTAACACAGGAGGAGGAGGAGGAGGAGGAGGAGGAGGAGGAGGAGGAGGAGGAGGAGGAGGAGGAGGAGGAGGAAAAGGATGTTGAGGGGAAAAAAAGACGATTATTAGAGATAAAGAAATTAGGAACATGAAGAGGCTGGGACGTGATGATGAAGC
>JAPQNM010000005.1:17834381-17836697 GCA_029783475.1 Metacarcinus magister | reverse complement strand
CACAAGTGACACCAGAGTACTTAATGAAAATGGTGGCCAAAGGAACGACGAGGAGAGAGAGAGTGAGAGAGAGATGAGACGGGAGAGAGAGAGACACGATGGAGAGAAGTATGAACCGAGGACCGCACATTTGTATGATTTAGGAGAGGAGAGGATGTATGAGGAGAGAGAGAAGCGCGCGAGGTGAGAGGAGACGATTGAGAGAGAGACGAGAGAGAGCGAGAGAGATGAGAGAGACGGAGGAGGCAGAGAGAGAATTTTGGTTTTCCCCACTATCCACTGCCTTACTTGCTACTGCTATTGGAGGAGGAGGAGGAGGAGGAGGAGGAGGAGAGGAGGAGGAGGAGGATGGAGGAGGAGGAGGACGGAGTTCTAAAAGAGGGAGGTGTGTGAAAAAATGTCAAAAAACCAAGGTAAGAGAAAGGGAATGCCGTAGGCAGGGAGAGGGTGGTGAGATAAGGCCTTGTGCCTTTGTCGGCGTTGCAGGCGGACGGGTGGTTGTTCAAGAACTTTCGCCGCAATCTATTCCCGGTGAGAGGGGAACGCGACCAGGCTAAAGGAGTGGAGGAGAAATAGTTAAGAAAAAGAAAGGGGAACAAGAAGAGAAACCCAGTCAAAAAGAAAGAAAATGTAGATAAAGAAAGTTAAGACAAAGAAAAGAGAAGTGAAACTAGATAAAAAGAAAAGGTAGGGAGATAAGGGGCAGAAAGTGAGAAAAGAGAATAGAAAGGAAGTGAAGAGCATAACGAAGAAGAAGAAAGAAGAAAGGAGAGCCAAGGAAAAAGAAGAGTAGAAACCCAAGAAGTTAAGGAAAACGTAGTCATAATACAAGTAGTGAGAAAAGTTAAGAAGAGGGAAGGAAGTAGAACAAAAAGAAAGAAAAGAGAACAAGAACAAAGAACAAAGTTAAGAAAGAAGTTGTAGGGAGGAAAGATAAAATCAAGAAAAAAGAAGACAAGTCAAAAGAGAAGAAGTATAGAAGTGAGAAGAGAAAAACTAAGAAAAGGAAAGTAGGGAGTAAAGACGGTCTAACAGAAGTAAAGAAGTAGAGAAAGATAAGTAGGAGATAAAAACGTAGGGAGAGATACTAGTAGTACAGAAGAAGATAAGGAACAGTTGCATAAGGACAGCGACGAGTTTAAGGGAACATGGAACACGTAAGAAGAGAAAGTTATCTAAAGAAGTAGGAAGGGAAGAAAAGAGAGAAGTTAAGAAGAATGTAACGAAGAAGACTACCCAAAGTATAAGAAAAGTAGGGCAGTCAGAATAGTGGAAAAAGTCAGAGTAAGAGAGAGAAAGACATACAGGAACCAGAAGTAGGAGGGAAGAGACGGAAGAGCAGAGGGGTGGGGGGGGGTGGGAGTTTGGGAAGTAAAAAAGAATATAGAAAGAATCCAGGTATGGAGGGGAGGACTGAGTAGAAGAGAAAGAAGTCCAGAAACGATGAGAAAAAAAAAAAAAGAGAAAAAAAGAGTTAAAGGTTAAGAAACGGAATAAGTCTTCTAATCCTAAGTAGAGTAGGGAGAATTGTCGTAGTAAAAAGAAAAGAAACGATCCTCAAGGAGAGTCAAAAGTAGGAGAAAAAAGGAAAAGAAACATGAAGTAGAAAAGAAGAAGTAGCTCAGTAGTTTAGGAAGTAGGGAAAGATATAACACGATCAGAAAGTAAAAGGAATGAGGAAAGACAAGTAGGGAGGTTAGAAGTATTAAAGAAAAGACAAGAAAGTAAAGAAGTAAAGAAAGGTAAGAAAAAGAAATGAGAAGTAAATAAAAAAGAAAGTCACAAGTAAGACAAGATGTAAAGTAGAGAATGATCGCGAGCCAAAACATAGAAATCGTAAGGACAAGTACGAAAAAGTGCAAGTAGGGAAGTAAAAGAAGAGGAAGTAGGCCCAAGAAGTAGTAAGTCAAGGAAGAAAGTATAAGAAGTCAAAGTAAAAGTAAAGTAGTGGGGAGGAGTTAAAAAAAGTAGTATGAAAATAAAAAGAAACAGTTAAGGGAATTAAAAATAAGGAGAACGGAAGTAGGGAGGAAAGAGTGGAGAAAATAAAAACGAAGAGGGGAAGGGGGAAAGGCGAGGGAAAAGGGTATAAGGAAAGACAAAAAGAATAAGTTGAAATAGGAAGAAAACTAGTAGGGGAGGAGAAAGAAAAAGAAAAGTAAAGAAAAAGAAAGAAGAAGCGGAAGATAAAGAAGAAGAACAGCGAAAAAAGATAAATAATAAAGAAAGAGAAAAAACGAAAGAAAGTAAGTAGGGATAGTTCAAGTCGCAAGAAAGAATGTAGGGGAGATGGAAGAAGAGGCGAGAGTAGTGAGG
>JAPQNM010000005.1:17826881-17829381 GCA_029783475.1 Metacarcinus magister | reverse complement strand
TTTTCCTTAATCTTTACGACGGTGTATATATCTCGGTTATGTTATACTCTCTCTCTCTCTCTCTACCTCTCACACACACACGTACGTACACACACTTTTCAAACTCATATCTTCCTCTTCCACTTCCTCCTCCTCCTCCTCCTCCTCCTCCTCCTCCTCCTCCTCCCTCACACAATACATGAACAGCGCGCTTCGTCCGAGATTCTTGACTCTACACTCTTCATAAAGCCACCTGTGTTTACCAAAGAAAATGTGAGCGACCCCGACTTCCCGTTTTCTCCTTCTTCAGTAGGGAGCTGCTTCTTCTCAATTTTTTTTTTATTCTATTTATCTATTTATATTTATCATTATTTTTCTTCATAAGGAAATCGTTGTTGTTGTTGTTGTTGTTGGTGGTGGTGGTGGTGGTTGTTGGTATATAGTGAGTTAGTAGTAGTAGTAGTAGTAGTAGTAGTAGTAGTAGTAGTAATAGTAGTAGTGTTTATTTGTATTTATAGTCTGCGTCTGTCTGTCTCTCTCTCTCTGTCTGTCTCGTCTCTCTCTCTCTCTCTCTCTCTCTCTCTCTCTCTCCCCCCTAACTTGATGTGATGTTTAGTTCAAACGAGAAAAGAACAACAATAAAACAAGCCTAAAAAATATTACAAACTTACTTATTTGAGTTTTTAATACTAATTCAATGGCGGTTAGGGGGGGGAAGGGGGTAAAGGGAGGGGGTAGGGAGGGGAGGGGGAAGGGGTAAGGGGAAGGGTGAGGTAAGGGAGGGGAAGGGGGAAGGGGTAAGGGGAAGGGGTAAGGGGAAGGGTAAGGAAGGGAAGGACATGTGGAACGTGGAGAAGAAAAAACAAAAACAAGGACAAGAAAGTGGCTTGTAACTTTGATGAGAGAGAGAGAGAGAGAGAGAGAGAGAGAGAGAGAGAGAGAGAGAGAGAGAGAGAGAGAGAGAGAGAGAGAGAGAGAGAGAGAGAGAAACAGGGAGGGGACTTCTATCAATATCACACGTGACCGACCAGTCAAATAACGTATCACCGTTCTCTCTCTCTCTCTCTCTCTCTCTCTCTCTCTCTCTCTCTCTCTCTCTCTCTCTCTCTCTCTCTCTCTCTCTCTCTCAATATTATCACTCATTTCTCTTTAACCACAACCAATATCTACCTTTCCTCTCTCTCTCCCTTCCCCTCTTCCTTCCCCTCTCCCTTCCCCTCTCCCTTCCCCTCTTCCTTCCTTCCTTCCTTCCTCTCTCACTCCCACTCCCTTTCTCTACCACACCTTCTCTACCACACTAGCTCTTGTTCTTGCTGCCTTTCCCTCATCTCTCCACAACAGTTATCTCTACCCTTCCTTTCCTCTCTCTCTTCCCTTTCTCTCTCTCCTTCCCTTTCCTTTCTACCTCCAACTTTCTCTTCCTCTCTTTCTCATCTCCCATATTAACTCTCCCTCCCATTCTACCTCCCACAGCATCTCTCCCTCCCTTTTTTTCCCTCCCATAGCAGCTCTCTCTCCCATTCTACCTCCCACAGTATCTCTCTCTCCATTTTTACCTCCCACAGCATCTCTCCCTCACCGTGACTTTTCTCTTCCGCAGGACACGTCAGATTTCAAGTGCAAGGGCGGGATGAAACCCATCTACACACCGCCCAAGCCTGTTTTGGGCGTGATAGGGGCAGCCTCCTCTTCAGTCTCCGTCATGATAGCAAACATCCTACGGCTCTTCAAGGTAAGGAAGGAAGGAAGGAAGGGTGGAAGGATGGAAGGATGGAAGGAAGGATGGAAGGGTGGAAGGAAGGATGGAAGGGTGGATGGAAGGAGAGAAGGTAGGATGTAGGAAGGAGGGAAGGTGTGTGTTAGAGTGCTGGAGGAAGAAGGAGAGGAAGGAAGGAAGGAAGGAAGGAAGGTATTGAAAGCATGATGGATGATATGAGGGGAGTGACAAAGAGGGAAGGAGGAGAGAGGGAGGGAGGAGGAGGGAGGGAGGGAGGGAGGGAAGGAAGGAGAGAAGTGCGAAGGATGGAATGAGAGACAGATGAAGGAATGGATGGAGGGAGAGGAAGAAGAGAAAGGATATAAGAGAGAAGGAGGTAAAGAGGAATTATGGAGGAGAGGAGATAAAATGGAGATGTAGGAATGCTTAGGGAGAAGGAGAGAAGGAAGGATTAGATGAGGAGGAGGATAAATGATGTGAGAGAGAGAGAGAGAGAGAGAGAGAGAGAGAGAGAGAGAGAGAGAGAGAGAGAGAGAGAGAGAGAGAGAGAGAGAGAGAGAGAGAGAGAGAGAGAGAGAGAGAGAGAGAGAGAGAGAGAAAAAAAACAAAAACAATTATAAACACAGAAATGAAAATATATGAAGAAAAAGGGAAAGAAAGGAGGTAGGAAGGAAGGAAGGAAGGAAGGAAGGAAGGAAGGAAGGAAGAGAAGGAAGGGAGGGAGGGAGGGAGGGAGGGAGGGAGGGAGGGAGGGGGGAGAGAGAATGAAAGATGGATAGATGGACAGAAAAGCTATGATACTTA
>JAPQNM010000005.1:17816881-17819381 GCA_029783475.1 Metacarcinus magister | reverse complement strand
CGCTGGTATAAAGTGGAATAAAGAGGGAAGCAAAAGGAATAATAGTGAGATGTGGATGAATGGAGAGAATGAGAGAGAGATGAAGAGGATAAAGAAGGGAGGGAGGAAAGGAGGGATGGGCAGAGAGAAGGAATGGAAGATGAAGAGGTAGAGAGATAGAATGAAGAAGAAAGGAAGGAGAGAGGGATGGGTAGAGGGAAGAAGAGAAGAGAAGGAAGAAGGAATGAAAGAAGGAAGAGAGGGGCAGAGAGAAGAAGAGAAGATGAAACTGAAGAGGATAAAGAAGAAAGAAAGGAAGGAAGGAAGGAAGGAAGGAAGAGAGAGAGGAAAGAAGGATAGAATACAGAGAGGAAGAGGTTGTAAAACAGTAAAATATAAAGAAGAAAGATAGAAAGAAAGAAAGAAAGAAGATAGGCAAGGATGCAGAGATAAAAAAACAAATATAATAACCTTTTAAACATTATATATTGCGCCGTTGAAATTCTCTCTTCCCTACATCACGCTCAACCAATAGGCAAACGAGGTTCAAATACATACCTTCTCAACGGTTGCCAGAATCAGCCAATCACCGTCCGAGATACAGCACAGTTAGCCAATAGCAATCCTCGGCTGGCCACACAGACTACCAATCAGAACTGTGCGTGAGAGAGAGAGAGAGAGAGAGAGAGAGAGAGAGAGAGAGAGAGAGAGAGAGAGAGAGAGAGAGAGAGAGAGAGAGAGAGAGAGAGAGAGAGAGAGAGAGAGAGAGAGAGAGAGAGAGAATGAGTAAATATGGCTTTTCCAAATTCTATATATAACAGCAGTTCCTAAAACAAATATGTACATATATGAATAAAACTGGATACAACCTCCCCCCCCTAAAAAATATAATAATTTATGATGAATAATTAAAATTTATGGTAATACGTTCAGGGAGGTAAAAAGTGAATCATTAAACAGGAATTTAAAGTTGAAATAAAAAATAAAAAAATGATAAAAAAAGATAACGAGAACAAAAAAAAATTGCGAATGATAAAAAAAAAAAAAATGAAAAAAATACAAAGAAATAAAAAAGTTACATTTCAATTCCGTAGATTCATTATAGTAGTAATCTCAAAACCATACATTCCAATTCCATTCTTTTTAAGCCCTAAACAAACACACACACACACACACACACGATGACCCAGAGCAAAGAGTTCAATGGGAGGAAAAAGAGAAAGTTTTTTTGGGGGAGGACAAATGTTGGTTCTCAGGACTTTATATTAAGGTGAGGAAGGGAACATTTGTCACTGTCACGCCCGAGGGGGAGGAGAAGGAGGAGGAGGAGGTGGCTGTGGAGGTGGTAATGGTGGTGGTGGTGGTGGTGGTAGTGGTGGCAATAGTAGTGGTAATGGTGGTGGTAGCAAACTATCAGAAAACATAATAGTACTAGTAAACAATCCATACAAATGATACTATTATAACACCAACTAGAAATAGATGCAGTACTATCAAACCACACATGATAGTAATACTAGTAGACTATTGAGAAGTGATGGTACTAATAGTAGACCATCCAGGTACTCCAGCCCCCACTCCAGCCCCACTCCACCCCAAGGGACACAGACCTCGAGAGACCAAAATCGACTCATATAACGTGGGTAAGAGCGAGTGAAGTTTTCAATAAAGATTTCCAGTCTCTCCCTCAATGTAACTTCCAACAGACCTGAGCCTCTCTCTTTGCCAGCTCCCCAGAGATCAGATCCACCCTCCCAAGGCACTCCATCCCTTCCCTCCCTTCCCCCGAAAAAAGTAACCTCACCCTACCACGTAAAGTACCACATCTTTGCGTAAAGTTCACCCATAAGAAAGAAAACTCCCACAGTATATTCCCTCCCAGGTAGGCTCTTCTTACCCTCTCTACAGGTGCGTCACGTTTCCAGGTAATTTGAATTCCTATATAGCGTCCTCCAGGTAGCGTTCCCAGGTGTGTTTCCTTATATAGCCATCTAGTTACATCTTCCCGAAACACATTCCCTGAGGTTCCACGTAGAATCTCTCCAGCCCACCCCAACCCCACCCCAACCCCAACCTCAACCCCAGGTAACAGCATCCCGCAGGTAATATTACACAGGTAGTTCAACACCCTGGCCACCCTATTTTTTAATTAGTCTCCCTCCCTTACTACCTTACAAATATTTTTTTAACTTAGTACCCCCAAGAAAAGAGTATCACAAAAATCGTTCCCAGAGTACCCTGCTAGCCCCCTTACGCCCCCTCTTAATGTGGCTTCCAATACAGTGTTTTTTCTCCCCCCCGATATTCTTCCCCAGTTGTTGATCCTCCCGAGGTAGGCCCTATAGAGTCCATCCCCAATATGCCTCCTCCTCCCCCTCCCTCCATCCCCCCAAAAAACTTCCTCCTCCCTCAACCCAAGTTCGTCAGAAGGTTGAAGAAGATATGAGTCAATTTTTTGGAGCTGGAGACGATCTGTGTTTGTTCCACACGAGTAAAGCCTTTGTTGCTTGCCTTCCACGAC
>JAPQNM010000005.1:17806881-17811881 GCA_029783475.1 Metacarcinus magister | reverse complement strand
ATGAGACGACTATTTCAACACTAACATCCTGAAGGTGGGAGTGAATTTGACTCTCACACAATAACGCCGGGAAAGAAATATTGGATTGTACAGTTGGGGACGAAAAGTTTTTTTTTTAATATATTTTCCTCTCACCGACCGTGGCTTGAATTTTGAAACCCAGAGCGAAAGGTTTCAGTCAATTTTCTCTCTTGTGGGAGGGAAACAAGGCCTGTCTGGGGATGCTAAGCCCTGGCACGTACCGTCACCTCATCACCAAGCCAGGCACGCACTCCTCGCTGACTGACATTCCCTTCTATTGGTGTTGTGGAGGCTAACGACGCAGTGGTAATTATCTCGCCTCACATTCTTGGCGTCACCCTTGTTCAAGTTCCAACTCAACACTCACCTGGGAACTTCTCACACACTCACACACACACACACACACACACACCTGCCGCTTCTAGTCACCTCTATTTCCAACTATTGTACTTATTTTCACAGTATAATTTTGAATACACGTACCAAAAATATAAATAAAAAAATCATTAGTATTTCTGCACAAAGAGACATGATTCTGAATAAATTTTTGTATACCGATTCGTTCTATTAATATTCTTTTATTTTTTATTTCTTTGGTCGGTAAAATAAATAGAAAACAATAATTTACATCAGTCCCCCGAGGAGCCTTTGTTGGGGGGGGAAGGGATTGGGTCTCACTACATCCCTACCCTACCCTGCCCTGCCCTACCCTGCCCTGCCCTGCCTTGCCCTGCCTTGCTCTGCCTTGCCCTGCACATGTATACACACTACACACACGCAACGTTAATCTATACGCCGCTGCAAACCCAATCCCAGAGGCGTACACGAACGAACGAGAGAGAGGAGAGAGAGAGAGAGAGAGAGAGAGGAGAGAGAGAGAGAGAGAGAGAGAGAGAGGGGCTGACTGACAAAAAAAAAGAAAAGAAGAAATAAAAGTTTATATATAAAAAACAAAACAATCCAGTACCTAGTCCAAAATACAAACCGTGAACTGTATTTTACTGGGGGGGGGGAGGAGGAGGGGGCAATAGGGGGGGGAGGAGGGGGTGTCTCTTCTATTACTGTAAGGGTAGGGAAAAAGGGGGTAGAGAGAGAGAGAGAGATAAACGGGAAGGGAGGAGGGGGAAGGGAAGGCATGACGAAGAGAGAGGGGGAGGAGGAGAGAGGTGAGGGGGGTGGGGGCGGTAGAGGAAGGAAGGTAAGGGACATGAGAGAGGGGAGAAACGACAAGGTGATGGGCAAAGGGAGGGAAGGGAGAAGAGAGATGTGAAGGAAGGGAGGGAACGAGTAGCGGATAGATGTTAGAAGGGAAGTAAGGGGAGTAAGGGGAAAGGGTGAAGGCAAAGGGAGAAAGGGAGGGAGTACTCCAACAGAGATAGATAGATAGATAGATAGATAGAGAGAGAGAGAGAGAGAGAGAGAGAGAGAGAGAGAGAGAGAGAGAGAGAGAGAGAGAGAGAGAGAGAGAGAGAGAGAGAGAGAGAGCAGAGGGAATTGCTAGTAGTAAAAGGAAGGGAAAAGAGGGGAAAAAGGCAGGTAGGAGAAGGGGAAAGGAGGGGAAATGTGTGTTATGTTACTGGGTGGAAGAAGGGAAGGTTAGTGGGAGGATGATGGATAGAGGTAGCATGGTAGGGGTGGTAGGGGTATGGTAGGGTGTGGTAAGGGTGTGGTAAGGGGTGTGGTAGGGTGTGGTAGGGTGTGGTAGGGGTGTGGTAGGGGTGTGGTAGGGGTGTGGTAGGGGTGTGGTAGTGGGTAATACATCAAAAAGGGGATAAAAGAAAGGAAGAGAGAAAGGACACAGTTAGAAGCGTTTTGTCCCGTCATTGTACCTAGATACCACTCGCTCTCTTTCTCTTTCTCTTTCTCTTCTCTCTCTCTCTCTCTCTCTCTCTCTCTCTCTCTCTCTCTCTCTCTCTCTCTCTCTCTCTCTCTCACTGCTGGAAAATAGCGTTACGTTACTATGGTGAAGGCTTATGTAAATTTTATGAGTTAAAACGACGTAAATTGTGTTTCGTATACATATATAACTTTAGTAAAAGATAATACCATAAGAAAAAAAAATATATAACAATATGTAAAAATGAAAACTAGAATTATGTGGCAGTTTTCAGTTTCTTTGATTGCGTAAAGTGACACATCAAATGAACAAAAAGTTAAATAGTACAACTGATCTATATCTTAATCTAGGGTGGTAACACATCTCTTATGAAGGGGTGTGTGTGTGTGTGTGTGTGTGTGTGTGTGTGTGTGTGTGTGTGTGTGTGTGTGTGTGTGTGTGTGTGTGTGTGTGTGTGTGTGTGAACTCTTTCCAATCCTCGTGGGAAAGAGGTTGTCTGTTTTACTCTTTGTCGAATTATTTTTTTGTTCCGTGATACACTTGATGCGCTGTGGAAACGAGAGAGAGAGAGAGAGAGAGAGAGAGAGAGAGAGAGAGAGAGAGAGAGAGAGAGAGAGAGAGAGAGAGAGAGAGAGAGAGAGAGAGAGAGAGAGAGTTGAGTTGTCTCTTTTACCGTGATGTCATCTGCCTTCTAAACACTGGTATTGTTTATTTACTCCTATGTGTTTGTGTTGTGTTGCAGAGCATTCTACATGTATTTAACTTCACTTATTATTAACTTAAGGTAACGTGTAGCTATTGTTTGGCGGTTCATCACTTTATACGTAATTGCAATCCACTAACTCAGAAAAAAAAAAAAAAATGAAATTATACTTCAAACACCGATGTATCTATCTTTTAACATTGGCGTTCATTTTCTGTTTCTATTTGAAGAATATTACATTTCCCAACGGTGAGTGTCAGATCTCATTTTTCTGGTGAAGGTTGGAGCCGTGTGGATCAGGAACCAGTGACTCTCCAATCTTCGTGTCACCTACATCTAGATTCGTGACCAAAGCTGTTCTGGCGTTGACGAATGTCGCTTTATATAGATTGTGAAAAGGTAGGAGCAAGGGAATGGTGAAAGCCTTTAGGAAATCCCACTAGTGACAGGAACCAAAGTGACTGCTAACCTGATAACTTGGTGACAGGAATATACGAGGAACTGAAGGATTTTGAAAACTTTCCTCTACATGTTTATGGATGTATTAGATATTTTTTTATAAGATTAATAACCTTAGAAAAATTATCAAGACCAATTACATATATGATTTCAAAAAGAGACGGTGATATACACATACACATACACACACACACACACACACACACACACACACACACACACACACACACACACACACACAGTCATGCATGTCTATGTGAGCGTTGCAGATTCACCAGACCGATAAAAAAAGTTATTAGGGAAATGTGAAAAAAGAAAAGAGAAAAAGAAAGACAATAAAAAAAAAAGCCGAGGTAGACTGAGTGGCAGAGTAACTGAAAGTGTATTAAAAAACGTGTGTATGTGTGTGTGTGTGTGTGTGTGTGTGTGTGTGTGTGTGTGTGTGTGTGTGTGTGTGTGTGTGCAAAGTCAGGTGAGGTCACAGTGTATATAATGCAGTGGGGTTCGTAAGGTTAAGGGGTTACACAGGGTTAGACGAAGAAGAGGAGGAGGAGGAGGAGGAGGAGGAGGAGGAGGAGGAGGAGGAGGAGGAGGAGGAGGAGGAGGAGGAGGACTAAAAAACATATAGGGATGAAAGAATATTTTTTGTCTCACATTTAAACATAATCTCCACTAGTATTATCGTTCAAAGGTGTGTACTCTTACCTGAGCACACGAGGAAAAACACAAACCAGGTGTTCATGATTAATTACCTGGAGGAAGTGCAATATTGACCTCCCAAACACACTGAATGAACAGCTTGCCAGAGAATCCTAGTTGCAGGAAACGTAAGTCAGCGAGGCGCCTCAAGCTGCTCTTAACGAATGCTCCTCAACTTTAACATTTTCTCAGTCATGGAAGTTAGTGGGTGGCTCTGGGCGGCCTCCTTATTTTTCTTGGCATGAAGCCACAACGGATATCATGATGTGACACGGTATAAAGGTGATTGTTGCCTGCCTGCCTGCCTGTCTGCGGGTGATCCACATGGCGGGCTAGGTCAAGGCGCCAACATAATCACTGCCTTCAATACACCACCTCGCCACAAAATATCATAGTAGTGAAGGAGATGATAAGTTGGCAGAGAAATTAAGAATGTTTGCAACTTTATAAACCTGGATCTGATGACTTTAGGATTCGTCTCTTATAGTTAAGCAAGGTGTTTAGCCTCTAATATCACTAGTCATCGTTAGTGTTACCCAATCAACCAATCATCCAATCATTACTACTACCACCCAAGGCATTTTTTTTTTATATAATCCTGCAAATGTGCCCCCAAAAAAAACCGTCCCCGAAAATATATAGAAAATGAGAAAAATTCAGCGAATCTGCACCAATTTAATTTTTTCTTTCACCCTTAGGCAAAAAAAAAAGGAAATTTTACTCAACTTTTTTCCAGGCGAGAAATTTTCCAGCATACATTAAGATTTGTATTTTAAAGTAATCCTTTTGCATTTGTTTGAAGCAGATTAAGTTTTCTGGCGCAGATTTGTTTATGAAAAGGCTCGCGTCCAACTCTAAATAAAACTTTTTATTTCAGTACCACCACCACCACCACCACCATTACCATAACCACCACCACCATCACCACCACCACCACCACCACCATTACCCTTCCTCCCCCTTCCGCCCCACCGACACACACATATACATGCACACAAATCCGAACAATTCAAACGTGACCTTTAAAATATATTACATCGATGAGGACATAAGCCCCCAATTAATCACGCCATTTATGAGGCCAACACTTCAATATACAGCTGTTGTTTGGGACGCATCATTTGTTAAGCACACACACGCACAATACAAAAAAAAAAGTGTAAACAACATGAAAAATGAATAAATAAAAATAAAAATGCAAAGAACATCTACATTAAAAAGTGTCTTTGTTAAATTTGATCCATTTATTTACATCTATTTATTTCTTTTGGTTGTTGCTGG
>JAPQNM010000005.1:17796881-17799381 GCA_029783475.1 Metacarcinus magister | reverse complement strand
AAATAAATAACTTCCATAGCCATTGGCACCGGTGACAGAGTCAGTAGTGAAGATTTTGATCGGCCGGTCATGACCGAGCGAGCGGTGGGAATTGAATTGTTTTCTGCCTCTATATACCTAATTCTAATGAGCCTTATCTTGATGAAGCAGCATTTAAGAATGAAAATAAATCACTTCCATAGCCATTGGCACCGGTGACAGAGTCAGTAGTGAAGATTTTGATCGGCCGGTCATGACCGAGCGAGCGGTGGGAATTGAATTGTTTTCTGCCTCTATATACCTAATTCTAGTGAGCCTTATCTTGATGCAGCAGCATTTAAGAATGAAAATAAATAACTTCCATAGCTATTGGCACCGGTGACGAGTCAGTAGTGAAGATTTTGATCGGCCGGTCATGACCGAGCGAGCGGTGGGAATTGAATTGTTTTCTGCCTCTATATACCTAATTCTAGTGAGCCTTATCTTGATGCAGCAGCATTTAAGAATGAAAATAAATAACTTCCATAGCCATTGGCACCGGTGACAGAGTCAGTAGTGAAGATTTTGATCGGCCGGTCATGACCGAGCGAGCGGTGGGAATTGAATTGTTTTCTGCCTCTATATACCTAATTCTAATGAGCCTTATCTTGATGAAGCAGCATTTAAGAATGAAAATAAATAACTTCCATAGCATTGGCACCGGTGACGAGTCAGTAGTGAAGATTTTGATCGGCCGGTCATGACCGAGCGAGCGGTGGGAATTGAATTGTTTTCTGCCTCTATATACCTAATTCTAGTGAGCCTTATCTTGATGCAGCAGCATTTAAGAATGAAAATAAATAACTTCCATAGCCATTGGCACCGGTGACAGAGTCAGTAGTGAAGATTTTGATCGGCCGGTCATGACCGAGCGAGCGGTGGGAATTGAATTGTTTTCTGCCTCTATATACCTAATTCTAGTGAGCCTTATCTTGATGCAGCAGCATTTAAGAATGAAAATAAATAACTTCCATAGCTATTGGCACCGGTGACAGAGTCAGTAGTGAAGATTTTGATCGGCCGGTCATGACCGAGCGAGCGGTGGGAATTGAATTGTTTTCTACCTCTATATACCTAATTCTAATGAGCCTTATCTTGATGAAGCAGCATTTAAGAATGAAAATAAATAACTTCCATTGGCACCGGTGGAGTCAGTAGTGAAGATTTTGATCGGCCGGTCATGACTGAGCGAGCGGTGGGAATTGAATTGTTTTCTGCCTCTATATACCTAATTCTAGTGAGCCTTATCTTGATGCAGCAGCATTTAAGAATGAAAATAAATAACTTCCATAGCTATTGGCACCGGTGACAGAGTCAGTAGTGAAGATTTTGATCGGCCGGTCATGACCGAGCGAGCGGTGGGAATTGAATTGTTTTCTGCCTCTATATACCTAATTCTAGTGAGCCTTATCTTGATGCAGCAGCATTTAAGAATGAAAATAAATAACTTCCAAAGCTATTGGCACCGGTGACGAGTCAGTAGTGAAGATTTTGATCGGCCGGTCATGACCGAGCGAGCGGTGGGAATTGAATTGTTTTCTGCCTCTATATACCTAATTCTAGTGAGCCTTATCTTGATGCAGCAGCATTTAAGAATGAAAATAAATAACTTCCATAGCCATTGGCACTGGTGACAGAGTCAGTAGTGAAGATTTTGATCGGCCGGTCATGACCGAGCGAGCGGTGGGAATTGAATTGTTTTCTGCCTCTATATACCTAATTCTAGTGAGCCTTATCTTGATGCAGCAGCATTTAAGAATGAAAATAAATAACTTCCATAGCCATTGGCACCGGTGACAGAGTCAGTAGTGAAGATTTTGATCGGCCGGTCATGACCGAGCGAGCGGTGGGAATTGAATTGTTTTCTGCCTCTATATACCTAATTCTAATGAGCCTTTTCTTGATGTAGCAGCATTTAAGGTCAAAGGAAGGCTATGTACACTACAGGAGTAATCAAACAGACTCTGATCAGTAAACCGCTTACAATCTTATTCAATAAATCCTTAAGAGATGGTAAAGTTCCATCAGATTGGAAACGTGCAAATGTAACACCAATCTTCAAAAAGGGGGACAAGTCACAACCTGGAAAATATAGGCCAATCAGTCTGACATCAGTTGTATGTAAATTAATGGAGACAATCATTCGTGCCAATGTGGTGAAATTCCTTGAAGACAACGATATAATAAAACCCTCACAGCATGGTTTTCGTAATAAACGTTCATGTTTAAACTGACTTATTAGAATTCTTCCACAATGTTTTTGACTCGTACGATGAAAGCAGAGCAGTAGATGTCATATATCTGGATTTTCAAAAGGCCTTTGATAAAGTACCTCATCAACGATTGCTTGATAAACTAATGACTCACGGTATCTCTGGTAGCATTTACAATTGGCTTCTGGACTGGCTCTCTGAACGTAAGCAGAGAGTAGATTAGATAGTGTACTCACAAACAGCCTCGTAAGGGCCAGCAGGCCTGTTGC
>JAPQNM010000005.1:17786881-17791881 GCA_029783475.1 Metacarcinus magister | reverse complement strand
TGATGAGATTGTATAGCCAATTGTGAAAAAGTCGTTTGTGAATCCTTTGAAAATTTTTAAAGATTGTAGTCTGGTTGGGTTCCTCTTAGCTTGGGTTTTGATGAGGAAGATAAGTTTAGTTTTTTTTAATTAAGGTATATTACGTAGTGTTGTAAAGGTTTTATTTGGCACACTATGAACTTTGATTCTTTCTAATGCAACTGTAGAATTCTTTAAGATTTGATTCACTGATATGACCGATATGAACTTAGACGTTTATGTGACTCTGTTTGACTATAAACATTCTGGGGAAGATTTCGTTGAATTCTGTCATGTTCAAACTTTTTAGCATTCTTTGTCACTAAATAATCTTGAGCATTTTATTTATTTATTTACTTTTTTTTGCCTGCAGCCGATTTTCATTTCGCTATTCCACAAATTTGTTTTATTGTTTCAAAATTAACAACTATTTCTCAGAGATAAATTACACAAGATTCTACAACTTGAACACAAAACTCAACCACTTAAACAGAAGGAGGAGGAAGAGGAGGAGGAGGAAGAGGGACTGGAGGAGGAGGAGGAGGAGGAGGAGGGGAATTAAGATGAGGAGGAAATTTTAATGGAAGAGGGAAGGAGAGGAGGAAACTCGCTTGCAGGTTCTTCTCTCAGTTGCGGAGACTTAGAACCCTCTCTCTCTCTCTCTCTCCCTTCTGTGCTGTGCCTTCTCCCCTTCGTCAGGCTAAGATGAGGTACAGTGAGGGCTGGAGATGCTTGGGAAGGTGTGGCGAGGAAGGAAGGAAGGAAGGAAGGAAGGAAGGAAGGAAGGAAGGAAGGAAGGAAGGAAGGAAGAGAAGGAAGGAAGAGTTTTGGAAGTAATGGAAGATATGTGTGTGTGTGTGTGTGTGTGTGTGTGTGTGTGTGTGTGTGTGTGTGTGTGTGTGTGTGTGTGTGTGTGTGTGGGTGTGTGTGAATATTAAGCAAAACATCTGCTATACAATATTTATTTTCCCACCCGTCTGGCCACCCATTCACTCCTTCCTTCCTTTCATCTCTCCCTCCTTCTCTCCTTCCATCCTTCTCTCCTCCTTCGCTTTCTACTGCATTGTATTGTCGTCGCTATTGTTGTATTCGTCTTCCTCCTGTTTCTTCCTCCTCTTACTACTCCATTATCTTGTTCGTCTTTCCTCTTCTTTGTCTTCCTCCTCCTCCTCCTCCTCCTCCTCCTCCTCCTCCTTCTGTCTTCCTGGAATCGTGTTTGCTCCACAACTTTCTCTGTTCCATATTACTTCTGTTACCCAGAGACACTCCATTCCCCCCCCCCCTAACGTCCACAAACCAGCCACCCAGAGAGACCTTCCCCCCAACTCCCCCAACACACTCCCCTCGCTCCCTCGCACACACTCACCATCACACACATTCCCATCGTATATCTCCACCACATGTCACCACAACATACACTCCCTCTCTCTATCTCTCTCTCTCTCTCTCTCCCTTGGTACATAATTCCCACATCCTCGCATTCATACATTTACACCCTGAGACCCAACACAGCGTCCTACACTACCACCAACACCACCACCACCACCACCACCACCACCAACCACCACCACAACCTCACAAACATATCTCATACACATGTCCAAGGGTATACACAACCTTGCATTCATTTCCCTTAACACACACACACCACACGGTATTGTAGTGAAACATACGTACACACATACATCAACTAGATATTATTAAAGAAAATTGGACAAAAAAAAACTAGTCTTGCTCCTTAATACGATATACGATAATGATAATATTATGGTTACTAGTTTTACACCTTCCCCCTCCTCTTCTCTCCCTTTCCCCTTCCCTCCTCTTCTCCCCTCTCCCCTCCTCTCCTCCCCGCCTATCGTCATATTCTCCCTCACTTTGCCCGTACTTTTGCTCATTAGACAAGGAAATCCTCTACTAACTCTCCATATAAATCCACGCATTTCTTTTTTACACATTAGTGAACCACCCTCTCTTTCCCTCCTCCTCCATCTCCTTCTCCTCTCCTCCTCCTCCTCCTCTTCCTTCTCCTCCTCCTCTTCATCACATTCCTTTCCCGCCTTTAATCTCCTTTCTTTCCTCCCTTCCAACGTAAATACCCATATGTTTTTTTTTGGTATCTACTCAATCAATCTCCTTTTCTTCCTGGATTATCTTTTTCCTCCTTCTCCTGCCCTACTCACCCCTCTCTCACCCTTTCTTCTTCTTCCTCTTCTTTCTCCTCCTCCTCCTCCTCTCCCTCTTTTATCTCTCTCTTTCACCTCTCTGTCTGTGTCTCTCTTTTCCTGTTCTAGATCTGTTTCCGTTTTGTTTGTTTTTTCTTTTTTTCTTTCCTGTTTTATACTTTTTATCACATCTTCATTTTTTTTTTGTAAATTGTTGTCATCTTCCTATTTCACGTATTTCTGATATTTTCTCTTCCTCCTTTCTCTTCCTCCTTCTCCTTCTTCTTCTTCCTTATTTTCTTTTTGTGAATGTACTACTTTGTCCTATCATGTTTTTTGTTAATCCTTCCTATTCGCCTCCTCCTATTTCTCCTCCTCGTTCTCGTTCTCCTCTTCTTCCTCCTCCTCTTCCTCCTCATTACCCTCCTCCATCTGCCGATTTTCCTTACTTATGTCTAAAGTTACTTAGAGTTGATGGCAAGTCTAGGATCGTCTGAGTTCCTCTTCCTCCTCCTCCTCTTCCTCTTCCTCTTCCTCCTCCTCCTCCTCTTCCTCTTCCTCCTCCTCCTTCTTCTTCCTTGCTTCATCTTTGTTACACTCCTCTTTTCTCCTTTTCAACTACTTTTTATTTAATTTTCTTCTCGTCATTTAATTTTAACTCTGTACCTTGATCTCTTTCATTTTCCTTCTGCGTTTCATCCTCTTCCTCTTCCTCCTCCTCCTCCTCCTCCTCCTCCTCCTCCTCCTCCTCCTCCTTCGAACGCAGTCCTTGAGGCAGACACAAAATCTTTAGGTGTCCCGAGTTTATACTGCTCTCTCTCTTCTCTCTCTCTCTCTCTCTCTCTCTCTCTCTCTCTCTCTCTCTCTCTCTCTCTCTCTCTCTCTCTCTCTCTCTCTCTCTCTCTCTCTCTCTCTCTCACCATTTGTTGTTTAATAAGAGTGACCATTGGACTTGTTTGTAGTCCACTTCCTTCTACTACTGTTATATTTTTTCCTCTTTCTTTTCTTCCTCCTCCTCCTCCTCCTCCTCCTCCTCCTCCTCCTCCTCCTCCTCCTCCTCCTCCTCCTCTTCTTCGTAATCTTAAGTTTCACCTTTGTCCTCCACATCATACAAGGCATTTCCCTCGTGGTTCCTCCTCGTCTTAATAATCTTCCTCCTCTTAGCTCTCTCGGCTTTGTCTTCCTCCTCCTCCTCCCCCTCCTCCTCCTCCTCCTCCTCCTCCTCCTCCTCCTCCTCTTCGTCCTCTTCCTCCTCCTTGTCCATTCTCCTTATCTTCCCTCTGCTATCAATTCGTCTTATATTATTTTTTTTTCCTTTCTCTCCCTTCTACTCCTTCTCTTCTTCACTTTGTTATACTTCCTTACTTTATTTTTTCTTCCCTCTTCCTTTCCCCTCTTTCGTTTCCTCGCTCCTAATTCCTTCTCCTGTTCCCCCTCCTCCTTTTAGTCCATTAAGAAGAAGAAGAAGAGCAACAACAACAACAACAACAACAACTACTACTGCTACTACTACACCTCTCTTTATTTCTATTACTTGTGTTACTGCTACTCCATGTTCTTAATATATTTTAATTTTGTCCCACATTCTACTCCTTCTCTTCCTCCCTTTCTTCCTTTCTTCCTTATCTGCTCTTGCTCCTCCTCCTATTCTGCTTTCTTCCTTCCCCTTTGTCCACCTCCATCTCCTTCTCATCTTATCTTCCTTCTGGTCCTTCCGAATCCTCTCCTTCTCCTCCTCCTCTTCCTCTTCCTCTTCCTCCTCCTCCTCCTCCTTCCCTCCACAATTACACCAGCCAACAGCTACCACCTACCTTCCCTCCCTGAACCACGTAATACCAGCAGGAGTCGCCTTCAACACCAGAAGCTAAATCGGTCCACTTTACTGCCTTGACCTTGGAGCCTAGACGCCAAACACCTCATTCCCTCACTCACTAACTCCCTCCCTCACTCACTCCCTCTGCTCACTCACTCCCTTACTCCCTTACTCACTCACTCACTCACTCCCTCTGCTCACTCACTAACTAACTCCCTTTCTCACTCCCTTCCTCACTCCCTCACTCCCTCAAGCCAACTCAACTTTTTCGACTTAATTTTTTATTTTTATTTCCAGACTCATTTACTGGTTCTTATGACTGTTCTCTTCTTCTTTTTTTCTGTCTTCTCCTCCTCCTCTTCCTCCTCTTCTTCTTTCCCCTCTCTCTCTTTTTTTTTTTTTAGTGTTTCTGTTTCTGTTTCTTTCTCTCTTTCTCTCTTTCTCTCGCTGTTCTTTTGCATAGTTTATTTATCTCTGTTTTCTTTCTTTCTTTCTCTTTCTTGTTTTATCTGTTTTGGGGTGAATCTGTCTCGTGTCTTATCTATTTCTGTCACACCGTCTCTCTCTCTCTCTCTCTCTCTCTCTCTCTCTCTCTCTCTCTCTCTCTCTCTCTCTCTCTCTCTCTCTCTCTCTCTCTCTCTCTCTCTCTCTCTCTCTCACGCAAACTATATCTCATTACTTAACTAAATTCAGTGAAGTCTTAGAGGCGCTAAGTTTGCTCTGGGACGAAGCTCTCTCTCTCTCTCTCTCTCTCTCTCTCTCTCTCTCTCTCTCTCTCTCTCTCTCTCTCCTCTCTCTCACGCAAAAAAACACGGGGAAAAGAGGCAAAGAGGCTGGAAAAGCTAATTAGAGAGAGAGAGAGAGAGAGAGAGAGAGAGAGAGAGAGAGAGAGAGAGAGAGAGAGAGAGAGAGAGAGAGAGAGAGAGAGAGAGATGAGAGGGGTGGGGTAGATTTAATCATGCTGTTCAAAGCGGTGAATGGACTGTAACGAATAGATAGCAGCA
>JAPQNM010000005.1:17764381-17771881 GCA_029783475.1 Metacarcinus magister | reverse complement strand
CGGTAAACAGGAATGAAAATGAAAATAATAATAATAATAATAATAATAAAAATGGTAAGGATGATGATAATGATAATAATAATAATAATAATAATAATAATAATAATAATAATAATAATAAACAATAATAATAAAGATAATAATAACAATAATAATAATAACAACAATGATAATAATAATAATAATGAGCTCAGTCTTCCATTTTAATCTTACATATATATATATAATAATAATCTCTAAAACATAAAATCTTCCTATAATCATCCTCAACACTGAACGAGAGAAGAGCTCCAGCAGCCTCCAGCCTCCAGCCTCCAACCTTCGCACACTCTACTACACTTAACCAATTCCAAGCGGCATTGAGCAGGAATCTTTGCTGTTTACATTCAATTTAAGTTCTCCAATTGATTTTCTTTGTTTCGACGATTAGACTTTTCTCCCCACTGATGTAACTCTTTTCTCATGAGCTACAATAAGGCGATGGAAGATTAGTGGCGCACGAAAACCTGCTGGACTGACGCTAGAGATAACAAAAATGCTCCAAGATGTAACGAAAGGGGTGTTGTCGAGGCTGTTGGCGTTGAAAGCTGCATAGGTTATAAAGGAGTGAGTGTTAGGGTGAAAAATGCATACAAGAACAGATGAAACTAATAAAAACGGAGGATACTTGAGTGTAGGATTCTTAGGCTTAGGATGTGAGTGAAAAAAGACCAGTAGTGAGTTAAGATAAGGATTGATAGCCTTAAGTTAGGTTAAGGATATCATAAAGTACAGGATATTTGCGTAGGACATGAGGCTGCAAAGTGTAGGATTTGTATACGTAAGGACGTGTAGGATACTGTGATGGCAGGCTAATGAAGGACACTGATTATATTGAAGGCAAAGTGTGAGTAGGATATCAAACAGAGGTGTAAGTGTAGGTAGGTGAGTGGTAGGTGGTAGGTGGTAGGTGGTAGGTGAGGTGTTGGGTGGTTGGTTGGCGTGGGTGTTAAGGTATGTATGAGCGGGTGTTACATCTGTGTGTTGCAGTAGGGCGCCGCTACACCCACTGAGACACTCCCAACACAACACTCACCGACGGAGAAAAAGGTGTGTACTCCTGTGTCTGTCTGTCTGTTACACCCTACTTACCTACCTACCTACCTACACCCTTACCCCACCCCCCACCCTCCCCCTAACACCCTAGCGTCCTCTCTCATTATCTATACTCTTTCCCATCCATTTTTTTTTCTCTCTCGCTCACTTTCTCTCTCGCTCACTTTCTCTCTCTTTTTCCCTCTCAGTGCGCTTCCCAACATGTTCCCTCGCTCATTCACCTCCATTTCAACTTTCAATCACTCGATCACTAACTCATCCGTTTGTTCAATCACGTAATTTTCCTTCCTTCTTTACTCCTCTTTTTCTTGCTTTACTTTTCCTTTCTTTTCTCTTTTTTCCATTTCAAGTCTCGCTCACTACTTGTCCTTTAACTTGCAAACTACTTTATTTGTAGTTCATTTCCTTGCGTCGTGTCCCCTTCCTCCCTTCCACCCCTGACACACAATCTCTCTCTCTCTTTCTCTCTCTCTCTCTCTCTCTCTCTCTCTCTCTCTTGGACCATTTATATTCACTAGACATTTTCTACTTACTTTTACTTGAAACCCCTTCGGCACTCACTACTTTTCTCCCTCCCTCCTCTCTTTTCTCCCTCTTTCCCACCTCTTTCTCTCCCTCCTTTGCGCATTCCATAATGGTTTTCGAAATGAACACTTTTTTTCACTTTCTTTTTCTGTGCCCCCCTTCTCCTCCTCCTCCTCTTCCTCCTTCTCCCATGAAATCGCTACCATCTGTCTTGTATTTAGGCAACTCTTAGAACCTGACTGCCACTTGGAAGAAGGGAGCGAGGAAGGAAGGAGGGAAGGGAGAGAAAAGGGAAGAAAGGAGGGAATAGGAGGAGTGAGGAAGTGTGTAGCTCGGGGCAGTTTTGGGAGAGGTGAAGAAATGCAGTGAAAGGAAGCTGGGTCATGGGTTAGAGAGAGAGAGAGAGAGAGAGAGAGAGAGAGAGAGAGAGAGAGAGAGAGAGAGAGAGAGAGAGAGAGAGAGAGAGAGAGAGAGAGAGAGAGAGAGAGAGAGAGAGAGAGAAAAAAAAAGGAGGGGAAATATAGGTGTGTGTGTGTGTGTGTGTGTGTGTGTGTGTGTGTGTGTGTGTGTGTGTGTGTGTGTGTGTGTGTCTGTAGAGGGAGGAACAGAGATGCATTTATTGGCTTCGTATTCCCAATAACATTCTCCATTCTGGGAGCCTCATCAAATACATCTCTTTCTTCTTCTTCTTCTTCCTCTTCCCTCTCCTCCTCCTCCTCCTCCTCATTCTTCTTCTTCCTCTTTTCTCTCCTCCTCCTCCTCCTCCTCCTTCTCTGCATCCTTCCTCATCCTTCTCCACCTCTGTATCACCTAATATCAGATGGCACAGCGGATTTTCCTTATTACCATCATCATCGTTTTATTCTTTCCTTCCCTCCTTCTTCTCATGCCTTGTTTATTTGCTTTTTTTCCCCCTTCCCCTCTTCTATCTTCTCTTCTTTCATCCTTCATTTTCACCACATGTAAGAGAAACCTCACCTCATCATCATCATTATCATCCTCATCTTCTTTCGTTCTTGTTTCTCTTCTACAATTCTTTATATATTTTCTTTGTCCTTAGTTTCCTCCTCCTCCTCTCCACCACCACCACCACCACCCTTCCTCCCTTCCTTCCTTCCCTTGATCCCTGAGCCTATGTACATAAGCCTACCAGACTAGTATATACACAGACAGTCTCACTCTAGTTGATGGATACTTCACAACTTAGTTACAGTCATCAGTCAAAAGCACCACTAGTTTTCGTGTTTTGTTAGTCAACGTTCTGCACCTCAACCACAAACACCACTACAACTACCACTACTACTATTACAATTACTACTACTACTTCTACTACTACTACTATTACTACTACTACTACTACTGAACATGTCACCGCTATGAATACTAGTGTATATACTATTTTTTTTATAAGCTAGTAAGTACTACAAATACTACTACTACTACTACCATTACTACTACTACTACTACTACTAACATGTTTCACAATAGCATACTTTTTTGCAGTCGTGTTTTTGATATCACTGCTCCTTCCATCAAGTGTTATCACCAGTCATCACCATTACTCCCTCACTACCACCACCACCACCACCACCACCACCACCACCACCACCACCACCACCACCACCCTCACCCCCACCACCATCACCACCATCATTAACACGCACGAACTGACTCTCCTGGCCCATCCAACCACCCAGAGCCAGTCACCACCTACGGGAGATAACACACACCCACACACACACACACACACACACACACACACACACACACACACACACACACACACACACACACTTCAAAATCCATACTGAGTGGCTCCATACACTTATTTTTTGGGCTAAACACTAATAATGCTCCCACTTTATTTATTTATCTTTTAATTTTTTTTTTCATCTTTGGTTTTTTTCTTTGCATGTTAGTTAATTAAGTGTGTTTCCAGAAGCCTTGGAAGCCTCACACGCAGAAAAGAGTCTCATAAATCTTCTTAAATGAATATATTTAATTAATGAGTGCATGATTTTTTTTTATTATTATCATCCTATATATTTTTTATTGTATGTGTATATATATATTTTTATTTATATATATATTTTTTTCGTGTGACTATTTTTGCTGTGCTTGTTGACTGGTTCCGATCAAAACAGTGTTGGATTACTATGCACGCGGCGGTGTTTTGTGTTTCTGCATGACGACGCTGTAGTAGTGAGAGGTAGAAGAAGTGGTGTTGTTCATGGTGTTGATGTGTTGTAATTAGTGTTGATATATAGTGTAGTTGATGAAAATTATTATTACTATTGTTATTATTATTATTATTATTATTATTATTATTATTATTATTATTATTATTATCATTATTACTGCTACTACTAATACTGATACTACTACAAGTATTATTATTCATCTTAGTCATCATTAGTAATATTTTTGATAATGTATTCTTACTATTGGTACTATATTATTATTATTATTATTATTATTATTATTATTATTATTATTATTGTTATTATTATTATTATCGTTATCATTATCATTATTAGTATTATAATTATAATAACTGTTATAATTATTGATATCATTATTGTAATTATTACTACTACTATTATTACTACTTCAATTATATGTGGAATAAGTTTTTTTATGGTAAAATTTGTAGTTCCTGTACACATTTAGAAGCACATGAAGGAGGGAATTAGAGTACACACACACACACACACACACACACACACACACACACACACACACACACACACACACACACACACACACACACACACACACACACGCACGCACACGCACACACACACCCACACACCCACACACACACCCACACACACACACACACAATACAAAATCTTAAAGTAGAACGAAACGAAGACGAATGACTGCAGGAAACTTGGGAACGAACCCACATAAGGGAATGGAAGGAAAAGGAGTGACGTTCGACCTTAGGAAGTGAGGCTCAACTTTGCCCTTTAGTTTGCTCAAGTTTCAATCGGTTTTATTTGAATTTTCCAAACTTGAAACTTTTGTCCAGATGATTTGAAAATTATGGTTTCATCTACTTTCCACCCCGCCCCCCAAAAAAATAAGAGTCCTTTTCTCCCCTCTAAATCACATGTATGAGAGAGAGAGAGAGAGAGAGAGAGAGAGAGAGAGAGAGAGAGAGAGAGAGAGAGAGAGAGAGAGAGAGAGAGAGAGAGAGAGAGAGAGAGAGAGAGAGTGAGTCTGAGGCTTCATGGGAGGAGTTTTCGACTTCTTGGGGAGAAAGTTTTGTTTTCTGATATAAAACTTTGGGTCTTAAGGGAATTGATTCTTCCATTTTATATAGTTTAGTTTTCGTCCAGGCTCGTGCATCCCATTCTCGCTTCTTTAAGTTCCGCTCATGCATAAAATTACAGCCTGATCGGATGACATGACTCCATTTATCTATTACCTATCGATCTATCTATTATTTTTCCTATCTATCACCTTTCCTGTGTATGAGTTTGTCTATTTATCTATCTACCTATCTATCTAATTAACTAACAGAAAAGAATATAATCATGAATATATCTTTACATGTCTTTCTAATGCAAGTTTGTATACGTTATGTTATACTTGCTTACCTATGCAAACCGGGTCATGTATCAAATATTCTATGTGCTTGATTTTCTACATCTCTATTTACCTCACTATCCACTTCACTATCCACATCTTTATCCTATCGTTTGCATTGCCAGTAATTTATTCCCCTTTCCCTCCTGGTTAATTATATCCATCTATTTACTCTTGTCAAGTGACCTGTTTGTTGGTATATTTGTTATTTATTCATTACCAAAGGAACACTCGCACTGTCAATACACTTTGGTTAGACACGAGTTGATACCATGCAGCTGAGAGAGGGAGGGAGGGAGGGAGGGAGTGAAGCGCAGGGCATCAGATGAAACATGACCAAAACAGGGGAATATAGAAAAAATAAATAAGGGATACAAAGCTCATTTACCAGGATCGTGAGCAACATCAGTGGGTTTTGTGTGTCATTAATTTGAGGTGAACACTGAAACCTGTCTTCATCTGAGTGGAATATTAAACAAAGGTATTAGCAACATTACTCTGTTTTTGATGGCTGTGTGTCTTTCTCTGTAACTGTTTATCTATCTGTTGAATCAGTCTATCTGTTCGTGTTATGGAGGTGATTGGTTACCTTTATTCACGTTTCACTAAGTCAAGACAGGTGAAGCAGACGCTCGGGTAACTCAACAGTCCTTCCATCGTAGCAAGAATGATTAATAAACTAGTGACGGGGAGTAAGACACATGTGAGGGAAGTGACGGATATAGCAATTCAAATATTACTCATCGATTTCAATTTAAAGCTCGTGTCTCTCCTTTTCTATATTTTTTTTAACTTTTAATCTGAATAAAAATAATCAACACTTGACTTGTGACTTGTTTGAGATGTGAAGTGTTCATGACAGGAGTAACTTAGATTCCATTACATACTAATCAATAGTTACTGCTTAATTCAACTGATTAATTAAGTAAATGTAATGTGCAATTTATACGAACAAAACAGAAAACTGAACAAAATATTCCCAGATAAAAACAAGAGTTGAAGGTTGATTTCTTAAGGAATTGATCGTGTTAAGACTGGTAAAGCTGGGTGGTGCGAGGGTGAGGGTGAGGCTGTCTGTGAGTGAGTGAGGCTGCGTCACTACGGCTGGGTGAGGGTGGCGGGTGACGAGGATGCACCCGCCACTGGTCACCATAATTAATTCAGGATGGAAAAGATTATTCATGCAATATATTTTCTTTTCCATGCGATGTAATAAATTCATCACCATGACGGTAATCATTGAATTGTGGCGAGTCATTTGAATGTTATGCAGCTTTAGGTTTTCCTTCATAAAGAAAAAAAACATATTAATAATTACATAACTTGTGACTCAACTTGACTCGACTGAGGCTGCAAAGACGTCAAACTTGGGCTGACTGACAAGACTTACCAATGTCCTTCGAACTTCATCAAAACGATATTCCAACACTTTGAAACGAAACTGATCACTTGCTTACCATTCAACACACACACACACACACACACACACACACACACACACACACACACACACACACACACACACGGCACCCATCACCCTGCCTACCCACGCGTCGCCTTTAATGCATCAGTAGGAAACTTATTTTCTTCTCATCTAACTTTCACTCTATCACAACCCGACTCAGCCTCGACGAGTAATATTTCAGAGCAGAAGGACGCATCATTTCCTAGGACAGTGGCAACTTTTAAATAACACTCGCGCACCGGTGAGAGAGAGAGAGAGAGAGAGAGAGAGAGAGAGAGAGAGAGAGAGAGAGAGAGAGAGAGAGAGAGAGAGAGAGAGAGAGAGAGAGAGAGAGATTAAATAAAATAGGGAGCGATACTGCGGCAAATTATTATTTTATGCCCCCAACATTCATCACCTGAAGTCTTATATCCTTCCACCACCACCACCACCACCACCACCACCACCACCACCACCACCACCACCACCACCACTACTACCGCATCTTAAACTTCCACTTTCTCCACGTCCTTCTCTTCTCTCCTCCTCCTCCTCCTCCTCCTCCTCACCGTCTCTTCCTGGGGGGCTGACTAATGGCTGCTCGCAACCTGAATTGCCTTGCGACGCACCAATTTTTCATAAAAGGTTTTATCCATATTTTAGGCAGCAAAAGGGAGAGTGGTTGAGGCTGGGTTACGACCTCAAAACACTACCCGTAATTGTATTCATTATGCCTCTCTCTCTCTCTCTCTCTCTCTCTCTCTCTCTCTCTCTCTCTCTCTCTCTCTCTCTCTCTCTCTCTCTCTCTCTCTCTCTCTCTCTCTCTCTCTCTCTCTCTTTCG
>JAPQNM010000005.1:17751881-17756881 GCA_029783475.1 Metacarcinus magister | reverse complement strand
GTTCAGAATGGTGTGTGCAAGGAAGGAATAGAGAGTGAATAAGTGAATGATAGTTAAGTAATGAAATGTTCGAGGAGGGCAGAGGGTAGGAAGATGAATGTAGTTATGAATGGTGAGTTGCATGAAGAGATAGAAAGTTATACATATTTGAATCCTCCTGTTATGTAGATGGAGGATTAAATGTATATATTAAGTATTGAATGTAGGTGAGCAGAGAGATAGAGATTTAATGCAATGGAGATAGGATGAGGTAGCTGAGTACAATGTGTGGACTAACACGTATAGATCGAGTGACAAACGAGAGCGAGGGAAAGAAAACGGGTGTAAAAAGAGAATGAACGAACAGACTATAGTGTTGATTTATCATTATCCTCATTAACATATTACCCTAGTATGTGTGATGAGGTCAATAATTCTATATACCATAAACTACAATAGGGAAGTAAACCCACTGACTGACCTACAACCAAATTTAACTCCCCCATAATTCCTTCTTGGGGCTACAATCTCATCATTCCAGCCACACGCTCCTCAACAAACTTACAGTCTTAGCCTCGCCAGAAAATTTTTACCCAGCCTGCATCTGCCTTGCGCGCAAATTCCAAAGTTTAAAAAAAGTTATACCAATTCCTAGCAGTAAACAACAGGTTAGAGAACGATGGGTCCCAGTAACAGGGTAAAGGGGTGCTCTGGGAGGAAGACGGGAGGGGAAGGGAGGAGAAAGGGGAAGGGAGGAGAAAGGAGAAGGGGGGAGAAGGGAGAGAGTGAGTGAGTGAGGGAGAGGATATGCAGGTAGAGAAAGAGGAAAAAGAGGTCCCAGTAAAAGACCTTTAGAAATCCTGCTGGGTACACGAGGGAGGGAAGGAAGGAAGAAAGAAATTAAGAAAATGTTACTGAGTTCACGGGATGAGAGGCGAGGAAAGGGTGGATGGAGGGAAAGAAGGACAGATGATGAGACAGTGAACTTAAGTGTGAAGCAGAGCAATGGGAAGAGAGGAAAGAAAGATAATGAGGAAAAGTGAACATATGGGAGGAGAGTTAAAGGTGATAAAGTTGTGAAGAGAGAGAGAGAGAGAGAGAGAGAGAGAGAGAGAGAGAGAGAGAGAGAGAGAGAGAGAGAGAGAGAGAGAGAGAGAGAGAGAGAGAGGAGTAAGTGGAGGGAGGGAAAGAGGAAGAAATCAAGGAACGGATGGAGGGAGGGAGTAAGGGAGGGAAGAAGGAAAGGAGGGAGGGAAAGGGGGAGAGAAGGGGTGATGGAGGGGCCGACTACCTGTCACCTCACAGAAGCGGTGCAGAGCGTCACCTTGCCCGAATGGTAAAGGGAGGAAGGGGGGGAGGTCACCCCTTTCCCTTCGACCTGGTTATTGAATTTGTCTTTCAGGTGTGAACGACGTGTGTGTGTGTGTGTGTGTGTGTGTGTGTGTGTGTGTGTGTGTGTGTGTGTTTACATGAAAATAAAATGCCCCCCCCACAAGAGTAAGTTCAGTCCAATTACTTCCCGTCTTGATAATCCTTGCCTGAAAGAATGAAGACAAGGGAGCGAAGTACAAGGATTTACTGCAGGAAGGAATGAAAAGGCAAAGACACTGACTGATTGCATTACTAAGATGAGCAGAATACAAGAGAGGAGGAGTAGAAAAATCTTATGTAGTGGGGGCATGGGGAAGGTTAAAGCCAAGCAGTTAGCAAGTTCAGAAGAGCAGTAAACATAAACATAACGGTAGAGGATAGTAACAAAGGCAACATTACGGCGAACAACGAGAAACTAAAAACTAAAAAACTGTCTTAAACTTTCTCATATTTCTCGGTGAGGTTAAGAGTCAGTGAAATTCATAAAGAAAGAAAGAAAAGGTTTTGTATAAAGGATATGAATTGACGAAACAGAATATAGCGAGCCTAAAATCATGGTAACTGGTTTTTTTTAGCTTTCTAGATGTACTACTGAAATTTCCAACTGAGAAGATTGTTAGTGTAAGGAATGATGATCCAGGAATATTCAATGTAAGGAGACGATGTGTTGAGTGTTGCCATAGAAATCTGGGCTGTTTTCAGGAGCCTCGTATGTATTGTTGACAGGTGGATAGATTTGAGTTTTTGAAGCACTGAAGACCGCCAGTTTTTCTCTGCCTCGTTGAGAATTGATAGGAGGATTAGGAGTTAAAAGATCTCTCTCTCTCTCTTTCTCTCTCTCTCTCTCTCTCTCTCTCTCTCTCTCTCTCTCTCTCTCTCTCTCTCTCTCTCTCTCTCTCTCTCTCTCTGATGTGAAGACAATTTATTTTTTCTTCACTTCAAAGACAACTGGTAAAAATGTTCACCTTTTCATCGTCTGTGTTTCAAAGAGGAATTTGCATATAAAAATAGTCTTTCAAACTAACATATATTTCTATACGTTTTTCTAATGGTGAATCTGCAACGTTACACATTTTGCATCTCAAAGGCTAGAGAGAGAGAGAGAGAAGAAAAAAAAAATTCATACGTACGTAAGCAACAGTTTCATTATTCATTCCGCGTAATTACAAAAGGTGCAAGAGAGAGCGTGAGAGAGAGTAGACTTACGCAAATACCATGAATATTTAATGATCTTATGTTGGCCTATTATTTTTATATTCTATCGCATCGTTGCCTTCAGGAAGTGTTTGTGGGTGGAGAAAGGAAAGAGAAGGCAAGGCGATGGGAAGGAAGGAAGGAAGGGAAGGGAGGTTACGAAAGAAGGAAAGAAGGAAACTGAAAATAAATGGAAATGAAGGAACAATATATCATCTTAGTGGAAGAAATGTGGAATGACTGCCATCAATTCATCTTATTTCCCTCTTCTTTGTGCTAATTTTCTATTATTGCCTTTATAAATATATATCATTCTGTTCTATTTGCCATCATATTTTACAAACTTTTTTTTTTTATGTGTTATTTATGTTGTTGTTATCCTCCTCCTCCTCCTCCTCCTCCTCCTCCTCCTCCTCCTCCTCCTCCTTCTTCTTCTTCTCCTCCCTTTTCCTCGTCCTCTTCATTCTTTCCTCTGTGCACGTGAAAAACAAGTATTCAGAGGAATGCATCGTAACGTCGCTTTATCGAAGTTTAACCGAATTGTGTGAATTTTGGAAAGACCCAATATTTTCCACGAGAATAACAAAAGCGCAATGTTTGTGTTTGTGTGTTTGTGTTTGTGTGTGTGTGTGTGTGTGTGTGTGTGTGTGTGTGTGTGTGTGTGTGTGTGTGTTGTTGATGCAAGAGACATTCCCGTTACTGAGCTGCGTTATGGCAATGGCAGCGCCGCGGCTTAACAGTGATGGCGGTGGTGATAAGCAACACTCCCTCCCTTCACCTCGGGATAGAGTCACAAAAATAACATGGCTTCTGCTTTACCTTTCTTTTTCTTTCCTTTTTCTTTCTGACTTCACTCCGTTTTACCTCTTTTTTCCTATACTCTCTCCTGACGTTTCTCCTTTTGTTTCTCCCTTTTTTTTCTTTTTTTTTTCTTACTTCACCCCTTTTTTTCTTTCCATTTCCTATACTCTCCTTATGTTTTGTCATCTTTCTCTTTTACTTTCTCAGTGCCATATCACACCTTCACCTCCTTTTCTTATATACTTTCCTTTAAACATAAGAACGTAAGAAAATAAGGAGGCTACAAGAGGCCAGTTAACTTACCCAAGGCAGTTCCTGTGCACCTAACACTTCACACTTCCACTTCACAATGTTAAACTCCCATTACCACCACCATAACTTTAAATAAACAGCTAACAAACTCCTCGTCTTGTCTCCTCCCACAGGACTCGTGTTGCTGGTCCTGCGTGCCCTGCGCTGAACATGCCATTATCTACAACGACACCTGCCGATCCTGCGCGCTAGGTTGGGCCCCGACGGCGGACAAGGTCACCTGTTACAAACTGACCCCGGAACATATTATTTGGGACTCCTCTTGGGCTATTGTTCCTCTCGTGTTCAGGTAAGGTGACATGTGCTGGGGTGAAGGTGTGTTTTTGTTTCCTGGTGTGCCTCTGTATAGGTCACCTGTGTGTGTTTGTGTGTGTCTCTTGTCATGGTACACCTGTATATGCGTAGTGTATTGTGTGTTGGCGTATGTGTATGTGTGTGTGTGTGTGTTTGGTTGGGGGGCTGGGTGTAGGGAGTGAATGTGCGCACACGCATGCGTTCAGGTCTGTTTGTATAGCAGATACGTGTGAGCGCATTGCATACCCTGAAGTCTTAACTGGCCATCGATTGCAACAAACTCGTGCGTCACCTTCATTACGGTCTATCTGCTTCACTTCATCCGTCAACAACCTTACCAACCAATTAAATCCTGAACTATTTACACTAATGCGTAAATCCAGCAAGACATCCCTGCTAAGCCTTGACTATGCCTCCCCTTTCCTGCACTGTCCTCATTTGCCACAAACAACAAGTATACACTCCATAACAAACATGTCTTCCACTTTCTGTCCCTCTGCCCTTTCCACCAGTCCCTCTACTTAAATAACAAGCTTGAAATTCTCTTTATAATTCAGGTCCTTCCTCCTTTCCACTCTTCTCCAACCAACAGCTTACAATTTCCAGCCACGTGTCTCAGTTCTCTGCCTCCTTATTGTGATTGTGATGAGGCCCCCTTGCCGCCATCTTGGTACTCACGGTCTGGTTACAGTGGCTCCCTTCCCCTCCTCATTTCTTCACAGTCCTCATCTTCCCCTCATAAAGGAGCTACTTCCCCTTTATTCCCGGAACTGTGTGTGTGTGTATGTGTGTGTGTGTGTGTGTGTGTGTGTGTGTGTGTGCGCGAGGTTGTTTTGTCTCGTTGTTCCTGTTGTTGCCTCTGATTATGGTTCTTTCTCACGGTCATGCCTACCACGCAACTAACCTCACCCATTTTCTCTCTCTCTCTCTCTCTCTCTCTCTCTCTCTCTCTCTCTCTCTCTCTCTCTCTCTCTCTCTCTCTCTCTCTCTCTCTCTCTCTCTCTCTCTCTCTCTCTCTCACAGCTCCTTGGGTCTCCTGTGCACGCTGC
>JAPQNM010000005.1:17736881-17746881 GCA_029783475.1 Metacarcinus magister | reverse complement strand
GGACGTAGGACATAATTTTCCTCACATTCAGAACTTAACACACAACACACCTTGACACACTACATTACGGAGCAAGACAACATTATAAAGTCACAACACATAAAACAAAAACTTCAGATTAAGAAACATAAAACGTTCACAAAAAATAATAAAAACGTAAATAATTAGTATGACTCGAGAGAAATTAACAAAAATGAAGGGATGATGTGGTACAGAGAGAAGAGAGAGAGAGAGAGAGAGAGAGAGAGAGAGAGAGAGAGAGAGAGAGAGAGAGAGAGAGAGAGAGAGAGAGAGAGAGAGAGAGAGAGAGAGAGAGAGAGAGAATATGTGGGTAAGGAAAACAAATGGTAGGAGGTGCAGGAAGAACGAGAATGGAGAGGGAGAAGGAAACACCCGATGAAGGAAAATGGAGGAGGAAAGAGGAAAGCGGAGAGAAATGATCGAGGGAAGGTAGAAAATAGGTAGAAAGGATGATGAAGCGGAGGAGACAGAGATAAAATATAAAGAGCAAGAAAAGAGAAGAACAAAATGGGATGAAAAAGTAAGACAATGCTGATGATAAAGAATGAGATAAAAAAATAGAAGAGAAGTGAATGGGTAACAAGAGGAACGAGGCAGAAAGAAAATGAAGAAAGAGAGAGAAAGAAAGAGAGAGAAAGAAAGAGAGAGAAAAAAAAAGAGAGAGAGAGAGAGAGAAAGAAAGAGAGAGAAAGAAAGAGAGAGAAAAAAAAAGAGAGAAAGAGAGTGAATAAAGTGGGAGGATGGTATACGAGGGGATGGAGGAGGAGTAATAGGGAGAGAGCAAGTCTATTCCTGAAGCCCAGAGCTCATACGCGGCACAGACATTGATCTCCCGACGGTCAAGTGAACAGGGGTCGTGAGGGCAACGTGGGAGTGAAGGGAGAGAAGGGAGTGAGGGGAGAGAAGGGAGGGAGGGAGAGTGACAAAGAGGGGATGAGGCGACCTAGTCCTGGGTCAGCGTGTAGCCAGGTGTCCTCAGGCGTGTTGTGGCTCTTAAGCAGTTTATGAGCCTCTTGATTCCCCGCTGAGGATGCCAATCAAAACAGTTGTCAATAACCTTCACGATGCAGGTGATGCTTACGACTTTATTGACTTTTTTTTCTGGTTGATTCAGTGGTGATTTGTCTTTCTTGTTTGATGTTTTTTTTTCTTTCTGTCAGTCTTGTCTTCATGTTTCTTATTTTGGTTTTGTGAATGTATTCGTATATGTTTTTTTGTTTTGTATATTTGTTTGTTTTAAGCTTGGTCGTGTGTTGTGTGTGTGTGTGTGTGTGTGTGTGTGTGTGTGTGTGTGTGTGTGTGTGTGTGTGTGTGTGTGTGTGTGTGTGTTTGCGTCACAGGTCAACTTGTTAGGATTTTCTGGCCAAACCGTTGGGCTCCGTTATGGTCGAGGCTCTTCGGGAAGCTCTCTAAAATTGAATGGATTAACTCTGTTCCATTAGGTTCAGTGGGAGTAAATATTTGGTTTGAATCACCACGCAGCTTAAGCCTTCCGTAGTGTGGGTTGTGTTTCTGTTAAAAATTTGTTCACTGTCGCTTCACTTGGGGTCCTGAACTGTGCTAAAGTTCACTGGCAGTTCATACGTTTCAACAGGATTCAGTTTGGTTTTATTTTAAGGTTCAACATGACTCCATTGTAAGTTTGAGTCTTCCTCCACTCTTAGTTTTATGACGCATTTCAGAGTCTGTAAGTTTAGTTCGTTTGTCTGATTTTCTTTTTATTCTTCGCTTCTTGCTTCACTTGCTTTCAATCTTCTTTTAAAATTACAAAGGATATCCCCTTTTTTTTTCTTTCTAAAAACTTGAATTCTAATTAAGAGTTTTAATGGAAAGTTTGCTAATTATCTTATCTATAACCATCGTTGCTGAAATTATACCAACTACCTTTCTTATTCACAAGCATATAATGAATCCATCGCGACTCACTAAATGGTAATCATCATATATTTCCTAAACCATCACATTAAACACATGTTGGTCATGTTGAGATTTAACTTTACCCATTACCTTCACATTATTCCTCGGTTAGGCTCATCTCATTAACCTGTATTTTCGGTAATTATTTACAAAGATGCCTCGTTCACATCAAATTTATTGCCACTACGTTCATTCGCGATGTTACGTAATTGTTTCAACTCTAAAGCCTTTCATTGATCTTCAGTAGCACAAAGTAATCGTATTCTACACAATTACCTTGTATGTAGGTTGCTGCACCTCCTCGTAATTATCGTATTTATCACTGTGAGCTCCATCCTCCCTCCCTCCCACCCTGTGTAAAGGTCTCATCTAGCCCGCTGGACCTTATCGAGTAATTACTACACGACAAAAGCGGTGCCCTCATTCACCCTCCCTCCCTCCCTTCCTCTCTCCTTTCTTCTTTTCACCTCTTGCGTCCCCATTATCTCTCTCTCTCTCTCTCTCTCTCTCTCTCTCTCTCTCTCTCTCTCTCTCTCTCTCTCTCTCTCTCTCTCTCTCTCTCTCTCTCTCTCATCAAGCAGCCTCCAGTCCTGCTTTATTGGGTCGGGAAGAGAAGGCAGGAGTGCTAGGGACATAAAAGTGATGAGGAGCTGGATAGACAGGCACACACAAGGGAGGACCAAAGTGGGTGATGTGTGTGTGTGTGTGTGTGCGTGTGTGTGTGTGCGTGTGCGTGTGTGTGTGCGTGTGTGTGTGCGTGTGTGTGTGTGTGTGTGTGTGTGTGTGTGTGTGTGTGTGTGTGTGTGTGTGTGTGTGTGTGTGTCCTAGTTTACCCCCGTGAAAGAGCTTTTGAACCACTCACTCACTCACTGTATTTATTTCATTTTCTTTCCATTCATAACTTCTTCCTTGTACGTCACCCACCCACCCACACACACACACACACACACACACCCACACACACACACACACACACACACACACACACACACACACACACACACACACACACACAACCAGCCCACTTTTCATACCCACTAACCTCTCTCCCTTAACACTCCTCCATTCATCCCATACGTAGTTATCTTCCCTTAACTTCCAACAACTATGACCCCAACGTAACCTTTCCTTGTGACTTCCTTGGCAGATCCAGCTTGCCTCCATGTGTATGTGTGTGAGCATCAGTGCGTCCGTCTCCCTGGGCTGCCTCTTCTCTCCAAAAGTGTACATCGTCATCTTCCAGCCATACAAGAACGTTCGTCAGGGCTCCGGACCCGTCAAGGTGAAGAGGGAAGGTGTGGGGAGGAGAGAAGGTAACGAAGGAAAGGATAGGAAAGGAAAGGAGAGGGTTGTTCATGATTGGTAGAAAAAACAGGACGAAGGTAATGAGAGGGAGATAGGATGGGAGAGATAAAAAAGTAAGGTGTTAGGAAAGTGGGAAGGAGTGATAGGAGAAGGAAGGAAGTATGTGAAGGGAAGGAAAAGGAAGCATAGGATCATGATTATAGTGGAAGGAGATGGAAGGTAAGGGTGGAAGAAACGGGGAATGTGTGTGTGTGTGTGTGTGTGTGTGTGTGTGTGTGTGTGTGTGTGTGTGTGTGTGTGTGTGTGTGTGTGTGTGTGTGTGTGTGTGTGATAGTGACAGAAAGGACATAAAGGCGAGGGACTGGAAAAGTGATGGTGTAGGAGGGAACATATTAGATCAGTTTTGGTGAAACAGTAAACATTGTCATGAAGGAGAGGCAAAGGGAAGGAAGGGGAGGAGGAAGGGAAGGGCGGAGCGAATCTCACTTACAGTCCCCTCCGGCAGGGGTCGCAGAACAAGAACTACGGTCACAGCATGCGGTTCACCTCACGCTCACAGACGGCACAGTCGGTGCTGTCGGCGAATCACTCAAGTGTGCACGCCCCGCCGCCCTCCACCATCAGCCAGCATGTGAATGGAGACTCCCTGACTGTAACGACCCCCAGCGTGGAGGACACGTCAATCACCTAGGGGCGGCGGGAGGTGCTGCTCTAACTGGAGACGCACCTCCCCACGGGGTCCCCGATATTGAGGGCGGCGGCAGGCGAACGTCCGCACTGCCACAATACTTCACGGGAGGTTCGTTCATGAGTGCTCCGTCTGAGGTTGGTAGCAGCGGCGCCAGTCTCGGGGAGACACTCAGCGTGGTTGAGGAGTGTGACTTGGAGGAAGACGAAGAGGAGGAGGAGGAGGAAGAAGAGAGAGAAGAGTACGAGTGGAAGGAAGAGGAGGACGAGGAAGACGAAATGCAGGAGGAAGAAGACGCGAGTGAAAGCGATGATGAAAATGAAGATGGCAACCCAAAAAAGAAGATCGCCTTGGACGAATCGACGTACCTGTGAAGGTTCGGTGGGCGCGGCTGCTGCTCGTGGTCTGGTGGCCTGGCCGGCGGAGGTGGCCAGTCACCGGGCCACACCGCCGCGCCCACGAACCATGCACCCCGCTGGGAGACTTGCCTCCAGGAAGGCAGCACCTCGTGTTACAACATGCACGCTGGGCCGCACTTCACTGCTCATTATTGAAGCTCCCCAAGTGTCTTGGGGGCTGCAGCCCCCCGCCGGTCATGCCGACGGGCGGGCTGTAGCCTCTATGACTTCTTTTAGTATTATGTCTGTTATCAAGAATCTGTTAACTACAAAATGTTGTTTAGCTGTTGTGTTCTCGATCTTAACTACGTGATGGTGCTGAGTACCCCTGCGTCCCCCGCCCCGCCCCGCCCCGCCCCGCCCTGCAGCCCCAAGTAGTCCCAAGCCGTCTACCGCACCACCCTGCTCCTACGCTCCACTGGGGGCCACCGGCCAGTCGGCAAGGACAACATTAAACCCAGCCCCTCTCCGCCCTGCCCTAGGCTGAGGCAGCGGCGAGGGCCCGGGGCTACATCCCCGACAGACAGACCCCTGGGCGGGAGGACCGGGAGGAACATTATGAGACTTTAATCAATGTTTACGTGTGAGGCGTTGTTACCCCCTCCCTGTGTGTTCTTTTTACGAGCCCCGTTAAGTGTCGCCGCTCTTGTGATACTCTCCCTCCCTGCATGCCGGGGCGGCCATCGGCCCGCCGCCCACTCTGCCCAGGCGGCGGTGGGCGGCTCGCCTCCACCCCGCACCCAGCACCCGGGAGTGGGCGGGATGTATGCCGGGGGAGACCGCTGCCATGCCCCCCCCCCTTCCCTTCACCACCATCACCACCACCACCACCACCACCATCACCACCCGCACCATCCTCCACCCACTTTCATCACGAGGCCAAACAACAACAATGCATCAGGAAGTTTCCGGTATATAAATTACCGGAAACATTTCTGGTTCACTTTAATTCAATACTCAATAGTTGGTCCTCCATTCCCCTCACTCTCCCCTCTCCCAAGGCGACCCTCGCCAACACACAGTTACCAGTGCATATCTCTTTACCTCAGTCCGTCACGTCGAGTCACCTTCCCTTGCCTCATTCACCTTCCCTCACCTCACCTCATCACCCTCACCTGATTATTTGACACCATTACACTCCCTCATTCCCTTCCCATTCACCCCCCCCCCACTGCCACAGCCTGGCCGCGGCGTCACCCCCTGCTCTGAGCCCTGCACTCCCGCCCACCCCAACACCCTCCCCCACCACGGCCGCCCCTTCCCCCTAATGTATATAAACGGCTGTACAGTCTTGTTGTGATCACGCAATAAAGATATAGTGAAAACCACGTGATGTTGTGTGCTTGTCCTCGACCTTCGTAGAGTGGCAGGCGTCCTTCACTTGTTTCAACACGACCACCACCACCACCACCACCACCACCACCACCACCACCACCACCACCACCACCACTACTACTTTTAACACCCACTACCACTATGATTCTGTCCAGGATAAAAACGACGATCATGACCACCACAACGACCACCACAACGACCCCCACAACCACCACCACTGCCAACAACAACATGCTCTTCTGTCCAACACACATATGATGAAAAAAAAAGTGAAAAAAAAAAATATGCACACCATCCTCAGAGAATATTTACTCCCATGACACAATTCCCTCCTCCCTGTGTTGTCTCCCTTTGGGCATATTGACCCTCCCTCCTTCCCCTCTTTCCTTCCTTCTCATCCTCCCTTCCACCATCACTCTTTCCTGCGGTATTTGCACTTTACATAGTCTCTCCCTTCACAACAGAATCCATGTTTATTTTCACTTCCCTGCAAGCGTCTGTCCCCTTGTCCCACTTTTTTTCTTCTTCCTTTCTTAATGGGATGGAACACGATACGGGGGATGAAAGACGGATTACACAACCAAATCTCTAAGCCCACCCATCATAAATATAAAAGAAAATAAGCAAACATAGTGCACCACGCCCAACTAATGACCATTGCTAGTAAACAGTGTTGTTCTGCACCTCGAATGTGTGACTTTTATTCATACTAACACTACGAGGCTTTTCTGTAATGGTCACAATCCTTCACTATAACGTTTTGAGACTCTACTACGACAATGCAATCCTCCAGCTCGGTAAACCATTAATCTTGTAAATCTTCAATGTGATGTTCCGTGTGTCCAGTGCGACGCGTCACTGATGTTAGGGGAAGCGATGGCATGCATTACAGGCTTGGCGTCAGATTCTCTATACATTAAGCTTGTACATTGAAGAGAATAACAGCAGACACGAGGAAAAACATGTATAAAAAGTGTTAATCTTGGCAAACTGTGATAATGTTTTGAGCTGACTGTATAATAAGAAATAGGGAGATAGAAACTTATGAAATAAACGAAACATTAAAGAAAGGAAGTTGATGGAAGAAAGAATATTAATCTCAATGACAACAAACACAGGAGGTGACGTAAGGTAATGGAGGGAGTTATGTGTTAGTTATATGTGGAAAGTCTGTGTCACTCTTGTCTGTTACTTGTCTTTGGGGATGTTGCTTTCTCTTCCTCTTTTATATGATGCGCACACACACGCACACACACACACACACACACACACACACACACACACACACACACACACACACACACACACACACACACACACACACACTTTGCTACCACCACCACCATCATCACACTATCGCCTCCATCACTATTATCTTCCCTTGCTTCTCCTCCCTTCTTTCTTCTCCTCCTCCTCTTCCTCCTCCTTTCTTTCATCTTACTCTCGACTTGCATTTTTCATTCTCCTTCTTTTGTATAATGCAAGTCTGTTTTTTTGCTGTCAAGAAAATAGTCACGCTTTCATTTTTCCCTCCCTCTTCTTTTCTCTCTTTCTCTCTCTTTCTCTCTCTCTCTCTCTCTCTCTCTCTCTCTCTCTCTCTCTCTCTCTCTCTCTCTCTCTCTCTCTCTCTCTCTCTCAAACCTTCGTCGAGTAGGAGGTAATGACGCGGCAAAAAGACCTGAGTGGCAGCAAAGGAAGTGATAAGAAGGATCAGAGAAGACGAGGAATGTGATGCAAATTCACTCGAATGAATTTTTGGACATTTTCTATTCCACATTATCCTTTAACTTGATCCTCTATAGCACATTGCCGATTTATACACCTGCTCAGGGTTACCATAATACAAAAAGGTGTTAATTACCTGCATTATTACACATACCATGCCATGCCACCTGTCATCATATAATATATAAGACAAAAATCCACGAATACCGTTGATTGTGCACCAGGGCTGTGTAACTCGGCTATAGAACACTTTTTTTTAGTGTGAAATTTGATTAGCTGGACATATTGGGGACTGATTTGCATGTAATTACACCCAGCTGTATATCACACTGTCCACATAATGCTGTGACCTACATAACTTGCCCCGAAGTCATTTAAAAAAAGTTATCACCAAATTGTGTCATTATGGTTACACGTATTGTTTGATGATGTGCTACACGCCGGCATAGAGGAGCTCAACGCAGGGATGAAGGGCCTTGGTAAAGTGAAGCAAACTCTGACATCACATGAGAGTCCTATCAAGTGGTCCCTTATTGAGTTGGGAAAAGATAACAAGAGAAAGATCAGCATCTTCTCGAAGGACTATAAGACTAGGATTGCAATGAGTGTTTTGATTATGTGACTGCAGACATCAGTACTGTGATAAAATAAAGAATGACGGACAGGAGAGGTTTGTAATTGTATGTTCCTGCGGCGGTTGCGTCTTAAAGCAGCTGCATCAGGGTGGCGGCAGTGTCATTCCGTCCTGGTCACTGAGGTGTTCCAGGAGGACTGTTACGTCATGTTGCAAAAAGCGCGAAGATGAATTGCATTAAAAAACTATGAATCAAGTAAGACATGCATCCAGACACAAGGGCAAAATTAATGAAACAACGTGACGCATGAAATAAAGAGAACAGTTTGGTTGTGCAGTCGTGTTGGACGCAAAGGAACAATTCTCTGAGAAGTGAAACACGCAGAATCTTTTAACATGTCCCCAACATACTAACCCATTGAAGATTCGGTTTGGAAATTATAACACTGAACAAAATTAAGTTAAATTACGAGGAAGTAGGAAAGTGATCAATAAATAAAATGTTGTTAACGTTATGAGTGTACTTGACAGTTTGAGGTTTTGACACGAGCTGCAGTAACGAGTAACATCACCGCGCTAGGACTACTGATAGGTACTACAAACGTTGCCTTCCTCGAGATGCGGTACGCGTGGGTTCCAGTATTTCTGACAATGTGTAGTTCTGGCTAAGGTGCGTTCCTTGCGTGCCGTCCTGGCTGTGCTACATTCCATCAGGAGACTCATCAGGTATTTCCAGCTCAACAGGACACACTCGTGGATAACAGATAACAACAAGAGCAGGAGACGCTGAATGTTGAGCGACACAGATACGCGATTGGGCAGGCGTGTCGATGTGCGTTCAGACGATGCTTATAATTGTTCCGTTCCCGAAATTCAGCACCAAATTAACTATATTAAATACGACAGGTGATACAGCGATGGTGTTTGCCGTTGTTCTGTTGCACAACGCATAGTATCAGTCTCTTTGTTTATTACTGTAGCAACTGTGCCTTTCTATCCTAAGCTATGATGTGTGGTTATAATGTTAAGATTTTGTAATGCGTTTTAGCAGACTGGAAGGTGACCATTATCGTTGTTTGATGGTGACTGACTGAGGAGCAAGGTTGTGTGTCCTCGCTGAGTGTTCAACATAACAAATTGTTGAAATAATTTAAGGGAAGAGCGAGGACGCATGAAGGTCATGGTTGCATTAAGCAGATTGTATCTTTCTCTTTGTTGAAAAATGTAAAAAGAAGAAAAAAAAACCCACGATAAAAGTTCTTTGTAGCATTTCCTGATTTCACAAATAAATTACGGTGGCGCGCAAAATACATGTATTATTCCATGTTTTGATTCATTTGTGTTGCGAAATTGTGATGGTGAGTGTACGCTCGTGTGCTGAACAACACTATTTGTACACAGCTCATGACTGTCACTATGGAGGCGCACCAGGGGAGAGCCACACCATGTTTACGTTTATCCTGTTTGTAAATAATCCGATTAAACTTATTACAAAAATTTATAAACCGGTTGGGTTTTTGTCATGGCTTCATTGATATGCTTTAATGCCTGACATGGTATTCTTGCAACGAGGAACAAAGATAACATGAACGTAATGTCATTGCAAAAACAGCTTTGTTATCGTTCCAGCATGAAAATCAATGTAACATAAAACAAGCTTCTCGTTATTTGTGGGACATGACACGACAAGGATCCGATGACTGGGAGCGATGTGATGACTGATTCGTTGTGTGTGTGTTTCTCTTCTCTCTCTCTCTCTCTCTCTCTCTCTCTCTCTCTCTCTCTCTCTCTCTCTCTCTCTCTCTCTCTCTCTCTCTCTCTCGCTCTATCTCTCTTTCTCCCTCTCTCTCATTACAATGCCTCCCTTGTCCACACACCACCTGTGCAAGTTGCCGAAGCAGATATGGAAATGTATAACAATACCTCGCGTAATACTAACCAGTGTAAACCGTAATATTCAGAGATTTCCTGCCAGGTGCAAACAGAGTAACAAGCACCAAAACGAAGGCTTACAGGACGCAAGAATTCATGGCAAGC
>JAPQNM010000005.1:17714381-17731881 GCA_029783475.1 Metacarcinus magister | reverse complement strand
CCTATACACAGTTCTATTTAATTTTTAGATCAATATTACACGTCATTGTATGGCAACCCATTCTTTACAACCAGCCTTAACATTATTAAACCTTCGTGCACCAATGTACTTATAAATGAGAAGATAATTTGTGTGGTAAACAATGAGAACCAAGTAGCCTCGTTCTCTAAAATCATGATTCAAAATACTACTGAAAAGAACATCAAGGAAGAGGAGTTTGTTTTTATTTTGTTATGCGTTCACCTTTGAGCCCAACACTGGATGACGCTTCCCTTTGTTTGCCTGAACACAATCACTCAAAACAACACCATTATAAATTCAAGCCTCTGATGCTGATGAATTATCTTTACTGTGTGTTGAAGGAGAAACGGTACATTGTGGGCTTCAAGAAATATATGCATTTTCTTAATGATTGAAGAGGAGGAGGAGGTTGGCAAAGGACTACATAAGTAAATTAAGTAAAAAATAACATGAATGGTCTTTCCTGAAAAACACAACAGGTGAGTTTGACAAATGGTACACCCACGTAGTCAATTCAGTTCCCGTTGCACCTTTATACTCGGCTTGCAAAGAAGGTCAAGTCATAGAAAAGCAGAAAAACATGCAGAAGGCAGATCTTATCAATGGTGGGAACAACAAAACATGTATAATCAGCTATCTCTTGAATATGTGAAGTGGAAAAATACTAAGAAGTGTAAAGCCTTTCACCGTAATGCCGCCGCGGGTTAAAGACATTCAAGCATTACAGGATATTTACATATACTTAGAAAAACACGGATTATATCTTTATAAGTCAACAAAAGGGTTTCTTGTCATGATTTTGTCGTTTGAGGGATTATCTTACTTTATTATGTGAGTTTAAGACCTTAAGTTGCTATATTAAGCTTCCTTTGTAGATGTAATACGTATTTCTTTAAAAATTTTATTTTTTCTCACTTTTGGAAAATCAGAGTAGGTTACATTTAGTCTACTCAATTTTGTGTCTGTTTAGCAATATATATATATATATATATATATATATATATATATATATATATATATATATATATATATATATATATGCGCCTCAGTGGTGCAGATGCGCCTCAGTGGTGCAGTGGTTAGCACGTCTGACTACAAATTCGCTGGTCCGAGTTCGATCCCAGACGAAGGCAGGCGGCGCACAGCTCACCCAGCTGTACATTCTTCCAAACGGATTGTTAGATAAATGGGTACCTGGGGAAATCTTGGGAAGATAAATTGTGGGAAGTTGGATGTCACAGTGACCCTGTGTCCCGGCGTAACGGATTAATTTCCACCACAGGCTCAAAGGCCAATGCAACGGGAGATGAATATCTGCAGCTACGCGCAGCTATAGCATGTGCCCCAACTTTATCTTTATCTTATAAGAGTTTATTTTCATATGAATAAAATAAACAATTCATGAGACAAACTTGTTGAACACAACTTCAAAATGATTTCCCATTTCATATGTTTGATTGACTTTAAAGTGGAGGAGAAGCACATAAATATCTTTGTTTCTAAAAAAAAGAAAAAGAAAATGTTGACAACTATTTTTATAAAGACAGACTGGCAATGGCGCGTATTCGCAGTGATGGACGTGTGATATTGTGTTCCATTTTACTTTGTCTGCAAACAGTATGAGTACAGGCGGATGCAGACACTTCTTGCAACACAAGTAATGAACAATGTGTGTGTGTGTGTGTGTGTGTGTGTGTGTGTGTGTGTGTGTGTGTGTGTGTGTGTGTGTGTGTGTGTGTGTGTGTGTGTGTGTGTGTGTGTGTGTGTGTGTGTGTGTCTATTTTCACATTTGTGTGTGTTTGTGTGTATTCGTTGTAAAATATATCAACAATTCACTACTTTATTTTATAAGAGTTTGTCTGGCCATCTTTCTGTTCGTCCATTTGTATGCAACTCACCATTTCTTTCATCTTCAATGCAATCCATGCAAATGTATCGCTGGCATTATATTTCACATTCTTCCCTCCTCTTTTACAACCAGTCGTTCCTCATATGAAAATTTGTTGCCTGTAATATGTTTGGAGTGCAACAAGGCGCTCCCATTCTTGTCATTTCCATAGGATATCACATAAACGGAATCATGCATTAAATTACAGTTGTCATTAATCTATGGGAGTAAAAACAATCACATCACCCTTTCATTACCTCTCTATACGCTTATACAGAGTCGACACAGTGTATTTAATGGAGTGTTAATCGTTCACCCTGCCAGCCCAGCCTCCGTGCACCAGCCTGGCCTCTGCTCAGTGCTGGGTCATCATGAAGGGTTTAGAGGCCCAGCCAAGCCCTCAGGCCGCCCCTCGCCTACCACTCAGAAACGTGAAGGTGTGTGAAACCTTAATTACTGATGCTGCTGGCGAGGAATGCAAAGGAGAACACATAGTTATTCCGACATGGCGGTACTCAATATTAGAAGGATCAGAAAACCATGAGGGTAGTGTGAGGGTCTAAAGGGAGTGTGAGAGTTGATGGAAGTGTGAGGTTCGAGGGGAGTGTGAGGGCTGAGGGGAGTGTAAGGACTAGGAGTAGTGTTTATTTATATTGCAAGAGGGAAGCGTGTATTTTGAAAATTTGAAACACCTATAAAATTATTGCTTTCTTCTTACAAGGCATTTGAATTTTCTACTTCATCATTTTCCTCTTTCTTTCTATCTTCTCCTCTTCATCATCATCAAAAGAAGGAAGGAATATACGTGAATGTAAATTGTGGATAAGTTTCAAATGAGGGAAATTGTGAGAGAAATGTGTTTTTTTCTGTTTCCTTAGACGCAATACTGAATGGCAGAGATGGAAGGCAAGGTTTGGTGGGTTTAAGGGAGAGGAATCAAGAATTTCGCGAGAGAATGCGTGCGAGGGAAGAGGGCAGCTCAGTGGTTCACAAACTTTTTAACAAGGCGCTCTATTCTGGCTTCTGCAAAGTTTTCATGTTCTCATCCTCATTTTCTCATTTAAATAAAAGAGGCATTTTTAGACTCAATGTTTTAGTATTGTTGGCAAATGAGGCGCTGGTGATGAATTCTCTTTACAGACGTAGTACTAGGTGTAAATAAAGAAATAAAGAAAATGCAGGCTGAGAGAGAGAGAGAGAGAGAGAGAGAGAGAGAGAGAGAGAGAGAGAGAGAGAGAGAGAGAGAGAGAGAGAGAGAGAGAGAGAGAGAGAGAGAGAGAGAGAGAGAGAGAGATAATTGATTTCAGCAGATGATTTCAAGACTCCTATATATTGACCACATTCCTCTTCCTCCCCACCACACCACCTACCTTCCCTTCGGTGGTGTGGCTATTATCAAGAAGAAGGAAGGAGGGAAGGAGAATAAACTTGTGGTTGATGAGAAGGATAATAGTTAGAGGAGATGCATTATGTTCTCGGAGCGAAAGGGGTGAGGAGGAAGACTTCTGAGAATCGCTAAAGGAACGTTTCAATATTTAAGAGAAGTTAGAGGGAGGGGAAGAGTGATTGTGATGCAAAACTTGAATCTATGGGCAAGGAAACAATGACAGATTTCCAATATATTCTTTGTGTGAAATACCGGAGGGAATGAACGTATAGATTAGTTAGCAAGGAATATTTAGTGTGTGTGTGTGGTGTGTGTGTATGTGTGTGGGTGTGGGGGGGGTTGGATAAAATAAAATAATAAAAGACGAATGGCTGATGAATGCGAATAAATAAAAACAAAACAAAAGGCAGAACCACTTCATAATTGCAATTGGATAGTGTCATGAAAGAAAAAAAATCTATAGAAAAATAAAGTTTAAAAAAGTTATAAGATTGGCAAATTAGATGATAAGGAATATAAGAGAAGATAAGTAAGTAAGTAAAGAAAGAGTAAGAGAAGAGTTTAGTTTAGTTAAGGTGGAGGAAAGTGAAAAGAAAGAAGTGGAAGAGGCGTGAAAAGTATTTGAGGATATAAACTTTAGCTGTCAGGATAAAAAAAAATAATGGTCATGGAATTGGAGATGGAAGAAGAAGAAGAAAATATAGAAAATTATGTGAAATGAAAAAGTAAAGCAAATATAAGAGACAGAGAAGTAAAAGTGGAGATTTTTATGGTGGCGTGAATTGAATCATTATTAAAGGTAAAATAAGAACGTAATATGGATGTCAGTAGGATTATAAACCAGAAATATACAAACACTAAATTATAAATATACACTGAAAAACGAGATGTGTGAGAAAAGAACCTCAGATAAAACATTGATAGTGGACTGAATTATTAGACATTGGATACAATGTGATAGAGCGAGTAAATAGAAACAAATGAGTGTGATAGAGCGAGTAAATAAAAAATGAATATATTGATGAATGACCTTTTACCAGCCTCGTAGAAAATATAAAGTGGAGAATAAGCATGTTTAGAATGAGCTCACTCGTGCAGTAGGATTAACAAAGAAAGGAGTGGTCGTATGAGGTGGTTATATGGGGTGGTAGGTTAGATTATACATAAACGTGTGTTAATTATAGAATGCAGGCGCTACACTTACAGAAAACGTATAGTATGCAAACATAAGAGGAATAGAAAACCGTATGTAGGAATGATGGAACTGAAACACTGCTGGCTATAAAGAGGGAGGTTTAGGAGAGGACACAGACTGTTTGTATCGATCAGGCGCTGGGATTTAAGGCGCTGTGTGTAAGATTTCGTGCCAAAGGAAAAATTTATGTGTCGTTTATGGACCTAAATAATGTATATTACTAGACAAATAAATCAGACGAGTGTATCTGGGGTATCGAAGGCATAAACTGAAAGAACGTATATATGTTTTTACAAGACGAGCTGGTTATGTGTGGATATTGCGTAGGTAGAGAGGAATAAAGGGCGAGGGTCGTTGTGTTTTCCAGTAGCTAAATATTAGTCGACAACATGCATGCAGGACGTCACCATTGTGTTAAAACTTCGTGGGCACTGATGATATAAGGTGAGGACCAGGTGGTGGGTAAGTACGGAATATATTATAGTATGGGGGAAAAAAAATGTACGGCAAGTTGATATTAGTTTGTGAATGACCGAACCCCATGCAGAGTGAATATAGATAGGTACGTAGGAAGGAAAAGCTGCACCATACCATTATTCAGAATTCAGAAACGTGTGGTGTGGGAGAGAATGAAAAGCTGGAGGTGAAGGTGAAAGTGAATATGACAAAGAGTAAATTGACGGAGAGGAGGGTCGTAAAAGATGAAGGTTCAGCACGTAGTGAGACAGTCGCGTCGTAAATGCTGAAACACTTTTACTGGTAGTGGAAGTTTCTTTATTTGGGTGAAGGTATTGCTGACGCTTGATCCCTGGAGGCTGAGGCGGAGAAGGAGGACGAGGAGGAGGAGGAGGAGGAGGAGGAGGAGGAGGAGGAGCAACAGCAGGAGGTGGTGAGGAGGAGGTGGTGGTGTCGGTAAAGGGAGAGATCAAAGGTTCTGTGTGCTTGAAGAAGGAGACTTGAGACGAGAAGGGGATGTCAGTGGAAGCAAAAATAGTAATGTTTGTAAGGACTGTGGCGCCATCTGTTATGCATGGTGTGAATCACGTCCACTACATGTTAGGTGAGAAGAGTTGATGTAGAGGAAATAATGTACTTAATGTGGTTATGTAAAAGATAAATAGACGATAATGTTATGTGGTGAATCAATACTTAAAAAATAGAGGAAAAATAAATGTTTAAGCAGAAGCATTACAGATGATGGAAAATCCTAGAAAAATGGAAAGATAATGTTCAGGAAGTAGTGGATCGCGGCGAGGTAAATGTTTATAAGTTGAAAGCCGTGTTTTGGGATAAAGTGACTTGATTTATAGCGGGCGATACAGTTGATATTGGTTATTGGAAACGTTACGAAGCGGCCCCGCTATACACACCAATGGATGCCTTGTTACAAAATGGAAAAGTTTTAAACTACCAGATGATTTGATCCATTTATCTGTTTTTTTATTTTTAACATACAGGTAAAAAGTAACAAGACAAAAAAAAAGAAAAGCTTACATTGACGGTCCAAAAAAGTGTATCTAGAGAAAGAATTGAAAAGGTTTGACTTACTTAGTTATGGAAGGCATTATACTTCTCTCTTAAAAATAGTCAAACCGTGAGAATGTGGGGGACAAAAAATAGGCAGAGAGTTCCCGAGTTTACCAGTGAAAAATATGAAAGAGTGAAGATGGCGGTTAACTCTTGGATTAGTGAGGTGGACAAAAAAGGGATGAGAAAAAGTAGGGAGAGGAATGCAGTTATCATGTTCAGAAAATAAATAACCATGAAAATAACGGTAGAAGACAGGAAGAGATTCAACATTGCGGGTGAGTGTGAGAGATTAATGACACTCAGTTAAAGGCAGGAAGGGAATCGATGAGACAAAAAGCTTAACACTCCACACAAAACTATTTAACCTAACCTAATCTAACCTAACAACTGTCTGAGTGCAACCCCTCCTCCCCCCCCCATTACATAAGAGGTGTATTCTATAAAAAGGATGAAAAAGGCCTCTGTATAAAATTAGCATCAGGGAGGAAGAGAAAAAATATGGTGGTGACGATACAGAACACCCAATTTCATGAAAGCTGTTCCTGTTTTTTTTGTACGTACGCATGTATGTATGTATATATATATGTATGTATGTATGTATGTATGTATGTATGAATATATGTATGTATGTATGTATATATTCCGAATTTAGCTTCCAAGTTAATTGATTACCTGGCGGAGCGCGCGGCAACGTATTATTCAGGTAGGGAAGGAAGGGGAGGCAAGGGAGGGAGGGAGGTAGAAGGGGAGGGAGGGAGGGAGGGGAAGAAGGTGGATGAAAGAGTGATGGAGGGTGAATGAAGCGTGAGCGACGGGTGAGAAGGTGAACGAAACGAGAAGAAAAGAGAGGTGGAGCGCTGAATGAGAAATAAAAAAAAAAAAAGGTGAGTGAAGAGAGGTGAAAGAAACTTAATGATGAAAAAAAAAAATGTCTATTTATATATATTTGACGATGTAATTAATTATTGATGTTACTCCCACCAAGAAGATTTACCTGCCCATCAATCAACCCCACCTGTCTTCTGCTCTTCCTCTCCGTCTATCTATCTCCCTCCTCCTCCTCCTCCTCCTCCTCCTCCTCCTCCTCCTCCTCCTCCTCCTCCTCCTCCTCTTCTTCTTTCTTCCTTCCTCTTAGTATCACGTTCTCCACGCACTCAGGATAAAATTTCTTTCAATGAAAACTTCTTTTCTATTTTTCCTCCTCTTCATCCTCTTTTATTGCTCCTTCTCCTCCTGCTCCTCCTCTTCTTCCTTCTCTTCCTCCTCTTTTATTCTACCACTACCACCACCACCACACCTCCTCCTCCTCCTCCTCCTTTCAATCACAAAAAAGTAATTAAACAACTGAAAAGCGAGAAACAACAACAACAACAACAACAACAACAACAAAGATAACAGAATTCTACAAAGCTGATTCCAACATTTATGGACCAAATCCTACGAAGACAGGCCACAGCTTCTCGATCTCAGTGCATAGAAAACGACGTGTAAACATGATAGAGGTCTTAAGGATTCCTAATAAGTTTGACACCGACTACTATTATAAGTTTTCTTTTGTTTTTTTGTCCTCAGATCCGATGTAGTGATGAGGAAATGACGGTATGTAGATAAAAGGGAAAATATTGTATCATTGCAAGAAAATCGTAGGTACTAGTCATTTGTTTTCCTTTCATAACGATAAGGTATGATGTGATCTGTCATTCATTATATTATTCATCTGACTCTTGCTAACTATATAACAGGGTGGGGTGGGTGGGGAGAGGCCTTCTTGCTTTTTTTCCCCCTATATTCTAATTAGTTGTGAGAATCTATAAAGCTGAATATTTAACTCTAGGAAATAACAAACTAAATATATTCCAATTCACTTTCTGTTGTTGCCTTCTGTTCAACTCTCCTCCTCCTGCTCCTCCTCCTCCTCCTCCTCCTCCTCCTCCTCCTCCTCCTCCTCCTCCTCCTCCTCCTCCTCAAACTCCTCTCCTTCATCTATTCCTTTGACACATCCCTCCTCCTCCTCCTCCTTCATCACTTTCTCCTCCTGTTCCTCTTTCTCATTCTTCTTCCCATCCTCCTTCCCGTCCCCTTTGGCCCTTTTCTCTCTCCTCCCTCAAGAACTGGCAACTGGAGGTGATGTAAAAACAAAACCTGAATCTGAGTAAGTTTCCCATGAAAAAGATGCACTCCACTTTCCTTCGAGTCGGCGAGTGTTTGCATTGGGTTCGTATTTTCCCAGTGTGTGTTTTCGCAAGTGAATACACGAAAAAATCAAGCCCAAATAAGGAGAAAGAGAGAGCGAGGGAAAGAATGAGAAAGAGAGTGAGAGAGATAGAGTTAGAGAGAGAAAGAAAGAGAAAGAGAAAGAGAGCAATTTTTCGGATTCCAGTCGTGCACCGTCTTCTCTTAAAGTGATTTTCTCATGCATGTGATTGTGCAAAATTTTATCTTTATCTTTTTTTATTATTTTTTTTTTTGAATAAGGTAGTTTTTTCGATGTCAGTCTCATATTTTTTTTTATCTTTATTTGATTTTGTCTCTCTCTCTCTCTCTCTCTCTCTCTCTCTCTCTCTCTCTCTCTCTCTCTCTCTCTCTCTCTCTCTCTCTCTCTCTCTCTCTCTCTCTCTCTCTCTCTTTAGTTCTCGGTACCCCATTCTTCTCCCCTCCACTTCACACTCTTCTTGCTAACCCTCACCGTCTTGCGCCCTCCTCCTCCTCCTCCTCCTCCTCCTCCTCTTTCCTCTTCTTCTTCCCCTCCTCTTCTCCTAGCACACCTCTCTCTATATTACTACCAATACATCTTGACAGCATCTTCCCCTAAAATTTACCTGCCCTCTCTTGCATATCTCACACCTCCTCTAAGCACACCATCCTTCTCCTCCTCCTCCTCCTCCTCCTCCTCCTCTTCCTCCTCCTCCTCCTCCATCTCCTCCTTAAAAGTACACTGTCTATAATTTCACTCGTATGTCTTGCTTATTCTTTTAATACTTTTTCTCTTTTTCAGCGTGACCTCTCTAAATTCGGAGCCACTATCGCTCTTTCACCACTCCCGTTTACTCTTCTTAACATTATTTTTTTCCCTTCCCTCCCTCCCTCTCTCTCTCCTCCTCCTCCTCCTCCTCCTCCTCCTCCTCCTCTACTCCATCTCACCTTTCAACAATTACCTTAAATGGATTTCAGGATTTGGCATTGTGGTTCTTTCTTGATGTCTTCACTTCCTCCTCCTTTTCCTCCTCCTCCTCCTCCTCCTCCTCCTCCTCCTCCTCCTCCTCCTCCTCCTCCTCCTCCTCTTCCTCCTCCTCCTCTTCACCTATAACCCTCCCTTCATCAATAAATTCTCAGAGCCTCTCCGTCTTTCCCTAACCACGCCCACCCACTCCACAACACTCCCCATCTCCCCTCTCCCCTCCCCTTCCCTTCCCCTCCCCTCCCACCATCATCTCCATAACCCTTATTCCTTCCCCTCCCTCCTTCCTCCTTCCTCCCTCCTCCCTCCTCCCTCCTCCCTCGCTTCATCACTCCACCAATCTCTCCAGCTCTCTCCTCCCCTTCTATTCTCCAGCAACACCACAATCTCTCTCTCTCTCTCTCTCTCTCTCTCTCTCTCTCTCTCTCTCTCTCTCTCTCTCTCTCTCTCTCTCTCTCTCTCTCTCTCTCTCTCTCTCTCTCTCTCTCTCCTCCAATCTCGCTTTACCACTCCGATGGATCTTCTCAGCCTCCACTTTCTTTTTCTTCCTCTTCCTCTTCCTCTTCCTTCTCTTCCTTCTCCTCCTTCTCCTCCTCCTCCACCCTCAGGAGACATGTGGAGGTGGAATATCAAGAGAAAGGAGGTATTGGTATATTTGTCAAGCCCAGACACTGCGCCTCCTCCTCCTCCTCCTCCTCCTCCTCCTCCTCCTCCTCCTCCTCCTCCTCCTCCTCCTCCTCCTCCTCCTCCTCCAAATATGCACAAGATAGTCACCTACTGAATTTCTCGTCATTTTTGGAAAGGTGTTGAAGAAGGGTCGTTAAGGTAATAAGTTTTCTATATAAAGTACTTTTTTTTTTCTTTCTCTCTGGTAGTTCAAGTTTGTCATAATCGAATAATTTTTTTTACCAGAAATTTAATACGCCAATGTTTTCTTTAGTTAAAGTTTGTCATCATTTAATCATTCTCACTAGAAATTTAATGTACCAAAGTTGTTTTTTTTTCCTTCTAAAATGAAAAAAAGATGAAAAAAAAAAAATCTACACTGTTGGGTATTTTCTTCTCTATTTTCCAGCCTACGTATATATATTTTTTTCTTTCTTTCCAAGCCTACTCTCTCTTTCCATGGTAGTAGTAAAGACCTGTAGGATAGCGTAGCATACTAAAACAGCTAACTTAGTTATATACCAGCTGGGTGTATGTTACCTCCAACTCAAGCATTCTTCCTTGCCTTCCTTCCTTCTCGTCCTCAGTATTCCCTTTCCTGTTCTTTCTCTTGATTTCAATTTAATCTGGGGTTTGGTGCGGTCTTGCAGTGGTGTGTGTGTGTGTGTGTGTGTGTGTGTGTGTGTGTGTGTGTGTGTGTGTGTGTGTGTGTGTGTGTGTGTGTGTGTGTGTGTGTGTGCGCTTCGCCTTAATACAGCGTTGCATTGTTTTCCCTGATAGATGTTACTTCAATTTCACGCACTTCGCCTCTTCCCTCCATTATTCTCTCCTATTTTCTCTCCTATCTTCTTTTGCACTCTTTTTCCTGCTGCTCTTCCTCTTCCTCTTCCTCTTGCTCTTCCACCTTACGCTTCTTCCTACTTCGAAAAGGTAACACAAATTCCCACCCCCCCAAAAAAAGTCACTATACACACACACACACACACACACACACACACACACACACACACACACACACACACACACAGAGTGAGTTATCAGTTCTCCAGCTCCTCGCTAACCCAAGCTTAACTAACAAAACTAATTAAGTAACTTTTCTACCTCTTACCAACACAACTCACTCTCTCTCTCTCTATTTCTCTTTCAGTTAGTTAGTCAATCAGGACATCAATCTCCCTCCCCCTTTCTCTCACTGTCTCTCTGCCTCACTCCTCCTCCTCCTCCTCCTCCTCCTCCTCCTCCTCCTCCTCCTCCTCCTCCTCCTCCTCCTCCTCCTCTTCTCTTCTCAACACAAATAAAAGGGAATTCAAAATGCTTCAATAAAGTAATATATAAGATGAAAAAAAAACACACCGGATTTGCTCTTTAATTCCAGCACTGATGAAAATGTCAAGTGGAAAATAAAAGTTGACGAAGGATTAGGAACAGAAACAAAGAAGAAGTGAAAAGGAGGAGGAGGAGGAGGAGGAGGAGGAGGAGGAGGAGGAGGAGGAGGAGGAGGAGGAGGAGGAGGAGGAGGAGGAGGAGGAAGAGGAGGAGGAAGATTGGGGGAGGAAAAAAAGAAGTAGAAGAGAATAGACAAGATTTCTCTCCCTTAAGACACCACCACCACCACCACCAACAACAACAACAACGCCACCACCACCACCACCACCACCACCACCACCACCACCACCAGTAACCTTTTGCAGACACACTGTGGGGGTTGAGGGGTTGAGGAAAAGCGACAAAAGAGCATCGCATTCCTAAAAGAGGACAAACTCGCGTCAATCTTGCTACCAAAGAGTTTAAATCAGATACAATAAAGTTACCGAGAGAATGTTTCCTCTACGCATTATTTACCACGATGCTTTCTGGAGGAAGAGGAAGAGGAAGAGGAGGAGGAGGAGGAGGAGGAGGAGGAGGAGAAGGAAGAAGAGAACAAAAGAAGCATTGGATATATGAGGCAAACAAGAGGATATATACGTCCGCAAGAAGAGAGAGAGAGAGAGAGAGAGAGAGAGAGAGAGAGAGAGAGAGAGAGAGAGAGAGAGAGAGAGAGAGAGAGAGAGAGAGAGAGAGAGAGAAAAAAAAAAAGACAACAGGGAAAATTTGCAATGGAGTATGAAGAAGGAAAAGAATTATGGCGGAAGGAAAGGAAAATATTAGAAATGACAACATGAGAAGGAAAGGAGGCGTGGTAAGAGAGATAAGAGCATGGTCAATAAGAAAAGGAGGAGGAGGAGGATGAGGAGGAGGAGGAGGAGGAGGAGGAGGAGGAGGAGGAGGAGGAGGAGGAGGAGGAGGAGGAGGAGGGAGAACATATATGGGTAGGTAATTGCGTTTCTTCAAAGGCTTTTTTCTCATTATTTCTGCATGGAGTGGGTTACCTTCTCTCTCTCTCTCTCTCTCTCTCTCTCTCTCTCTCTCTCTCTCTCTCTCTCTCTCTCTCTCTCTCTCTCTCTCTCTCTCTCTCTCCTACAGTAATAAGGTCTAACACATCTATTCCCCTTTTTCTTCCCTCCTCCTCCTCCTCCTCCTCCTCCTCCTCCTCCTCCTCTTCCTCTTCCTCCTCTTCTTTCTTTAACCTCTTCCCGTCCACAACATCAATCTCCTCTACCTTATGTAACACTTCTCTCTTCACTTCACTTCTCTTCTCATTACCATCTCCCGCCCTGCCTTGTAATCAGTCCACCCTACCTCCACCCCTCACCGTTTTCTTTATGTCCTTGTGGTGTACTGCACTACCTCCTCCCACACTCCACTCTCTAACCTCACACCCACCACCCCCCAATCCTTCTCTCCTCCCTTCCCTTCCCCTGGTTTCCGTCGGTGTGAGAGGAAAAAATGACATCAAATAGGAATTCTCAGCAATTTCAAGGATTATACGTGCAGTGATATATTTTTTTTTCTATATATATAATTCTGGTTAGGTTGGACATTAATTAATCATACAGGTATTTCATTATGAGGTAAGGTGTGTGTGTGTGTGTGTGTGTGTGTGTGTGTGTGTGTGTGTGTGTGTGTGTGTGTGTGTGTGTGTATTCATAGTCTCTTGTTCCTCAGTCATCTCCCATCAGAATATCCTCTCACTATGGCTATGCACTCACTCGTTCGAATCCCCTTACCCCTTTAACCATCATGAATCTCTCTCTCTCTCTCTCTCTCTCTCTCTCTCTCTCTCTCTCTCTCTCTCTCTCTCTCTCTCTCTCTCTCTCTCTCTCTCTCTCTCTCTCTCTCTCTCTCTCGGACGTTTTGAAATACATTATGCTAGTAAGAAGTAAAACAATAGATAGATAAATGAATGAAAATCGTGTTGCTGCTCTTCCTTTTCCCTTGATCTTATTACGTGTTGTGAGGTTTGACAATATGATTCATCCTTGTATGCTGAGTCCAGGATTTGTCTTTTCCTTTTGCTTCTCTCTTTTTTCATCTTATATCTCTCCCCTTCCTCCATCTGGCTTTTTTTCTCTCTCTTCACTAATCTTTTTTCTCTTTTTATCATCTTCACTGTATGCTACCTGTTCAAACTTTTGCTTATATAAAAAAATATACTTTCTTCAATAACACATTTCAACAACAACAACAACTTAAAGTATAATTCTTTTTTTTTATCATTATCTAAAAAATAAATTAATGTGGTAACCTTCCATATCTTGTATTTATTTCCCTTGATTTGCTGCATTAACCTGTTAGTATAAATATATCAAAGTTCACCAGTCTATTGCCAGTCTGATTCCAGTCTGCAATGCTTCCCAGTTCACATCTTTACAACTAAAATCAACAGTTTATGACAGTTTGTGTATTTAGTCTTTCAACAGTCAGTGGTTTTAAGGGTTTTTTCCGAATCAGTTACAGTGTCAGCGATGTGGTCAGCTTTAGCATTGACACACAGACACACACACACACACACACACACACACACACACACACACACACACACACACACACACACACACACACACACAACTTTAATTCTGTAGTGAGTTGTGTAGTTTTATTTGCGTTCTGTTGGTACGGCTGCCACATTTTCCTCCTACACATGACATCGGTGAGGTGAATTCTTTGCCCAGTGAATCACAAAAAAATAAAAAATAAAAAATAAAAAATTATGTTTCCACCGCAAAAAGACTAATGAGGTAGAGGAATTCAATTTATCTTATTTATGAGATAATTTTTTTTCTTCTTCAACTTCGTCAGCTGGTGAAGGCTGTTGCTGTTGTTGTGATGGTAAGAGACGAGATAATTTGATGCTGTTTGATTTTTGTATATATATATATATTTTTTTTCTATTTCAAAGCAGCATTCACCGATTTTATTTAAACAATTATTACAACCACTGTGATTCCTACTTATGCTGTTATTGCTGGTGATACTACTACTACTACTATTACTATAACTACTACCACTACTACTACTACTATTACTATAACTACTACCACTACTACTATTACTACCATGGAACCCCTCGCTTATCTCGCAGGTCCAGAAAATAAATACTAATATATATGCAAAGCTGGTTAGATGACTGTCGAGAATCAGAACTAAGATATAAATAAGTAAGAAGTAGGTAAGAACTCCCCTTAGCCATACATGAGTGACAAGAGGCCCCAGGAGACGTTAGCACAGAAGTGAATGTTTTGAAAGACACAAGAAAGAAGGTTCACAGTGACTTACTCTATTCATTGCTTAACACACACACACACACACCATGAGAGGCTCCTTAAAACAGGGTGTAATGCATGAATACTATCGCTGCATTGTAAATTAGTCACAAATAAAAAACGGATGGAAATAAAAACTGTTCTCCAAGACTTTGAATACTAACGAAACCTTCAGACAAGAGTCAACTTAAGGACTAGCCAACATTTATAAGGAGGTACTCAAGTATACACAACCAGATACTCGAGGCAGAAACAGAATACAGTGAACTCTCATGTTTAAGAACCTATTTTTTCTAACTTAAGTCTAACAAAGCGTAATCTCAACTCATCATTATGCAAACTACACATTATTATCCATATCCTTTTACTTCAGATTTTCTAAACAAATAATACAACACTATTAATATAACGAAGAAAATCTACATGGAAAAGGAGAGGCAAGAAATTATATCACAAAAAATTATTTCCAACATACCTTTGGAGAATATTTAGAAAAAAAAACTTAGCTGAGAGTATAAAGAATTAATATTAACACAGGATGCTAAAGCCATTTGCATACATCATCTTCATCTCGGAAACTACAAAGGAATCGCAAAATATGTTCATTAACCTGGACAGACAGAGTGTATTTAAGTAGATCATGTAATTAAAGGGAAGGGAAAAAAAAAGTCATGTTGGGTAACGTCATTAACACTGATTAAAGAAAATTTGGAAGTTGATGGATATAATTACTTCGTTCGGAGCTAAATCAAATAAGACTCATGAGAATTATATCAAAACATGCATCAATAGTGAATGCATTTGGTAAGCATTGACATACAGCGCAAAGTTTTATATCCAACATAACGTTCACACAGACATGACCAACGAGTGAAAAAAAAAAATGAAAACCAATGAAAACAAGAGATACTAACTTCAGAACGGAACAAAAAGCAAAAATAAAAACTGACAGAGTTGAAAAATAAAATCGATACAGATGAACAAGGATAAAACACCAAAAACCTTAAGACAATATACAATAAGTAAAAACCAAAGCTCAAAAAAACAAGATAATAGATAATAGATGAAGTAAATAATAAAAAAAAAAACCCTGCACCTTATGATATATTTGTAGAAAGAAAACCAATGTAACGCCGTGTGACAAGGTAGAAAAAGGCCTTTATCTAACCATGGATTTGTAATGACTGATAATGATGATGATGATGATGATGATGATGATGATGATGATGATGATGATGATGATGATGATGGGGCGAATGGGTGTGACTGGTGATCAATGGTGACTGGAATAATGGGTGGTAGGTAATGTGTGATGGTGAAAATGATGGTGAAAATGTGACCAGTTGTGATAGTGAAGTGATAGATGGTGATTGGTGGTGATAATAAGGAGTGATGAGAGATTGGGTAAGTGATGGGGGTGGTGATGGGGGGTGATGGGGGGTGATGGGGGTGATGGGGATGATGGGGGGGTGATGGGGTGAATATAATAATGCCAGTGGATATTCTGAGGTTATGCTGAATATAATGGTGTTCGTTTGTTCCATTCAATTAATTTTGGCGAAGCATTTGTCATAAAAAACTCATCACACACACACACACACACACACACACACACACACACACACACACACACACACACACACACACACACACACACACACACACACACACACACAGAGAGATAAGAAAGGTCCTAAACAAGCTACTCTACTTCGCAGCTCCTATTACAGCAACAAGACAAAATCTGAGGTGCAGTTTGGATATGCTGGGCGAATGGTTTCGGGGGTCATGGTTACCCAGCATGTCTATGTACAATTATCTCGTCATTTGAACCCTACATATACATATCTTTAGTAGTTTCTAGGCCCATCCCGAAGGGTAACACATGGTGATGAGGACTGATGGGTGATGATTGGGTGTGATGGGTTGTGATGGGGAAGAGGTGATGGGATTCATGGAAGTGGTGGTGACGATAACATCCTCAGCAGATTGGAGCTTTTAGTGATGAGTGGATGAGTGATGAAGGCCAGGAAGGCAGGAGCATCACACTTGGTACCCATTGGTTGTTTTGGTGCACCGAGGAAGGCCGCTACACCCCCCCCACCATCACCACTGGAGCGTTTGTTAACTAGGCCATCATGAGTTGTGATGACCAGGTAAAGGTAATGGACCACAAGCCTTAGGGAACAGGATACACAGCACAACACTAAATGAAACAGGAATGTGCTATGTTTGCGAGGTGACTCTGTTTTTTGTGTTTTGTTATTTTTACTATGGATGAGAAGTGAAAAAAAGTAAAAGACTAAGAGTGTTGAGGAACTTTATATGTTGGTCAGTTAGTCTACAATACTTATATCCATCATACACTTAAATGATCAAATGGAACAACCACAACACATGAACTTCAGAAGGCAGCTGAAGAAGTGGGTATTGCAGACAATATAACTGCAGTGGAAGCCGACTCTACAACCACACATACAAACACGCAGGACACAGAAGTGGTGCAATACATTCAAGTGAAGCACCCTTACGCCACTTGTTCAAGGCAGTCATTGATTCAACAAATAGTATAACGCAATGGCAAGGAACATATTTTGATGCATTCTTGTATTGGTGATGACGATCCTGTACTGAAGCCTGTGACAGAAGCCTGGACCTGTGTTGTCTGCATTATGGGTTACAGCTGCAGAAGAATGAACAAACCAAACGTAGGAAGAACAGCAATGGATTGACTGTATTCACTCACAATCTGTCATGGGTCACTATGTACACACACGCCATCCAAGACGTACACAAGACTAAAACCATTACTGGTACACATCAGGTTGCGACAATGACTGCCACCACCCAACACACCAAGATTGTCACCTCGTCTGGGACTCAAATCAATGCATATTAGGTTCACCCTCAAATGTCCTTCCCTGTCAGAGCAATCAAGCAAACTGATAATTAGACATCATTGTGATCGAAAGCATTTGTCGAGTTTCTTAAC
>JAPQNM010000005.1:17694381-17709381 GCA_029783475.1 Metacarcinus magister | reverse complement strand
ACATGGATGGATGTAATGATGATGAAGACGATGATAATAAATAATGATAACAATAACAATAGCACCAGCAACACCAACAACAACAACAACACCACCATACCATAACAACATTCACTTTCCATAGAACAAGACAGAGAGAAAAGGAAACTAACACAAAGAAAAAAGTATATATAAATGACTTGTAAATTAAAACAGCAGGTGTAAAAAAAAAAATGACTCGTAAATTAAAACAGCAGGTGTGAAAAAAATAAAATAAAGCTAACTCACGCTCATTAAAGACTGACACATCTCTGGGAAAAAAAAAGTGTGAGATGGTTTGCACGTAGCTTGTTAATTGTACAATGTTGCAGAGAGGCATATATTGCACTATTTTTTTTATATTTGTTTGCTCTCTCTCTCTCTCTCTCTCTCTCTCTCTCTCTCTCTCTCTCTCTCTCTCTCTCTCTCTCTCTCTCTCTCTCTCTCTCTCTCTCTCTCTCTCTCTGTCGGGTAAACTTGTGACATAATACATTATTGAAGCTCAATTCTTGGCACCAACCCGATGCTCTAAAATCGTTCTCCTCTTCCCTCTTCCACTTTCTCACTCTCCTTTTTTTTCTTTACCAGTCTTGCCTCCTTCCCCTCTCCTTCACTTGCCTTTCCTTCCCTTTCTTCCCTCTTCCTTCAAGCTTCCCCTTGAGAACGTGAGGCGAGGAAGGAGTATTTTTCAGTCCTAAATTTCGTTGACTCACTTTAACTAACCCCTCACACCTCCCCCCCCCCACCCCCTCCACACCTTTCCCTCACACCCCAAATCCTCCACCTCTTCTTTCCTCCTACTAACTCACCCTCCCGCCTTCTCATTCATCCTCCATCCCTCACAGACCACCCTCTCTCCTTCCCACCTCCTCAACTTCCCTCCCTCCCTCCAACCCCACACCCACCACCACCATCACCACCACTCCTCCTCCTCCTCCTCCTCCTCCTGCTGCTGCTGATTTATACCTCAAAATAATTCAGTCTTCAAGTTAAGTTTATTTATATTTTTCTTTGTTGTTGTTCCTGCCAGTTCCTTGCTTCTATTCTTCTGTAAATAAAGGTATTGGAGTTTATTTTATCTATATTGTTCTTTTTATTTTTTTTATTTTTGGTTACCTTTTATACCTGGCGGGCGGTTTTGCCAATATTTCCGATTTGAAACTTTAAATATGATGAAAACGTTCGTGAAGGGGAAACGTTTTTTTTTTTTTATGACAAAGTATTCCATTCTGAATGTTCCTTGGGGCGATTCTCTCTCTCTCTCTCTCTCTCTCTCTCTCTCTCTCTCTCTCTCTCTCTCTCTCTCTCTCTCTCTCTCTCTCTCTCTCTCTCTCTCTCTCTCTCTCTCTCTCTTTATCTCTATCTCTCTCGCTCTCTCCCCTGGTGAGAGGGAAGCGGTCTGGATGAAAAACGTGTCTGCAGATCAATGTTTTCCGAGATGATAAGCCCGTGACGGATGGTTTCATGTATTCTTTTCTTTTACCGAATTGAAAGGCTTGATGGAGCAAATTTTTTTTCATTTCAGTTAGTGGAGAAAAATCCTTCGTGATGGAGCAATATTTTCTTGAGACCTGTGAGGGTATAATACTTTAGCGAGAATACAGTTTGTTGCAATACAAATAATAATATAAACTATCCTTAAGGGGAGCTCATCTTCTTGTTTATTTATATATAGATTTATAGATATAGAAACCAGATGACTCTAATCCATTGTATTGTTTGGATGTTGGTTCATTTTCCATTGTTTTTATGAAGCAGGAAATGATGAAGTAGGTGTGATATATCAATCCAGATATGTGTTAAGCATGTGTCAACATTTTCATGAAATTTCCATGATTGGTTATGTTTGGTTAGGTTCAGTTATATGGCAGAAATAATATTACAAATAACTCGAAAACTATGAGGTTTACGTAGAACATCTACAGAACAGTAAAGCAGGAGCAGGAGTTACACGTTCCTTTGAGCCAGTGAACTTTGATTGATGTGGAAGTATAGACATAAGAATGGAGAAAATGGCATTAGTGTTTTCAACAAAACCTAGATTATATTTTCTCCAACAGATGGCTGTTATTCGAAAGATGATGACTGCGTCAGATAAACGTTGTGTGAATGTTTGCTGCAGGAAAAATATTTCCGAAGTAAATTGGTGAAAATTTTCGATCCACGAAATCAAAAATCCATCTCCGTCACAGACACGTGAAAAAACACTGGAATAAAAGCTGTACATCTCTCCAATTGCAATAAAATGTGTTGAGTAAGTTTTACTGTAACAGGAAATGTTTGTAAAATGGCTGTCAAAAATCAAGTTTCAGGATACAATGAGGTTTAACCAGTTCCATGAATTATTCAAGTGTAAAAAAAAGCTCGAAAGAACAATCAAAATGTTCGATAAACTACCTTTCCTCGCAGAAAAAAAGAAAAATAGGGTAAACTTGCATAAAATAAAAGAAAAAAACGGGACGATAACTCTCGAACAAGTAGACTTTGTCAAAAAGAATATTTTTCCTTCTTTTTGAGAAAGAAAACTTTAATGAAGGAAACAATTTGGGAGGGTGACTTTATTTTTTGACTCAGGTGTAGTGGGAGGTAAAAAGGAGGGGGAGGGGGAGGGGGAGGAGGAGGAGGAGGAGGAGGAGGAGGAGGAGGAGGAGGAGGAGGAGGAGGAGGAGGAGGAGGAGGAGAAAAAAAAGGAAGAAAGATAAAAAAACAAGAATAAAAAAACAAGTGCAATACTCGTAACGGATAAAAATGTAAAAAAAAGAAAAAAAGAAACATTAGAACAAGAAAAATAAGACACAGAACAAAAAAAAAGGAAAAAAAAATTACTGAGAGAGAGAGAGAGAGAGAGAGAGAGAGAGAGAGAGAGAGAGAGAGAGAGAGAGAGAGAGAGAGAGAGAGAGAGAGAGAGAGAGAGAGAGAGAGAGAGAGAGAGAGTGTAAGAGTAAGACAAAAAAGGCCAAAGAAAAGAGAAAACCATTAACAGGCGAACGTTTACTGTGACCCACATTCGGAAAAGGTCACACAAGTATCGGGAAAACGTTTGTCTGCTGAACGTGCGTGTGCGTGTGTGCGTGTGCGTGTGTGCGTGTGCGTGTGCGTGTATGTGTGCATGTGCGTGTGTGTGTGTGAGAGGTGATATATATTAGTTTTTGTTCCTATTGTCATCATTTTTTTCTGTGTGTTTCATTCTACATTATTTTCTTTTTTTCTTTCTTTCTTTCTTTTTCTTTTATTTTCTTCTAAAGTTTGACGTCGCAGGTCAACAAAGATTCTCCGTCGAAGGCTTTTGTGTCTCCTCTGCGGCGACGGAATGGAAACCGGAAAGAAAATCGCTAATGAGAGAGAGAGAGAGAGAGAGAGAGAGAGAGAGAGAGAGAGAGAGAGAGAGAGAGAGAGAGAGAGAGAGAGAGAGAGAGAAGGCTTAAGATTATTTCATTTTCATTCAAGGTGATTACACTCTCTCTCTCTCTCTCTCTCTCTCTCTCTCTCTCTCTCTCTCTCTCTCTCTCTCTCTCTCTCTCTCTCTCTCTCTCTCTCTCTCTCTCTCTCTACACACACCTCCTGTTTCCTTCCACCACCTGTCTCCTTGCCATCTGTCACTCCACGTCTTCTTGTTTTCCTCCCATTTGTAACTCGCCTCACTCCTCCTCCTCCTCCTCCTCCTCCTCCTCCTCCTCCTCCTCCTCCTCCTCCTCCTCCTCCTCCTCCTCCTCCTCCTCCTCCTCCTCCTGTTCCAGTTTTTCTTCCTCTGTTCCCTTCCAATTTCCTTGATTTATTCTCAACTCTCCTATCTTCTATCCTTTCTCCGTTCCTTCTCCTTCTTGACACTGCATTCACGTCACCTCTCTCTCTCTCTCTCTCTCTCTCTCTCTCTCTCTCTCTCTCTCTCTCTCTCTCTCTCTCTCTCTCTCTCTCTCTCTCTCTCTCTCTCTCTCTCATTAATTCATCCTTCCACGAATTACTCATTGTCTCCTCATCTCACTCTCTTCATAGCTTTCCTTCTCTTCCTTTATTATTTCAACTTTCCATTATTCTCCTTCATCTATGTCTCTCTCCCTCTCTCTTCCCCTCACTCCCTCTCTCCTTCTTCCCCTCTCTTCCTCTTGCTCTTTCTCTCTTTCTTCCTTCTTCCTTTCCTTTCCGTTCTGTTCCTGTTTAATCCTAAGCTATAGTAAACCTGTTGTGGTGTGTTGGTTGGTACATCATTTACCTAAACGACGCTATACTGCCCCTCCTTGCAGCCTGGTAGTAAAAGAGAAAGAGAGAGAGAGAGAGAGAGAGAGAGAGAGAGAGAGAGAGAGAGAGAGAGAGAGAGAGAGAGAGAGAGAGAGAATGAGGGAGTGAGTATGGAGTGTGTGGGAGTCAGTTTGAGTGCGTGTGTGTGAAGAAAGGTTGAGTAGAAAGTGAGTTTTGTGAGGAAAGTAAGAAAAAAAACGTGAGTGAAGAAATGAATGATTAAATTGTTTGTTTGTTTGTGTTAAAAGAGAGAGAGGACAATATTATAAAGACATACATACATACAGACAAACAGACAGACAGATAAAGAAATACTTCATATGTGGAGGAGCGAATCCCTTAAATTTCATCCCTAACTCAGTATCAGAAAGAGAAAAAAAAAAAATTCAGAAGATATACATACGCTGCACATTCATTAATTGCCCGAGACAGGAAAGGCAAAAAAAAAATAAATAAATAAAACCCAGCGGAATTGCAATAATAAAACTGCCCAATAAATAAATAAAAACATAAATAAATAAATAAATAAACAAATGCAGAACGGAACCTCGGACTCACATGGGGTTGAATTATATCCATTTTCTTTCCTTCCTTATTTATTCAGTTATTTATTTCACCATAATCAAGACGAATGAGATAACTGAAGGAAAGGTGAAGGAATGATGAGAGGGAGAAAGATGGAGGAGGAAGAGGAGGAGGAGGAGGAGGAGGAGGAGGAAGAGAAGGAGGAGGAGGAGGAGGAGGAGGAGGAGGAGGAGGAGGAGGAGGAGGAGGAGGAGGAGGAGGAGGCTAGTCTCATTGATCTAGGGGTGTGTGGGAGGGGAGAATAAGGCCAAGGGTAGAGAGGAGGAAAATAGGGCAAGGGAGGTTAAGGGGAGAGATAGGAGTGAGGAGAGAAAGATAAGGGGAGATGATGATGATGATGATGGAGGGAGAGAGAGAAAAAAATGAGAAAGAGAGAGAAGAGAGAAAGAGAGGATTTGAAAAACATCCAATATATAGTTATCAACCCTTTCAGTGTCCTTTTAAAGCTGATCTTCTTTCTGTCCGTCAAATGACCTAAATATTTCGGGGGTCTTGGGAGTGCGGGTCGTAGGAGGAGGGTTAAGGGGAAAGGTCAATTGGAGGTTAAGGGGGGGGAGGGAAAACTTATACATGGAGGAAAGAAACGAAGAGAATGTGGAGGGAGGAAAAAAATTTGTAATCGAACTAAGAAATTTTTCGTTTTTATTTTCTTCCTGTCTTGTCCAGATGTCTTGTCAGGTGCCTTCTGGGCCTTCATTCACTTTTGCTTTCCTCCTCCTCCTCCTCCTCCTCCTCCTCCTCCTCCTCCTCCTCCTCCTCCTCCTTTTTTTTTATCAAGATTAATACCATTCTTACTCTTATTTTCCTCTCTTATCTCTTATCTTACTCTCTACTTTCTTCCATCTGTCTTCTTTTTTCTCTCTTCCCTCCGTCACTCCTCCTGTCTTTGTCTTCTGCAGTATTTTCACTACTACTACTACTACTACTACTACTATTACTACTACTACTACTACTATTACTACTACTACTACTACTACTACTACTACTACTACTACTACTACTACTACTACTACTACTACTACTACTACTACTGTTATTACTCCTCTTCTTCCTCCTCCTCCTGCACCAGCTAAGCCTTCCATATTCAACATACTGTAAGAATAGGAGGAGGAGGAGGAGGAGGAGGAGGAGGAGGAGGAGGAGGAGGAGGAGGAGGAGGAGGAGGAGGAGGAGAGTATCGGCGTCTTCCTTAACTGGTGAAGTCGTTAGAATCTTCTACGGCGTCGTTTGTCAACATAGCAATCGTTAGCATGATGTCCAGATGCGGGCCAGAGGAGGAGGAGGAGGAGGAGGAGGAGGAGGAGGAAGGAGGAGGAGGAAGGAAGGAAGGAAGGAAGGAAGGAAGAAAGGAAGGAAGGAAGGAAGGAAGGAAGGAAGGAAGGAAGGAAGGATGGAAGGGAGGGAGGGAAGGAAGAAAAGGTGAAAGAGTTTTTGAAATACTGATAGTATGAGAACATTAAGGAGAAGTTTCGAGAGAGAGAGAGAGAGAGAGAGAGAGAGAGAGAGAGAGAGAGAGAGAGAGAGAGAGAGAGAGAGAGAGAGAGAGAGAGAGAGAGAGAGAGAGAGAGAGAGATAACTACATAACTAAACTACACACAGTAAGTCACAGTCAGTTCGAGAAAGTTTACGCTACATCCTAATCAAACAAGACACCATTTACACAACACAAAGAATACCGGCCTCAGAAAAAAAAAAAGTGTTAAGCTAAGATAACTAACTAACAAACTAACTAACTCTCTTGTACGTTGCATCACCTCAATGGAACACACTCTCTATACCTACACAACCCTGTCCTAAGAGCCTCTAAAAATGTAAGCAATAAGGAAATGTTGTTATATTTATACGTGGTTGTCTCGCTCAGTAATAAGATTTTAGTGCAAGGTGGAGGTAAGTACAAAGGAGTACAAAGGAAGAACAGACATCAACAGTCTTATTGGAGCTAACGAGGCTGTCCGTGTAGCTACACTATTACTAAATATCTACTTGCTAGAGACAAAAGGACAGCAAAATGGAAGGCTCCTCCCCACCCACCCTTCCCTCCAGTAGTATGGACAAACTATCATGGAATTTGTATAGGAAAGTGAGAAAAGTCAAGTAAAGACATGATTGAGTTTTTAGACATGCTGTGAGAGTAATCAATGTGTGTGTGTGTGTGTGTGTGTGTGTGTGTGTGTGTGTGGTGTGTTTATAAGTTACATTACGTAGGTCTTTTTATGCAAATGGAAAATCGGCCAGGGGCAATGAAACAGTATAGAAAAGAAAAGAAAAGAAAAGGCCCTGAAAAAAGGCTCACGAATACAAAAGCCCACCCCCACCCCCCCCACCCAAAAAAAAAAGGTGGTGTTTCAAATGCAATGGGACAAAGCTATCAATGTAGTTACACACAAGACATACACGAATAAGACACATGGTATTGATCACCACATAAGAACATAGGACGAAATGGACATCAAAATACAGCTAAGCAAACTTTAATAATAATAATAAAAAAAAATAATAATAATAAAAACTGAAATAAAGGTTGAGGTTAGTGGAGCCCAACGGAGAGATAAGAAATATTAAACAAACCAAGAGAGAAACATTAAACATTAAACAGGGAGCAGAGAGAAATGCAATCAGGAGGGAGGAGGAGGAGGATCAGGTGTCGTCCCAGAGGTTGTAGGTCGTTACAGGTGGTAGAAAACTATGATTAATAAAGTCCAGTGTTTCCTGCCTTTACCTGCTGCCTCACAATTAAAACTGAAAGGTGAGTGTTGTATTGTGTTGTGTCGTGTTGTGTTGTGTTGCTTCCTTGACACTTAACACATTATTGCCTGTGGACATTTCATTATTCTATTTTCTTATATGACTATTGCTACAAGGCTCGTTTCGTTTCGTTCCGTTCCGTTCCATTTCTTTTATTATTTTACAGGTCTATGTAGGTTTGTTATAAAGTATGTATATATATAGTGAGATGGTTTGTATAAGGTGGAACGTTGTGTAATCGTAGGTGAAAGGTAAGAAATATATATAGGTGACATGTACTGTATGTAGTGTTAATGATATAGTATTTCAGAGCAATAGGTGAATTATATATTGTTTTTATTTTATTTTATCGTGGAATCCTGGAACATTGGAATTAAAAAAAGAAAAGAAAAAAAAAAAGGACGAGACTGTTTCCGTAACCTACTTTTATTCTTTTTTATTAAATCTGAGAGAATAAATAAATAGACAAATAAATAGAAGAAAAAAAAAAACACAAGATGGCGTGTGTTTCCGTAACCTGTTTTTATTATTATTATTATTATTTTTTTTTATTAAACTCTACATGTGAAAGGATAAATAAATAGACAAATAAATAACGAACAAAAAATATATATATACAAGAGAAAGCGTGTGTTTCCGTTACATAGTTTTTTTTTTTTTTTGTATATATACATTAAGAGCAATGATGGCGATTTAACTATAAAGAAAACGTGAGTGTGTGTGGGTCTTGAAAGTGAATATGAAAACAGGAAGAAAACAGAAAGAAAACAGGAAGAAAACGTGAGTGTGTGTGGGTCTTGAAAGTGAATATGAAAACAGGAAGAAGAAAAATTTGTTTGACGTCAACGCGTGTGAACAACAAACGACAAAGTGGAAAGAAATACTAGACTTAAAAGAAATTGCAGAAGAAAAAACTTTGAAAGACGTCGTGTAAATTAAATTAGATTGACTTTAATACTAATACCAATACTACTACTACTACTACTACTACTACTAATAATAATAATAATAATAATAATAATAATCCTAAACGTTGAGGGACGAAAACCTTACAAAAAAAACAAAAAACATTACAATAGAATAAAATAACTTGGTGTATTGAAGAAAAAAAAATAAAATAAAATAAAATAAAAAATCAGACCAAAAAAAATAAATAACATGAAAAAATAAAAATGGAATACATAATACAATAGAAATAAAATTAGAAAAAAACAAAACAAAAATATATGACATGATGAAGTCAAGTCACGTCAAAGATCAGGTTACTTCATTAAAAAAAAACTTACAATACAATACAATACAATACAATACAATACTTAAACACCAGCGAATGAGAACCAAGGAATAAAAAAAAAAAAAAATAATAATAATAATGAAACAAGCTGATTAGAGTAACGAAATGGAACAGAGATAATGGAAATAAAACTTAGATAATCCTTAATACACGAAAAACAGACAAACATAAGAAAAAAGAGTTTGTTCATTAGCGAAATAACAATGGGAACCAATGATAACAATGATGACAGACAGACAGACAGACAGACAGATAGAGAGATAGACAGACAGACAGGCATGAAAATAGACACAGACAGAAAAAACCCAACCAAAAAAAGTAGAGACGAGATAAAGAGACAAAGAGAGAGCGAGACAAAGAGAGAGAGAGAGACACACACACAAGGAAAGAAGGAGATGAAGAAAAGGAAGGAATTGAAGATAACGAGGAAAGGAAAATGGATGAATGAAGGCGAGAATAAAGGAAAACAGTGAAGGAGAAGAGGAGGAGGAGGAGGAGGAGGAGGAGGAGGAGGAGGAGGAGGAGGAGGAGGAGGAGGAGAAGGAGGAGGAGGAGGGAGAGGAGGAATAGGAAGAAGAATCAAATCAATACAGGCAAGATGATGAGTTAATCACCTTGTTTGTTCCAGATCAGGTGTGTCTAATTAACCAGATCTCACCTGAACTAGTCGTGTTGCTCTAAAATGTGCACTCAAACCTCTTCTTTTTATCTCTCACACACACCATCCCTTCCTCCCTCTCCCTCTCCCTCTCTCTCTCTCCCTCTCTCTCTCTCTCTCTCTCTCTCTCTCTCTCTCTCTCTGGAGGACAACCAACTAACCATAATTTCCGGTTTGGCTCTCTTGTCCAGCCATCAGACACAGACGGGGAGAAGGGAAAGGGAGGAGAGGGGGAAGGGGAAAGGGGAAAGGGGAAGGGAGAAAGGGAGAGGGGAGTGTCGTAAAGGGGGATAAGGTAACGGAAGGCTTTAAGGAGGATGTTAAAGAGGGAGGGTAAAGGTGGGGAAGGAAGGAGGGTAAAGGGGGAAGGAGGTTAGGAAGGAAAGGAAGGAATGAGGAAGTGACACAGGAGGGATAAGGTAACGGAAGAGTGAAGGAGGGAGGTAAAGAGGGAGGGATGGAGGGAGGAAGTGGAGGGAAGAAATATAAGAAAAAGAGAGAGAGAGATAGAGGATGTAAGAAGAAATGTGGAAGGAGAGAATGGAAAGAGAAAGGGGAAGAGATAAATGGGAGGAAGGAGGTAAGGAGGGAGAAAGGAAAGAGGAGAAAGCAAGAAATGAAGGGAAGAAAAATAGATGAAGGGAAGGGTTATAAGACAAAACTTGCAAGGAAGAGACGGAGGGAAGGGAAGGAAGGAAGGGAAGGAAGGAGGAGCAAGGAAGGAGGAGGTAGGATAGGAAGGAAAAAGGGGAAGGAGGAGTGGAGAAAACTTTTAAGAAAATAAAAATGAAAATAGAACGCAATAAACAGTTGGAAACGAAGTAAAAATAATAAGAAGGAAAAAAAGAAATCGGCTTAAGAGTTAATACAAAAATATTGAGGATATAAAAGATGTGGAGTAAATAAAGCAAAAAAAAAGAAGACCAATACAGTGTGAATATAAATACAAAATCACAATTCCTACAATTAATAAAAGAAAACATATTTATAGGATATATATTTTATTTTATTTTTCTAGATGGTGATGTAAGATACAGTGTAAAGATAAGATGTATATAGGAGAGGGTATCAGTAATCTCATACATACGAGTAACAGTGTTGGTGACAGAAAGGGGGTGAAACAGCTTCAGGTGATAGACAGACACAGACAGACAGACAGACAGGAGGCAGCAGGGAGAAGGTTCAAAGTGGCCATCATGGCAGAGAAAACCATATCAAAGACATTAGGAAGCGGAAAAGATTTTGTGATATTGCTGTCAACAGGATAATTGGAACAGGAGATTTTCAAACATTGAGGAGAGAACACCAAGGAAAATTTAGACTTTATATATTAATCTAGTGAACCAAAAACAGAAAAACAGACAAGTTATTTTTGAAGACATGAATGAAATCTGGAAGAATAGTTATTGCTTTTCTGAACTTGCTATGTGCGTGCCTTCACACTTTCCTTTGCCTCGCTACACAAAACTGCAAGAGTAGACCAGCATCTTGACTCTTGCATTTTCATCACTTTCAATGGTAGATTCTGGACTTAACCTTATTTAAATATCTTTAATATCTTTAAAATCTTAAATATCTTGAAAATCTAAAATATCTTTCAAATCTTAAAAGTGAAGTATCGAGACACATCCATTCTATCTCATTATAGCACCAGTAGTAGTAGTAGTAGTAGTAGTAGTCGTAGTTGTAGTCGTAGTAGTAGTAGTAGTAGTAGTAGTGTAGTCGTAGTAGTAGTAGTAGTAGTAGTAGTAGTAGTAGCCCAGAAGATATCCTTGTTATAAGTAGCTCAACATACACCCTGCGATCTGTCGCCTATAGATTCATTTGCATTTCAAGACTTTTCCACGACCAAGTAGTTTACCTCGGCTGCCTTGCATTGATTTAGGTAATGAATATCAATGGTACGTAGCTTCCCCTTTATACAATTCCGTTCCAACTCAGTCTGTCACGCATTTCACTCTGTTAGATGACTGGCCTTAGAACTATAATCCACTTCATTGATACCATAACTCCATCATTAATTTTTTTGGGGTGTTAGACTGAACTTTTTTTTTTTTATTTCTTTCTGGTCCCAATTATTTATTTATTATATATATATATATAACCACTTTTTGCTTTATGTACTCCCTTCAGCAACAAACTACTGTGGTTACCAAATTCACGACTATTGTTTCTAAACCACCACTCTAGAAACTGTATCCATGAACTAACTATATATAATCCCAACGCAATTCTATTTATATATTTTTTTAATCCTTACAACAGAGCCTTAGCACCATACAAAGCAGCTGGCACAACAACCTCCACTAACAATCCCATTTTTTTCTCTCCACAAACAAAGCACTCTTTATCCCGCCCCTGCCTCCCGTCCGCCCCCCCCCACTCACCATCCACAAAACTTATCCTCTTTCTCTCTCCCTTTCTCCCACCTTGCAGCTCGTCTCAACTACCTCCATGAACCCTGAATTCCCATCTACACCGCTTTACTCCTTCCTCTCCCTTCCCTTGTAATCCCTCACTGCATCCCTGTTTCTCGATCTCCCTTCCACCTCCTTCCACCCACCTTTCCAAAATGTGGTTAATTCTTGGTTACACTAATTTTATAACTGAAATCCACCTTTATATGTATGTATTATAAGTCATATACGAGGAAAAAGAGGAGAGGGTAGGAGAGAAGGAGTGAAGAGATGGAAAAAAAGATGAAAGTAGGAGGAAAGGACACAAGGGAGACGTAAAAAGAAGGAGAGTATAAAGAAGAGCAGGAGAGGAAATGAAATAAAATGAGGTCAGAGGGTGAATGTAAAGAATAATAAGGAAGAAGAGGATGCTGAAATAGAAGGGGAAAAAAGAATAGGAGGAATAGGATACCAAGAGATGAGGAGAGGATTAGGAGGGCAGTGGAAGGGGCTGTAATGAGGGGAAAAAGAGGGGAACGAAATATTTTAAAGAAAGCAGAAAAAAAAAACTAGAATTGAGAGGAAGAGAGGAGAGATGATGAGAGGTGAGGATGAGGTGAAGGTGGGGAAGGGAGGTAAAGAGGAGGTAAAGGGAGAGGAGGGTGGGGTGGGGGGGTTAATCTCAGCTGATCTGGTTAAAGAGACGATGTAAGGTGTTCTCTCTCTTTCCTCTCTCTCTTTCCTCTCATCTCTCTCCTCTCTCTCTCTCTCTCTCTCTCTCTCTCTCTCTCTCTCTCTCTCTCTCTCTCTCTCTCTCTCTCTCTCTCTCTCTCTCTCTCTCTTTCGTTCAGTCTATTAAGGGAGCACAAATTCAAGGTTACACACTGTAGTTAGGAGACAAGTACAACCTCGTCAGTAGATTGTTATCAGTCCTACGTCCTTCTACTCTGCTATGTTCCAAGAGACAAATTTTTAAGTATGACTGATAGGAATATGACGGGTTTAGATTTCAATTTTTTACTTCAACCAGAAATCACATCCAAAAATAACTGGCAATAAGAACAACAACAACAATAATAATAATAATAATAATAATAATAATAGCAAAGCATTATCCTAACCATGTATTTATTATTACTATTATTATCATTACCACCACCACCTCCTCTTCCCGCCTCCCCAGTGCCATCTAGTGCATGAATCTGGCATCACACATTATTAACGTTGACTTAACAGACCTGTTTATTTGTGTCATTTACTCTCATTACCTGTTTCATTTCACGTTCCGATTTGGAGAGAGAGAGAGCGAGAGAGCGAGAGCGAGAGCGAGAGCGAGAGCGAGAGAGAGAGAGAGAGAGAGAGAGAGAGAGAGAGAGAGAGAGAGAGAAAAAAAAATGCTGAAAGGGGAAACATAAAACATAATAAAAAACAGGAATGAAAACACAGACACACGAAGCAGAAAAAAAAGAAAAAAAAGATGATGAACTACAACTGTGGAGGAATGAAAATAAAAGAGAGAGAGAGAGAGAGAGAGAGAGAGAGAGAGAGAGAGAGAGAGAGAGAGAGAGAGAGAGAGAGAGAGAGAGAGAGAGAGAGAGAGAGAGAGAATTAATGAAACGAGTGGGAGAGGGAACAGATGAAGTCATAAATACGGAAAAAGGATGATAAATGAAAATGCATGAAGAGAGGATTAAAGGAAGGAAGGAAGGAAGGAAGGAAGGAAGGAAGGAAAATGAAGACTTGTGGGAGTAATAATTGTGTTGCTTTCATCCTTTATTAGTCTGTCTGTCTGTCTGTCTGTCTGTCTCTACTTCCATTGACATGCAAATCATCTACACTCCTCAGGATCACGCGCTGGACTCGTGATCGCCCCCCTATTACCCTTCCCGGAGATAATTTAAGGCTCATTATAGCGTGATTTATAGGTAAGATTATAACCTTTATCACTCACCAACGTCAGGGAAAAGTTTGCAGCCTGAGCGGGGCGCGAACCTCGGTCTGCCATGTGATAGGTAAGGATCTAACCAGTGCGCCAGAGAGAGAGAGAGAGAGAGAGAGAGAGAGAGAGAGAGAGAGAGAGAGAGAGAGAGAGAGAGAGAGAGAGAGAGAGAGAGAGAGCGAGAGAGAGAGAGAGAGAGAGAGAGAGAGAGAGAGAGAGAGAGAGAGAGAGAGAGAGAGAGAGAGAGAGAGAGAATATGACTGTAAAATAAAAAAAAACAATAAAACTACAACTAACAATTCAATTAAAAAATATCACAAATTAATACCCAAAAAAAAAGACAAAAAAAAATCACGTATATTAATGAAAACTTTAAAAAAAAAAAAAACCATAAGGAAATATTTTGGTTCTAGTTCCTTATATCTTAAAAAAATAAAATAAAATAAAAAGACAAATAAATAAATAAATAAATAAATAATAAAAAACCCAAATCAAACTGACACAAACTACTACCATCATTTCAGCCCATCAGAGTAAAATGTACAATTCCGTTTTCTATAACATGTCACACCCCGTTTTCTATGAGTACAGGGGGAGGAGCATTAAATTTATGACAGGAAAGCGGAGGAGGTTGTCAGCTTGGTGTGGGGGGGGAGGAGGAGTGGGGAGGAGGAGGAGGAGGAGGAGGAGGGGGAGGGGGAGGACGAGGATGGGGGAGGTAAGGGGGGGGGTAGGGGGAGGTCAGTAGAATATGATTGGTGACCCTTATAGCTTGGGGGTCAAAATTAACCTTCATTACACGGGTCAGTGAAGCGCGGGATGGCGGGGGAAGGGTAAGGAAGGAAGGAAGGAAGGAAGGAAGGAAGGAAGGAAGGAGGGAAGGAAGGGAGGAAGGAAAGAAGGAACGACTTGTAAAAATGGTAAAGAGATACATCAAAGTTGGAAGTTTTAGGAATAATTGTGTTTTCTCTCTCTCTCTCTCTCTCTCTCTCTCTCTCTCTCTCTCTCTCTCTCTCTCTCTCTCTCTCTCTCTCTCTCTCTCTCTCTCTCTCTCTCTCTCCCTAATTCCTTTCCCTCCATCTCTCCCTCCTCTTATCCATCATCACCTGCCTACCAATCTCTCTCTCTC
>JAPQNM010000005.1:17658823-17681323 GCA_029783475.1 Metacarcinus magister | reverse complement strand
TGGCATGCACGATGTCCTCCACGAATATTGCCAGGACAGAGGATGTTGAGCTCTCTCTCTCTCTCTCTCTCTCTCTCTCTCTCTCTCTCTCTCTCTCTCTCTCTCTCTCTCTCTCTCTCTCTCTCTCCTCTCTCTCTCTCTCTCTCTCTCCTCTCTCCTCTTTCTCTCTCTCTCTCTCTCTCTCCTCTCTCTCTCTCTCTCTCTCTCTCTCTCTCTCTCTCTCTCTCTCTCTCTCTCTCTCTCTCTCTCTCTCTCTCTCTCTCTCTCTCTCTCTCTCTCTCTCTCTCTCTCCTCTCTCTCTCTCTCTCTCTCTCTCTCTCTCTCATCATCACATAACATCTTCACCTCCCTTGAGACTTTCTCGGCACATTGCTGCGTCGCTAAACACAATTACATCCCATCCAAATACATACCAGCTATAAAGAACACTATAAACCTAACCACAGACCTACAATATTACTCCAACTGAACTAAACGCATGTATTTTTTATTTAGTCCCACACCTCCCACCTCTATTACTAGGTTTTATTGTGTTGTTTGATAGTATTGTTGTTTGATAGCAATGCATTACAGACTAGATCCTCTTCTTATTACTCCTATACTATATTCTCCTCCTGTTTCTTTACTTTTAATCTCACAATAGTGATAGAAGTTAAGTAAATACTCATCTTAAGACATTGAAGAGTGCACTTCCAATACTCAGTAAGAGGATATTGATATTTATTTCAAAATATTGAAAATTACATTGATATAATCATTTAAACTAGAGTCAACGATCCAAAAAATGAATTCACACAATAAAAGTATGTCTATCAAATAGAGCAAGCCCTTTCATATAACCTAATAAAAGTTATAAAAAAATGGTTCACTAATTGACTACGAATGATATTATTGTTAAAAAATAAGACTTACCAAAAAAAAACATATCATTCCTAATGGTAAGATTCATTTTGAAAAGATGTGAAAATGCGAAACATGAAATGACAAACGCAAATACGACCTATTTTTTTTCTTCGATGCAAAAAGAAACATATTTTTCAGTCATACATAAAGTAAAAAGAACCAAAACGTAAAAAAACCGCATTGGACACTTTCTCTTCGATGAATGCATTAATCAAGGGTGACAAGACGAAAGGTTCCGTTCTTGATTCAACTTTAAAAAATCGTACACACAAGAAAATAAAAGTATATTGTTGCTGCCACCAACCACGTGTAACTATTTCAAGACATACAAAACATGTGAGAGTGTAAACAAATTAAATAAGATAAAGAAATTTAAATAAACCCACTGGCTCTAACTGCATTCTAATGTATGAAATTAGTGTTGTGTTAAGTTAGAACATTCACTTAAGCATATTACGTTAATTACATTAAGTATTCTAGAGTGATTTGACGTATGATATGTTAGGTTAGGTTAGAATGATTTTGACCTTGCTGAACAAGTAATTTATTTATTTCCTAAGAATAAATCAAACTCTAACTATACGAAGTAGAAGTAAACATGATAATATACCGAATGTTAATCAACATCATTACAGTATCGATGGGAGTGACACAAAAACCAAACGGACTACATTCCCAAGGTCACACATATATAAAGTACAAAGGTACAGTGGTGGCCGCCGTACTGTACTCTGCTAATAACCAAACCTTATCCCAGAGTACAAAGGCGGCCGACAAAACTAATCCCAACACAATTTCTCGCACCAGGAAAGATTAAACCTGACAGATTACTTTCCCTCTCCACAAGCGCAAGATTAAAGTAGATTTATCTTATCGTAGAATAGAATAAAATAGAATAAAGCTCTGGGTGGTAATCCTGAAGAATTAGTTCCGATGCATCCTTCAACGACAGCGAAACTAAATGTAGTGAATAAAATGAAAAACTAAATATATTTGATATAAATTTTTGTATATATATATATATATATATATATATATATATATATATATATATATATATATATATATATATATATATATATTTATTTATTTATTTATTTTTGTTTTGTTTTGTTTTGTTATTACAGTACATCAATGATTTAGTTTATCTAAATATATTTCAGAATTTCGACCAGACATTTGTTTTAATTGTACAGTGTTTTATTTACAACCATTCTTCAGAATATATAGATTTACAACACTACATCGGTACTATATCTCATTGGGTAATTTCTAGTTTATATGTCCTGCTTTTGCAGAATACTTAGTTTTTATTTTCCTTCTCGTTCTTTTCCCTGTGACTGATGAGGGTAAGTCTTGTTCTGTTCTATCGTTTTATTTCACACGTTTGTCTATTTTGTCTATTACTATGCATTTTTAGAAATATTTGATCTATCCTACTCCTCCAATTCCATAAAGTACTGTCTTTTTTATTCCATTCTTCCTCCTTTTTGTAGTACTGTTTCTCTCTTCTATTCTTCCTCTCCTCCTCTTCCTCCATCTCCGCCTTCCATCATAATATTCCTCTTTACCTCCGTCATCAACATTTAACCCTATATAATATTCCACGTTCTTCTCGCCTTACTGTTCCTTCTCTCCTCCGTTACTCCCCTTCCTCCTCCTCCTCTTCCTCTTTTTCCTCCTCTTCATTATTTTCCTTCCGTCTATTGTCTTTCCTTTCATCCTTTCAGTTTTTTGTATTCGGTTTTTATCCTTGACCATTTTTTCCTCTCCTGACTCCACTCTCAGTTCCCTTTTTTTTCTATTTTTTTTAATGTTCGTTTCTCTCTCTTTCATTTATTTTATTTTACCTGGAGGCATAAAAAAAAAATCCCATAAACGTACATAAATAAAAAATTACAAAAATAAAAAATAAAGGTAAAAAAAAAAGAATGAGAAAGAAGGGAAGATATAAGAAAAGGTGAGAGAGGTGTAGATTTTCTCTCCTTTACTTATTGTATTTTCTATTTCATTTTTTTCCCACACCAAGTGTTTTTTTTTCTTCCATCTGGTGTTGTTTCCGTCCATTTATCTGTCCACCTAATGTTTCATCCACCTAGAATCTTTTTTCTTTCCTCTATCTAGAATTTCCTTCCTTCAATGTTTCCTCCTTCATCTGTTTTTTCTCCCACACACACACTGTTTCCTCCATCCTACAATCTTTCCTCTAGCTAGTGTTTCCTCTAAATATTTTCCTTCTAGAAACCCATTATTTCCTCAAACCCGTGTTGCCTCTAACTGTTTTTTCCTGCACCACGGAAACAGATGCAGCACAAACACCATTAGTGGCTCATTGGTATACAGTCTACATAAGTCACTAGCTGGTCAGTGTTCGCAAATCAACACAAGGATTTAGAATAACCTGCATATAGTGAATGTAGGACCAGAGAGGATAGGGCGAAGGTAAGGTAAGGTAGGGTGGTAAGGTAAGGAAAGGTAAGGTAAGGTAAGGTAAGGTAAGGTAAGGTAAGGTAAGGTAAGGTAAGGTAAGATAAGATAAGGTAAGATAAGGTAAGGTAAGGTAAGGTAAGGTAAGGTAAGGTAAGGTAAGGTAAGGTAAGGTAAGGTTAGGTAAGGTATGGTAAGGTAAGGTAAGGTCAGGTAAGATAAGGTCAGGTAAAGTAAGGTAAGGTATGGTAAGGTAAAGTAAGGTCAGGTAAGATAAGGTTAGATAAGGTAAGGTAAGGTATGGTAAGAGTGTAAATAAAACTTCTACTACATCCATACCATATCATCTCCCACGCCAACAAAAGGTCAGATTTATTGCCTTAAAACACATTCGAGTGAGATGGAAAAAACTTTATATCAGAACTTTCAGATCATTTCTTTATGGTGTGTTTCTCCATATATTTTTTTTTTTTTATATGATGTTTGGTGGGAATATGTTATTATTTATCTGGTCAAAAGCTCTCACCGACATTGTCATACAAGTCGATTAACTAAGCTCTCTCTCTCTCTCTCTCTCTCTCTCTCTCTCTCTCTCTCTCTCTCTCTCTCTCTCTCTCTCTCTCTCTCTCTCTCTCTCTCTCTCTCTCTCTCTCTCTCTCTCTCTCTCTCTTTTCTCTCTCTCTCTCCTTTTCTCTCTCTCTCTCGCCGCAGATCGCATGTTGAGGCTTTGTGTTTTACAGTCGCCACGGGGTATTATTACGTTGAGAGAGATCGAGATAAAAAATGAAAAAAAGGAGAGAGAGAGAGAGAGAGAGAGAGAGAGAGAGAGAGAGAGAGAGAGAGAGAGAGAGAGAGAGAGAGAGAGAGAGAGAGAGAGAGAGAGAGAGGGAGAGAGAGAGAGAGAGAGAGAGAGAGAGAGAGAGAGAGAGAGAGAGAGAGAGAGAGAGAGAGAGAGAGAGAGAGAGAGAGAGAGAGAAAACGGAGGAAGACAGACATACAAGCAAAGGTTGAGAAAGTTTATCCATCATGACTCCGAAGTTAAATTATTATACTAATGGTTTATTCACACACACACCCACGAACACGCACACGCACACACACACACACACACACACACACACACACACACACACACACACACACACACACACACACACACACACACACACACACATTTTCTCCTCCAATCTCTCACACAAACACCAAAACGCAATACAAGAAAAAAAATATATATGAAAACACAAAAATGCAATAAAAAAAACAATATTCAAGGAATCGATGTAAAAACAAAGAAACATTTGATCTTACTCGCATCAAGAAACAAACACAAATTCTCTCTACACATTACCACATTACATCGTCACTCTTCCTCCTGTCTCCTGTTTCTGCAATTCTTTCAATCCAACATTCCCCTTCTCCTCCCTTCTCTCTTTCTCGCTCTCCATTCCTTGTCCTCCCTCGTCACTACCACCATCATCATTTCCTCTTCACCCACTTCAACCTACGGTCTTATCTTTTCCTTTTCCTTTTTCTTTTCCTCTCTACCTTTACCCATGTTTTTGTTATTTCCATTTCTTGATATTCCTTCTCCTCTGCATCCTCCTCTACATCCTCCTCTACCTCCTCCTTCTCCTCTTCCTCCTCTTCCTCCTCCTCCTCTTCCTCCTCTTCCTCTTCCTTTTCCTCCTCCTCCTCCTCCTCCTCCTCCTCTTCCTTCTTCTCCTCCTCCTCCTCCACGGTATTGCATGGTTCAAGAGCTCCCATTATGGCACTGCACCACCCACGCACTACCACGCCTGAGTGCCAACTAGTGCCTTCAATGTCCCTCTTATACCTCGAATTCCCAGCCTCTTGCTCACACCATCATTACTTGGCTCCGTGTGTGTGTGCTCTCTCTCTCTCTTTCTCTTTCTCTCTCTCTCTCGCTCGCTCGCTCGCTCGCTCTCTCTCTCTCTCTCTCTCTCTCTCTCTCTCTCTCTCTATATATATATATATATATATATATATATATATATATATATATATATATATATATATATATATATATATATATATATTTCTATCTCAATATTTTGTTTTTATTTAAACTTAGGTTCTTACATATATACAGTATAGGGTCTATCTCTACATGCTAAACTTACTTTTATCGTTAGTAATTATCTAAAGCACATAATATCTAAAATAATACAATAGTAGCACAAAATTTTTTTTTAATTCGTTCATAAAAAACACAATTGAAATTGTCCACACACATGAATGTTTTATGGAGGGTGGAGACGGATCCACATGTAGGTGGCAACCTTCATTTGTTGTGTGGACAATCGCCACACGTCCACATCAGTGGTGAGGGAGTTCCACCACACCACAGTTGCCACAGAGAAGGAGCGTTAGTGTGTGCTAGAGTGGGATTTTGGCACCTCCAGGAGGGAGTCATTGCTCAGCACCGTCCTCGTGCTACGCTCAGACCTCCTCCAGGCTGTTTCCATGTCCCTCAGGTGGGTCACTTGTTGAATATGTGCCTTGTGAAGCACAGTCAACGCGGCAACTCTCCGTCTGTGGTCCAGACTGTCCCTCACTGCTGGCTCGGTTGCTGCTGCTGGATTTACTTTCCTGCTGCTGTTGCCACGGTTGCTGGTGTCCTGGCAGGTTGACGCCGCAGATGAGTCGCTCTGCCCGCCTCTGTACCCGGTCCAGCAAGTTAAGATGGCAGCGGGCACTGGACATCCAGGTGAGCGGCGCGTACTCCATGATCGGCCTGACCTGAGCCTTGTACAGGGTCAGCAGGCCGTCAGGGGTGAGGAGGTGATTCAAGTGTCGCAACAGAGTCACCCTCTGGGAGGCTTTTCTCGCCACATTTTCTAGGTGACGGTCAAAACGTAATTAGGAGTCAACCTCCACACCGAGGATGTCAACGCTGTCTTGCAGAGGAATGGTGTCGCGTCCCAGCCTCAGTCTCCCCTGCAGGTGTCTGGTGTCCTCCTGAGAGCGTGATATCACTATGGCCTGAGTTTTATCAGGGGCAAACTTGACTTGCCACCTGTCACCCCAGGCCATTATGTCTGTCAGCTGCTTGTTGATAGACTGCATATCTCTCTCTCTCTCTCTCTCTCTCTCTCTCTCTCTCTCTCTCTCTCTCTCTCTCTCTCTCTCTCTCTCTCTCTCTCTCTCTCTCTCTCCCTCTCTCTCCCCCCCCTCCCTCCCCCCTCCCTCCCTCCCTCCCTCCCTCCATCACTCACTCACTCACTCACTCACTCACTCACTCACTCACTCACTCACTCACTCACTCACTCACTCACTCTCTCTCTCACTCTCTCACTCTCTCTCTCTCTCTCTCTCTCTCTCTCTCTCTCTCTCTCTCTCTCTCTCTCTCTCTCTCTCTCTCTCTCTCTCTCTCTCTCTCTCTCTCTCTCTCTCTCTCTCTCTCTCTCTCTCTCTCTCTCTCTCTCTCTCTCTCTTTATATATGAGTATATTTACATACAAACCCATTAAAATAGAAGAAAATTATGAAGAAAAAAATATATATAAATAGTAATAACAACAACATATGGATGGAAGAAATATTAACACAATATATATTTTTTTTCATAATTCCACCACCAGGAAGACAAATTAGCACCAGGGAGGGACATGCCGTCACGCCTAATCACCTTCCAAAATATCTCATTCCAACGACGACGAAAACCTCACATCAATACTTCTTCCTCCCTTGATTCCCTCGTCTAGGCTTCTCAACCTCCCCGCAGAAATTTTTTCCGTCAACCCTCCTACTCGTCCTTTTCATTTGCACCAAAGGAGAAAGCCAAATGTTGCACTGCTTGAAGAAAAAAAAGTGAAAAAATGAAGAAGATAGGTGGGGTAGCAAAGCAGAATCTAACCTAACCAAACCAAACCTAACCTAACACGCAAGATTTAAGTCCTGAGATGTCCCAAAGCTTCCCTTCTACAGGAGTCCAAATCCTACGAAGGTTGAAAAGCAAGATAAGGAAGACTGTTTAAGATGAAGGAGTGATGATACTGCGAGAATAACTAATGTATTTCTAAGATAGATGAAGTAGAGATGGGAATGGGAAAAGTCGTGTGTAACAGATTAACGGGATGGAGGTAGAAGACGTGTAATTATCAAGTTGAGAAGAGCAGTAACAGTGGTAATGGCGGTGGTAGGTAGTAAAAGAAGACTGCAGTGCATTACGAGAAACTCAACACATTAAACTGAAGGACGGTAATGATGGAATGAATAGCCTTTGATTATATACCCTATTATGAAGAGGTGAGTGGGTAGGCATCACACATAGAGTATCACACATGTAAGCACGAATAAGGCATTAGGGCAGAAGCAGCATCTTGCATCTTAGAAGAAAATAATGTTGATGATTCAAGACGTATAACTTCACTGAATTGGAATTTAGCACCAGATGAGATATGAAGTCAGAAATTATTATCTCTAACGAAGGAAATCTTAAAATGTTCAGTATAGAGGCGATGGTTAGTTGTTGTAAAGAAAAATGTGTATTGGTGATAGATGGAGGAAATAAGTTTAAAGACATTGAATACCACGAAATAACCTTTTAACTACTTGAAATAAAACATCAGAAGTTAAGTATTTTGTAGCATTTTGAAAGGTATAGGCTTGAAATTTCTACTTAATTTGTTTGTCAATCAATATTGTAAAGAAATATAAAAAAAATAATGCAACCATTACACACACACACGCACACGCACACGCACACGCACACGCGCACGCACACACACACATACACACACACACACACACACACACACACACACACACACACACACACACACACACACACCACACACACACACACACACACTGAAACTATTCTAATTTGAAACACGGAGCAAACTAGAAAGAAAAATACTACTAATAAATGCAGAATGAGGAAACAAAAACACAAAAAATAGAAACAAAAAAACAAAATTAGATAACTCTGTTGCAACAAACTAAACTTCCACGCCAAAACAAGAGGACAGAGAACCAGAGAAAAAAAGGGGAAAATATAAAAAAGAAAGAGAAAGAGAAAGAGAAGGGGGATGAATCGAGGAATATGTTATTTTAAATCGGATACGAAAATATAAACTAGCGGTGTAAAAGACAAGCTGAAAAAGGGGGAGGAATGAAAATGTTCAAGAAAATACGTAATAAAAGGACGAATGAAAAGTGGGAGACGAAAAGAGAAAGAGCCGTGAACCAGGGATCGAACTCGTAACTAAACAAGATACTATACCACCGAGCTACCTGGCAAATGAAGGAGGAGGAGGAGGAGAAGGAGGAGGAGGAGGAGGAGGAGGAGGAGGAGGAGGAGGAGGAGGAGGAGGAGGAGGAGGAGAAGGCAGAAGAAGAGAACGAAGAAGAAGAGGATGAAGAAGAAAAGGTGAACGTAGAGATGAAAGAGGAGGAGGACGAGGAGTAACCGGAAGGAGAAGACAAAGAAGAATAGGCGGAGGTAGAGATGAAAGAGGAGGAGGAGGAGGACGAGGATGATGAAGAGGAGAAGGAAGACATCTAGAAAGGATCACAATGAGGGTGATAATGAGGTTAACTATCACTACGACCACAACTGCCACCACCACCGCCACCACCACCACCACCACCACCACCACCACCAACACCAACACCACCACCACCACCCTATAACAAGAAACAAGGTGGTGGTGTTGGTGGTGTGAAGAGGAGAGCAAGGTATGAGAATCTTCCAAATACATGAATATTGATGCAAGGTTGAAAGTAAAAAACAAGATTGTGATCAGGTTCTTGTTAAGGACAAAATATAAAACATAAAAACACCTGCAATTTAGATAAATCATAGAGAGAAGGGAAGGGAAAATAACAACTAATATATCTAACTAGTATTAACAGCTTATATTTATCAAAAGGAACAAAATAACTTTAATAAACAATACAGATTAAAATTATTTCCCATGGTAAAAAATACACCATACAAATCGTGCTACAAAATAATTGAGTGGAAGAAGTACTTTATTTCACTAACATTAAATAACTCAAGTATTTCTCCATCACCATCCAAATTTCACTCATATGTCTCTCTTTTACACAACAAAATTGTTCCCCCAAAATGGTACAGGTTCTCTTTTGACTAACACTCCCTCACCTGAACACCACCAGTAACACTTTCCCTCCTTTTCGTGTGTAGGTGACGTGACCTTCAACACCACGTGCAAGTTTCACACCAAGTTAAGCAAAGCGGTCACGGAAGGAACGTTGAGGAACCACTAATGAACCCAGGAGCCCAACATCCCCCCACATCCATCCCCCACCCACCCACACACACACACATACACCCTTTCCTCCCTTGCACCGACCCTTCTGACTTTGTCTTTCTTTACCTCGTGTCGGAGCTGCGTCCCTTCCAACCAAGCGTGACTTAATACATCATCCTCCTCATTGTGAATACTCGTGTTAAGGAGTAACTAGTCCAGTTTTTTTGGGAGTACCTCTTAATGTGCAGCTTTAGCATAACTTGCAAGCATGTGTAGTTGTTATATATAAGATTAATATTCGTACAGTTGTTAGTATGTGTTAAATATACACTCCTTTGAATCATTTACACTCCCTGTTGTTATTATGCACAGAACATGTTGCTTCTAAACTTGTTTGAATAGTCTTAATGGCAGTTAATTACACAGTTTGAAAAAGTAATGTGTTTGGTGCAGGTGACTGGCCTCGAGTTGTTAGCAGGATTGTAGTTTTCTTTTCTTTTTTCCAGTGTACATAATATAAGCAAATTATCGCAGTGTAAGCATTGAATATATGTTTGTTAACTAAATATCAGTCTCGTATGAATATCAAACAATAGTATTTCCAGTCAATATCGCTACTCACACGTTACCACACAAAATACTTCACAAAATACTCTTCAAATAAAAGGCAGAGAAAGTATATACACCGTGCTACACAATACATTTTTTTCCTAGTAATTTTCTTTCACCGGTGAGAACATAAATTTTCTAAATGCAGAGCAAGGTAATGGAGGGTTTACACAGCACGTAAGTATTCGTCATTGGACAGTCAGCGCAAGGACACGCAAATTCACTGCTGTTCTCACCTTAAAAGAGAACACAGTATTAATGATTACGTTAAATTAGAATAAACAGTAGAAGTAAATACAGCAGTAACGATTTGTAAAAATTTTCCTTCTGTCATTAAACCTTTTATTTAGTATATCCTAACCTAACCTAACCCAACCTAATCTAACCTAACCTAACCTAACCTAACCTAACCTAATCTAGCCTAACCTAACTAAAGCTAACCTAACCTAGCCTAATGTAAAGACGCTGAACACACGTGCTTGAGTAAGGATCAGTCTAGAAGGAAGCTTGGCGGCAGAATTACATGAAACACTCGCACAAGCTAACTAACACAGGCAAGTGCAAGTGGAAGTGTTTACACCATTTATGTTACAACCTAAATGCATATAAACATTTTCTTTAAATTTTCTCCCGTTATACACTTTTACAACTACAGTCTTTCTCGTGAACCTTAGCCATTAAACCTCACTCCAGCATGCTTACCAACAACCTATTTCTGACAAATATGCGAGAGCTGTACTTAGTAAATCCCACTACGCTTTTCTTCCTGCCCTAACGGACCTCCAAGAAAATAATAATATATAAACAAAAATGTCAATAACAATTAGTGCAATAAAGACAAGACACATTGGATGTGCGTCGCGGCTGATGAGGCGACTGAACAAGACCATCAAAGGACGAGTGAAGGTGTGGACTCATTTTGATTGTTAGTGGAGAGGAAGGGAAATGGGGAAAGGAAAGGAAAGTAGAGGGGGAGGCAGATAAAAAGACGAAGGGGAGGGTCGTAGAGGGAGAAAGGGAGAGAGGGAGAGAAAAGGGGAAAGGGAGAGAGGACGAGGAAAAGGGAAAGGGAGAGAGGACGAGGAAAGGGGAGAGGGAGAGGCAGCGAAGAAGGGAAGCTTGACATATCCCTTTAGACGGCAAACCTGTCCTTAAATGCGAGAATATAACTAGGGGAGCACCAAGGGGGAGATAGGGAAGGACATATAGATAGAGGGAGAAAGGGGAGAGAAGAAGGTGGAGATGGGGAGAGGAAAGATGGCCGGAGGAGCAAGAGGGAGAGAGGGAGAGGACACTAACTAATGAGAAATGGCAGGATGGGAGAGTAGATGGCCGCCTCTCTCTTTTGAGGGGTGTGTGCGCTGTGTAGGAGAAAGAGGAGACGGCCAGGACAAGATATATATATATATATATATATATATATATATATATATAGAGTAGTAATTTGACGGTGATGACATATATATATATATATATATATATATATATATATATATATATATATGTATATATATATATATATATATGTATATATATATATATATATATATATATATATATATATATATATATATATATATATATATACATACATACATATTTATATATATATATATATATATATATATATATATATATACATACATACATACATACATATATATATATATATATATATATATATATATATATATATATATATGTATGTATGTATGTATGTATATATATATATATATATATATATATATATATATATATATATATATATATATAAATATGTATGTATGTATATATATATATATATATATATATATATATATATATATATATATACATATATATATATATATATATACATATATATATATATATATATATATATATATATATATATATATATATATATATATATATATGTCATCACCGTCAAATTACTACTCTATCAATTTTTTTTTCCGTGTAGCCTACCGTCGTTTCTTCCACTACATAAAATGATGCTGCTGCTTCTCTCTATATATAACTACGTGCTCATCTTCATCTTCATCTCCCCTCAGTAACCAACTATTTTTCACCACCCTCCTCTTCCTCCTTCTCCTCCTTCTCCTCCTCCTCCTCCTCCTCCTCCTCCTCCTCCTCCTCCTCCTCCTCCTCCTCCTCCTCCTCCTCTTCCTCTTCCTCTTCCTCTTCCTCCTCCTCCTCCTCCTCCTCCTCCTCATGGTCTGACCTTCCTAGTGTCAACACCTCGGCCTGACCCCTCCGTGATCTCTCCGTGACCTCTGCTGTACTTTGCTGTCCTGCAAAACACGCTAAGTTTTTTTCTAAACGTTATATTTCACCAAATTAATTTACCTTCCTTCAATTACTTATTTACAAACATCACAAATAACACAAATTACACCACACAGACAGAAGTGATAGACATTACAAGTTAATTTCACATTACAAGTTAATTTCGCACCACTCTCTTTTGTCGCATATATATTTATCCCTTTCTCTAATTTCAAAGCCGTAAAACCTTCTGTTTGTAAACCAAATAGAGTCTGTAGTTTGATAAGTGGTATAAAAAAGTTTTATTTTAGACGTAGTTCAGTTTATTTTATTTATTTATTTACTTATAGATTTATATAAAGAAATAAGCGTAACTCATGTGCTAAGTGCGTTAGCTTATCGGTTGTACAATATAAAGTGTATTCTATGTAAAGTTTTTCGTTACTTATAGTTTACAAGTAACTGTAAAGTAATTAGTTATACCTCACTTTCTCAACGGTCCCTGCCAGCCGCGCCGCGCCTTCCCGCTTTTAATCCCCACTTAAACCTGACCTGACCTGTACATATTCTTGACCGGACCGCCACTCCCACCTACACGCCTTAATATGCCTTCCAATCTCGTTAGATGTGGAATGTGCAGGGGGAGATTTGCGAAACAGATGTTTAACTTAACCTATGCAGGTTGTGTACATCGACGACGCAGATAAAAAAAACTATCAGAAGACGTAAAATTACTTAAAGTAGAAAACAATAAGCTGAGTCAAAATTACTTTGATATAAAAAAACTTCTAACTGACAAGCCGAATGCCGTTTCTCGCGACCCACCTTCCTCCTCCTCCTCTCCCCCCCGTCTCCCCCCACTCTCCCACCGGCTCCTCATCCTCCTCACCTCTCTCTCCATCCTCCTCCTCGCTCTCTCCCTCCCTCTCCCCCTCTCTCTCCCTTTCCCACTTACCCCCCTTAACTAATCCCTCCTCCTTCTCCCCTTCAATCCCTTCATCCTCCCCCTCCTCCCCTCTCTCTCCATCCTCCTCCCCTCTCTCTCCCTCTCCCTCCCCCTCTCTCTCCTTTTCCCACTTCCCCCCTTTAACTAACCCCTCCTCCTTCTCCCCTTCATCCTCACCCTGCTCCCCTTCATCCTCCCCCTCCTCCCCTTCATCCTCCCTCATCTCATCCTCCTCCTATTTCTCCTTCCCCTTACCCTCCCCATCCTCCTCTTCCTCCACCACCCGCTCTCCTTCGTCCTCCTCTTCTTCCTCCTCCTCCTCCTCCTCCTCCTCCTCCTCCTCCTCCTCCTCCTCTTTGTCCTTCCCCTCCTCCTCCTCCTCCTCTTTGTCCTTCCCCTCCTCCTCTCTATCCTCTACGTCTTCCCGTGTTATCCCCGTTAGGAACGGTATAAGGCCATCGCCAAAACGTCAGCTAACGGTTACAACAAGCAATAGATATAATATATTAACAAAAGTGACACAGGAAAGCGAAGACACCAAATTAATTGGTGACTCAATAATACGTGATCAGCTCGTTGAATTTTGTTCCCGCTCTAAAAGTTACCACCGCCATTGTTTCCCGGGGGCCAAATTAGACCATATAACCGATTCATGCGAAAACACGACCGCTAACACAACGGAGAACACTCTATTTATCATCCACGCGGGAACAAATGACATTAATCAAACCAAATCGGAGGCCCTCTTAGCTAAGTAACGAGAGATGATAAGAAAATATAAAATGAAGTCCCGTAACATTATCATTTCTGGTATTCTCCCCAGGATAAACGCAACAAGTAGTTTTTACGACAAGGCGTCTAGTACTAACAGGCGTTTGACTAACCTCTGTAGAGAAGAAGGTGTAGACTTCATTAACCTCTGGGATCAATTCTACAACCTACCAACCCTCTTCCAACACGACGGACTTCACCTCAATCCTGTAGGCTCAGCACGTTTTGGGAGCAGTGTCCATCTTCAGGTCAAAAAACGCGTATCAGGCGGGAATACAGTTGACACCATAAATATTCGTCCCTGCATTCATACAAACTCACGTCCGCACAGTAGTACACTCAATGTGATTATCCCGCGTTCTCCCATTGAGATAAACCCTAGCCCTCACACTAATTCAAACTCTCGTATTCAAAATGCTCCAGCCATTCACAAAAATATTAAAGTTTGTTACCTAAATGCACGAAGCATTAGAAATAAATTTCAGGATCTTGAGGAGATCGTTTGCCTGGAGGAATATGATATCATCGGTGTTACGGAATCTTGGATTGACTCAAAAAACAGATTTTTTTGCTGAATTTTCAATACCGGGATACAACTTAAACAGCAGTGAAAGACACCAAAGAAAAGGAGGCGGGGTACTCCGTTACGTTAAATCTACTCTCCACCCACTTGCATTATCGAAACAAGCGATTGAAAATATCAATGCAACGTACATTCAGTTAAAAGTAAACTCGCGTAAAATAGCTATCGGTTTCATTTATCGACCTCCTGTACAGTCACATTCAATCGACGATAAACTTTACGAACAACTTGCAGAAATTAGTTGTCAAAATGAAAGTATAATATTCGGTGATCTAAATTTACCAAAATGGGGATGTCTTCTCACTTCACACTCCGGTCACGATCTCTACGTAAACTTACTAGAAAGCTCTTTTCACCAACATGTCGAACACCCAACTCGAGGAAATAATATTTTAGACATTATTCTTTCAACCGAGCAAAGCCTTGTCAACAACGTTATTGTAGGATGCGAGTTTAGTTCGAGTGACCACAGGGTGATCACATATAACATTGAAGTAGAAAAACCTATAATAAAAGAAAATAAAGAAAAAGTACCAGATTATAGCAGGGCAGACTTTAATAAATTTAGAAGGTCTCTAGCAAGCTGCAAATGGAATCATTTATTGAATCATAACGATATAAACACTGCGTGGCAAGTATTCACGAACAAATTAAAACAAACGGTAGAATCCTGTATTCCACTACGTAACAGACGTAAAATTCAAAACAGCAAACCTAAATGGTGGAACAGCGAAATTAAGAACAGCCTTTTGGCCAAAAAGCTTGAGTATCAAAAATATAAAACAACGAAGGATATTAACGACAAGCTTGAACACGATAGAATACGACGTATCACTAAAAGACTGATAAAGCAAAGTAAACAAAATGTCGAACTCCATGTAGCAAACTCGTGCAAATTGAATCCTAAAGAATTTTATAGTTATATTAGAAAAAAGAAAGTACTCACCTCAACTATCGGTCCTCTATCGACAGCCAACGGAGAACACACCGAAGATGAATTCGTTATGGTTAACGTATTAAATGAGCATTTTGCGTCAGTTTTCACCGATGAAAATAATTCATTGAACCTTCCCACTCCCCGAATGTATAATAATAATACCTACCTAAATACATGCGTATTCCATGAAAACGATATACTAAGTGCGATCAATAACCTGAAAACTAACAAAACACCCGGTCCAGACCAGATCTCACCTAGAATACTTAAGGAGGCCAAAAATGAACTCGTTAAGCCACTTTGCATTATATTCAATAAATCAATATCAACTGGCAGAGTCCCTCGCGAATGGAAATTGGCAAACGTCACTCCGATCTTTAAAAAAGGTAATAAATCTCACCCCGGTAATTATCATCCAATTAGTTTAACGTCTGTAGTAAGCAAGTTGATGGAATCGATCCTTAGAGACAAAATTGTATATTACTTGGAAACGAACAACATTATCAAAGACTCACAACACGGTTTCAGAAATAAGAGATCATGCCTCACAAATTTACTCGATTTCTTCAATGAGGTATATAATTTGTACGATAACACGAAAGCAGTTGATATAATCTACTTAGACTTCCAGAAAGCGTTCGATAAAGTGCCTCACAAACGTCTTTTAAGTAAAGTAAAAGCCCATGGTATAACGGAAAACCTTAGTAAGTGGATAGAAAATTGGTTATCAGAACGTAAACAGCGAGTCGTAATTAACGGAAAAACGTCAGAGTGGGTAAACGTAAACAGCGGCGTTCCTCAGGGGTCTGTATTGGGACCAATACTTTTTATAATCTACATTAATGATATCGACGAAGGTATCACTTGCAAAATTTCGAAATTCGCCGACGACACAAAAATCGCAAATAAGGTAAACTCGGAAACTCAGCGCAAACTAATGCAAAACGATTTGAATGCTTTAGTCGATTGGTCTAAAATATGGCAAATGAACTTTAATTTAGAAAAATGTCACGTACTCCACGTTGGAAATAGTAACCCCCAAATAAATTATACAATGGATAACGTTCAACTCAAAAACGTAGTTAAAGAAAAAGACCTTGGTGTAATAGTCTCAACTGACCTTAAACCTAAACTTCAATGCGTCGAGGTAGTAAAAACTGCTAACAAATTAGTCAGTTTTATTGGAAAAGCTTTCGAGTTCAAATCAGAAAAAATCATACTAACCCTGTATAACTCACTTGTACATCCCCACCTGGAGTACTGCGTACAGTTCTGGTCACCTTACTACCGTAAAGACATTAATAAATTAGACAGAATTCAACGTAGAATAACCAAAATGATTCCTAGACTGCGCAATAAACCATACGATAAACGTCTTAAAGAAATTAATTTATTTTCTCTTACTAAACGCAGACTAAGAGGAGACCTTCTAACAGTATTCAAAATTTTTAAAGGATTCACAAATTTAAAGCCGGACAACTACTTTACTATCGACCGTTCAAGCATCACCCGCAACAATGGCTTCAAAATAATTGGAAAACGATTTATAACTAACGAAGCCAAGTACTATTTCTTCAATCGAGTCGTAAATATATGGAATGGACTGCCCCCAAACGTCGTCAACTCGAGTACAATAGAAACTTTTAAAAATCGTCTCGACAAACATCTTGAATGTAATCCCCGGCTGGCAATGTTCGTTACAGAATAAATATAGACACTTTTAAATCTTAAATGTAATCAAGGGATTCATGGTGTAGAGTGACTCAGACTCAGACTGCTGCAGTTGTTGGTTGTCAGGGTACGGAGAGATTCCTTGATCCGAAGTAAATGAGAATCAAATCTCTACCTGAACAGCAGTTGCAGTACGACTCCTACTAGTCTGTGTCTACTGCACCAGTTCCCATTTGATATGAGCATGCGATTCTGTACCAGCATTAGTGGTAGTACAGTATAGTATAGTATAGTATAGTATAGTATAGTATAGTATAGTATAGTATAGTATAGTATCCTCCGCTATTTTTTATTTTATTTTATTTTTTTTTTTTTATATTTCACACTTACCTCGATAATTCCATGTAGTTTTTCTATACTACATGGTATCACTTATTTTCCTGCCAGCTTCGGCTGGAGGGATGGGTGGGAGGGGAGGAGCCTTCCACTGTACTATCCTTTCTCTAATTCAAGTAGTTAGTGTAGAGTAGTTATATCAAACAGCCTTCACAGGGACCCTAGGGTCTGTTGCTGTTTGTGTTCTCTTGTATTCCCTTGTATACCTCCTCCTCCTCCTCCTCCTCCTCTTTGTCCTTCCCCTCCTCCTCTCCCTCTTCTTCCTACCCCTCCTCCTCTCTATCCTCTACGTCTTCCCGTTTCATCCCCCTTAGGAACGGTATAAGGCCATCGCCAAAACGTCAGCTAACAGTCACGACAAGCAATAAATTCAATATATTAACAGAAGTGACACAGGAAAGCGAAGACACCAAATTAATTGGTGACTCAATAATACGTGGCCAGCTTGTTGAATTTTGTTCCCGCTCTAAAAGTTACCACCGTCATTGTTTCCCGGGGGCCAAATTAGACCATATAACCGATTCATACGAAAACACGACCGCTAACACAACGGAGAACACTCTATTTATCATCCACGCGGGAGCAAATGACATTAATCAAACCAAATCGGAGGCCCTCTTAGCTAAGTACCGAGAGATGATAAGAAAATATAAAATGAAGTCCCGTAACATTATCATTTCTGGTATTCTCCTGAGGATACACGCAGCAAGTAGTTTTTACGACAAGGCGTCTAGTACTAACAGGCGTTTGACTAACCTCTGTAGAGAGGAAGGTGTAGACTTCATTAATCTCTGGGATCAATTCTACAACCTACCAACCCTCTTCCAACACGACGAACTTCACCTCAATCCTGTAGGCTCAGCACGTTTTGGGAGACTGTTACACACAGCAGTGTCCATCTTCAGGTCAAAAAACGCGTATCAGGCAGAAATACAGTTGACACCGTAAATACTCGTCCCTGCGATCATACAAACTCACGTCCGCACAGTAATTTACTGCGTCGAGGTAGTAAAAACTGCTAATAGATTAGTCAGTTTTATTGGAAGAGCTTTCGAATTCAAATCAGAAAAAATCATACTAACCCTGTATAACTCACTTGTACGTCCCCACCTGGAGTACTGCGTACAGTTCTGGTCACCTTACTACCGTAAAGACATAAATAAATTAGACAAAATTCAACGTAGAATAACCCCCAAAAAAAAACATACGATGAACGTCTTAAAGAACTTAATTTATTTTCTCTTACTAAACGCAGACTAAGAGGAGACCTTCTAACAGTATTCAAAATGTTTAAAGGATTCACAAATTTAAAGCCGGACCACTACTTTACTATCGACCGTTCAAGCATCACCTGCAACAATGGCTTCAAAATAATTGGAAAACGATTTATAACGAACGAAACCAAGTACTTTTTCTTCAATCGAGTCGTAAATATATGGAATGGACTGCCCCCAAACGTCGTCAACTCGAGTACAATAGCAACTTTTAAAAATCGTCTCGACAAACATCTTGAATGTAATCCCCGGCTGGCAATGTTCGTTACAGAATAAATATAGACATTTTCAAATTTTAAATGTAATTAAAGGATTCATGGTGTAGAGTGACTCAGACTGGTGGGAGGCTGCAGCTGTTGGTTGTCAGGGTACGGAGCGATCCCTTGATCCGAAGTAAATGAGAATCAAATCTCTACCTGAACAGCAGTTGCAGTACGACTCCTACTGGTCTGTGTCTACTGCACCAGTTCTCATTTGATATGAGCATGCGATTCTGTACCAGCATTAGTGGTAGTATAGTATAGTATATTATAGTATAGTATAGTATCCTCCGCTATTACTATTTCACACTTACCTCGAAAATTCCATGTAGTTTTTCTATACTACATGGTATCACTTATTTTCCTGCCAGCTTCGGCTGGAGGGATGGATGGGAGGGGAGGAGCCTTCCACTGTACTATCCCTTCTCTAATTCAAGTGGTTAGTGTAGAGTAGTTATATCAAACAGCCTTCGCAGGGACCCTAGGGTCTGTTGCTGTTTGTGTTCCCTTGTATTCCCTTGTATTCCTCCTCCTCCTCCTCCTCCTCCTCTTCCTCCTCCTCTTCCTCCTCCTCCTCCTCCTCCTCCTCCTCCTCCTCTTCCTCCAGATCTTTTCTTATTATATTTATCTGTAACCTAATCTTTGACGTGTGTTTGTATATTGTCTTGCAAAATTTATGGAATACGTATTTTTACTTTTATTTTTATTTTCCTCCCTCGCTGCTGTTGATTAAATGTGATGTTTTCTCAGTGATGATGCAAATAAAAAAAGCTAATTAATTTCAATTGTCAGGCTTTATATAGTTATCTGGTCTTTTATTTAAATTTTATTAAATTTTCAAGTTTCCTTTTTATTTATTTATTTTTTTCACCTCGCCCAAACTTTCCTATCCAATTTTGCCGAGACCAAATATAACAATTGCTTTCATAATTTTGACGTATATATAGAAACACAAAACAAAACGATGGATGGACGCACGAACGCACTCACGCATGCGCGCACGCACGCACGAGCACACGCACACACGCACGCACGCACGCATGCACGCACGCAAGCACGCATGCACGCACGCACGCAAGCACACATGCACGCACGCACACGCACACACGTCATAACTATGAAGTAATGAGTTACGAGCAAATACTCTCGCTAGTAGTAATGACACAAGGCGCACGCGCGCACGCCACCCCTTCCCCCCCACAGACACAGACACAGACACAGACACAGACACAGACACACACACACACACACACACACACACACACACACACACACACACCCACACACACACACACACACACACACACACACACACACAGGCACTGGGCGGCCATCATGTACAAACAAACATGCTAATAAATTACGGCAAAGTTGCCTTGTATTGAACTGCTTCCCGGGATAAAAATGCGCGGGAAGGTAACAGATGAGGGTTTGGTTGGTACTTTTTCCTTCTTTTTTGTATTACCTAATGGACACCACCACTATATCAGGACAAGGGAGGAGGGGGAGGAAAGCGAACGTCAAGGGAGGTAAGTAGGTTTAATGTAAGGAGGGAGAAGGAAGGAAGGAAGGAGGGAGGAAATAAGGTAGGGAATAAGGGATGGAAGGGAAGGATTGGATGAATAATAATAAGGAATAAGTAGATGAAGGGATCTTTATTATGACTTCCCCTTCTATCTTGAAATCTCTATAATTAGTCTTTAAGGTTCAACCAACACTCATTCGCCAGTCATCCATCTCCATTAAACCGTATTTCATCCATCACTAATCCAACACAACCACAATGACGACAACGACAAAGGAAAAGTTGTGGAATATACTGTTTTTTTGTGTGTATTTTAAATATCTATCTATCCTGTTTCATAGTTTTTCCACACGAATGCTTTCATAGGACGACAGAAAAAAAAACTACGAAAACCACCAACAATAACTTTTGCTTCCGTGCGAAGAAGTTGCTCCAGGGTTTTCCTTCCCACGTAAGAGGCGGGGGTAGGGGGAGAGCGAACAAAAAAAAGAGAGAGAGAGAGAGAGAGAGAGAGAGAGAGAGAGAGAGAGAGAGAGAGAGAGAGAGAGAGAGAGAGAGAGAGAGAGAGAGAGAGAGAGAGAGAGAGAGAGAGAGAGAGAGAGAGAAAAAAAAAGAAATCAGAATCAGAATCAGAATCAGTTTATTTCTTTACATTATTTGAGAAAACTTAAGACTACAATTAATATCTAATTTAAGTGGTACATCTATTACCTAAATATTTAAGAGTATTTGTATACATAGAATATTAGCATTGGTATTGAGGAAAATCCTGAGTTTCTTCATAAACATGGGTAAGGTGTGAGAGTTTGTTACATGGGTGGGCAAGGAGTTCCATAGCCTCGGTCCCAGCACAGTGAGGGAACGCTTACCGCTGTCTGTGTTGGTGTGTGGCACGTATAGTTTGTTTTGTTGCCTTGTGTGTATGTGGTGTAGTGCTTCACTCACTGTGGGGAGGTGTAAGAACCATTCGGGGAACACATTGTTTGTGATCTTGAAGACATTAACTGCCACATCAAACATAACTTTGTCTTTCACTTGAAGCCACTGGAGTTGTGTGATGAACGGGGTGGCGTGATCACTTTTCCTTGCTCCTCCTACACAGATCTTTGCTGCGAAGTTTTGCAGTTTCTGTACACGATGCAGCAGTGTATTGTTCGTTGACCCGTAGATTGGTAGACAATAATACATAATACTAAGGGCAAGAGACTGTACCACCATTGCTCTTGTATCCTTTTCAAATTTGTCCTCTATTCTATTTAAGAATAGTAGAATTCCCATAACCTTTTTGTGCATCTCTTTGATGTGTGTGTCAAAGCTCAAGTGACAATCCATGTATATGCCTAGATTTTTTACGTGTTTACTTGGAGTGATGGGGGTGTTATCAATTTAAATGGTGGTGTTCTCGGGTATGCGTTTGATCAGTGTTCTAGTGCCAACAAATAGACATTGGGTTTTCATTGAGTTTAGCATGAGGCCATTTGTGTTAAAGTAAGCTTTGGCGCGGGCGAGGGTTGCCTGGGCTTGTGTGATGAGGTGAGGGAGCAAGTCGAGTGTGCCGCTGTGAATGAATTCTGTGTCGTCTGCGTATTGCACGACCTCGCAATCATTAATATTTTCTGTCAGATCATTGACGAATATATTGAAAAAAATTGGCCCTAGTATGGAACCCTGAGGTACACCAAAAGTTGT
>JAPQNM010000005.1:17641323-17646323 GCA_029783475.1 Metacarcinus magister | reverse complement strand
GGTCCATGTGCAGGCCCAGGTTCTTAACAAGGGTGCTGGGACTGATGTTGGTGTCATCAAACTTAACCACCACATCCTCAGGTATGCGGGAACACAGCTGTCGACTACCGATCAAAATACACTGGGTTTTATTTGCCTTTATCATTAAGCAATTTATTGAGAAATTAGTTTTAATTTTCTTTAGAGTATCTTCAGTTTGGTAAATTATTTCGTTTAATTTTTCTAAGTGGCCTTGATGAAGTAGCTGTGTGTCATCCGCATATTGAATAAGTGTGCAGTCACAAACAAAGTTTTTCATATCATTAACATAGATGTTGAATAGAATAGGACCTAATATTGAGCCTTGAGGAACTCCAAATTGTACATTGGCTTTAGAAGATAATATCTTATTAAGTTTGACAGACTGTGTTCTGTTCTAGAGATAACTGTTGAGCCAGAATGAGTCTATATTAAGGATGGCACACTTCTTCAACAGAATAGAATGGCTCACACTGTCAAATGCTTTTGACAAATCACATAATGTTAAAAGTGATATCCTTTTGTTGTCCATATTCCTATAAATAGCATCAGTTATCTTCAAGAGAGCAGATTCAGTGGAAAGATTAGGTCTAAAACCATACTGACTGTTTGACAAAAGATTTTTCTTTAATAAAAAATCTGAAAGCTGATTGGAAACAATTTTTTTTACAATCTTGGATAAAATAGGTAAAAGAGATATTGGCCTGTAGTTGTTTACATTTTCCTGATCACCTTTTTTAAATAATGGAATTACCATGGCATGTTTCCAAATTTCTGGAAACACACCAGTTGTCAAGGAGGTATTAACAATAACAGTTAGATAAAATACAATCATATATAAAGAATCTCTGATAAAATTAAGTGATATACCATCACACCCAACTGACCGAGTTTCATTCAAGCTTTTTATGGTGAGTATCACAGTTTGAACGTCAACAGGCTGAGGTCGAAACATGTGGTCCCTATTGTCACAATCATGAGGAGGGAGCTCTGGGCAAGCCAAGTCATTGTTTAAAAGAGACTTTTGAGTTAGTTCAAAAGTATTTTTTCCAATATTCGCAAAGAAAGTATTAAATTCCTCTGCTTTTGCTTTTTTGTTTAAAAAATCATAGTTGTCTGAACTATTTTGGGCTTTTGGAATTATTTCTTTGATAATATTCCACTTATCAGTTGAGTTGTTTTTGTTGTTGGTAAGTTGTTTAAGATAGTAATCTTTCTTTGCTGACTGTATTAATGACTTGACTTGCTTCTTCACATTCCTGTACTGCTCCATCAAAAGTATATTTGCTCGGTCACTTTTAAGGTCATTATGAATTACATTCTTTTTCTTTATTACATCTCTTAATTCATCAGTAAACCATGGTGTGTGTGGTCTTTTAATTTCTTTGGTTACAACAGGAGCGCATACATCCAGACATTTGATAAGATTTTCATTAAATATATGTACCTGATGATTGACATTGTCAGTCTCAAGGATTTTGTTAAAATTGTGGTACTCAGACATTATTAAATTGCTAAGAATATCCTTGCTATAATTCTTGAATTGACGGAATGTTTTAATCAGAGATTGCCTTCTAGGCTTAGTAATATTAATCTTAATACCTATTAAATCATGATCAGAAACTAAGTTAGGAACAACAACTTTGGTTAAAACCAGGTCAGGGTTATTTGTAATAATTAAATCTAAAAGAGTAGCAGAAGTGGCAGTCACCCTTGTCGGAACGTCAATGAGCTGTAAAAGTCTGTTATTTTTTTAAATACCATTTAATTTACTACTATTCAGAAGCAAGTCATTATTAAAATCTCCTAGTATGTAAAAATTCTTAATTGCTGACACATAACTGCCTGAACACATCTTGCAAATATTCAAATGAATCTACACCAGCCTTTGGGTGTCTGTACACACAACCTATAATGACAGCAGGATACATGTTACTTTGTACTGTAAGCCATAAGTCTTCTACTCCAGCTTGTTTAGGAAGAAGAAAGTTGATTATACTAGTCCTTAACTCTTTCTTAACATAGATACAGACACCCCCACCCCGGCCAACATCATTTCTATATATCACATAATTGGGGATATTGACATGTACATCAGGGGTGTTTGTCTGCAGCCAGGTCTCACTTACACATAGTATATCAATGTCCCTGCTATATACATACATTTTTATTTCATCAAAGTTAGACTGTATAGATTGTGCATTAATGTGTTCTATAATTAGTTTACCTTTTTCCTTATTATAAGCATCGGCAGAGTCTTCTTTGCCAACCTCCTATCTACTGTAGTACTGACACAGCCTTCTCTTATGACCTAGTGCATGACATAATCCACATCTACATCTCAGCTTATAATCAATTCTGCAAGTTGACTGTTGATGGTTGAATTCACCACAGTTATAGCACCCTACTCTTCTTTTTACATATTGATGACCATTGTCTTGTATATTATGATGTAAGGATGCATAGGGTTCCTCTCTAAAATTAGTGTTGTTAGGGAGGTAGGGTCTGTGTTGTGGTGCTTGTGGATAGGAATCAGTGTTGTTAGGAAGGTAAGGTCTGTGTTGTGGTGAGTGCAGATGGTAATCGGTGTTGTTATGGATGTAATGCCTGTATTGTGGTGTGTGTGGATGGGAATAATTGTTCTTAGGGAGGTAAGGTCTGTACTGTGGTGTGTGTGGATGGGAATTAGTGTTGTTAGGGAGGTAAGGTCGGTGTTGTGGTGTGTGTGGATAGAAAGTCTGTCTGATGCTTCTATTGTCTCTGATGTGATAAGGGGTCCTGTTCTGGCCAGCAACACCTCTTACTTTATGGTTTTGGTATGTTTGCCTGTTCACTGGGATGCGATGAGGTGGTGCTAGTAGTGGAATGGGGTTAGTTTGGGGTGTATGCCAGATGTTAGGAGTGTGAGATGTTGACTTAGTGAGAAGGTGTGTGGGATAAGTTTTAGTGTGGGCGTGAAATTGAACTTCTTGGGCCTGGGGTGAATAGGGTCTTTGCTTAGGCACATTCTGGTACTGAGCAGGTGTTGTAGCGGGCTGAATTGTATTCCCTTGAGACTGTGGCTTATGTATTGTGTCTTTGGTTTTATTATAAAACATAATATTGATTTGTCTTTTTATATTCCCCCAGTCTTTACATACTTGGAATCCTTGGCTATTTCTGTCTAGAGTACTGAGTAGCCTGGTCACTCCTAATCTGCTTAATATATAGTATATTTTATTATCTTTATCGAAACAAAGGTCATCAACCTCTCCAGTTCCAATTGTGTGACATAGTGTGGTGTTGATAATATTTACTCCATTCAATTCACCCCATTTCATTAAGTGATCATTGTATTCAAATATTTTACATTGTATTTCTGGGGGGGAGGGTACTGGGGATACTTGGCATATGTAAATTTCCATTTTGCTATTCTTTGCTCTAAGATCATTGATTAAGGAGCCAAGACTATTTAGAATATTTTCTGGTGACATGCCTTCAGAAATATCATATAAACCACAGTATATAATACATTCTTGTGGAATTGTATGCATTTGTTCACGTACCCAACTCTTTAACAGGTTGATATTGGCTTCAGGAATTGTCTTTACAGAGCAGTTTGCACCTAAGTCAGATTGCCTAACTCTTCGGAGATTGGAGTCACCAAGCAAGAGACATTTATTTATAGTTTGCCTAGTTTGTTCCTGTATGTTTGGGTTTATGTTCACTGCCTCTAGTTTATTTTCCTTCTTTTCAAGGTCGTCAACACGTTTCATTAGGAGATCAATTAAAGTATAAGCTGTCTTCATTTCAGTATTTAAGAGATCTATTTCCTTATCCTTAATTATTAAGTTATTCATGATTTTTTCTATGTTATAAACTGTATCTGGTTGACGGGTGACAGAGACAGCTGTGTCTGGCTGATAGGTGATATGGGCAGCTGCATCTGGCTGACAAATAGCAGGGGCAGCTGCTTCCAGTTGATGGGTGACAAGGCCAGCTGCATCTGGCTGACGGGTGACATGAACAGTTGGGTCTGGCTGGTGGGTGACGGGATCAGCTGCATCTGGCTGATGGATGACATGAGCAGCTGGGTCTTGTTGACGGGCAACTACATCAAGCTGAGAGGTGGCAGGGCCAGCTGCAACTGGTTGATGGGTGACATAGCCACCTGCGTCTGACTGACGGGTGATATGACCAGCTGCGTCTGACTGATGGGTGACGTGGTCAGCTGCGTCAATCGGATGGATGTAGGGACAGATGCATGTGGCTGATGGGTGACGTGGTCAGCTGCGTCTAGCTGACAGTTGACAGGGGCAGCTGTTTCTGGCTGATTAATGACGTGGTCATCTGCGTCAGTCTGATGGATGATAGTTACAGCTGCATGTGGCTGATGGGTGACGTGGTCAGCTGCGTCTAGCTGACAGTTGACAGGGGCAGCTGTTTCTGGCTGATTGGTGACGTGGTCAGCTGCGTCAGTCTGATGGGTGATAGGGACAGTGTCCACATTCATCTCGAGAGATGCAGCATCGTTTTGTTGCAAGACAGATTGATACTGGGATATGCAGTTGATGGATGAGTTCACCTCTGGAGTAGACTGTATGTTGTTGACTGTGCTTGAGTTGTCAATAATCATGTTGATTAGTTTATCTTTAGTCACCCATATTTTCGATAGTCCAAGATTCTGGCATCTCTTTTGTAGGTCAGGCTTGTTTAATTTGTTTAAATGTTCCCTAGTCAGGAACTGTGTTGAGGGCTCAGACATGTTGTGAAATATATCGCTCCTTGTCTTATAATACTGCTTCTCTCAATCTTCACAATTCTTCAATGTTTCTAATAGGCCATATGTAGGTCTTGGCTCGTATGTGTGTGTGTGCTAGGGAGGCGTCCCGGTTACCTTGGCAACGCTATGAGGTCACAAGTTTAGTGCGCATGCGCGAGCCAGGAAAAATTGGTCACGTAGTGGGTTAGCCTGAAAGCTCATATTTGACAGGCAAAAATAA
>JAPQNM010000005.1:17634848-17636223 GCA_029783475.1 Metacarcinus magister | reverse complement strand
TGCGTAATTATGAGTCGTAGAACAAATATTCATAAGTACAGTTGTACAGTTGAATTAGGACTATCAGATGCTGCAATGATATTTCCAATATCTCTAATAGCTTTCGAGAAAAGGAGGAGGAAAGTAATGTTTTCTATATAAATATAAAGTTTTATTTTACTGCGTAATTATTAGTCGTAGAACAAATATTCATAATACAGTTGTACAGTTTAATTTAGGTATATCAGATGCTGCAATGATATTTCCAATATGTCTAATAGCTTTCGAGAAAATGAGGAGGAAAGTCATGTTTTTATATAAATATAAAGTTTTATTTTACTGCGTAATTATGAGTCATAGAACAAATATTCATAATTACAGTTGTACAGTTTAATTAGGTCTATCAGATGCTGCAATGATATTTCCAATATCTCTAATAGCTGTCGAGAAAATGAGGAGGAAAATCATGTTTTTATATAAATATACGGTTTCATTTTACTGCGTAATTATTAGTCATAGAACAAATATTCATAATGACAGTTTTAGAGTTTAATTAGGTCTATCAGATGCTGCAATTATATTTCCAATATCTCTAATAGCTTTTCGAAAAAATGAGGAAGAAATTCATGTTTATGGAAAAAGGATGTGTATGTGTGTGTGTGTGTGTGTGTGTGTGTGTGTGTGTGTGTGTGTGTGTGTGTGTGTGTGTGTGTGTGTGTGTGTGTGTGTGTGTGTGTGTGTGTGTGTGTGTGTGTGTGTGTGTTCGCGCTTAACAGGTGACCTGTCCTGAGGTTGAAAAATGAGTGCTGCCGTTTGAAGGGAGTTTACAATATTTATTTTATATAGGAAATACCTCATTTTATTGCTATATTCCTTCATATTGTATTTAGAACACAGTTATTGCAACATTTACCTTAATAAGAACTACGGTGAACGTTTGATAAAAGTGATAACGTTTTCCAAGCAACACTGTAAAAAATGTATGCCGCGCTTCGATATTCATATGAATATCGTAAGCGTAGCACGTAAACTTTTATTTTATACATGATTTTTTTATATTTTATGTTGCATGGATTTTCGTTAAAACATTTTATATGCCTTTTACTTATGTACATCAAGTTCTAACTGGCTAGTTCACGTAGACATGGCAACGTTGGACCCATGGGAAGACTGGATTCTGTCCCACCAGAAAGCTCTGCTAAGATCTGTCGGACTATAGTGTGAAAGGCTCCATTGGATAGTATGGGAGGCAACTAGTGTCCGACACCAGTGGTAGACACCAGTGTCCTCGTGTGAAAGGGAAGTAATAGTCTACCCTACTGAGTTAAATTAACACTGCCACTAAGCCTCCCCCAGCCAGCCAGCAGAGACGAGATTGACTGGTGCTGCGTGAGTC
>JAPQNM010000005.1:17619848-17632348 GCA_029783475.1 Metacarcinus magister | reverse complement strand
GGAAACACACCTATTGTTTCATATTCAGAGTATTGTCTAAATTATATGAGGTTTGATGATAATGTTTGATCGCAATGAAAATATACAAGTCAAATGGAATGCTTATTATTATTATTATTATTATTATTATTATTATTATTATTTGTGTGTATACGAATATATGTATAAACAGGATCGTTGTTCTATTATGGATGTAAAAAATTAATGACCAGCATATGTACTGCAATAATACTGATAATGATGATAGCAATAACAAAAAAATAATAACGATAATGATAAAAATATTGATAATAATAACAATAATAATAACAATAATAATAATAATGATAGTAATAATAATGATAGTGATAACAATAATAATAACAATGATAATAATGATAATAATAATAATAATACTGATAATAATAACAATAATAATAATAATGATAATGATAATGATAAATGATAATAACAATAATAAAACAATAATAAAAATATCAATGAAAATATTAAAAGGTAAACGCATTTGATTCACAATTCGCATTTGATTTACTAAGTGAGTGCAGCCTTGTGACTGGAGTGTGTTGTGCTAAAGAAGCTGAAGAAGGACAAGTGAAACAAGCTGGCAAGGCAACAAAGAAGGAGAAGCAAGAAAAACACACGGAGGCTGAAGACAATGAAGAGGCTCCGTCACAGGTGATGAATACATGCAAAGGTGGGCGTACACCTGTGTCACAAGTTAAATCTCCACTTAGTGTTCCTGAAAATTGGCCCTCAAAATGCAAATGCAATACAGAGTGGAATGATCATAGAATGGATTATTTGATGGATAAAAAATACAACAGCAGCATTACCACACCACACATGGCACAGTTTGCATCACTAGTCGTTGATGTGATATGGAAAGACAGGTTTTCATTTCTCGAGATCAAGAAGGAAGCTAGTGAGGTGAAACAAGAGAAAAGCAGCTTTGAAAACGAAACTTAAGATGAAAGAGTTGGTGGTGAGGAAAAGAACCTATTCAAGGAAAGAGGAGATTGCAAAGCTGGAAGAGAATAAACAGTGTGAGGCTGAAAAGGTGAAAGCCAACACTGAACATGTGCAAAGGAATCCTGTTGAGAAGGTGATGGACACTGAAGGAAAACAGGACGAGTGTGGTGACGTGATATTGTGTGATATCATTCATGATGAGGACGAGGGAACATAGAAGCAGGTGAAGAGTTATGACGTGGAGCAGGAATCCCTACAGACGTGAGACTGAACACCTACAACAGGAAAGGAATCAAAGAATGGAAGAAAAGGTGGAAAAAATGGCTTTGTTTGAAAACACTTTCTCACACAGCAGACCTATAGGTTGCCACGCTGTCGCCTCCCTACAGCCCGTTTTTGCCTCACCGCCCCCCCAGATCTTTTCTATAGACCCCAAGGGAATGGTACCTCCCACTTTTGGAATGTAAGTATAGATGTAGGAATGAAAAAAGTTCTATTCAGTTTTTCAGTTTATTCAGTTTGAATCAGTTCTAATTTACTAGCAGTTCAAGAAAGGGAGACCAAATAACATTAATACGTTATATTGTGTAGATTTTGAATAGGTCATCTCTGTGTATTTGTCATAGGAGACCAGCATCAGCCAGTACAGTTAAATAATGGTTATTTCATTATTGTTATTAGACAAGCAAGGGTGAAATACAGTTTGATATTACAGTCATCAGAAAAATAAGGCCAGATTCGTGTTCAGCATGACCGAAAACCTAATTGTATTCATTTTCATGAGAATCGGAGGTGTGAAAACTTCCATGAAATTTCGTAGGGTACACCCTTAGAATTTTTGACGTAAATCATATATTTTGAAATTACTCGAAATGTATGGAGTTTACGTAAACAACGTATTATGTATAAAAGAAAGAAAAAACGACGCTTGTTCTATTGAGCTATAGTGAACTGGAATTGGAATGTAATTATAGATGTAGGAGTGTAAAGTATTATGCATTCATTTCTTTCACATAATTATTATTTTTTTCATAAGTATTAAAGTTATTGGAAATATAACGACAGCATAAGGTAGATATTATCAAACTCCATAACTTTATTTATATACAATTATTCTGTAAGACTAATATTTACGTAGTAAATTAGGAGAGAAAAAAGATTGACCTCAATTCTGGTGGAATTTACGGGCCACAAAATGGAAAATGCAAATATTATAGTAATGACAAAATTAATTCTAGATTCGTAATCAGCATGCCCGAGAAGCCCTTGGTACCAATTTTCATGAGTTGTGTTGAAGAAAATTATAGTGAAATGGAATTGGAATGTAAGTGTAGATGTAGAAATGTAAAAAGTACTTTTAATAACTTTTAATCAGTTTTAATTCGCTAACAGTTCAAGATATGGAAACCAAATAACATGTATACGTTATATTGTGTAGATTTAGGGTAGTTCATCTCTATGTATTTTTATCATAGATCAGCATCAACCAGTAAAGTTAAATAATAGTTATTTCATTATTGTTATTAGGCAAGCAAGGGTGAAATAGAGTTTGATATTATAGTAATCATAAATATGAAGCCAGATTCGTGTTAATCATGACCGATAACCTCATTTTACCAATTTTCATGAGATTCAGAGGTGCAGAAATTCTCATTAAATTTCCTTAATCACCTCACGTAATAGCCTGTCACAGCCATACTTGACTGTTTTCTCCAGAATGACCTCCATTACTGGGAAGCTCTCACCTCACAAGCTACAACTCACCTAACTTTCGTCACAATACACAACGTGGAGGGAAGGTAAAGTTTATTCGTTAAATGTAATTAACTAACTTTGCTTAGCGCTGTTTGCAGATTTGGGTAAATTCTCTAAATTACGTTTGTCTTCACTGGCTGACTAAACTATTTTTTCTTTCGATAAGTTTTAGTGTTGATGTAATTGTTATTCATGTCATTACTGTCGCATTTTTTGTTTGTAACTTCCTTCCTTGATATTGTAACAGCACAGACACTCCTTGGCTCATTATTACTCTTCTACTGTTTTTTTCTTTATCTTTCTTGTAACATTATTTCCTTCTCTTCACTGTACTTCTGTTTTAGATCTGCCGTAAACAAACAAAAAAAAAGATGATAAAAAAACAAGAAAACAGTTGGTGACACTAATCCCTAAGTATCTTCAGGGAGTAATGTGAGTCTTGACCTTCTCTTGCAAGATATTAACGTAAAACTACTCACTGTCCTTGCAATTCCTAACAGCCATTCAGCACCTCTCCAACGATGAAGCTGAGTCCTACACATTATAAGGATACATTTACAAAGTCCTTAAATCATTCTTCAGTCTCCTTAACCTTCCAAAGATGTTCCTCACTCCGAATCTGAATTTTAGTAGGGAATGAGAATATTTCCTTGTCCCATAACCTTTCCCCAGCACCCCACCTGTCTCCTTTCCACCCCACACCTTACCCTGAGGCAAGATTCATTAAGGCTTTACCTGTTCTCTGACTGGTACATGTATTGGCAGCTCGCCCCTCTTAGCCAATTTGTAAAGTCGTATTCATCAACTAACCCCTCCAAGGCAGCTGGTAAAGTTGTTGTGTTCTTAAGGCTCGCGCTACGGAAGCCTAACCTCGCTACTGCTCACAGATGAGATCAAATTTATTAATCTCTAATAAACTCGAGCATCAAGTCCCTTTTCGAAAACATGTGTCACCTTTTTAACTACTGACTCAATGTTTATCTATATAATTTGGTGTGTGTGTGTGTAGGTGAAGCAAAACGTTAATGATGGAAATAGTCAATAGAATCTGAGTAAAAAGTGAAATCAGTGAGATAACGAAGCCTGTAACGAGCTCATGTTGTAGGCTCACTTTTCACTTTCTAGTTATCATCATGCTCCTGAATTTTAAGTTGAAAAGATCGTTTGATTCGCAGAGTAGCTGACGTACGTGACCAGCATAAGTAAGAGTCATAAAGCGATGAATACAGTAAAGAGCGCTGACACTATTTTTAACTTTGTAACTACCTACATACGTTTTGATAACCTCTGGACTATACACGCCAATTAAGAGCCTCAAATGTAATTGCAAATGTAGGAGTATTCATGATTATAATGACAGCACTACGTAGAGGTCATGATATATTTAGCATGCAGGGCGGGGTCGAGGTGATTGTCCTTTGTGTGTATGGAGTGGCGGAGCGGGGAAGGGTTCCATAAGGTTAGCTGCGTATTAGGTTATGCCAGATAAGCATTCCAATACCCTATGTCAGACCCCATTCCCAGTCATATGCTTCTATTACGACTTTGCCATTTTGGTTGTAAATAGAAAGGATAAAGGAAATATGCAAACAAATTGTAATAGAAAATTGTCCCATGCATAAAGGTGTAACATCACAGAGAAGTAAATATAAATAAATAACATGTGTTTCTATTACGATTTTGACATTTTTTGGTTGTGCAAGGAAAGGTAATGGAAATAGCAGGCAAACTATAAGAAAAGATTGTCATATTAAAAAAAGGTGTAACACTCACCACCAAAGAGGAACACGACACACACGTCCACCAGCTCGTAGTCATCACATCTATGGTGCGTCGATGATGTCCTTGAGTCAGTACTGATGAGGTTATATGACTCTAACCTTGCAGCACATCCTGGTGAAGATAGATAAATAATGTATGTACAACTTACACTTTGGTATATTTACACTTATATTAACATGTAATTCGTGTATTATTGATGAAGACAACACTCATGGTTTTATTCTTATATTCAGTACCTTTTTTTATATATACTATTAATTCATTTATTAATATATGTATCTATTTGTTTATTTATTTATTTATTTATTCAACTATTCATTTAATTCACAGTCGTTGTCATCACCCAAATGGAATTGACGAGTTGATGTTTTTTTTTATATATTTTAATTGGTTATGTAATCTGTAATCTGTAATCTAGAGTCAATCCTCATTGATTTGACAATTGAACTGAATTCCATTTATCACGTATAAAAGACAATTGAAGGAATATAATAATAATAATAATGTAATGAAGCATAACACAGTGTTTATATCCTCAACATATTGGTCTTGTAAAAGCAATAGAACTTCAAAAGTGTTGATATTCCTTGTCAAACTATAACACACGCACACACACACACACACACACACACACACACACACACACACACACACACACACACACACACACACACACACACACACACACACAAGTCTGAACCAGAATCTTAAGCTTACCGTCGCGTTCTTAACATGTTGCAGACAAGGACAAACGTGTTAATTTGCATAAGGTAAACCAACACATTTCTCACCTTGATCGTTTTACAAAGTCGGTGTCACAAAGGTTGTACTGTACTGCTCTTACAATACCACCACCACCACCACCACCACTACTACCACCACCACCACCACCACCACCACTAGGACCACCACCACCACCACCACCATTGATTACTATACAGTGTGATGCTTTTTGATTAATTTATTTATTTGTTATTATTCAATTTTAACAATATATTAATTTGTTTATTTATGTGCACCCTAAGAACACTGGATGAAGATTGAGAATTATGGTTAAAAAATCACTGCCAAGTTATCGTTCAGAAAAATAAACGAACATTTAAAGTTAATAGTTAGGAAAAGGAACTCGGTAAGGACCATGAGCTTTCCCAGGAACAAGGACATAACGCATGCTTCCCTTTCTACCCTTAGTTTGGGGGAAGAAAAATGTTGCCCTTTCTAACCTTAGTTTGGGGAAGAAAATATATATATTCTCTCTAGCATTGCAATATTTTTCCATGCACAAACAATCATCTTTTTAGTGATTAATGTATTCAGTTTGTAATTAAGACCAGTCATTGCACATTTGTATATCATATAAAACATTACAGTCAAGCATTTGGCCTTCTCCTCCAACGCCAAGACGTCATCCATAACTTTCTCCTCATGCTTTTGTTTAATTAATTATACCTTCGGGCTTGACATTCTCTAGATGCTCCTCCAGCTGCACGACGGAATACAAATGATTATGTTTCATCATTATTTAATCTTATACAGAGAACACTTGTCACACTCACACACATTATTACGTCATTCAGCATATCATTTCCCACTTGTAGAAAGACTCAAGAACTGTCTATATTAATCATGAATCTTTCCCTTTTCGCTTGTATGAAGGCAATCACCTGCAAACACTCACATAAAATAGACAATTCCTTACACACAATCTCAGTAACCTTTCATCTTATCATTACCTTATCATCCCACTTTATAATGAAAGAAGCAACCACACTCACACTCCCTCACCAACCTCACCAACCAAATACACGAGAAATTCACACAAAGATCAGCGAGGAGGAGATGGAACAACAATCACGGAGGAGTAACGAGAAGCTGGAAAGGGTAAAGTAGAGTGTGGGAGATGGAACCAGAGACTCGCTTCCTAGAACTCAAAGGGAGAGAAGAAGAAGAAACCCAAAGAAAACCCAGGGATGGAAAAACAAGAGGGGACACGAGGGAAAGGAGACTCAATACAAAGAGGGAAAGACACATATACGTATATACACAAAATGGAAAAAAAAGAGTGAGAGAAAAAGAAAAAGAGAGAGAAAAAGAAAGAGAGAAAAAGAAAGAGAGAGCAAACCTATCTCTCTTAAATAAACTTGGTGGAATGAAGGCACCAAGGAGGCTATTATATACCTTACCAATTTACGTCATAATTCTCGAGAGGACGAGGAGGAGGAAGACGTGGAGGAGGAGGAGGAGGAAGAGGAAGAGGAAGAGGAAGAGGAAGAGGAAGAGGAAGAGGAGGAGGAGGAGGAGGAGGAGTATAAGGAGGATGGTGACGTTGGAGGTATGTAGTATTGATAACTGTGTGTGTGTGTGTGTGTGTGTGTGTGTGTGTGTGTGTGTGTGTGTGTGTGTGTGTGTGTGTGTGTGTGTGTGTGTGTGTGTGTGTTTTTGGGGGGATGAAATATGATGAGACATTTGTGGAAGAGCGGAGGTATGAGAGAGAGAGAGAGAGAGAGAGAGAGAGAGAGAGAGAGAGAGAGAGAGAGAGAGAGAGAGAGAGAGAGAGAGAGAGAGAGAGAGACAGGTGTGATCATAAAACGTAATGATGAGAAAGGACAGTAACCACTTACCTTCATCACCTTAAGCCTTCCTTCCTTCTTTCCTTTCTTCCTTCCTTCTTTCCTTCCTTTTTTTTTCTTTTCCTTTCTTCTCTCTTTTTTTTCCTTCCTTCCTCCCTTCTCTACTTCCTTCCCTCCTTCTTTCTCTCCTTCCTTCCTTCCTTCCTTCCTTCCTATGTATGTTTTCCTTCATCAAGAAAACTAATCTAGGATACTTTTTTCTTTATCATATCAATTTCCTTTCATCACATAAATATATTTTCTTATTTTGCCAGTGTTGTATTATCTTTATCTCTCTCTCTCTCTCTCTCTCTCTCTCTCTCTCTCTCTCTCTCTCTCTCTCTCTCTCTCTCTCTCTCTCTCTCTCTCTCTCTCTCTCTCTCTCTCTCTCTCTCTCTACGCGGGATACATAATCTAAATGGAAGCTTCGCAATGTGTCACTCACAGATATACAGTTTCCGCTTGGTTGGCCTCCCCATTTCTCTCTCTCTCTCTCTCTCTCTCTCTCTCTCTCTCTCTCTCTCTCTCTCTCTCTCTCTCTCTCTCTCTCTCTCTCTCTCTCTCTCTCTCTCTCTCTCTCTCTCGTGTACGGGTAGGGAGGGCAGTGGGCGGACTGGAATGATAGAATGTGTTCAGGCATGGAAGGAGAGAGAGAGAGAGAGAGAGAGAGAGAGAGAGAGAGAGAGAGAGAGAGAGAGAGAGAGAGAGAGAGAGAGAGAGAGAGAGAGAGAGAGAGAGAGAGAGAGAGAGAGAAATACAGACTGAGAGACATATACATAACATAAAGATAGACAGACAGACAGACAGACAGACAGATAAAGGCAAAAAGACAGACAGACAGACAGACAGGAAAAACTAATGAAAATTAAAGAGATGGAATAACGTAGTAATAGGCTGCTGACGTGGTAGTGGTGGTGGTGGTGGTGGTGGTGGTGGTGGTGGTGGTGGTGGTGGTGGTGGTGATGGTGGTGGTGGTGGTGGTGGTGGTGGTGGTGGTGGTGGTGTTGGTGGTGGTGGTGGTGGTGGTGGTGGTGGTGGTGGTGGTGTGGTGGTGGTGATGGTGGTGGTGGTGGTGGTGGTGGTGGTGGTGAAGGTGTTAGCTACGCATGACGATTCTTTGTTATTTACAGTTACATATGAACTTGTGTGTATTTTTGATGTGATATTTTCAATTGTTTCATGTGGGGTTTCAAATTCCACTTCAGGTTTTTTCCATCATTTTTATATCACACCTTTTTGTTTTGTTTTTTGTGTTTCTTACTATATGTATGTCTAATTTGACGCAAGCATTCCTTTCCCATCTATGTCAACCTTAGCATTAACAGTGTTGTAAAAGTAAAGTAATATATTATACTTTCTCATTCTGAAGTATAATTTATATCATTCTAGAATACCTCAGTTTTCTTCTATCTGCTCTAACACGAAGGCGAAAATACATGATTATCTTGAAAACGTTGTATTTCATTGGCTTTAACTCGGCTTCTATTCATGAAACTTTACCCGACACACGGTTGAATTTGTATAATATTAACTACAAGTCTTCTATTCAATACAACCCGAGAATCCTACACCACTAACACTATACAACAAGGTCTCTATTTAAGGTAAGACATGATTAGGTTTTCTGGTTTACTTTTCTCTCTTCAAGGCATCTCACAGGGTCCAAAATCAGTCCAAGGTATATTTTAGCGGTTATATATTTACTTGGGTCTAAATCAAACTACTATTTCTTATTGCCGTCACCCCACCCTTCCCTATCCTTCATTCTTTCTTTCTTTCTTCCTTCCCCTTCCACCTGTCATTTTTCATCTCCCACCCTTTCCCATTTTTCATTTATATTTTCCCCCCTTCCTTCTCTTCTTATTTCTATTTGTACAACTCACATCTCTTCATCATCTCCTCCTATTCTTCATTCCTTCCATCCTATATGACTTCCTTCACTCCCCCTTTCCTAACCTTCCCTTACCCCTCCTATTCACTCCTACCATTCCTTCACTGGCTGGAATCCGCCTCACTCTACTCCCTCCTTCCCTTCCTCTCCTTTCCCTCTCTCCAAAACATTAGCTTTTACGGTAAATAATCTGATATAAGTTTAGAAGCATGACTGGTTTTCCTCCTGCTGTTACAATGCGAGAGAGAGAGAGAGAGAGAGAGAGAGAGAGAGAGAGAGAGAGAGAGAGAGAGAGAGAGAGAGAGAGAGAGAGAGAGAGAGAGAGAGAGAGAGAGAGAATGACCACCAAAGGAGATTATGTTAACAAGATGGCAGGCCGATTGCGTGTAAACATATAACTCTACGTGGTTGGCTGGCATGTGGCCCATTTACTGCGACCCTTTCCTCGACCTTCTAATTATTTCGTCATTTGGGATTTACAGTCCATTAAACATTTTGGAATTTCCCTCGTTGTCTTTCTATCTCTTTCTTTCTTTTTCTTTTTCTTTTTTCTCTCTCTTTCTAACTTTCTTTTCATTGTTATTTGTATTAGAAAGAAAGAAAGAGTGTGTTAGTGTGTGTGTGTAAGTGTGAGTGTGAGTGTGAGTGTGTGGTGAGAGGGAGAGAGAGAGAGAGAGAGAGAGAGAGAGAGAGAGAGAGAGAGAGAGAGAGAGAGAGAGAGAGAGAGAGAGAGAGAAAGGGAAACGAGGCACCGGGTCAGCTAACACAAGGAAAATCTCATCACAGGTCCAATATTCCTCTAACCTTCCCTCCTCTCCCCACACCTTGCCTTCCCTTCTCTCTCTCTCTCTCTCTCTCTCTCTCTCTCTCTCTCTCTCTCTCTCTCTCTCTCTCTCTCTCTCTCTCTCTCTCTCTCTCTCTCTCTCTCAATTCAAGCCTTCGGGCAACAACATACCTTTGCACTCCTTACTCTCTTCCCTAACTTTCATCCTCTCTCTCTCTCTCTCTCTCTCTCTCTCTCTCTCTCTCTCTCTCTCTCTCTCTCTCTCTCTCTCTCTCTCTCTCTCTCTCCTAAACCTTCCAAAACTACCCCCAAAGTGCGTTTTCCTAGCAACATTTTCCTGCCCCGCCGCCCGAAAAATTTGTTCCAATCCATTTCTGACAGTCGAGGATTCTGAGCTGATTTTGCGACGCCTCAGGCAAAAGAGAGAGAGAGAGAGAGAGAGAGAGAGAGAGAGAGAGAGAGAGAGAGAGAGAGAGAGAGAGAGAGAGAGAGAGATTGTGTGTGTGTGTGTGTGTGAATTCTTATCTCACTCTTGTTTTTCCTTCTTCACTTATTTCGTCACTTCAGGGACATCCATCTCTTGCTTATCTTCTCGTTCGTTTGTCTTAATGTTGTTGTTGTTGTTGTTGTGTGTGTGTGTGTGTGTGTGTGTGTGTGTGTGTGTGTGTGTGTGTGTGTGTGTGTGTGTGTGTGTGTGTGTGTGTGTGTGTGTGTGTGTGTGTGTGTGTGTGTGTGTGTGTGTGTGTGTGTATGTGTGTGTGTGTGTGCTGTGTGTGTGTGTGTCTGTGTGTCTGTGCTGTATTTCTCTCTCTTCTCTTTTTTCTCTCTCTCTCTCTCTCTCTCTCTCTCTCTCTCTCTCTCTCTCTCTCTCTCTCTCTCTCTCTCTCTCTCTCTCTCTCTCTCTCTCTCTCTCTCCTTTTCTTCCTCTAGAATTGCTTCTCTTGCATTCTTTCCCTTCCTCTTTCATCCATTCCCCTTCATTCACGTCCTTCTCTTCCGTTTCTTTCGCCAATTCTCCGCCTCCTCTTTCTCCTCTTCCTTCTCCTCCTCCTCTTTCTCCTCTTCCTTCTCCTCCTCTTCTTCCTCCTCCTCCTTCTCTTCTTCTGCTTATTACATTTTCTTTATTATTTCCTCATTACCTCAAAATCTTCTTCCTCCACCAACACCACAACCACCATCTCCTCCTCCTCCTCCTCCTCCTCCTCCTCCTCCTCTCCTCTCTCTGCCACCTCATTACAACAGAGGAATAAGACATGTATTTTTCTTATCTCGTCTTTATTTCGTTTCCTTCCCATTCTTCCGGCCAAGCCATTAGACTGTAAACTATGTAAACTATGTGTGTTGTTTGCGTGCACTTACAAGGTCATTAGGGTTACATACATACATACATACATACATACATACATATATACACACACACATATATGTATTTAGATTACTCGTGGAAGATAAAAAAAAAAGTCTTCTAACGCTTTGTTGTTATTCTTTTGTTTTTCTTTAATTTTTTGGTTTATTTTATTTATTTATTTATTTTTGTATTTATTGGTATTTTCTAGATTTCTCTCTGTGTTCGGTTTTATTATGATTTTATTTTCTTTATATTCTTTCTATTCCTCCGTTTCTGCTCCTTTTCCTCTTTTCTCTTTCGTTATCTTTCCTTCCTCTTTCTCTCGTCTCTCCATTTCCCTCTTCTTTCTTCCCTTCTGTCCCTTTTCCTCTCCTTCTCCATTCCTTTGTCCTCATTTCCTTGTTATCTTCTATCTCTCATAATTCACGTGTCTTTATTTCCATTCCTTTCACACTCTCTTTCTTTCCTTTCCATTACCTCATATAATTTCCTCTTTTCCTCTTTACATAAATCCTACCTTTGTCTGTCTTTCTTTTTCCCCTTAAAATATCTCTTCCCTTTTCCTTATTTCTCCTCTTATATCTTTTCATAACTGTCTAATATCTCCTTCCCCTTTGTGTCCCCTTTACTTCACTCCCTTTCTAGCCCTTCACCACCTTCCCTTCACCTTCCCTTCACGCCAATCTGCATATATGTGTTTGTGAGTCGTGTTCTGAACGCCCAAGGAGGCACACCAGATGTTATCCCTCTCGTGTCCACACCTCACTAACACACTGACACCTTCCTACTATAAACACAACTCCACTACTACTACTACTACTACCTCTACCTCTATTTCTCTCTACCACTCCCTCCCTTTGTTCATGTATGTACATTTTCAATCATATTCTTTTATTTTTCTCTCTATCTCACTCTCTCTCTCTCCTTCGTATTTTTGTAATCCTTCACTCTCCTCTTTGTCTTCCTTGCATGTACATCTCAACGTCCTTCATTACTGTCTATGCACGGCTAAAACTACCTTTCCTTTCTTCTTTACTTCCTCCTCCTCCTCTTCTTCTTCTTCTTCTACCTCCTCCTCCATCTGATCTCTCCCACTTACCATAACTTAAGGTCTTTTAATAATAACAAAATTGACCCGAGGAGGCGAGGAAAAACTTATACTGGTACCAATTTGCTTCAGGCGAGTGTCACTTTTTTTCTCTCTCTTCCTCCCATATCCTCCCTTCCCTCCCTCCCTCGTCTCGGTTCCTTGCCCTAACGTGGAGGATTTAATAACTTTGCAGGGTGACAGTGCCTCTCTAGGGTGTAAATAAGGGCGGGAGTCCATGGTAGTAGGGTGGAGAGGCGTCGGCTGTGAGGGCG
>JAPQNM010000005.1:17604848-17609848 GCA_029783475.1 Metacarcinus magister | reverse complement strand
TATATATAAATTACTTCAGTAGCTTTGTATATACAGTGGTTTTTTTATGTTTTTTTTTATATATAACTATCTATACCTCTATTTTACCCTACCTCTCTCTCTCTGTCTCTCTCTCTCTTTGGGTTTTTTTTTTTCTCTCTCCTAGTCATGTTTATATATTTTTGTGTTGTTATTTTTACGCCCGGTGACCAGAATCCTCTTCCTCTCTGTTGTGTTTTCGGTTATTTTTCATTTTTTTCGTTTTTTCTATTTTATTTTCATTTCATAGTTTTTGTTTCGTTTATAAAAGACTGTAAATATTAACAATCTCTCTCTCTCTCTCTCTCTCTCTCTCTCTCTCTCTCTCTCTCTCTCTCTCTCTCTCTCTCTCTCTCTCTCTCTCTCTCTCTCTCTCTCTCTCTTCTCCTTCTCTCACTGTCGCTCTTTTTCCCCTCGCTTATCCTTGTCGTCCACTCTCTCTCTTTCTTTTCTCTCTCTCTCCTTGATCCCTTCTCTACCTTTCCCCTCATCCGTCCTTCCCTTTGCTATTTCTTATTCACTCCTATCCTCTTACTCACCCTTCTCTCTCTCTCTCTTCTCTATCTCTCGTTCTTTCCCTTTCCCTCTCTTTCTTTCCTCCTCCTACGCTAATCCCTCTACCTCTCTTTCTATTCTATTCAATTCCAACTTATTCCTTCTTCCACACGTTATTTCTCTCTCTTTATCTATCTATCTATCTGTGTCAACCTCCATCATTTCTTCCCTTCCCCTCGCCCCTCCTTCCTCCCACACTCCTCGCCTCCTCGCCCCTAGCAGGTAATGGCGTATTAACATAGTGAAAGGCTGTCCTGTCCATCTCGTCTCAGAACTCTCGTATTCACGCTGAAGTAGGTTCTCTCTCTCTCTCTCTCTCTCTCTCTCTCTCTCTCTCTCTCTCTCTCTCTCTCTCTCTCTCTCTCTCTCTCTCTCTCTCTCTCTCTCTCTCAAAATATCAGTATTAATGCAGAAAACAAAGAAAATTATGATAATAGAATGAATGTGTGACTGTAACAACGATAAAAATAATTGAAGACTATATTTGTCAGCATAATATTCCATACTTTCATGAGATGTCAGAAGGAACTCCTAACACACACACACACACACACACACACACACACACACACACACACACACACACACACACACACACACACACACTATAGTAGACACACTCCCAAGAGACATGTGTTTGGACTAAGATGTATGTATTGCAAGTTTGTTATTAACACTCACTAGGTACTATCTGTTTCCTTTCCTGTATCAAAAACAGCATAAACAGTCCGTTATCTATCTAAAAACAAGAATTTTTTCACTGTATACAAAACTACAACTACGTTATACACAAGATAAATAGTATATATAAAAAGAAAAAAGGTGATAAGGACAGGAATCATAACCAAACCTTTTAGTTCTGTCTAAGGAAGTTATAATATGTATTGTAAGCTCGTTTCCCCTTCCAGTAATGATTCATAGATGTGTACTGATGATTCTTAAGACTTTCTCTATATGATTATCTGCAATATTTTGGAGTGTCAAGTCGTTCTATTCTTCTTTCACAAATTCACCTTCGTTTTCTCACCCACACTCAAGTGCCTCAACAGTCTGACAACACTTCACTTAAACTTGGTATGTCTTCTTCTTCGATTGAAAGGTGTCGTGCGCGTGTCAGCAACGTTCTGATAACTTTAAATTTCAATAATCTGTTTAATATTCAAGTGTCACTCTCTCTCTCTTCAACACTCACACAATTCTAATAAAAACATAAATTCTTTGGCTGATGAACTGATAAACTGAAGCAAAAATTAATTCGTTGTCCTATTCAACAAATATTAACTATATGTGATGTTAACTCTTAAAACAATCGTTATATGTATGTGTACGATTCTGGTTTTCAACATTTTTCTGCATTATCTTTCGACTTCATTAAGAGTCATACTAAACTTTCTTATAATGTTACCTTCCATACCGTGTGTGGGTATGAGCATCGCAAGGCGCACACTTCTGAAGGAGTTATTACTGTCCACTTCAAGGCATGTGTTCCCGCGTTTAGACTTCCAGGAAACAAGCTTTTTTTCCATTTCCATCAACATCTAATTTTCTTGTCTGCTGGAAGTACACTTTCCTTCAACCTGCTTCCACGAATGAATAATTGAAAGCAGTGTTAATATCAGTTACCTTAGCAACGAGGTCATTGGTGCCGTATGAAATCACAGATGAAAATTTAACTCACCTACTCCATCACAAAATAATATATCGGAAATTGCAAAGTAAAAAATGCAATTGCCATAAATATGTAATATCACAAGGTCATATATCATAGTTTATGGAGCAAGCCATTCTTCTCCATAAAAGGCAAGTACCACGTGACCCGAGGAGAGGCGCATCTTTCCCAGTGTAGGGAGAGAGAGAGAGAGAGACTGTGTTACTCTACTCGACCAGCCAATGCCGCACAGTGATGGGATCCACACAGTCATAACAACAACACAACGCACCCCGGAACGTGAGATGACCATGTGTGTGTTAGACGCGTACACACTGTTCGAAGACGGGTTTGTTATGTTAAATTGCTTCCCTGAATGTTATCTTCTCCCATCTTTGTGGTGGCCATTACCGTCTCCTCCCATCTTTCTTACCCAGCAGCGTGAATGACAGAACAGATTGAGGGAGAATGTTAGGGTGGCTTTACTCACCTCACCTGACAGAGTAATCCCTTCGATTAGACGTGTGCACTATGCAGGACAAGATATGAAAGTGGATTACATGACCACGTCTATAACATAAAATGATCCATAAAAGTATTCTTGTTGCTAGCCGATGGAGAGAGTAAACATTTTCAATTACGAGAGATCAGTTTTGGAATCGCAAGAAAGTCTGTGCACAATATTAAAAAGTACCACAGCACAATATACGTGAAACATATGACACTGAGGAACAAAGGACAGTGAAGTATCAGTAGTCGACGTACCACACATTGATAACACTGCCGTCATGAACACGCTATAAATCACTAAGTAGCAAAACATTCTATACAACAATAATGACTATATGTTTAGAAAATAAATAATGTCCATACGCAATGACCCGTTACAAACTCGGCATTGGATTGAACTATAAGGAGAGTCACCAACCACAGCCAGGCATGTCCAATACTTAACCATATCAACGGTTGTTTAAAATTTATCATATCCTCTTTTATCAGATTACCGCCAATGCCTCTTCGCCTCCCATAGATGCTAACCAGTAGACAGAGGACGTGTAAGGCTACGTACAGAGCCTGTCTCGCAAGTGTTTACGTTAAGGAGAGCAGCAGCCAACCACACAACACTTTTAAAACCTCGTATGGGTAAAGAGTATTTGTTGAATTAGTTTTCTTTTTATAACGGAAAGACGAATTTCTTACAGTTCTTCGCAATTTTGTCTCTTTTGCTATTTTCTAAGTTTATCTGATCTTACTATCTTTTTATTGTTATTTTTGAAGTGATTCTAATACACAAGGCTTTTTTATTTTTGTATTTCTACCTTACTTTGTTCTTTCTCTCTCTCTCTCTCCCTCTCTTTTTCTCAATTACTCTATTCATCTTTACTGTTTTTTTATCTCACAATTGCAGGACTTCATCAGTATCCTCACTCTTTGATCCTTCCCTTTTCACTAGTACTTTGAAACAGTTTGCCTTCCTCTGTTTTCCAGTCTCCTAAAACTCAACTCCTTCAAGAGGCGAGTGTAAGGTCACCTCGGAGACTAAATTGACTTTTCTTTTGGGGGGTTTTTTTGGTTACGTTTCTCGATTCCATGGAGTTGCGTTTGGCGTCTTTTTTATTCAAGTTTAGTTTTATAGCCTTTGGTCAGTCTCCCCTCGCTGCAAAGAACATAGTCGTGTACTCTTACAAGGCTCTGGCCCGGCGTGAACTCTATACAGTATAAAGGTTCAATTTATTTTTTTCTGTGCAGATGTAAGATTCACAGCATCCAAATTATTTATCGTCTGTATTACTATATTAACAATTACTGCCTTTGTTTTTGCTTTTATTTATATCACGATTTTCATTTCTCTCCTGAGCTCATACTTGAAAATAAACTTAGAAATATGAAAACACTGGAAACATTATAATTCAAGAGAAGAAATAGAAGGTTGATAGTTAAAAGTATAAGGTGTAAAGACAAAAATAATGGAAGAAGGAATTGACGAAAGTATTGGGATTAGTTAGAAGACATCAACACATATATGTAAGTAAGGGAAGTATCTAAAAGACCGAAAAGAATAGAAAGGAAAGAAATAAGTAATATATAAAATAGATAAAAGTGAGGCAGAATATGTGGAGGTAAAATGAACAAAGAAAGTGATAAATGTATAGAAATTAATTATTCAAGAGACAAAAACTATGGATGTTCAAGTCAGAAACATAATGAAAATATAAATAATTACACCAGAAAGGAGGAAGCTAATATATAATACTAAACTAGGATATCTTGAAAAATGTTAAGAACCAAAACAAAAAAATTAACAAAGAATAGAAAAATATAAAGTGTTTGTAACTTCTCACTACAGGAAACACAACATAATTTTCTCAGTTTTAATACTAGAAAGAAACACGAATATCTAGCTCAGTATTTTCTTCTTTTCAATAGTTCGTCAAATACCACAGATACCAATGGAAAGGTCTCCCCCCTGGTATCCGTTTTCTATGATACACTATATATTTTTTTTCTTTTTTTCCTTTCTATTTTGATATCTTGCTTGACTTGTCTTTTCTTTTCTTTCACTTTGCTTCCCTTCCCTTCCCTTCCCTTCCCTTTCCCTTCCTTTCCCTTCAGTGTGTATTGGTTTCCTCAGCTCCCGAAGACGCCACTATCATTCAAACAACAACAACAACAGCCACAACAACTACCACCACAAAAAAAATAAATAAATACCACAACATCAACAAGACACACACATACACACACACACACAAAAAGACTGTCGAACACCCCAATAGGA
>JAPQNM010000005.1:17589848-17599848 GCA_029783475.1 Metacarcinus magister | reverse complement strand
AGAGAGAGAAGAGAAGAGAGAGAAAAAAACGAAAGGAGGAGGAAGAGGAGGAGGAAACTAAAAAGGAGAAATAAGGGAAGGATGAGGAGGAAAAATTGTAATGGAGAGCTTAAACCTGATCCCCAAAATGGCTTGTATTGCTGGTGAGTGAGGAGGAGGAGGAGGAGGAGGAGGAGGAGGAGAAGAAGAAGAAGAAGAAGAAGGAAAACGAAAGGACAAGGGAGACAAGGGAAAGGTGTGTGTGTGTGTGTGTGTGTGCGTTTACGTGTGTGTGCGTGTCTAATATCATCAATCTTTTTCTTTTTTTCGTGAATATAACGTATTTTAAATGTCCTACAATATTTCATGAGGTCGTGTAAATGATTAAACTTACAATTAAACTGCTGCACTTGCTTTTGAATACTTGATGTAAAGCTATTTGTGTATTGAATAGCATCGTGTATACCTCATGAACAGATTAAATTAGTGAAAAGAAATACACCGTCATTGTCGCATTTCAGTTGCACTTCAAGGCTTCACGACCGCAACAAGCAGGCAGTGAGGCAGGTCATGGGTGTGAGGCAGGTCATGGGTGTGAGGCAGGCTACGAGTGAAAGGCAGGCTACGAGTATGAGGCAGGCCACAGGTTGGTAATGTACGACACACTGAAATATGTTTGACTACGATCCATTTCACCAAGTACACAACTCAAAATCGTAGCACCTTTTCGTTCCCCTAAAAATAGAGTTATCACACCAATAATATATCACTGGACGCAATACTTTCAGTGGTAGTTAGTTACATACATTACATACATCCTATGCAGTAAAAAAAAAAACACACAACATTCATTTCATCATCTTCAATATCTATAACTCACGGTCCGTAATTTCATAACACGCAGATCATATTAATCTTCCCTTACCACACCAAAAATATAATAGCATCTAAATTTCCTTTCGGTATAAGTATAGTTGATGTAGATGATGTTGATGTGATGTACGGAAACTAATGAGAAGTGTCTATAAAACCTGAATTACACATGGTGGTGGAAGTGTAGGATAAGGAGAGGAAAGAAAACCTGGTGGCGTCTATTGAAAGTAATGGTGTGGAAGGAGGGAAGGAGGGAGGGAAGGAGGGGAAGAGGGGAGGAAGGAAGGAGGGAGGTAGGCGAGACAGGGACAATATTAGAAAGTGATGGAGAGAGAGAGAGAGAGAGAGAGAGAGAGAGAGAGAGAGAGAGAGAGAGAGAGAGAGAGAGAGAGAGAGAGAGAGAGAGAGAGAGAGAGAGAGGGGGGGAGGGGGAAGGCAGGCAGGAAAGGAAGGAGGAAGGGATAGAGGGACGAAGGGAGCAGGAATGATAATAATAATAATAATAATAATAATGATAATAATGTAATGATGACGAACAAGACAAGGACAAGGACGAGGCCGAGGAAAAAAGGGAAAAAAAAAGAGGAAAAAGTGGAAGCAACCGTAAGAGAAGGTCGTGGAAGTGAAATATATGGCGAGTGAGGGAAGGAGAGGGAGGGGAGAGAGGGAGGGAGAAAGAAAGAGAGAAAGGGAGGTAGGTAGGTAGGGGTGGGTGGAGGGAGGGAGAAAGAAAGAGAGAGGGAGGAAGGGAAAAGTAGGAGCAGAATTACGAAAAAGAGGGAAAGTGGAGAGAGGGGAGAGGAAATAAAGTAAAGGGAAGTAAAAGGGGTTTGGGAGAGGAGAGAGAGAGAGAGAGAGAGAGAGAGAGAGAGAGAGAGAGAGAGAGAGAGAGAGAGAGAGAGAGAGAGAGATCCCCCACTTTCATCTTATCGGCTCTAATCAGCATTAACTTTTCGCTTCCCATCAGTTAGATAGAGTCTGTATACTCCTATTTCTCCTTATACTTCATCTATTTCATCCTTATATCTCCTAAAATAGACTACATTCTTTCTTTTATATATATCAACTTCCTACTCTAAGTGCATCGTTTCAAAAATTCCTAAACAAAAGGAGAGAGAATATTATATACTGGCAAGGTCACAGAACGAAATTTTGAACCTAGTGACGGCGGGATGGGAGACTTAAATATTTGGGGGTAATGTCAGGCAAGGAAGCAGGGTAAGTAAGTACCTCTGAGGAATCATTAGTAGTAGTGTATAAGGGAGTAATGAGTGTACAGCAGAATGTAGAGAAAAATAAAGAATAAAATCGAATATGATGTTAGGTTTGATTTTGTGAAGTATAATGACAAATCTCTTGGTGTTATTAATGATTAAATTTTTTTTTTTTGGTCTTAAGACATTTTAAATTAATTACTAGGCACTAATAACACGTAACCACATGAAATGACAGTGTTGGTGTATTACAATAGGTCTCTCTCTGTCTCTCTGTCTCTCTCTCTCTCTCTCTCTCTCTCTCTCTCTCTCTCTCTCTCTCTCTCTCTCTCTCTCTCTCTCTCTCTCTCTCTCTCTAAGCCCTCCTCGTTACAACCTTTCTCTTCCCTCCGCTCGGGACAAAAGGTAAAAAATAAGGTAAGTAAAAAAATCTAATTAAATGAGACAGGTCACACCTTGCATACGATTGTGGGCGATTAAAAAGTGTAATTACAGGTGAGTATGGTGGAGGTGTGCACGGCAGGGAAATTAATAGATAAAGCAGTGAAATAATGAGAGAAAAAAAGTAATTAAAAGCGGCCAATGAAAAGAATATGTACGGAGGGAAAAATTATATTTCGTCTATATTTGATTTTTTTCTTTTGACCAAATAATGAGGAAGTGAATGGAATATGTTGCTGTAATTAGTATCACTGGAAGGATATAATTATTACTGACATTGTTGTCCATCATAATAATGATGATAATAATAATAATAATAATAATAATAATAATAATAATAATAATTATAATAGTAATAATAAATGCTATTATCCTTATCATAATTACGATGGTTAAAATATTATCAATATTGGTAATTGTTATCATAGTTACAATATCATCATTAGTAGTATTGTTATTATTATTATTATTACTAGTATTATTGTGACTATAATTATTATAATGATGACTATTATCATTATCATCAATATAACCATTACAACACAGGAGCAGCAGCGTGAGGGTCGTAGGAGTTCAACTGTGATCGGGAAAATGTTCATTCCTTATGTAGTTTGATGCATCAAAAAAGTAAATGTATTTCAAACACTAATAATCAAACCAACAACAATGTAGCAAAGTTATAGGAAATGCAGTTATGAATGTATGAAAATTATTAAAGGCAAAATAGACCAGGATGTCATATATATATATATATAACGCACTCGCGCGTGCACACTCACACTCACACTCACACACACACACACACACACACACACACACACACACACACACACACACAGTATATCAGTATCAAATCAAAAATCTTATGAAAACCACGTATAACGAACGTACAAATAAAACACACATACATAACACACTCTTCTCTCCTTCACATCCTGACTACACTCATTTACGGAACTCTGGAGAAAAGAAAAAATTATACAAACAGAAAAGAGAAATATTCGTGTTTAGTGGAAAAGCCGCTAAGCTGGTAATACTTGGAACAGTCTAACGAGTACGGACGCCGGATACGGAACAGAGAATCTCCTTAAGACGCCTTAGCCAGCGCTGTGATACCGTCCTTAATTGGGCACACCGACAACATGGACGCTGCCTAATTAGTTGGAGTAACGGAGCCTAGCACAGGTTAAAGCAGTGAGGGTGTGCCGTAACAAGCTAGGGCGCCTTGATTGTGCACCTCACATACTCCTTCCACACCAAGGCGTTGTCATGGCGGGCGAAGGCAACGTTCTCCTGTGACTTACTTGCCTTACATATACATAAACTATTACTATTAACCATTACTACTTTAACAAATTAGCTTGACAAAACTCTTTTCAAACATAGTTATAGTACAATACATTTCAATGAATTGGATAGAAGATAATTTGTTGAAGTAAATGATTTGAAGTCGTGGGGACAAAACGTCCTCCACCTATTCACAGACTCTAATGGACGAGATGCTGAGTTTGTTCGGATGCAGCTGCCTCGGTGAACCAGTTGTGGGGGCAGAACTGTGGCTATAGGAAATAAAAGTCTTAAGGATGAAAAGTGTCTTATAATGGCTTAACCCACATGACAACCTAACCGTTACCTTTGCCAGTGATTTCAAAAACAAATTAAGATGTTGTGAGTGAGTGAGTTTTACGGAGACTGAAAACTAGCGAGAAAAAAATCATTCTTTTGATTGACGATTGTAGTTGATGTGTCCGTGGAGACCAATGGAACGAAGCCTTGCACTGCGGCACTTACTAATATCTGTCACCAAGCAGACTTAGAACACCGTGGGTATCCTCAACACGACGCTCTTGTTCATAAGTATAAAGTCCCCAAAGTCCAGCGCAGTTCAAACTTTACGAAAACCTGAAACTCGCACCTCCCGTTAGATGTCGCCAAACCAGATCATCTCCCTTCATCCCAGCCTGTCTGTGTTCTGCATCTTCCTCTATTACATCAACTCACGGCTTCATGTTCTCATTTACTGTATTTTTAAACCTCCTTCAAGTCCTTCTCCTCTACCTGGTGACTCCATAATTGCTTTCTTTTTCCATATAACACTCAACCCTCCTTTGCACATGCTCAAACCATCTCAACCTCACCTCGTTCACAGTGCCTTCGAACCATTCTGTATACGGTGATCCTCGAATATACGCATTGCTAATCCTATTCACTCGAGTCACTTCCACGCATCATCGCAGCATCTTCAACTCTGCTACCTTCAAATACGCTCGTGTCTATTTTTTTTGTTCAGTTAGCACAATCGTCTCAAGGTCACACAATAAAGCTAGCCTCACTCACTACCGTCATGTATATTTTTCTTTTTCACTCTTGCAGATGAATTTTCTATCTTAAAGTATTCCTGTTATTTTTATTCTGATTTGTTTGTTTCCTTTTATCGCGAATCATTTGTCACTTTTGTTTTCCCTTCTATCGCAAATTTGAGTCCTCTCCCTCTTTTATATGTGTTTATTTACGATACAATTCTAGGGACACTTGGTTACTCTATATATGTTGGAACAAAACAGACGTTCTTAAAAAGAGAGAAGTATTCTGTTGAAATTAAATTGAAATTGGAATATGTACTATGAAAAACTACCTTTCTTTTTTTTTGCAAACATATCGTTCCGTTTTCCACAATGCGTATTCCAATTTCAGTTCACTCTCAACAATTCATCCCTCACCTAAAAAAATGTATTCATAGTGATATTTAAAAAAAAACACGGATTCGAAAACGCATAGGATATCCGCGTATCAATTAAATGTGCTGTGAAAAGATAGTTTAAGTGTAAGTTATTATCAAACAAGAAAAGTATGCGGGCCACGAGTTGGAGAGGCGCCACACTCCAGTCCAATGCCACAAACAGGAAAGTTGCAATATTTCAGAGTGTATAAAAACGAAAATACTCCCTCAAAGTAATGTGTCAGAGCAATCCACATTAGGGGCAACATACACCACTACTACACAGGCAAGAGAGGCAAGAGGCAAGTCCATCTGTGCCTCCATAAAAAGCCTACTGGCGCTAACGGTTTATGATATAGAAGAAGAAGAAAAACTAATAATAATAATAATAACAATAATAAGACAATTCGTGGGAATCATCAAAAGAGTTGTCAAAAGGGAAATGAAGCCGTGTATTGAAAGAAACAAAATAGATAAATGAAATTATGAAAATCTTGCGAAGGACCTGATAAAAAGAAATTAATTAAAAGTAAACAGAAACAGACTAAATCAACACAAGTTCTTGAATCATAATTTGCCGCATCAGAAAATCCTTGAAGAGAAAATGAAATGTATATAACCTTCAGCAGTGGTAATGGTAATAGTGGTAGTAGTAGTAGTAGTAGTAGTAGTAGTAGTAGTAGTAGTAGTAGTAGTAGTAGTAGTAGTAGTGGTGGTGGTAGTAGTAGTAAAAATAGTAATACTGTGATAGTAATAATAACAATACTGAACATCATATTTTTTTTCTATATAAGTAAATGACTTTGAAGAGACCAAGTTCTGTTCTATTCGATACGTGAGCTAACTTTTTTTTCGGTAATTTACTAAACACAATCCTTGAAATACTTGAAAAAACCCCAATTATGAAGTAGCTAATATTAACCAAACTAACCTCACACGTTTTCTTTGTCTATCAGAACTAAAGAAAAAAAATTACATTAAAACTTTTCTTACCCAATTTTTTTTCTATAAGGGTGAGCTAATGCTGTACCGTCTCCATCAATGTCTTTTATATTCACCCCAGATAGTGACAAAGTTAAGGCTTCGTTCTCTTTGAAATGTAAAGAGGGTAAGGCAACAACTATTTAATCTATCGACTTAAACTTCTAACCATTTTCAATCTCTGACACTTCATACCAATACATTTACTTGCTATCTTCTAATATTATCTTTGTTTCATACTCTTGACAAACACCCACTTGCATATATACCTAGTCCTGTGTTGCTGCTATATGATAAAAAGAAAACTGCAGGTTATGTTCTATCATGGCTGCTCGTCTCTTCTAATAGCTGGAGTTACACAATATATAATCTGCTTTATCCTGTTTTCTGCTAAACTCTACAACAGACTGCCTGTCCCTTGTTTTTCAGCCTCAATCTGCAATCTTTTTAAACTTTCAAGTGTTGTATCTTATGAAGCGGCTTTTGCAGGCTTGTTTTTCGAGTACATAACCGTTTGTCATTACTTGAGTTATATTACAACTCTAAGTGGTTGGAGCGGGTGCCTCGTATAGCGTGTGGTGTATGTATGTAGCAGTCTCGTTCCAGGCATCGTTAATTGGTGAAAGACAATTACATGAAAGAGAAGTTACAGGTGGTATCACAAGGTTCCTCCCGTGTGTGTGTGTGTGGGTGTGGTGTGGGTGTGTGTGTGTGTGTGGGTGGGTGTGGGTGTGTGTGTGTGTGTGTGTGTGTGTGTGTGTGTGTGTGTGTTGAGCAGCTCCTTCCTGTGCACAGAAATCATTTAAAAAGTCTATAAAATGGAGAAAAAACAAAGGGAAGTAAATGTTGATATTTTAAAACAAGAAAGAAAACAAAACTCGCAAGAGAAGGCAAGAAATATGGAAGTTAAAAAACAAAAAAACAAAAATTGATAGCACTCAACGCAAGGATATAAATAAATAAGACAATACGACAAATAAATATAACATAAATAAATAGGATGGAGGAAGAAAACTGTATGATTAAAAATATAAATAAATAAATATATATGCAAGACAAAAGAAAAAACGTAAGAGAGATAAACTAAATCCAATCCATTACAGAAACAAAACAAAAATACAACATGGCCACTAAGATGACAGGACCAAAAAAAAAGAAAAAAAAAAAAGAGAGAGAGAGAGAGAGATACAACTCATAAATATTTTCAATCAGAATATATGAAGAAGAAGAAAATAAATCCATCTGGAAGTCATCCCCGCCAGGCAAAGAAGACTCTCCCAAGCCAGACTTAAGTGGCTAACAGGCTCGGGTCAACCTACACGACAATTTTCATCTAAATGGCCCAAATTATAACTTTGGGACCAACCGCTTTTAGTCGTCCAGAGGAGCATCTCAGGGGAAGGAAGGGGAGGAGGGAGAGGGGGAGAGAGAGAGGGAGTTATAGGTGGGAAAAGAAGAAGAAGGAGGAGGAGGAGGAAGAAGACGAAGAGGAGAAGGAAAAGCAGGCAGTGGTGGCAGTGGTGGTGGTGGTGATGGTAGTAGATGGGGTGTGTTTGATAAGATGATGAGAGAGGGAAGAAAAGTTAGGGAGAAATTTTGGGAGAGGAAGGAAATAAAGGGGAGGTGAAGGAAGGTAAACGGTAGGTGAGGTGAGGTGAGGAAGATTAGGGAGGGAGGGGAAGGAGGGAGGGGAAAGGGAAGGGAATGGGAAGGAATGGGGAATGGGGAAGGGAAGAAGGAAGGGAATATGAGAGAGAATAACTAGGATGGAACTGGAATTTAGACAAGATATGAGAGAGAGAGAGAGAGAGAGAGAGAGAGAGAGAGAGAGAGAGAGAGAGAGAGAGAGAGAGAGAGAGAGAGAGAGAGAGAGAGAGAGAGAAAGAAGAAAAAAACTTGCGAGGGAGAGGGAGAGACGACAGAAAAATTACGAAATGAAGGTTCTTATTGGCAGGGACGAGAAGGGACTGGCAGGGGAGGCAGGGGAGGCAGGGGAGACAGAAGTTAGGTGAGATATTATTGGTGGCATGGTTTGGAAAAGACGAAAGACAAAGGAAAAAAACAAAAAAGAAAATGGCAGGGTAGGCAATTGGATGCAGGGAGCTCAAAAGAAAAAGATATACCCTGCCAGAGATAAAAAAAATAATAAAACTATATATATAATAAATAAAAAAAATAGATAAATGAAAAAAATAGCCTGGCAGGGTTGGAAGGGGAATTTTATAGAGGTATAGAATGGCTGACAGGGGATGACTGACAGGGTACAGTAGCAATAAAAACAAAGGCAGGGAGGGTTAAGAAAAAAAAAAGTGAAAATTGGATCAGAAAGGGTGATAAAAAGGGTTAGAGATAAGGGTGATAAGGGTGATGAGATGACATGACAGTTTGGCAGGGTGTGGTAAGTAAGTAAGGTTTGGCAGGGGTTAGGAAGCAGGGGGTCAGCAGGGTCAGCAGGGTCAGTAGGGTCGCCATGAAGCTGTTTCTCTTGATATACGAGGACGATAAGACATTTTGATAAAAGTTGATTTCGAAATTAATAAAAGTTCCCGAGGACATGGGCAGAATAATTTGAGAGAGAGAGAGAGAGAGAGAGAGAGAGAGAGAGAGAGAGAGAGAGAGAGAGAGAGAGAGAGAGAGAGAGAGAGAGAGAGAGAGAGAGAGAGACTAATACAAAATGGAGAAAATAAGACAAAGAAAAAGGGGAAAGTTGCAAGAAGAAAAATAAGAGAACGAAGATGATGATGAGAAACAAGAACAAGAAGAAGAAGAAGAAGAAGAAGAAGAAGATGATGATGAAGATGACAATGAAGAAGATGAAGAAGATGAAGAAGAGGAGGAGGAAGAGAAGGAAGAGGAGAAGGATGATGAAGAGAAGAAGAGAAGAAGAGGAGGATAAGAATGAGGTAGAAGTTAAGAGGAACTTCCAGAAACTCTTTGTGTGAAGTTCTACAAATAACTGATTTTTCATCAAGTTAATGCACTATTCTCTCTCTCTCTCTCTCTCTCTCTCTCTCTCTCTCTCTCTCTCTCTCTCTCTCTCTCTCTCTCTCTCTCTCTCTCTCTCTCTCTCCTTTATTCTCTGTTCATTTTCTGGCACATTTTCCTCTCCTCCTCCTCCTCCTCCTCCTCTTCCTCCTCCTCCTCCTCCTCCTCCTCCTCCTCCTCCTCCTCCTCCTTCTTGTCGTGTATGGACAGGTTGTCAGAAATATGAAAATAAAGAAGGGACGATAGAGGGAAGGGATTGAAGAGGAAGGGAGAAGGAAAATGATGAAGGGCTGAGGTTCACAACAAAAGGTATTAAGTTGAGAGGAGTTTACTTAAGTTTGTTGTAAATTATTATTATTATTATTATTATAATTATTATCATTATTATCATTATTTTATCTTTACTTATTATCTATTTTTTTATCTCTTTATTTTTAGCAATAGTTTTTACATTGACAACTTTGCTTCAACGCTTTTTTTTTTTTTACAGTAAATTTTATGGTAAACTATTTGTACTTTTTTTTTGTAATCGCCCGCATTAGAGATTGCACTTTCCTTATAATTTCATTGCAGTTTGTAATATGCCAACAATTTCGCCTAAAATCTAGTTCCAAATTACTTTCATTAATATTTCCCACATTGTTTGGTGCTTGTTTGCATCACATTTGCGTCATAATCAAGAGGTGAATTGTGTTTTGTTAGAGTTTTACATCTTTTTTAATAATTTGTCTGCAATGTTCATAATGTTGGGTTCACTTTGTCTTCATTTTCCCTTGACTTAACTACAGTGAGACTCGATCAAAAGCAA
>JAPQNM010000005.1:17572348-17584848 GCA_029783475.1 Metacarcinus magister | reverse complement strand
TCTTTTTATCAGTCTTTGCTCCACTTTCCCTTTTCCTTTCCTCGTCTTGTGTCCTTTAATCCTCTCTTCCTCGGTGTCTTCCTTCTATCATTGTTCATTTTCTCTTTTTCATCTTCTTTTTTCTCCACTTTCTAGATTATTATTTGTTTCCCTTTCCCTCGCCCTCCCTTCTCTTCCTCTCATAATTATGTTTCTTTCAATTTTGTCTTTTTCTTCCCCTTTCCCTTCTTCCATATTTTTTTTATTCCACCTCTCATATATTCTTTCTTCTCTTTCACTTCTTTTCTTCTTTATCTATTTTTTCTTTCTCTTCTTGACTTCATTCCCCTTTTTTTTTCCCCTTCCTATATATTATTAAATAGATTAATTTTCCTTATGCTCACCTTTTTTCCTCTTCTTTATCCTTCTCTCACCTTTCCTTCTTATTTATTTATTTATTGCTATTCCCTTTTTCTTACCATCTTCTATATATTTCTTTTCGACTTTTTTTATTAATTTTTTTTTTAAAGTGCTTTTTCCTGAATTTTCATTTACTTCTTTCTCTTCTCCTCCTTGTTTCCTCTACCTTCCTCCTCCTCCTCTTCCTCCTCCTTCTCCTCCTCTTCCTCTTCTTCTTCTTTCTCATCTTCCCTCCCCCTCCCCCCCCCTTCACCCACACACCTGCCTTGGGAATATTTTGTAATTGGGTTAAAGTATAGACAAGGAACCATCGTAGTTTTCCTTCTTTAAAATTCAGACTCCACGTTTAACCCTTTCTTGACCCTCTAATTTGTCCTCCATTTCTATCCTCTTTCCCTCCTCCTTTCTCTCCATTTCTGTCCCCCTAATAATAATAAGAAGAAGAAGAAGAAGAGTAATGAGGAAGAATAACAGTGACTAAGCTATTATTTCTTTCCTTTCTCCTCCAAGTCTTGTTTGTCAAGGTGTGTTTGCATTGTCAGTGAGAAGATATATGCAAGACTCTCTCTCTCTCTCTCTCTCTCTCTCTCTCTCTCTCTCTCTCTCTCTCTCTCTCTCTCTCTCTCTCTCTCTCTCTCTCTCTCTCACACACACACACACACATAACACATACGCACATACACTTCAATAAGCACACGCCACAAAAACGCACACTAGCCAGAGGAAAAAATTGAGACAAAAAACGAAAAATCATTAATCAATTTTAAAAAACTGATTTCCCACAACCCCGTCCATCATTCTGAAACAATGATGACGTCAGTGTTATTACGGGACAACTATAACAGACGAGATGAAATGAAAAAAAATAAATAAATAAAAGAAGAAACCAAAAGAAAGAAAGATTAGACTACGAAAAATGGATTCCAAGACACAATAACAAGACATGAAAGCCTATTATTATTATTATTTTTCTATTTTTTTTTATTACTTCTTCTACCTTTGCAATCAGATCCAAGCTCCAGGTGATGCAGGAAACACGTGGTCTTCAACTCTAAGCTCCAGATGATTTAGTAAACACAAAGGTCTTCAACTCCAAGCTACAGTGGAGGTTGGAGTTGACGTTTTTATATGCTAAACATTTACTACCTCAATACTACCCATATATTCTCGTCACCTTGGTGTATCTACCTCGACTAAAACTATATATAAAAACAATCATGCAGAACAAATCCATAGTGACAAGTGATCCTAGTGTGTTAGAAGTGGGTAAGGTTAATATGTTATTATCCTTTGTGAATTTCTTTATCAATTTGAGGAAAAACAAGATGGCTGACGATACATCAGTGTACGAAGGAGATAAGAAGAATATGAATGCGAATAAGAAGACCAAACTAGGGCGGATATTGATGACTTTCACCCTTGTGTTGGTGTCACTCTGCATCTCCGTCATGGCTTGGGATGCTCTGGACACCTCGCGAAGCCTTCGTAAGACGATCGAACTGTGGGAAGCTGAGGACCCTCGCACCACTACTCTTGGCCAGGTGAGGCAGGCTGTGTCAGGTTTGTGGTGGTTTGGTCCACTGAAACCTGATGCTGCACTCAACCCTCTGCAAGTGTGTGGTGTTGAGGGAGAATCCAGGTGGTGGACGGTGTTCTGGAGGCTGAGTGAAGCCAAGGAACGCATCACCTGTCTTCAGGAACAAAGAGTGTTGGCGCACCAGGACCATGAAGACTTCAAGACCAAAGTGTTCTTGTTGAGTGGTTTGGTTCTAAGTGTTGTGTGTTTCATGTCCTGTGTGTTCGGCGCTTGGTGGTGCAAGGGAACCACCAAGACGCAGTGTGTTCCAGTAACTACAATGGAATTAGAATGTGTTACCCCTACAATGGGTGAAGAAAACAGTTCTGAAAAGTACAATGATGAACTCTTCTTTACTCCTACACAAGGGGATGAAGAATTGTTAGACTCAGACGGACAAGAACCAATGCATGTTACTCCTCCATGCACACAAGACAACTTGACCGATACAAGCGTAGAGGAAGGTGTCTTGACTACGATGGAAGTGGATGAAGTATTAGTTAATGAAGAGTTGCAAGAGGAAGATACATTAATCTCATCAGTAAAGGAAAGCAGTGAAGTCAACGAAAAGGAAGGAAAGGAAAGTGTTGACAATGATGATAACAAGATGGAAAACACAGACTGTAACACCAATGAACAAAGGAACTCAGCAAGTCTCCACGCTGAAAGCAAGTCCAATGAACCTGAACGAAACAGTCCAAACACCTTCAAACACTGACAGTGAGGTCATGTGGACAGAAGTAAAGAACAAGAAAAAACAGCGAAAGAAGCAGATGATCGCAGAGACAGAGCAGACTGCCATCAAGCAAGGCAAGACGACCCTCAAACAGGATACTGGAGCAGCTGATAAGAAGAAAGATAAAGGCAGTGGACGTAAGGGAGAAACACGCATTAATGTGAAGAAAACAGGCAAAGAAAACAAGGCATTACAAGGCCAGGACCGTCCCAAAGGTGCTAAGGACGTAGGACAAGGAACTCAGAATCCCAAGTCACGTGTTGCAAGGCGAGGACCAAACACTGGTAATCAGGGATCAGTGAGTAAAGGCAGCGAGTCACACTCTCAGGCACAGCTACCAGGCTCTCAGCGCAAACAAGGAAGCAAGCAAGGTTCTGTAGGACGTGTTAAGAGGTCAGACAATCGGTGCCAAGGGAGCAAACACTGCGGCGCGTGGCACATCACGTGTCATGCAGAAGAAGGCGTCCGGCAATCAGGTTTCAACGGGTGTCCTCGTGCCCGCCCAGCCTCAGCCCCTCACTAAGTGTTGGGCTCAAGTAGTGAAGGAACCCAAGCCTGAGGTGAAGGTTGCGGCAAGTCCAGCGCCACAGAAAACGGACATCAAGTCAACCACTAAGGAACGTGCATCTGGTACTGGTTGCCGCGGGTCACCTTCTACAAGCCAGTCGTCCGCCAGGAAGGTTGCGTCGCCACCACAGGCTGTCATCGTGCACTCTGAACCCAAGGCAAAAGTTAAATCGTGGGCTGATGTTCTTAAAACTCCAAAGCCCGACACGGCGGTGAGCCCAGCGTCAAGGAAGAGTGAGCGAGGGTTGTGCAAGGAAGAATGTGCGTCAGCCAATCAGGGCAGCGCATCGGGTAGGCAACAACGCGGCTCAGCCAATCAGCGACGCGGACCATCCACTCGGAGGCGTGGATATACCATTCCTGGCCGGGGACCATCCACTGCCGGCCATGGATCCTCCATTAGAGGGAGTGGATCCTCCATTCAAGGGAGTGGATCCTCCATTCAAGGGAGTGGATCCTCCATTCAAGGGAGTGGATCCTCCATTCAAGGGAGTGGATCCTCCATTCAAGGGAGTGGATCCTCCATTCAAGGGAGTGGATCCTCCATTCAAGGGAGTGGATCCTCCATTCGAGGGGGTGAATCCTCCTCTCAAGGGAGTGGATCCTTACAGTCGGCAGAGACAGCCAGTAAGACGTGGGCTGAGGAGGTGGATGAGGCTTTCCCAGTCCCTGATGAATGTTTGCAGTACTTCATGACTGGCACCGAGGCAGGCAGTGTGTGGCACTCAGGTGTCATCGGCTGTCCTCGTGCCCGCTCGCCCTCACCCCAAGCCCATCACTACCACTTGGGGTCAGGTGGTGAAGCAGAGTGTTAGAGTGACACCACCGTCACAGAGGCTCAGGTTGAGGCGCGCGGCTTCCACAAAATGAGTCTCATTATCACTCACGACAACTGCTTTGCACATAAAGGAACGTAAAGGAATGACGCTCATGCCAATAAAGGATCAAGTTTAAGTTTTGAAACAATATAAGAAGTGTGGTATACAATATTTTCTTGAAGGAATTATATTATGTTTACGGAAATTACTGTTTGGTTATGTTATTTTATTATTTACTTTTATGTTTAAACAGCAATTGTACGTAAGAAATATATATTTTTCAAAATGTCATTCACACAAAACCATTGTAGTATAATTCAAAATAAACATTTGATAAACTTATTAAAATTACTTTTTATATTTATACAAACCTAAAATTATTTATGGTAGTGTTATAATGAACATTTTTACACTGTAAGTGGCGAGCGTAGTATTATCATAGTGTTGTTGTTGTTGTTGTTGTTCAATGAAATACACAATACAAAAACAATAAACATATTAACACGATGACAGTGCAAGGAAAAAAACATTTCAATTTTACTCTTTGACATCAATCGTTGACGTCACCATCAGGAGAAGGTGACGTGTGTGTGTGTGTGTGTGTGTGTGTGTGTGTGTGTGTGTGTGTGTGTGTGTGTGTGTGTGTGTGTGTGTGTGCGTGCGTGTGTGTGTGTGTGTGTGTGTGCGTGCGTGTGCGTACGTTCGGCTCTGCTGAGCTGATCCGATTGACTTGAGAGACTAAGAGAAGGACTTCTTGAAGGGGAACACTAAGTTTCTCTCTCTCTCTCTCTCTCTCTCTCTCTCTCTCTCTCTCTCTCTCTCTCTCTCTCTCTCTCTCTCTCTCTCTCTCTCTCTCTCTCTCTCTCTCTCAAGGATGACGAGAAGGATTAGTTTCGGGGATTTACGCGAAGGACACGAAGAGAGCTGATTGGTCGTCCAGCACCAGTAGATAGGATTTATCTGCTGCCATCACAGGAGGAGGAGGAGGAGGAGGAGGAGGAGGAGGAGGAGGAGGAGGAGGAGAAGGAGGAGGAGGAGGAGGAGGAGAAGGAGGAGGAGGAGGAGGAGGAGAAGGAGAAGGAGGAGGAGGAGGAGGAGGAGGAGGAGGAGGAGGAGGAGGAGGTGGGGGAAAAAGAAGAAGAAGAAGAAGAAGAAAAAGAAGACGAGGAGGAGGAGGAGGAAAAGGAGGATGAGGAGGACCAGCAACAACAGCAACAACATCTAACAACAACACTAACACCAGATACAAAAGCTGCGGCAGAAAGAGTATTAAGGAAGGAAGGAGAAAGAAGAGAAAGAGGAGAGGAGGAGGAGGAGGAGGAGGAGGAGGAGGAGGAGGATGCAGAGAATGAGAAAGAATAAGAGGAGAAGAAGGAGGAGGATGCAGAGAATGAGAAAGAATAAGAGAAAAATGAGGAAGAGGATGCAGAGAATGAGAAGGAGCAAGAGCAGGAGGAAGAGGAAGAGGAAGAGGAGGAAGAGGAAGAAGAGGAGGAGGAGGAGGAGGAGGAGGAGGAGGAGGAGGAGGAAAAGGAAGAAGAGGAGGAGGAGGAGGAGGAGGAGGAGGAGGAGGAGGAGGAGGAGGAGGAGGAGGAGGAGGAGGAGGAGGAGGAGACGTGGTCATCTGTAAGACTTTACTGGCACTGGAAAATAGATGGGCAAGTTTTGTAACGCAGTGGGGAGCATTCTGGGATAGACTCTGCTTTACCTCCTCCTCCTCCTCCTCCTCCTCCTCCTCCTCCTCCTCCTCCTCCTCCTCCTCCTCCTCCTCCTCCAAACCCACCCTCTCTTCCTCCTCCTCTTCTTCTTCAGAATCCGTCCCTCCTCCTTCTTCTCCTTCTCCTTCTCCAGATCCGCCTCCTCCTCCTCCTCCTCCTCCTCTAGTTTCTCATTCTTCTCCTCCTTGTCCTTCTCTTGTTTCTCCTTTTCTTCCTTCTTTCCTTCCCTCCCTCCCTCCCTCCTCTCGCTCTTCCTCTCCTCTCTCTCCTCTGTATTTTCTCTCCTCCCGTATTCCTTTTATCTCTTTTTTTCTAACCGTAATTTAGTTTGTGCTCTCCCTTCCTCCCTTCCCTCCCTTCCCTTCCCTCCCTCCTCCCTCACCTTGCTAATGGTTCTTCTCTTGTCGTTTGGTATCTCTATTTATCTGCATCCTCCTCTCCCTTCATTCCCCTCAAAGGTAGTTGTGTTTTTCTTCACCTCCTTTGCTTCCTCCCAGTGTGTCTGTTTAGTGAGTGTTTTCCTTACTCTCCCCCTCTTTGCATTCTACATTTAATTGTCACCCTATGCATCTACTAGTGTAGGGACCTGAGGCAATATGTATAGTATTATCATATTATTATCATGTCTATGTATAAAATGTGCACACCCTATACATATGCATGGTAATAATGTAATAATGATATACATGTTGCCTCAGCTCCCTACACTGTGACCTTTTTAAGCGACTGGGGTTTATAACTATTATCATTATTGTCCTTTTCATTATTATTATTATTAGTAGTAGTAGTAGTAGTAGTAGTATTGTTATTATCCTCATTCCGTCCACTGTCAGTCTGCGTTCCGGAAAGAAGGAAGGAAACTCTTTTGATATTGATGAACTTGACGGAAGATAAAACGCAAGCTATACATATATATAAAAAGAAAAGAAGACAGACAGAGAGCGCTTCCAATTTGACGCGAGGCAGCGAAATCTAGGCGGGTCGCGCACAAATTGGTTTTCATTATCGGAAAAATTGATAAAACCAATTACGGCTGCACCTGTTAGCACGGGGCGAGGCGGGGCGGGGCGGGGCGGGGCGAGGCGGGGCATGGCGAGGGGCGGGGCGAGGTGCTGGGTGTGGTATGGGTAAGCTAGGGTGAGAAGGGTGTGTTGGTGGAGGGGGGAGGGCGGGGTGATTGAGGGTGATGGGGTTATATTGGGTGAGAATGGAGTACGTTTCGGATATGCAAGATGGTGGTAGATTGACACCGAGTTGAGATTGTTAATGTGTGAAAGGGCAGGACGGGAAGGGTAGGGAGAATGGGAAAGGGAAGGGTATGATGGGTAGGAAGGATGGGTAAAGGGAAGGGAGTGATGGGCCAGAATGGGAGTTGTGAGGTAAAGAGGCAAGTAAGGAGTGGGAAGAGACGAGTAAGGAGTTGGAAGGGACGAGTAAGGAGTGGGAAGGGACGAAGAAGGAGTAAGGAGTGGGAAGGGACGAGGAATGGTAGGCAGGCTTGGCAAGGGACGGGAGGTGAAGGAGAAGGACGAGGTTGAGTCGCACCAACTGGCCCTAAAGATTTATGGTCTTCACGCCAAAGTCTCATTTTTCAATCATACAACATGGTGAAGCGTTTTTGGTGAATGTCTTTGCAGAGATTAACGTTTCCTGATTTCAGTTTCATTTCATAATCAGCTGCTAACAATATGAAAATGAGTGAATGTATTATTATGAAACATGTATGAAATGAAACTCCAAAGGACGTTGTTTCTCTATGTCTACGATTAATAATGTCTGTATGTTTGTTTTGAAGGTAATGGAGAGATGCAATTAAGTACCTGACGCTCCTCCTAATTGAGTAGAATTACCAGGTAGTGCCTAATAAGGTTGCTATAAGATAAAATATCATTATGCTAATCTCGAACGTGAGTCTGCTTCGCTAATTAAGTATGACTCAAACTACTTAACTGCCAGTATAAGCAATTCTAAAAAAAAAGATCCTACAGCGTGATAAAATTAATATGTCTGAAAATATTGGAAGAAAACACACGAAAAATAGAAGAGGAAAAAGAAAACAGAATTAAAGTAATCCAAGCCACTTACTAGACCAATTAACAGTCCGTGACAACACACAAGCTATCCTCCCCTAATGATAACTTCCCTCTGCTAATGATAACTCGACTCTGTTCAGCCCATTAGGTGAAAAATCTAATCCCACATGAAAGTCTAAAACGCATCTCCCCGTTCATGGCAAAGCTGGCCTGCAGTCCTCTATACTTTGACGATGAGTGCTACGATAAAACCTTTACGTGTCTCTGCAGCGGTGTGTCGTGCAGCGTGGGCAGAGCGAGCATGTTGCATATTTACATAACACGGAAGCAAGCGAATGTGCAGCTACCGTGTAAAGTGGAAAATGCATTGATTAACATATACCGATGGGCAGCCGGCCGTGACTTCGCTCTTCATCAGTCACGTTACTTCACCTCACCTCACCTCACTTCACCTCACCAGGTAAGCCACGTTTTCTTCCCACGCTCGTCCCTCACTATTCATGGCTTTCTTTTGATAGTTTTGTAACCAGCTTTCACAGCGTTGAGGTCATGTCTCGGTGAAGTTATATATTTGTTTTGTATTCAGTGAAGAAAGTAATTGTTGTTGGCGTCGGTAAATATATACTGCATTTTTTACCTCTTCTGCCCACTCAGTATCAGCATCTGTCAGCTAGTTCAGCGGTCATTCACCTTGTAACCCCAGCTTGAAAAATCTCTTGTTATTTTTACCAAAGCATCGTTAAAAGACAATTGTTTTAATTCCGCACCAATACTGAGAGAGGAAATCAGGTAGAAAGGTTTGCCTGCACACACATTGTCCATCGACTGCTGTTCATCGTCCACTTCTTAAATTTCTGTCTAAAAAGTCTATTTTCAGTCAAAATTATATTTGCTATCAATTCATTACATATACTGTAAGCTCTTTTCTACTTACAATGTCATGTAATAATAACATTAATAAACCATAACAGAGATGTGCAACATTATCCAGCCAAAAAGAAATTTATGCTGGCAGCACATCGATACATAGTTTTCGGAAACATTATTGCCAACAACCGTGAGATCAACTACTGAATCTATGCAACGTAATTACGACATGGGACGAGCCGAAGCAGAGAGAAACCTTGGTGACTTGAAGCGAAATTGTGTCTGAGGTGTAAAGAGTTGTGCTTGGCTGTGTTTCTTGAGCCAACACTGCCCGGAAAGTTGATCTTGCAGCACTGTGTTGTTTGAAGAGCTGAGCTTGTGTTGTCTTTGTATAAACCGTTTCTTTCACCACACTCAAGGTTAAGATATCGTTGCTGATGCTGGTGATGTGTTGATACTCGTGCTTACAAGCTTCACATTCCATTGATGCTGCTACTGCTGCTGCTGCTGATGATGATGATGATTATTAAGTGCTGCTCTACGACTCTCATGGATTTGACACTAATGGAAATGAGGCTGAGGATTCCCGTGGCAGAGAAGGACTCACCGACCGTCTGCCACTCTGTCTTCCCGTTCCATCATCCTTGCACACAGGTTAATCACTGTACTTACCGTCAGATAATTGATATTGATTGTCACTAATGCTGCCGAGGTACTGATGCAAACTGTGCGTGATGTCTTGATTTGAAGTGGTTGTTAGAAGGTGTTGTTTTCTCCTTTATATTAACTGTTTTTTTAGTTCATCACATATAACTTGTCTACGATCCTGCACACAATAGAAATTAGGTGCTGGATGCTTCCCTCTCACGTCAGAAAGGTGTGTATTGCGATGTTTTGAGAGCAAGAATACCTAATATTAGAAAACCAGACTCAATCGAATCACTGGAAACGATGCCATTGTCTCAGAACACCAATGACACTTTCTCTAATGAAAGTTACCTATATTACTTGCTAATGTAATTCTCTAAAAACGCCCAAATACCCCCAGCAAATGAAACTGACAAGCGTATAACACTCAAAGCGTTACAGTCATCACTTGCATGTTGTTGATTGTTTAACACCATTTCAAAGTCATTTTTTTTCAGCCATGACTAACCCATTGCACTTTGGTTATTGTGTGACCGGTACAGCAAAGTTTTATTCCTGTCCCTCGTGATAACTTTTCAACCAAATTTGATCATCGCTGCGGGTTGTATTTTGCATATACTGGCACATAATAGCATTGTAATTGAATTGTTTTCGAAATATGGAATAGTGTCGGTTTTCCCACGAAACAACTATATCCAGGAGAGTGTATTAGTTTCACACGTAATGGAACTTGAGGGATTCACATTTTTATCGTACGCAAAGGCACAACGTAATATCTTGAATAGCAGTAAAGTTTAAGATTTGCAACACTCTATTAAAAGGTAATATGGCCGCCGCAGTAAATCCAGGGAAGGATCAGCCAGCAATCTCAGCGAAAATACTCAAGAGAATCCTTCCTTTTGCTTTCGTCGCATGGGATTTTTTTTGATAAACTAGAAACATTATTAATTAAACAAAACACTGAACACGAGACAACTTAAGATAGAATACTGAAGGAAACATCAATCACAGGAGTTATTTTTTCACAGTAACGGACTAAACACAATATTAAACTCATATAATCCTGAAATACTTCCACACACGTAAACACTAAACTTGCATCAACTTTAACTCTACGATAGGATAATGAATAGCAGTATGAGGCGAGTATGAAGAGTCAAAACTATAAGGCCGAACGTCACATTTTTAAAGGGAATTATTAACCATGTGTAGAGGCTGTGTAGAGACCCCAGACTTAAATGAAGGACTGGAGAGCCGACCAACCCTGTCTGAGGAGGCTCGGACATCTTGACGCGCGATTAGGAGGTGCTCAGGCGTGCTCTCCTGCTGCCTGAGAGAACACCTGGCGACGTGCAGGCCACTCAAGAACACTCAGAGGCTGCTTACACACACACACACACACACACACACACACACACACACACACACACACACACACACACACACACACACACACACACACACACACACACATATATATAGATAGAAAGATAGAGAGATAGAAAAGAACACACACAGAGGATGAAACCAGCACCACAAACACCACATTCCACCACTTTTCCGCAACACATCACGGCACACAGAACAACACACACACACACACACACACACACACACACACACACACCACCGCAACTACATTAAAAGACACACACACGGTCACAACAAGGGCAAGGAACAGTAAGGGGAAAACACAGCTGGGACGCATAACAAAAAATCAAGTCACTCAGCATAATTCATGAACATTAAAAAGAGACACACACAGAGAGAGAAAGAAAAGAGAGAGAGAAACTGAAAGAACAGCACTCCATGTTTTAAGATATCATTCAAATAAAGATACTAAACATATTATTAAACAGACATACGTAAAGATAACAGCCTCATTTTCGACGCAGTGTTCCCCTGTTTTAAGATATCCTACCAAGGGAGTAAGAATCCTGCACCACACCCCCCCCCCCCCACCACTATTTAATAAAGGATTTACACAGACCCTTCCTTAACCTCCTGCTGCCAGCTAGAACAATATCACTGTAGAATTTAGACTACGGTTTAATAAAAGTATTGGATTAAAATAAAACGTCCTTGTCTTAAACTTAGCATTCGTAATTTTAAGATTCTATTGAAAACATCGTGCACTACTACTACTACTACTACTACTAATAATAATAATAATAATAATAATAATAATAATAATAATAATAATAATAATAATAATAATAAAAACAACAATAATAATAATAAAAATCAAACCATTCTACTTCTACCACATAAAATAAAAAAAATAAAAAATGACGAAGCTTATGCTGTTAAAAAAAAATAAATAAATAAATAACACAAATTACAATATTACCCAAACAAAATCGGAAATGCCATTCTTGAAACCCATTGCTCTTGGGTTTTCAAGGGGATTCCATAAGGACGGAAAGACGGATGGCGGGGGATTCAGTAGGAGAAGATTTAGAGAGTGTGTTCGTTATTCCACACAAGTCCGAGGAAGCTTGTTGGCGGTCTTGTTGGGCGGTAGAGAGATATATAGAAAAGAAAAAAAAGAAAAAGAGAGAGAGAGAGAGAGAGAGAGAGAGAGAGAGACTTTGCCTTGTCCGAGATAGAAACCACGGAGGCGAGTACACATCAGGGAAGGGGGGGAACGGGGGGGGGGAGAGAGGAGAGAAACCTGAAGTGCATAAACAAAAGAGAAACGAAAAATGTGAAAAGAGGAAATGCAAATGTAAAACTGGGACGTGTATTTTAGAATGAAGAAGCGACACACCGGAGATCAAAAAGAAAGAAAAATATTACACGCTAACAAAGGATGAAGAAGAAGAAGATGAGGAAGAGGAAGAGGAAGAGGATGATGATGAGGATGAGGAAGAGGAAGAGGAAGAGGAAAAAAAAGAAGAAAAAGAAGAAGCAGAAGATGATAAATATATGAGAAACAAAAACATACACGCAAGCGAACGGAAATACAAACACACGTACATACATGAAGAAAAAAAAAATTGAAAAAAACTATACAAAAAACTGAAATAAGTCAAAATGGGAAGAAAAAAAAAACACAACATAAAAAAAAACGCACAAGATTATTATAAACGTGACAACCAAACACTGCAAAAAAAAAGAAGAAAAAAAACCAGTTGC
>JAPQNM010000005.1:17542348-17569848 GCA_029783475.1 Metacarcinus magister | reverse complement strand
ATCTGTGTGAAGGATGGCCGGGGAGAAGAGTTATGTGACGAGGCCCGAGATGAATGAGAGAGAGAGAGAGAGAGAGAGAGAGAGAGAGAGAGAGAGAGAGAGAGAGAGAGAGAGAGAGAGAGAGAGAGAGAGAGAGAGAGAGAGAGAGAATGATAAAACCTACCTCATTCTTAAAACTGAGAAAAAGAGAGTAAGCAAGAGAGAGAAATAGATAGATGAATAAATAGATTGAAAGAGAAATCTGCCCTCATTTAAAAAAGAAAAAGAAAGAGAGTTCGGTTCATTGGTCTTTATCTAAAAAATATTCTCATTAACCATTTTCATCGAATTTGGATCAAAGGAAAAGAAATTACTAATCTCAGCACCTTCTAAATTCTTTTCTCCATTGGGATATACGAGAACCTTTTCCACGACGGTACTTTAACCCTAACTTACATCAACCTTCCTTCCTTTCCCTTTTTTTTTATCTTATATACGTGTTCAATGTACGAATTTGGGTACGAATTCGTGCATCTTGGAATCCTGTACCTGAGGAGTCATCGCATAGCCCATTCAGGTGTTCATGCTCCATGCAAATGAGTCAATAAACACACTAAGGTAAGGTAGACCGCGGGAACCTGGATATTACGTTGCATTGCCCTTGTGTTCTGGGTTAATTAAGGAACACTTACACCACGCAGGCTGAGAGGCCAAGGAGACACTTGAATAATGACACAACACATACTTTAGACTACATTTGTATGAGTATAAACTGGAACTAACGGCAGATAACATGATGGAAGTAATACAATATCCTCGCCACTTCAACGTAATGCAACAGTTTTGAGTTCCGTATATGAATGATACGTAATATTAACAGATGTGGAAACACTCATAGCATTAAGGACGCCATCACGCGGATTTCTAACTGTAGGAATAATGTTAAATAATAAAAAAATTAAAAAATAAAACAGAAGGTTGTGCTGTAAGAACATATACTATACCATTCTGCTTTTCAAAGTGTCACTCGGGCTCAAAATGGTACGATGAATAGAAATTGAAATGATGTGTCACGTTTAATCATCCTACTTTTCATTACGTTACGTTCCGGAAGCCTGTTCGTTAATCGAGTTGTCAGACCTTTTATCTACCATTTACTTTACGACACTCCGTGCGTGTATTGCATTGGACACATACGTACACTTGTTATACTAGAAATACAGGAAGTATGTCACATTCTGCTTCAACTCAAAATATTCAATCCAATTTTCTAGATGGTAAAAATATGCATAGGTAATCTCTTCCATAGCTGATACACGCACACGCACACGCACACGCACACACACACACACACACACACACACACACACACACACACACACACACACATAGGGACAAAGAAATACAGCAGAGATAAGAGAGATGATCGATTAGTTTGCACAGAGAGGCGGGTGTGGGAGTCCTAATATTACCCTTGCACTCCAAAACACGTTAGGAGAGGCTTCCCCACCACCTACCTACCTACCTACCTACCTACCTACCTACCTACCTACCTTTCCCTGCTCCCTTCCCTTTGCTCTCCTCTCTTACCACCTCCTTCCCTCCCTCTCTCCCTCCCTCCCTCACTCCCTACCTCCCTCCCTCGCCACTTCCTCTCACTTAATCACAGTGCTTAACCCACTCATCTTCTTTCCTTTTGTGTGATTGTATAAGAATTACGATGTAGAAGAAATAGTAGTAGTAATAGTAGTAGTAGTAGTAGTAGTAGTAGTAGTAGTAGTAGTAGTAGTAGTAGTAGTAGTAGTAGTAGTAGTAGTAGCAGTAGTAGTAGTAGTAGTAGTAGTAGTAGTAGTAGTAGTAGTAGTAGTAGTAGTAGTAGTAGTAGTAGTAGTAGTAGCTGTAGTAGTCTATCATACAGCTTCAGAAACTCACCTTTGGAAATGTAATGCACGTAGGAGGCAGGGAAGGGAGGAGGGAGGTGAGAGAAAGGGTGGAGAGGGGAAAGGTATGGAAGGAAGAGAGGGGTGGTAGGGACTGAGGGAGGGAGGGAGGGAGAGAGGGAGGGAGGGAAAGAGGGAGGGAGGGTAGAGAGGAAGTCAATGAGGAAAGGAAAAGGCGAGGCATGAGTGGGTTCAAGCTTAAAAAACATTGTGTATGCAAGCCTAACTTTGTACTCTCATATATTAAATCCAAAATTCATGTTTGACTCTGTTTTAAATCTTGTTTTTCTCTAGACTTTTGTTTATTATTTTTTTTTTTATCAGTTTTTTGTTGATTCTTCTATTCATCTGTTTTCTTGTTTTCTCTATACTTGTTCTTTTTCTTCCTTTTTTTTTTCTTTTTTGCTGATCCTGCTATTTGTTTGCTTATTAGTATCTCTCTCTCTCTCTCTCTCTCTCTCTCTCTCTCTCTCTCTCTCTCTCTCTCTCTCTCTCTCTCTCTCTCTCTCTCTCTCTCTCTCTCTCTCTTTGTGTGTTTATACGTGCGCGCCTTTAGTCGCTATCTGTATTCATGAAGCTTTAATAAATAATCTTTGCAAGCATCACAAACTTGCACTTTTGTTCGTCACCTTCCTTCCCACTTTTTTCCTCGAAGCAAAAATAAATTGTTCGAGGTGGATTTTTTTTTCAGCACAAAAAAAATATATATATTGTTGGAGCAAAAAATATGACAGTACTCAACTCATAACTCATTTTTCTTGTTGAATTAACTATGGAGAGAATTTTACGTCCAGCTTAATTCTAGTGAGTGTTTGGATAAGCAATTTTTTTATATACATATTTTGAGTCTAAATATAAAGTTTATGAATTAGTACCTTTCTTTTTTATAATAAAAAAGTATTTTATGTATCATTGTTTGATTAATTGGACACAATGGTATTATTTTCCTGTACCTTGTAAATGAGCAAAACATAATTAAAACAAAGTATTGTCACTCCTGGAATGAACTGTGATTGTTGTTATACGTTATAATGATAATTTGTTAACGAGTTATTTTGTATCACGGTTTGTGTCAATTGTACAGAATGAAAATAAAGTAACAACATCGCAATTTATTTCCCATGTGTGTGTGTGTGTGTGTGTGTGTGTGTGTGTGTGTGTGTGTGTGTGTGTGTGTGTGTGTGTGTGTGTGTGTGTGTGTGTGTGTGTGTGTGTGTGTAATGCATGTTTTGGCGGTAACCTGCATCACATAATTGCATCATAACATGGAAGCAATAAGTTTCAACTCTCGTACTATTGGAGAGAAAAAAAAGCTAATGGAATTACAGTGACTTGCTGCCTCGGAAAAATTTAACACCTAAGCAATTGGTGAAACTTTAATTGACAATAAAAGTGCGGATGTGTTCTAATACACGTAATTCGAGACGGGTAAATTCTGCAACTCAGGTCCTTCCAGTGCAAAGGCGGAGACGTTGTCTTTTAGGTGAAAAATTGACTTAACCCGCTCGTAAAGACTCTCAACGCCACTAACTTGAAACATTTACGTCCCAACGAACGTGCAGGAACTGAAATTGCTTGTCTCAGCTGCGTGCAAACCTCAGGTACAACATGGCGAAACACTTACATGGTGAGAAATTTATAACGCAATGTCTATTAACAAAACCTGATGAGTCATTGATCCTAAAAAACCCAAGAACCTTCAATCAACTCTAAACTGACTGAAGGGGAAATAAGCCCACCTCAATTTTTTTTTATGAACGAAAAAGAAAAAATCAGAAAATAGTGATCCATAACGTATCCGAACACATGAAATTGACCATTGGAATAAAAAGTTACGAAATACAGTCAAACTAACACGAGAGGCTTTACGAATATTACAAACGAAACAGTTACAGGAAATAAAATACAAGTCAATAAATATAAAAGGGACGTGAGGCTTGTTTCGCCCGTGTTTCCGGACAGACAAAAGGAAAACGAGTGAGGTGAACAAGTATTTCAACTTTGTTTCCATCGCCAATTCACTTTGTTCCCTGCTTCGCTGACTCCATGTAATTCTGACGCAGGATTTTGTAATAACTGCACACGAAGTCAGCAAAATGGATTACATGTATATTTTTCGTTCCATACTTAAAAAAGAATATAACACTAGACGTTAAGACCAACAACAACTTTCTCAAGATGTCTCAGTGTCAATCTACAGTGTTGTAAATATGGAAATACGAGGAAAGCGAAGAAAACTTTAATGGATATTATATTAGACAAATTAATCAACCTGGTTTTCGTAATTTAGAAGAAGGTGCTTATAAAAAGTTTGCACAGATAAGTTAGCAATTAGTTGATTACCTGTTGAATACCTGCCTTATAAACTTTGAATAGGTATTGTTACGAACTTAATTTCGGTTTTCGTTGATCTAAAATGAATTTAGACAAGGCCTTAGACAGACTCCCGCGCAATAAACGGATGACAATTTTACTCACATTATGAAAACTGTGGTATAGTTATATTCATATGCATCAGAGCGTCACAGGAAAAGAAACATATAAACTCTAATAACTAATCATTATTCGTCAACCTTTCTTCAGTTCCGAATTTTTCATTAAACAACAAATATGTTCAACTGAAACACTACACACTCACATTCGGCAATTATATAAACAAAAAACCGACCCCCACCCCACCCCACCCACTGCAGAGAAATAGAACCTTCACTAACGCTACCATGAACCTTTCTTTATATGCAAGGAATTAACGGACAAAAGAAAATAACAATAATACCACAGCATAAGAAAAAATATCTTGGTATGTCATTGATATTTCTTTCTTCAACTAAAACGAGAATACATTTGACGAAAGCATAACTTTTTTCATAATTATTAGAATGTAGGACTCTATCATCACCTAAAAAAAATAATAATAATAAATGTAAATAATGAAAATAATAAATATGAAAAAATTTATGAAAATGAATAGAAAATAAAAAGCTTTCTTATTTAGCCTGTAGGAATATGTCAGTGTGTTCAGCGACAGACAACGGAGGTTTACAACAACGGCAAACAGGAAACACTAATAACAGAAAGCGACTCAAATGAATGAACGAACGAACGAACGACTCACTGACCATTGTTAACCTTGCACAAAAAAAAATAATAATAAATAAAAAAAGTAAAATAAATAATATGCGTCCGTTTCTGGTAATCTGATGAAATGTATGATCTAACAAAGCTTTATAAATATCATACAAAATAAACTACATCCTTAGAAAAAAAAACCCCAAAAAACAGTACAAAATATACATAAAAAAGTAGAATACATATACAAAAACAAATAACAAAAAATAGCAATACGTACGACAATTAAACCAAAAATTACACTCAAACCTAACTTTCTCCTGATATTACGCAGGAGAGGCTGTGGTTATGCGAATCAAGACCAAGCAACTAACTAATCTAACACGATCTTAAGCTAACCACAGCGAGGCTTGGTGAGCTGCGTGTGTATCAAGGTGGGAGGGAGGGAGGGAGGCAACCTACCTTACCTAACCTAACCTAACCTAACCTAACCTAACCTAACCTAACCTACCTAACCTAACCTAACCTAACCTAACCTAACCTAACCTAACCTAACCTACCTAACCTAACCTAACCTAATCTAACCTAACCTAACCTAACCTAACCTAACCTAACCTAACCTAACCTAACCTAACCTAACCTAACCTTGATGGGACTACAGAACGGAACAGAACAATACTAAGGAGCATATCGCCTTCAATAGATATACATAGCAGTGTGTAATTCTCTCTCTCTGTATCCATGACAATCTATCTCTCTCTCTCTCTCTCTCTCTCTCTCTCTCTCTCTCTCTCTCTCTCTCTCTCTCTCTCTCTCTCTCTCTCTCTTTTATACACACACATATATATACACAGGTAGCGTACTTAACCTAACGTGGAGGAGGAGGAGAAGGAGGAGGAGGAGGAGGAGGAGGAGGAGGTAGAAAGAGAGATACATAGAGAAAAAGAAAGAAAAGAAAGTAAAGGAGTAAATTTTCCTCCCTCCTACCATCCTTTCCAAGCTGTTATCGCTTTTCTCTCTCTTTCTCTCCCTTTTCACTATGGGTTGTACGATCTCTCTCCTTCCCTCCCTCCATCCTTCCTTCCTTCCTTCCTTCCTTCCTTCCTACCTTTCTCTCCTCTCCTCTCTCCCTCTCCTCTCCTCTCTCCCTCCCCCCTCCTCCTTCACTGATTGTTGTTGTTTCCCTAATTTTCGTACTAGTGTGTTCCCTCTCTCTCTTTCTTTCCCAGAGTGTATGTATTTCTTTCCCTCCCTCCCTCCCTCCCTCCCTCCCTCTCTCCCTCCTTCCCTCCCTCCCTGCCTCTCTCCCTCCCTCTCTCCCTGTCTACCTTGCTCCAAAAAAAAGACTGACCAGCACACAAGTTAATAAAAAGTAAAACCTTTGCAACAGAACAATCAAGACTTGTTTCATCACTAGCAGGAGGAGGAGGAGGAGGAGGAGGAGGAGGAGGAGGAGGAGGAGGAGGAGGAGGAGGAGGAGGAGGAGGAAGGGGAGGAGGGAAGAGTGAAATGGTTAGAAAAACAAGCAGATAAAGGAAATTAAGCAAGAATAGAAGTAGGTTAGGGCGTATAGAAGAAGAAGAAGGAGGAGGAGGAGGAGGAGGAGGAGGAGGAGGAGGAGGAAGAGGAGGAGGAGGAGGAGGAGGAGGAGGAGGAGGAGGAGGAGGATAATAATGATACACACGATAATAATAAGAAAAATAATACAAAGAGAAGTATAGGAACAGGAGGAGAATAGAATAATAATAAGAAGAAGAAGAATAAGAGGAAGAAGAAGAAAAAGGAGGAGGAGGTCTAGTCCAGCCAGCACTCCAACATTCAGAAGCTCCTATCAAACCGTGATAGAACCCTTAAATTCCAGCCCTAAATCAATCTTACTGAACAAACAAGGGAAGCCCGAACCACTCAGGCACTTGCCCCTTACTCTCTATGCCCCCGCCCCGTCCGCCCCGTCCGTCCGTCCGTCCGTCCGTCCGTCCGTCCGTCCTTCTACACTAGCCAGACATGAAAGGTTCGCGCCTCCACTCTCCGTATGTTTGAGTCTCGTTACAAAGGATGAGGAAGGGCAGAAGGTGGCGGTGAAGGGGTAAGGTTAGGTGGTGGTGGTGGTGGTGGTGGTGGTGGTGGTGGTGGTGGTGGTGGTGGTGGTGGTGGTGGTGGTGGTGGTGATGATTATAAAGATGAAAGTAAAGTAGAGAGGTGAAAGATTAGTTTTTTATTTATCAGAGTGTATTTAAACCAGTGATTCTATCTTACGTCATTAGTTAATTAACATTTTTCTTTTTCTTTTGCTCTAATAATAAAATAAAAAAATTAAAAAGAAAATAGTTTGTGCCAGAAAAATAATACGCTAAGATTTTTTTTCTTCTATTTTTTGTTTTGCTTCGGAGGCAAAAGTGGGAAGGAAGGTGACGAACATAAGTGCAAGTTTGTGATGCTTTCAAAGATGATTTATTAAAGCTTCATGAATACAGATAGCGACTAATGGCGTGCACGTATAAACACACACACACACACACACACAAGCACACACACAGAGAGAGAGAGAGAGAGAGAGAGAGAGAGAGAGAGAGAGAGAGAGAGAGAGAGAGAGAGAGAGAGAGAGAGAGAGAGTAATATCACTTTTCCAATTTCCCAGAATGCAATACAACTACATAAATAATACAATATAACATTACACAAGGGACAATAAACACCAAAATCGCAAAATCAACCAAAAAACAAATGAAAAAATAATAACAAACAAAAGTATAGAGAAAAACAAGATTTAAAACAGAGTCAAACATGAATTCTGGATTTAATAGATGAGAGTACAAAGTTAGGCTTGCATACACAATGTTTTTTAAGGTTGAACCCACTCATGCCTCGCCTCTTCCTTTCCTCATTGACCTCCTCCCTACCCTCCCTCCCTCCCTCCCTCCCTCCCTCTTTCCCTCTCTCCCTCCCTCCTTCCCCACCATCCCTTCCACCCTCCTTCCCTTCCTATCCTCACTTCCCTCCCATTCTCAATTCCTCTCTCTTTCCCTTCTTCCCTACCCTCCCTCATTCCTTCCCCTCAACTCCCTCCCACCTTCCCTCTAACACTTCCTTTGTTCCTTTCGACAACGACAACAACAACAACAAACTATTACTACTACTACTACTACTATTACTACTACTACTACTACAGAACGGTGGATAACAATATAGTTTCCCCTTTACGTTGCAATACAGGCTCAGTTGCACCATGCAGGGGAAGAGAGGGAGAGCAGAGAGGGAAAGGAGAGAAGAGAGAGAGAGAGAGAGGTGGAAGAGTGAGAGAACAAGAGAAAGAGGAAGATGAGCAAAGGGAATGTATCAAGAGGCTATGGTGTATGGGTATAGGGCTGTTCTGATGATGATGATGATGATGATGATGATGATGATGATGATGATGATGATGATGATGATGATTAATGAAGCTATTTATAAAAAAAATATTTATACATGATGCAATGAAGGTCAGTGGCACGTACACACACACACACACACACACACACACACACACACACACACACACACACACACACACACACACACACACACACACACACACACTAACATGGAAAGGACTTTGACTTTGGCACGATTTAATTGGAGAGAGAGAGAGAGAGAGAGAGAGAGAGAGAGAGAGAGAGAGAGAGAGAGAGAGAGAGAGAGAGAGAGAGAGAGAGAGAGAGAGAGAGAGAGAGAGAAAAAAAAATACACCTTACCTTCACGTTCAATGCATGTGTAGCATCTAACTGCCAATTAACACATAGATACTCAAGTGGAATGAGTCTCAGACATCAGCCGTCAGTGTCATCGCATATAGAAGAGAAGAGAATAAATACTTCACCTTCCCCACAACAGGTAATGAGACGATGAGGATGAGGCAGACGGAGGAGACAGATGAGGGGAAAGAAACGGAGGAGGAGGAGGAGGAGGAGGAGGAGGAGGAGGAGGAGGAGGAGGAGGAGGAGGAGGAGGAGGAGGAGGAGGAGGAGGAGGAGGAGGAGGAGGAACACATAGGAAGAACAAACAGCAACAAGCCTGCTGGCCCTTACGAGGCTGTTTGTGAGTACACTATCTAATCTAGAGTGAAGGATACCGGATAGTAAGGGTGAAGGCTTCTCTCCCCAGCCATGGCTGGCAGGGAAAGGAAGGCTAACCAAGACCAGACTATCACTATTGTCACTACCACTACTGCTACCACTACTTCCTGGCAAGCGATGTCAGGCCACTAGCGACGTCTTTTGAATCGACATTACGTAAGTTAGGTACATCAGGATGAACATACTCAAAAGTTTGCTACGTTAACGGATAGTATTTTAGTTGTGGATTGGCTTCTAAGTATTTGACGCAGAAAACAATTCAATTCCCACCGCGCGCTCGGTCATGACCGGCCGATCAAAATCTTCACTACTGACTCTGTCACCGGTGCCAATGGCTATGGAAGTTATTTATTTTCATTCTTAAATGCTGCTGCATCAAGATAAGGCTCACTAGAATTAGGTATATAGAGGCAGAAAACAATTCAATTCCCACCGGCTCGCTCGGCCATGACCGGCCGATCAAAATCTTCACTACTGACTCTGTCACTGGTGCCAATGGCTATGGAAGTTATTTATTTTCATTCTTAAATGCTGCTGCATCAAGATAAGGCTCACTAGAATTAGGTATATAGAGGCAGAAAACAATTCAATTCCCACCGCTCGCTCGGTCATGACCGGCCGATCAAAAATCTTCACTACTGACTCTGTCACCGGTGCCAATGGCTATGGAAGTTATTTATTTTCATTCTTTAAATGCTGCTGCATCAAGATAAGGCTCACTAGAATTAGGTATATAGAGGCAGAAAACAATTCAATTCCCACCGCTCGCTCGGTCATGACCTGCCGATCAAAATCTTCACTACTGACTCTGTCACCGGTGCCAATGGCTATGGAAGTTATTTATTTTCATTCTTAAATGCTGCTGCATCAAGATAAGGCTCACTAGAATTAGGTATATAGAGGCAGAAAACAATTCAATTCCCACCGCTCGCTCGGTCATGACCGGCCGATAAAAATCTTCACTACTGACTCTGTCACCGGTGCCAATGGCTATGGAAGTTATTTATTTTCATTTTAAATGCTGCTGCATCAAGATAAGGCTCATTAGAATTAGGTATATAGAGGCAGAAAACAATTCAATTCCCACCGCTCGCTCGGTCATGACCGGCCGATCAAAATCTTCACTACTGACTCTGTCACCGGTGCCAATGGCTATGGAAGTTATTTATTTTCATTCTTAAATGCTGCTGCATCAAGATAAGGCTCACTAGAATTAGGTATATAGAGGCAGAAAACAATTCAATTCCCACCGCTCGCTCGGTCATGACCGGCCGATCAAAATCTTCACTACTGACTCTGTCACCGGTGCCAATGGCTATGGAAGTTAATTATTTTCATTCTTAAATGCTGCTGCATCAAGATAAGGCTCACTAGAATTAGGTATATAGAGGCAGAAAACAATTCAATTCCCACCGCTCGCTCGGTCATGACCGCCCGATCAAAATCTTCACTACTGACTCTGTCACTGGTGCCAATGGCTATGGAAGTTATTTATTTTCATTCTTAAATGCTGCTGCATCAAGATAAGGCTCACTAGAATTAGGTATATAGAGGCAGAAAACAATTCAATTCCCACCGCTCGCTCGGTCATGACCGGCCGATCAAAATCTTCACTACTGACTCTGTCACCGGTGCCAATGGCTATGGAAGTTATTTATTTTCATTCTTAAATGCTGCTGCATCAAGATAAGGCTCACTAGAATTAGGTATATAGAGGCAGAAAACAATTCAATTCCCACCGCTCGCTCGGTCATGACCGACCGATCAAAATCTTCACTACTGACTCTGTCACCGGTGCCAATGGCTATGGAAGTTATTTATTTTCATTCTTAAATGCTGCTGCATCAAGATAAGGCTCACTAGAATTAGGTATATAGAGGCAGAAAACAATTCAATTCCCACCGCTCGCTCGGTCATGACCGACCGATCAAAATCTTCACTACTGACTCTGTCACCGGTGCCAATGGCTATGGAAGTTATTTATTTTCATTCTTAAATGCTGCTGCATCAAGATAAGGCTCACTAGAATTAGGTATATAGAGGCAGAAAACAATTCAATTCCCACCGCTCGCTCGGTCATGACCGACCGATCAAAATCTTCACTACTGACTCTGTCACCGGTGCCAATGGCTATGGAAGTTATTTATTTTCATTCTTAAATGCTGCTGCATCAAGATAAGGCTCACTAGAATTAGGTATATAGAGGCAGAAAACAATTCAATTCCCACCGCTCGCTCGGTCATGACCGGCCGATCAAAATCTTCACTACTGACTCTGTCACTGGTGCCAATGGCTATGGAAGTTATTTATTTTCATTCTTAAATGCTGCTGCATCAAGATAAGGCTCATTAGAATTAGGTATATAGAGGCAGAAAACAATTCAATTCCCACCGCTCGCTCGGTCATGACCGGCCGATCAAAATCTTCACTACTGACTCTGTCACCGGTGCCAATGGCTATGGAAGTTATTTATTTTCATTCTTAAATGCTGCTGCATCAAGATAAGGCTCACTAGAATTAGGTATATAGAGGCAGAAAACAATTCAATTCCCACCGCTCGCTCGGTCATGACCGGCCGATCAAAATCTTCACTACTGACTCTGTCACCGGTGCCAATGGCTATGGAAGTTATTTATTTTCATTCTTAAATGCTGCTGCATCAAGATAAGGCTCACTAGAATTAGGTATATAGAGGCAGAAAACAATTCAATTCCCACCGCTCGCTCGGTCATGACCGGCCGATCAAAATCTTCACTACTGACTCTGTCACCGGTGCCAATGGCTATGGAAGTTATTTATTTTCATTCTTAAATGCTGCTGCATCAAGATAAGGCTCACTAGAATTAGGTATATAGAGGCAGAAAACAATTCAATTCCCACCGCTCGCTCGGTCATGACCGGCCCGATCAAAATCTTCACTACTGACTCTGTCACCGGTGCCAATGGCTATGGAAGTTATTTATTTTCATTCTTAAATGCTGCTGCATCAAGATAAGGCTCACTAGAATTAGGTATATAGAGGCAGAAAACAATTCAATTCCCACCGCTCGCTCGGTCATGACCGGCCGATCAAAATCTTCACTACTGACTCTGTCACCGGTGCCAATGGCTATGGAAGTTATTTATTTTCATTCTTAAATGCTGCTGCATCAAGATAAGGCTCACTAGAATTAGGTATATAGAGGCAGAAAACAATTCAATTCCCACCGCTCGCTCGGTCATGACCGGCCCGATCAAAATCTTCACTACTGACTCTGTCACCGGTGCCAATGGCTATGGAAGTTATTTATTTTCATTCTTAAATGCTGCTGCATCAAGATAAGGCTCACTAGAATTAGGTATATAGAGGCAGAAAACAATTCAATTCCCACCGCTCGCTCGGTCATGACCGGCCGATCAAAATCTTCACTACTGACTCTGTCACCGGTGCCAATGGCTATGGAAGTTATTTATTTTCATTCTTAAATGCTGCTGCATCAAGATAAGGCTCACTAGAATTAGGTATATAGAGGCAGAAAACAATTCAATTCCCACCGCTCGCTCGGTCATGACCGACCGATCAAAATCTTCACTACTGACTCTGTCACCGGTGCCAATGGCTATGGAAGTTATTTATTTTCATTCTTAAATGCTGCTGCATCAAGATAAGGCTCACTAGAATTAGGTATATAGAGGCAGAAAACAATTCAATTCCCACCGCTCGCTCGGTCATGACCGGCCGATCAAAATCTTCACTACTGACTCTGTCACCGGTGCCAATGGCTATGGAAGTTATTTATTTTCATTCTTAAATGCTGCTGCATCAAGATAAGGCTCACTAGAATTAGGTATATAGAGGCAGAAAACAATTCAATTCCCACCGCTCGCTCGGTCATGACCGGCCGATCAAAATCTTCACTACTGACTCTGTCACCGGTGCCAATGGCTATGGAAGTTATTTATTTTCATTCTTAAATGCTGCTGCATCAAGATAAGGCTCACTAGAATTAGGTATATAGAGGCAGAAAACAATTCAATTCCCACCGCTCGCTCGGTCATGACCGGCCGATCAAAATCTTCACTACTGACTCTGTCACCGGTGCCAATGGCTATGGAAGTTATTTATTTTCATTCTTAAATGCTGCTGCATCAAGATAAGGCTCACTAGAATTAGGTATATAGAGGCAGAAAACAATTCAATTCCCACCGCTCGCTCGGTCATGACCGGCCGATCAAAATCTTCACTACTGACTCTGTCACCGGTGCCAATGGCTATGGAAGTTATTTATTTTCATTCTTAAATGCTGCTGCATCAAGATAAGGCTCACTAGAATTAGGTATATAGAGGCAGAAAACAATTCAATTCCCACCGCTCGCTCGGTCATGACCGACCGATCAAAATCTTCACTACTGACTCTGTCACCGGTGCCAATGGCTATGGAAGTTATTTATTTTCATTCTTAAATGCTGCTGCATCAAGATAAGGCTCACTAGAATTAGGTATATAGAGGCAGAAAACAATTCAATTCCCACCGCTCGCTCGGTCATGACCGGCCGATCAAAATCTTCACTACTGACTCTGTCACCGGTGCCAATGGCTATGGAAGTTATTTATTTTCATTCTTAAATGCTGCTGCATCAAGATAAGGCTCACTAGAATTAGGTATATAGAGGCAGAAAACAATTCAATTCCCACCGCTCGCTCGGTCATGACCGACCGATCAAAATCTTCACTACTGACTCTGTCACCGGTGCCAATGGCTATGGAAGTTATTTATTTTCATTCTTAAATGCTGCTGCATCAAGATAAGGCTCACTAGAATTAGGTATATAGAGGCAGAAAACAATTCAATTCCCACCGCTCGCTTGGTCATGACCGGCCGATCAAAATCTTCACTACTGACTCTGTCACCGGTGCCAATGGCTATGGAAGTTATTTATTTTCATTCTTAAATGCTGCTGCATCAAGATAAGGCTCACTAGAATTAGGTATATAGAGGCAGAAAACAATTCAATTCCCACCGCTCGCTCGGTCATGACCGCCCGATCAAAATCTTCACTACTGACTCTGTCACTGGTGCCAATGGCTATGGAAGTTATTTATTTTCATTCTTAAATGCTGCTGCATCAAGATAAGGCTCACTAGAATTAGGTATATAGAGGCAGAAAACAATTCAATTCCCACCGCTCGCTCGGTCATGACCGGCCGATCAAAATCTTCACTACTGACTCTGTCACCGGTGCCAATGGCTATGGAAGTTATTTATTTTCATTCTTAAATGCTGCTGCATCAAGATAAGGCTCACTAGAATTAGGTATATAGAGGCAGAAAACAATTCAATTCCCACCGCTCGCTCGGTCATGACCGACCGATCAAAATCTTCACTACTGACTCTGTCACCGGTGCCAATGGCTATGGAAGTTATTTATTTTCATTCTTAAATGCTGCTGCATCAAGATAAGGCTCACTAGAATTAGGTATATAGAGGCAGAAAACAATTCAATTCCCACCGCTCGCTCGGTCATGACCGACCGATCAAAATCTTCACTACTGACTCTGTCACCGGTGCCAATGGCTATGGAAGTTATTTATTTTCATTCTTAAATGCTGCTGCATCAAGATAAGGCTCACTAGAATTAGGTATATAGAGGCAGAAAACAATTCAATTCCCACCGCTCGCTCGGTCATGACCGGCCGATCAAAATCTTCACTACTGACTCTGTCACCGGTGCCAATGGCTATGGAAGTTATTTATTTTCATTCTTAAATGCTGCTGCATCAAGATAAGGCTCACTAGAATTAGGTATATAGAGGCAGAAAACAATTCAATTCCCACCGCTCGCTCGGTCATGACCGGCCGATCAAAATCTTCACTACTGACTCTGTCACCGGTGCCAATGGCTATGGAAGTTATTTATTTTCATTCTTAAATGCTGCTGCATCAAGATAAGGCTCACTAGAATTAGGTATATAGAGGCAGAAAACAATTCAATTCCCACCGCTCGCTCGGTCATGACCGGCCGATCAAAATCTTCACTACTGACTCTGTCACCGGTGCCAATGGCTATGGAAGTTATTTATTTTCATTCTTAAATGCTGCTGCATCAAGATAAGGCTCACTAGAATTAGGTATATAGAGGCAGAAAACAATTCAATTCCCACCGCTCGCTCGGTCATGACCGGCCGATCAAAATCTTCACTACTGACTCTGTCACCGGTGCCAATGGCTATGGAAGTTATTTATTTTCATTCTTAAATGCTGCTGCATCAAGATAAGGCTCATTAGAATTAGGTATATAGAGGCAGAAAACAATTCAATTCCCACCGCTCGCTCGGTCATGACCGACCGATCAAAATCTTCACTACTGACTCTGTCACCGGTGCCAATGGCTATGGAAGTTATTTATTTTGCATTCTTAAATGCTGCTGCATCAAGATAAGGCTCACTAGAATTAGGTATATAGAGGCAGAAAACAATTCAATTCCCACCGCTCGCTCGGTCATGACCGCCGATCAAAATCTTCACTACTGACTCTGTCACCGGTGCCAATGGCTATGGAAGTTATTTATTTTCATTCTTAAATGCTGCTGCATCAAGATAAGGCTCACTAGAATTAGGTATATAGAGGCAGAAAACAATTCAATTCCCACCGCTCGCTCGGTCATGACCGGCCGATCAAAAATCTTCACTACTGACTCTGTCACCGGTGCCAATGGCTATGGAAGTTATTTATTTTCATTCTTAAATGCTGCTGCATCAAGATAAGGCTCACTAGAATTAGGTATATAGAGGCAGAAAACAATTCAATTCCCACCGCTTGCTCGGTCATGACCGGCCGATCAAAATCTTCACTACTGACTCTGTCACCGGTGCCAATGGCTATGGAAGTTATTTATTTTCATTCTTAAATGCTGCTGCATCAAGATAAGGCTCATTAGAATTAGGTATATAGAGGAAGAAAACAATTCAATTCCCACCGCTCGCTCGGTCATGACCGGCCGATCAAAATCTTCACTACTGACTCTGTCACCGGTGCCAATGGTATGGAAGTTAATTATTTTCATTCTTAAATGCTGCTGCATCAAGATAAGGCTCACTAGAATTAGGTATATAGAGGCAGAAAACAATTCAATTCCCACCGCTCGCTCGGTCATGACCGCCCGATCAAAATCTTCACTACTGACTCTGTCACTGGTGCCAATGGCTATGGAAGTTATTTATTTTTCATTCTTAAATGCTGCTGCATCAAGATAAGGCTCACTAGAATTAGGTATATAGAGGCAGAAAACAATTCAATTCCCACCGCTCGCTCGGTCATGACCGACCAATCAAAATCTTCACTACTGACTCTGTCACCGGTGCCAATGGCTATGGAAGTTATTTATTTTCATTCTTAAATGCTGCTGCATCAAGATAAGGCTCACTAGAATTAGGTATATAGAGGCAGAAAACAATTTATAGAGGCAGAAAACAATTGATGAGGAGGAGGAGGAGAAGGAGGAAGAGGAGGAGGAGGAGGAGGAGGAGGAGGAGGAGGAGGAGGAGGAGGAGGAGAGAAATTAAGGAGGAGAAGGTTAGGAGAAGATATTAAGAAAGTGGAAAGAAGTGAATAATACAACAAGGAAAGTAATCTAGGAAGGGAAAAAAAAGAAAGAAAGAGGAGGAGGAGAAGGGAAGGTAAAGTGAAAGAGAAGATGAGAAAAAGGAAAATGAAGACGAAGAGGATACGGATGAAAAAAGAAATGGAGGAGAAGGAGAAGGAAGAAGATGCAAATGATGATGTAGGAGAAAGGAGAAGGAGGAGGAGGAGGAGGAGGAGGAAAAAAAATAAACAAAAAAGAAAACAGAAATAAAGGAAAAGCAAAATCTATATAATACATATACACAAAGGAAAGAAAAAAACAGCAACAAAAACATACTGGACCTAACAAGGTAGTTTGCTTAACGAGGTTGTTTGCGGGAACCCTGGAAACAACAACAACAATTTTAACTACAAGGAAGGCGAGTGGAAAGAGGGAGGAGGAGAGTAAAGAGGAAAGGTAGAATGAGTTAGAGGAAAAAATTAATATAACGAGAAGCAATATAAGGCAAGGGAAAAAAAATGTGTATAAGTAAGGAAGAGGAAGAGGAGGAGGAAGAGGAGGAGGAGGAGGAGGAGGAGGAGGAGGAGGAGGAGGAGGAGGAGGAGGATCTGGGTAATATGGTGTTTGTGTCTTAGTATCCTGTAATGAAACGCAGGATTAAAGCGCCTTTCTGAATGAACTACCAATTGGGTCGTTAAGCTTGTGCCAACAGACTGGGGCCATTAGTTCAAGTGCTACAGTAGATTACAGAGAAAAAAAATAATAATAATGATAAAATTGCTACCCTTCCACATCTATTTATATGAGGAATTAGCATCATTAGTGGCACTTATGTCCAGAAAAGTGTTTATTTAAGTGGATGCATTAATAGTTTAGTCCCGTAACCAGTAGTGAAGAGGCGTGAGGTTGAGGATGGTACAGTACGGGGTGTGGGTGTGGGTTGGTGTGGGTTGGTGTGGGTGTGGGTGTGGGTGTGGGTGTGGGTTGGTGTGGGTGTGCGTGTGTGTTTCATCCTGGGTAATGTAATGAATGTGTCACCTAAACACGCCTGGGCTTCATATCACGGTCATGTTAATTGTTGTCTTTAATTAGGTTTAATTAGGTTTAGTATTGCAAGTGTTATGTATTATGTGACGCGCGCGCACACGCACGCACGCACACACACACACACGCACACACACACACGCACACACACACACACGCACACACACACACACACACACACACACACACACAAGCACCCCTACCAACACACACATATATATACACACACTACGCACACAAATTACCTTTCCTTAATTAAAAAAAATTCTCATCGTGGATTTAAACTTTTAAATTTAGTAGTAACATTAATTATTGTCACTAACTCAAGTCGATTATTTCAGAGAGACAAATCAACAAAGACCATCTCTTGTGTTTTTCAGTTTTGGTCAAATTTCAAACGAGTCTCTTATATCATCAATCCTATTTACTGTTAACAAGTGACACAATTATTTTCGTTCCTTTCTAACTATAATTACTTACATAGGAAAGTATCAGACACACTTTTGACCTTCACCCGATAGTTTCAAGGGTATTACTAATTTAAACATGTCTCTGGCGTCCTTTGGTTTGAGTGTAAATGTTCTACAACCTGATTCACTCCTACTGTACGAGCACCACCAGTACGGATTAAAGATGTGTTCCCACCACGAGGCTCACAACGGCCGAGTCACTACCCTTCACTTCCCTTCACTTCCCTCCAGCATGACCAACGTAACCCTTCCCCCTGCCTGTGTTTTAATGAAGTGTGGGAATATATTAAGGGAAACTCTGCCATGCCCCTTCACGCCGTCATATATCAAATACAGGAAGTGTCTGACGCATCACCAGGTTGGATTAGGTGAGCAATATTCACTTAATCAATAGGAAAACAAGGGAGGAACAGCACACATGGAAATTCCTACCACCCGTGAAGAGATACGTGGTAATGTTAATGGTTTTGTTAGTTTATTGATCAAGATAAGAGGAGTGACGGTAGGTAAAGAAAGTAAGAGACTGCACGAGTAATGAAAGTAAAGAAGAAGAATGTTTGCGAAAGATAGTTGACGACAAAAAAAGATTAATAGACTAATATATAAGTAGTGGTCGGCAACATAGTGTTTAGAAAATTAAGAAAACTAAGAACTTTCACCTAATCATACTAAGCTACAAGTCTCAGTTAATAATGTGCGACAAATATTCAGTTATATCAGAAGAAGAAAAAAACATGTAATGAATATTCAGTCAGAGAGAAAGAAAACGAAGAAGCTACAGAGAAAAGTTTACCAAAATCTCTTGAAAAAAAAAAATCAACTTATCAACAAACCCAATTAAACCAAACCTAATCAAGGGATCCAAGGCCACTTTTCCCTCTCTATAGAACATCTTACGAGGATCTAATCAATTATATACACCTCGAGGGTTTATTAAGAGCCAGTTCTTTTATCTCTCTAGAAATTACCAATCTCACTCAAGGACAAACAAATCTTCAATACTAAGAGAATTAATGAGTTTTCTTGATCTTAAATTAATGTTTATTTGACGCTAAAAATATCACCGCCTCTAGTCTTGCCTCGCTCCAGTTTCTTTGCCACGTGGACTGAATGACGACAATAACAATCAGTGAATAGGATGAAGACAGAATTAGTGTAGCGTGGAAAAGTGAGAGAGAGAACAAGGAGAGGATAAAATACATCCGCTAACAGTGACGAGTGAGGTAGTAATGAAAAAACAACCTTCTTCTTCTTCTTCTTCTTCTTCTATTCTTCTTCTTCTCCTTTGCCTTCCTACGGTTAGTTTCAAAAGAAAAGTGTCGGGTTTCCTCCGCCTCCGCCTCCGCCTCCGCCCCCGCCCCCGCCCCCGCCCCCGCCCCCGCCCCCGCCTCATCCTCCTCCTCCTCCTCCTCTACTCCCATATTTTTATTCCCCCTTTCCTTTCCTCTTCCTTCCCCATCGGTTCAGCAAAAATCTCCAAAATGACCCCGATAAAATGAAACACTATCAGGTTACCTAGTCAAGGAGGAGGAGGAGGAGGAGGAGGAGGAGGAGGAGGAGGAGGAGGAGGAGGAGGAGGAGGAGGAAGAAGAGAAAAAGAAGAGGAGAAAAAGAAGAAGAAAAAATAGAAGTAGAAAATAAAGAACTACAAAATGAGAGAGAGAGAGGAGATGATGATGCAGGAGGAGGAGGAGAAAGAAGAAGAAGAAAAGGAGGAGAGGGCGTGTTATTGGAGAGGAAAAAGAATGAAAAAGAGGCCTGTGGTTGGCAAAAAGTAAAAGGGAGAATGTTGAAAGGCAGAGAGTCTTGGATGACAATAGGGAAAACAACCTTTTACCTTCGGTCCTGACTGTCTGTCTGTCCGTCCGTCTGTCTGTCTCTCTGTCTTCTCTCTTTCTCTCTCTCTTTTTCGATCTCTTTCTTTTAAACATTTACCAATAACCAATAAAATGCATCGATTACCATAATTATTAAGGTTAATAATCCGTACCAAAAGTAATAGTTCAAAATAGAAAAACTGTATCTGTATTCCTGTATCATTCAAGGGGAAGTAATTTCATATTCATATTTACGTATTTAACTCATAATGTAACTAACTGTAATCCTGTAGCAGCCAACATTATATGACCAACGCATTACATAAACATTGTATGCGGAAAGGGACACTTAGCTTACAGATACAAAGATGGTCACACGGGGAAAAGTTGTAGATCTCACGATTCCAAAGTTGTAATGTGATGGAAATATTCTGATCCTACCCAAGGCTTTGGCGCTGGAGGGGAAAAACTGCGTCAACATGTTATGGCCGCAAGGGCGAATATACATGGCACTCAAAAGTAGAATTTGTGTTAGAGATATGAAGATTGAGAGGAAATCTGGACAACTTAAGAATACTAAAGAAAGCAGACTAGATAAATACTTTGACTCCAATCCGTAATTAAAATATCAGTTATGGTAATGAAGCTAAATTAAGGTCTTTCGAATGTCTTTTTTTCTAATATCGTTTATTTTTAGGCTGCTGAGGGTCTGGCACTGTAGTTTGTTTTGCCCTAAAAGTAATAGTAATAGTAATAGTAGTGGCAGTAGTAATAGTAGTGACAGTAGTGATAATAGTGGTAATAGTAATAGTAGTGGTAATAGTAACAGTAGTGGCAGTAGTGATAGATCTTATATTTTGTTCCTACCTAATATTTCATGCAATGTTTCCACGCTACATGATTTTTCTTCCATCCTTTCCTCTGATTCCCAGCTGAAAGTAGTGATGGGTGAGGAGGAGCCTTCGCCTTTACTATTCTACATCTCTCATTTCAAGATCAGATAGTGTAGTGTATTAGAAATAGCTTTGTTAATTAGGGCCAACAGATAATCTTCTTCTCTTTCTCCTTTCTCTCCTCCTCCTCCTCCTCCTTCTCCTCCTCCTTCACCGTCTGTTCATTAAAAGTCAACGAATGGATTACTGAAACTGTTAATCTTCTTTTAAAATGCTTTCGATAATCATATAATGGTTAATTTCGGTGGTCTAAGAAGGGTGTTGGTGTTGTTATTGATGTTGTTATTGATGGTGGTGGTGGTGGTGGTGGTGGTGGTGGTGGTGGTGGTGGTGGTGGTGGTGGTGGTGGTGGTGGTGGTGGATACGATGATAACAATTATAAATCTTCCTTCATCAATCTACATTCTTTTGATAATTCCTTCCTTCCTTCCTTCCTTCCCTTCCTTCCTTCCTTCCTTGCCTTGCTTCTTTCCGAGTTCAATCTAGTTTAAGGTTCCTGTCTAGCTACTGATTGATTATGTTACTAATGACACCACAAAATTTTAAGTTCATACTGCAAATATTACCTTTTCCCTACTATGCATCACCTTACATAAAAAAAAAAAAATTACTCTAAAAATCTTGATATATTTGTAAACTGGATCCATTGAATTTTCACTGATCTTTTTGCCTCCACACCTGTCTTCCCCCTCTCCTTTCTGTGCACAAAATCATCTCTTGTATATGTTTTTTTCATTCTTCATACACGTTTATTTCCTTCCTTCCAAGATAAGTTGTTTCTTCCTAGATGTTGCATATTTTCTCCCGTCTCTTATTTTTGTTTCCTTGTTGCCTCACAAAACCTTCCTCCTTTCTTGCCTCTTCTTTTTATACTCTCCTCACAGACTCCACTCTAAATTCAGCAAATAATTGATGTATCTATGCTTCTCTCTCTCTCTCTCTCTCTCTCTCTCTCTCTCTCTCTCTCTCTCTCTCTCTCTCTCTCTCTCTCTCTCTCTCTCTCTCTCTCTCTCTCTCTACACTGTTAAGTAATGTTAACTTTAATAGTGTGCATTTACCTTCTTACTTTTTGTTCACATCTGACTCCACCTTTCCTTCCTTCATCTTCCCTTCATAACATCTATACTTTTTATCTAATCGTCTAATCCTTTTATATCACATCTCTTGTACCTTATTCTTCTCTTCTTTGGATAAAACTTTCCCCTGCCAGTACTTCCACAACTACTGTAATAGGAAGTAGTAAAAGATCCCTTGTGTTCCCTCTCTCAATACACACACATTCATTAGTCTCTCTTTTCCATGATTATCAATTAGTATAAATCTCAATCAACTCTTTTTCCCCTTGCCATTCTTTCATTAACTCACGTATTTGTGGATCTACCTCGCACTCAACTACACGTGTTTATGTCCTACTTACAAACCTCTTTCCTACCTAACATTTACCAGATGATAAGTACTATACACTTACATATACAAACTAGGTACTCAGTATACATCAATTACTCTACTTCTTCCACGACTATCTCTTACCCTCGCTCTTAGGTAGGAATCTCATAACGTTTACTTTCCTCTAACCTAACCTAACCTAACCTAACCTTAACTAAGTTTATCTTTTTTTCTTCAAGTTTATCGATCATTTTCTTTATCTTATTCATCCCTTCACACAGTTTTAAGATTGTAGTTTTGTTCATTCTTGTTTATCCTTTTTTAGTTAATCAATTTTCTTTCATCCTAACTCAGGCATCCTTACTCATTCATTTTATCCTCTCTATGTCATTCTCTCCCCCCTCCCCCCCCACACACAAACACAAACACACACACACACACACACACACACACACACACACACACACACACACACACACACACTGAGGACCCAAATCTGTGCCATTATAGATTAATCCTCCTTTACCCTTTTCCACACTGTTCTTTCTCTTATGCAAAGTTTTGATTAGGACGGTTCCCAGCCTTCCATTCTTCACAGGGAATACGAAGAAATAAAGTAGTAGTAGTAGTAGTAGTAGTAGTAGTAGTAGTAGTAGTAGTAGTAGTAGTAGTAGTAGGAGGAGTAGTAGTAGTAGTAGTAGTAGTAGTAGTAGTAGTAGTAGTAGTAGTAGTAGTAGTAGTGTTAACATTATTGCCGTTGCATCGTTTTCTTTCAATTGTTTTAATCCTCCTTCGTAATCCCTTTTTAAATTCTTCGAGTTTCCAATTTTTTTCTCTATCTCATAATGATTTCTTTACCTCCACTATTCCTTTTACCAAGAGAGAGAGAGAGAGAGAGAGAGAGAGAGAGAGAGAGAGAGAGAGAGAGAGAGAGAGAGAGAGAGAGAGAGAGAGAGAGAGAGAGTAATCCACGATCAATATTCTCTCCTCCATTATCATAAACTTATGTTCTGCTAAACACAAACCTTGGAATGGGATGGAGGGAAGAGGAATATTAAGTGTGAATATAAGTGTGAAGAATATAAGTGAGTGAGTGAGTGAATATAAGTGTGAACTCCTTTGTGGAATGAGGCAAGTGGAGGAAACAGCAGCAGCAGCAGCAGCAATAAGTGTGTGCGTGTGTGTGTGTGGAAAGACACACACACACACACATACAAGACAAGAAAAATACCACTTAAGAACCACATGGAAAGAATTGAAGGAAAATGCAAAAACATATCTTTCTTCCTTACCTCATTCCACTACTTCCAGGCTTTCACTCCTCCTCCTCTTCCTCTTCCTCCTCTTCCTCTTCTTCTCTTCCTCCTTCACGCTCATCCTCGCTCCTGAAGAAAGAAGAGAAACAGGCGTCAAGGCCACGTCTTCCCCACGTCGTCACAAAGCGTAAAGAGAAGAAGAGATGGAAGAGATGGAAGAGATAGAAGGGAAGGGGGGGTGTGGAGGGGTGGAGGAAATAATGCAAATTGAAGAAGGAGGAGGAGGAGGAGGAGGAGGAGGAGGAGGAGGAGGAGGAGGAGGAGGAGGAGGAGGAGGAAGGGTAAAAAAAATGTTAAGAAAAAAGGATAAAAGAGGAGAAGAAACGCATGTGTGAGTTAAGATAATAAAGAAAAACTAAAGCAAGTGAACATGACTGACTCCGGGAACACACACACACACACACACACACACGCACACACACACACACACACACACACACACGCACACACACACACACACACACACACACACACACACAAAGCCTAACACAACAATAGAATAGAACAAAACGGAATAAAGAAATGCCACACATGAAATAAAAGAGAGAGAGAGAGAGAGAGAGAGAGAGAGAGAGAGAGAGAGAGAGAGAGAGAGAGAGAGAGAGAGAGAGAGAGAGAGAGAGAGAGAGAGAGAGAGAGAAAGGAATAGGGAAAATGTGGTAAAAGGGTGAGAAAAAAAAGCAAATGAAAAATAAAAGTGTAGAAAAACTGAAGTGGAAAGCACTAGAAAAGAGAGAGAGAGAGAGAGAGAGAGAGAGAGAGAGAGAGAGAGAGAGAGAGAGAGAGAGAGAGAGAGAGAGAGAGAGAGAGAGAGAGAGAGAGAGAGAGAGAATAACAAAAATACTTAAGGTGTGACAAGAGAACATTTACAGGAAAATGAAAGGAGGAAACAATAGGAAGGCAAGTAATTGGAGGAAAATTGCAAGGAAAAAGAGGAGACAAGGAAGAGAAAAATGAAAGAAAAGAATAAACAGTTTGAGCAGAGAGAGAGAGAGAGAGAGAGAGAGAGAGAGAGAGAGAGAGAGAGAGAGAGAGAGAGAGAGAGAGAGAGAGAGAGAGAGAGAGAGAGTGAGGGAAGCTGTTTCTGAGAGCCTTGGTACACGCTGTGCCTTTCAAGTGTTTAGGTTTTCATCAAATCATGGGTGCCAATGCATAATATTTGGAGAATCTCACATACCAACAAGACCTCTGTGTGTGTGTGTGTGTGTGTGTGTGTGTGTGTGTGTGTGTGTGTGTGTGTGTGTGTGTGTGTGTGTGTGTGTGTGTGTGTGTGTGTGTGTGTGTGTGTGTGTGTGTGTGTGTTTCTTTCCATTAGATTCAGGATAAGATAACAACGATTCAACAACTAATAAAGATAAAGATATAGTCATCGAGTAAACATAATTCACAACACAATGATAGCAGCAGCAGCAGCAGCACCTCCTTCCCTTATATATATAATTACATACACACTTTTCATCCCATCCTCATTATCTACATACATTCCTACAGGACGAATACAAAATTAAAGTAAAAATGGAAATGTCTTGAGAATTGTTATAGAATTTCTTGTTGAGTGAGAGTGTTGTGAGGCGCAGCTCTAAAAGGAGTTTATGTCGTAGGAAGATGGAAGAAGGCAAGAGAGGAAGGCAGGAAGGCTTTTTGTAGGTTGTCCTGAGGTGAGTTAGGTGTGCGTGTTTCGCCCAGTTGGCTGTTTTGTCGTGTTCATTCAGTGCGTTAGTTTGCTACGTTGGTGCTATGCTTCTTCTCCTTCTCCCTGCACGATGTTTGAGTAAAATGTAAACTAAAATTATATTACTCCTGTCTTTTAAATTTTCTTTCTACTACTACTACTACTACTACTATTGCTACTATTACTACTACTACCATTACCATAATTACTTCTTTTTTTTGTCATAGCCTACCATTAGTCCAAATAAAAGGAATATGTAAGGGCAGCAGGAGTAGAAATAAGGTAAAAAGTAGAAGGATGTGAAAGGCAGAGGGTGACAAGTAGCCTTCCTTTCCCCTCACCAACCACCCGAAGCTCCTCTACTTCCCTCACAAATAAATATACTCGCGGTGGGATCTCCTTCAGTTTATCCTCCGTTGTGTTATTGTTGTGGAGTGTTGGGTGAAGGATGGGTGAGTGTGTGTGTACCGGATTGGATGGGAGAGAAAGGGGAGTATGGTGGGGAAGGTGGTGGAAAAACTGGCCAGGAAGTGTGAATGAAGTGTGTATGAGTGTGTGTTTGGGGTAAAATGGAGAAAGAGGCATGGCATACAAATGAAAACATGACATAATAATAAAACGAGGAAGATTAACTCAACGAGGAACAAGAGGAGAGGTACACATACATATATCATATAAGGAGTACAGGTTATTACGTAAACACTGATGTATGACTGCTCTTAATTGCAACTAACGATAAATTACCCAAACCTCAGTTGTCACACGAGGTGGTCTGATGCTAACTAACTCAACTTAATGTGTTTTTCCCTCAACACTCGGGTTGGCAACGGAGAGCCAACGTGAATGTGATATTTATTTATTTTTACTCCGTTTAATTGCATCGCACAGCATGACTCTTGTTGGAAGCTTGGACAAAATCTCTCACAATGTTATTACTCCTCGTAGAAAAAAAAAAATAGTTGATGAGATATTGTTGATTACTAAGCGTTACTACATTGCAAGGTTTGGGGTTTGCTCTTGTCGTTGGTCACTGTTGAACCTTGACTGTTGTGTTGTTGTTATTTATCCATATTTAACACTATATGTCTTCTGTGTGGAAAGTAAACAATAGGGAGATAAAGAGCACGCCAGATAGAACCTCTTTAGAACCTCGTCCATTGATGATGTTTTGCTTCATGTCGCTTAACTACCTAACGAGCCATTTACTACCATTGCCTTTGATCTCATGGACCTTTTGATTTTGCTGCTGATTTTGAGTTTTGGTTTTCATCAGCTAACTTTGAACCTGAAGGCTGAGGAGTTTCATGACAATACTGAATATATTTTTACATCGGTTTGCTATAGAGTGTGTGAAGCTGTTCTAAGCAAATTTCTACGTCTTATTGATTAGGTTCCTGATCATTATATGCTGAAGACGGTGACATTTGGAGATAAACCTGGAAGAGTTGTGAAAATAGTTGTGAAAATAGTTGTGAAAATAGTTATGAAAATGGTTGTGAAAATAATTGTTAGTTAAGAGTATAAATAGTTCAATAAATCTTGGTATTTCATTAACATTTAGAAGTGAAATATATATCGTATTATCTGATCATCATTTACTATTATCCAAAAGTGTTATATAAGGCATTATTATTGTTATATAAGTATTATAAAAAAAATAATAAATAAAAACATTCTTTACGTAAATACAGTTAGTTGCCTTCACTTGCTATTCATATATTACTTTTCATTTCACTTCTTTCCACTGTATGATTAATTATTCCGAGTGTCCTCCAGGTAGATTGTACAGCCAAGGTATCGTTCATTCCCTAACGAGTTAAAAATAAATTGATATCAAAGTGCCTTGTATTTTGCTCGTTTCCTCAGGCTGATTAAATTTCTGCTGAATGATGAAAGTTGACGAGCAGTGCATGTAACTCTCAATAATGATAGTGTGTGTGTATAATGAAACAACCTAATCTAGTGACGCAACAGTGTGGATTATATCGCGTTTAGGCAAATTACTATTTCTGTCTCTCTGCCTGTCTGTGTATCTGTCTATCTATCTGTCTGTTCATTCTTTATCTCACTCTCTCTCTCTCAGTTTGTAGTTTCTCGTGAACGTTTAAGTTATAGAAACGTTGGCTACAGTGCCCTAAATGTCCTTCAATAATGCTTACTTTTTGATGTTAACTAAAA
>JAPQNM010000005.1:17529848-17537348 GCA_029783475.1 Metacarcinus magister | reverse complement strand
CTCCTCCTCTCCTCCTCTTCCTCCTCCTCCTCCTCCTCCTCCTCCTCCTCCTCCTCCTCGTCGTTCGTGTCAACCAGTAACATCAGAGTTCACTCACAGGACTGGAACTCGGCTCCAGCCAGTACTTGTGTGTCCCTTACGGTGCACATGTCGACTTTAGTGTGTGTGTGTGTGTGTGTGTGTGTGTGTGTGTGTGTGTGTGTGTGTGTGTGTGTGTGTGTGTGTGTGTGTGTGTGTGTGTGTGTGTGTGTGTGTTCATATCGCGTCCAGTGCGTATACAACATGCGTTTAATTCTCATTTTCAAGTCTTTTTTTTCGTGAGATTTTTACTACTACGACGTTTTTACTTGCTGCTGCTGCTGTTGTTGTTGTTGTTGTTGTTGTTGTTGTTGTTGTTGTTGTTGTTGTTGTTGTTGTTGTTGTTGTTGTTGTTGCCGCTACTACTACTACTACTACTACTACTACTACTACTACTACTACTACTACTACGATTACGTATTACAATCATTTTTATTTCTGTCGCTCAGTGCATGCTTTTTTTCCCTATCAGTTGACGTCCATTTCATAGTGATATCCATCAGTGCACATAAGAGTGATTTTGCCATCATTAAAGCCTCAATCTCAATGGTACAGAAACATGAACCACAAAATAGACAAAAGTTATAATTATCCCAGTTTTCATGTGAATCAAATTGTTTTGTGTGCGTGATATGTGTGTATGTGTGTATGTGTGTACGTGTGTACGTGTGTATGTGTCTGTGTATGTGTGTCTGTTCATGTCTCAAAGAATGTACATGTCCTATATAGTCATAAAACTAATATTCATAATTACAGTTGTACAGTTTAATTAGGTGTATCAGATGCTGCAATGATATTTCCAATATCTCTAATAGCTTTCGAGAAAATGAGGAGGAAAGTCATGTTTTTATATAAATATACGGTTTTATTTTACTGCGTAATTATGAGTCATAGAACAAATATTCATAATTACAGTTGTACAGTCCAGAACGAAAGGGAAATTCATTAATAGGAACTGCTTTTTATTAGCAACACTGTAAAATATGTATGCCACGTTTCTGTATATGTTTATATATATATATATATATATATATATATATATATATATATATATATATATATTTATATATATATATATATATATATATATATATATATATATATATATCTTATCCATTATAAGTTTACCGTTTCTTTATACATTATAATACTATGAATAAACGTGTATGCATATTTCCTGATCATGTCTGCCATGGTTTTACTTACATTGAAACATTTCTACAATGCGGATTAAAAGACACGTGGCAGAGTTGTAAAAGGATATTTTCCGACTGTTTCCGCTCGCCAACCACATTTTAAGGCGAGTCTGACTATAATTGTTACTTTTGAAATTACTACTACTACTATTACTTATACTACTACTACTACTACTACTACTACTACTACTACTACTACTACTACTATACTACTACTACTAATAATAATAATAATAATAATAATAATAATACTTATACTACTACTACTACTACTACTACTACTACTATTACTACTACTACAAGACCCACTAACTCCTCACGTTTTTTCTTAACCTTTCACTATTTATTTCTAAACACGTTTATCCGACAACAAACAACACTAAAACAAACTTACACGCCACTTTCTAAACACCGCACGCAAGTCTCTATTTTTTTTCCTCTTTCTCTCTCTTTTTTCACCTCATTCTTTGGTCCAGCAAATAACCCTAAATAAGAGAGAGAGAGAGAGAGAGAGAGAGAGAGAGAGAGAGAGAGAGAGAGAGAGAGAGAGAGAGAATGTTTCAACCATAGACGCATAAAAAGAATCTACAAAATTCAAATCGTAAATAACACACACATAATCAAGGTCAGCAATTTTAAACACGAATATAAAACTCATGGTATTTATAACTATTAATATAAAGCTAAGCAACCAATATACAACGTTAATTAATACAGAAAATATCATGTTACGCTTTATTTCAAGATACTTTGTTCATAAATCTCTATACACGTTAGGTTATGTATAAAATATTTGTGAAGCTACGTCAATTCTGGTCACGACTTATATTAAATACTAAACCTTATTGAAAAGAGTACAAAGAAGGGCGAGAACACACACATATATATATAAATGTTATGTAATTTATCGTACGAGGAGATTAAACAGATTAGGACATGTTCTTACTCCAAAAACGAAAGATTAGAAAGGATCTGAGTTAAGCTTTTAAAACGCTAAATTAATGCGATGAAAAACAAAAAATCAATCCTGAACGACTTTATTAGAGAAACTAACTGACAGTAGAAACAAGAAACGGATTGGAATGAATAGGACAAAGATGTAACACAGATGCATGTCAAGTATTCTTCCATATTATAACTACTGACCATTGGAACAGACTCTCAGTAGCTTAAATACCATTGTCTGTAATAAGTCCTGGTTATGCATCATTAGTACATGAAGTGTATCAACAAAAGAAACAAGAGAAAAAGAAAAACTAGATCTTTCTTTCTCTCTCTTTTTCTCATATTTTGTCTCTTTCCTTCGTTTTACATATATTTGTTACTTGTGTATTTATCTAGAAAATGTTGAAAACGCACCACAAACGCAAGAGTCAAGCGTAGAGTTAATCTTGTGATAGTGTATTCATTAGTTGATGTATTGCAGGCGATCCTCACGCTATTCATCATTGCTATACAAACCTGAATCCTACTGTATTCATTATATTGCAGCGTACATTAAACGTATTATTCTTCCTAACCCATTTAATGCTATTTATCATGTGTTAAATGGAACGTAATAACAACACCACCATCCTACCAATATTACGGCACACACCTTGGCTTGTGTGAATTGGTGTGGTGTGTGTGTTGTTGTGTGTTGTATAGTTGGTGTGTTTCTGTGTTATATGTTTGGTACATGACAAAACAAAAATAGTTGGAAAGTCTATTCATAAACACTTTTTTTTATTTTCCTTTCAATAGTTGATGATATTGAGCAATCATAACAACATTTAGTGAATATTAATGCATTGAAAATATTTGCATTTCTATATCCACTTTTACTTCATGAAAAAAAATATTAATTATCAGTCAAGTTTAAGAAATGAATGCGTCAACTGGTGTGTGTGTGTGTGTGTGTGTGTGTGTGTGTGTGTGTGTGTGTGTGTGTGTGTGTGTGTGTGTGTGTGTGTGTGTGTGTGTGTGCATGAGGTAAGAATGAGGGCATGTATGAGGGTGTGTGAGGAGGGCGCGTGTGAGGCAATCAGGTGTTCCTCTCTTCCTCCATTTATTACTTTTTTGTTTCATTCTTTAATTTTAGTTTATATTGGTTTGTTCTTCTGTTTTTTTTTTTAATATTCACCATTCAAATAATAACAAGGCGATAAAAAACAGAAAACAAAACAGAGGGTAACGAAAAACATCACTTGAATTAAACACAACAAAAAAAATAGAAATAAAAGATGATATTCAGAGAAAAATGAAAAAAAAATTACCCTTTTACTTCTTTCTTGTTTTGTGGGAATAAAAGTTGGCCTCGATCCGTGCACCCTCGTCCTATTTTTTGTGTTGCTGTTTTTATTCTTTTATTTTTACGAAACTCAGAGAGGTTACACACAGGTATTGCCAATCCATGTGCCTTATAAATAGTAGTGGTAATAGTAGTAGCAGTAGCAGTAGCAGTAGTAGTAGTAGTAGTAGTGGCAACGATGATAGTAATAATAATAATAACAATAATAATAATAACAACAACAACAACAATAATGATAATAATGATAATAGCAACAACAATGACAACACAAAACAATGTTAATCGTCCTGGCTACCATCCAATCTTCTCAGAACTCTCTCCTCTATACACCTCCCCCCCCCCTCCACCATCTTTGACCTTCTTACAGTTGTGTTGAAAGAAAAGAGAGAGAGAGAGAGAGAGAGAGAGAGAGAGAGAGAGAGAGAGAGAGAGAGAGAGAGAGAGAGAGAGAGAAAGAGAGAGAGAGAGAGAGAGAGAGAGAGAAAATAAATAAATAAATAAATAAAAAGTTAACAACCCGAAAACTGATTGGTCCTTATTTACTAACGTTCCTCTTCATTTGCAATAAATAAATAAATAAATAAATAAAAATAAATGATTGATCAAAATATTTCCTCAGTCACAACGTAAAAAATGTAGTTATTTGTTATTTGTTTTTTTATTTTTTATTTAACCACGCATGATTACACTGCAAACATAACTACACTTAAGTGGGATGTAATAACCTTAATAGCCTATGACAGAGATGAGGGAGAGAGAGAGAGAGAGAGAAATAAAAAAAAAGTGAGAGAATAGAAAGAATAAAGAGAATAAAATAGTGTTTAGTCACTTCACCGCCACCTACCTCATCGCCAGGTAAACATATCTGGTTATTTCATCTATTAAATCAAACACTGGTTGGCACACTTCCTAGAGAGAGAACAGTAAACTTATTCCATTCACCGTAACAGTAGCAGTCAATAAAAAAAATATAACGTTATAGCCATTCATAGACATTACATACAGGCTCGTGTGTGTTTGGAAACGGTTCATAAATGCTGTACAAATCGATCCAAATCCATAAGGGAAGTAAGGCGATCGTATTTTGTTTTCTAAGGCATTTATAAACATAATCAAATGACTTCACAAGGGATGGATGGGTAAGAGACCTAGTATTCTTGCATTCAGTAACATATAGGAAAGATTAATGCTGTTGTTATTCATAAATGTACAAGAATAATCGAGAAGAGTATTGACGAGGCTCCATTGTTACAAGTTTCCTCTTCAACAATGTATGAGTGAGGTCACACGCTGCCTCGCTAAAGATCAATGTTTCTTACAGTACATAACACACACAGTACATGACACACAGTACATGCATGACACACGGTAGATAACACATAACACACAGTAAATAACACCATGCTATACGTAGTAGTGGTGTAATGTGTACTGTACTTTCTTTAGGTTCTGGTTAAATCACACACGACTTTAAGGTAACACTGATTAATACATAAGGTACAGTTTAAATGAGAAATAAAAAAAAAGAGCAAAAAAAAAGTTTTATCTGTAAAGCCAAAATCTCGACTAGAATGTTTAGCGGTATATTTTTCCGAGTCTGCGTGTGTGTTATGTTGTATTCTGGCCGGATGAACACGCTGGCACAGAAAACTTTTGTCATTATGAATGTAACAGCATCACGCTACGCCTGGAAACATGATGACCACGCGTGTGTAACTCTTTTTTTTTTTTCTTCATATAATCAACTCTTTCCTCTTTATTGCATTATATTTATTCATTTATCTACTTCAGGAACAGTCATTAGGTTATGAGAAGGACGGCTACTAATTCCTTCTTTGTTATCATTCATTTCATAATCTTCTATAAAATGAAGCACTTTCGGAAACCTTTCATGCTCTTTAAACCATTTACATACATAATATTAACACTTTGTTGCTATTAATAATCACATAATGACCAATTTAGCTACAAGTGCTGACGTAGCTGTTGTTGTTGTTGTTGTTGTTGTTGTTTGTGTTGAAGAGTTATTTATATCTATGAATCAACGATGTGATCTCTCTTTGATTTGGAATATATGAAACGCCATTCTTTAACTAATTCCAAAGATGACGAATCCATGTGTGTTATTGTATTCATGATGTTTTTTCTCTTTTAGTTTCTATGAGAATATTCAAGATTTTGTATCATATGTAAAAAAAATAGCGGTTAAATTCAAATATTTCCCGTACCATTAGATTTATCGTATATCAAAACCTACATAGTATCCACACTGAAATTATCTTCCTCGGTGATCTGTTTGAGGAATCCTAGAGGCTGTAAGATCCCCCTCGGTAATGATGGCAGTGATCTTGAGATTCTAGTAACACGCAAGGGAAAGGTAAGTACATCACACACACACACACACACACACACACACACACACACACACACACACACACACACACACACACACGCACACGCACTGCAACAGGATCGAACACACTCCACGGGACACGCACCAGGGGAGGAGGGAAAAAATCAACAAATATAATAAGAATTTTCCATAATGTTGCAAGACTAATGATGTCGATTCGGCGAAAACGAACTCTGGTATGGATACATATTTTCTTCCTAATAAAGATAGTTCATATTGATTTCACATATATGTAATTTTTTCAGGTACATTCGATTATTTACAGTTAATGAAATATCACTGATGTTAAGAGAATATAAGTAATAAAAAAATGTGTCGTGATTTCCATTGTTCTGCAGTTTTTACAACCCTTTTTGTTTTGGTCTGTAGTGTGTTTTATCACCAAACACCAAATAATACATGAACAGGTGGTGCTGGATCCTAATATTGATGTTCTCAAAACGCGATGACACTTTGGCAGACAGTATGCATGCCTGCTACGACCCTGACCACCATTAAGTCTTCATCACAGCTGTCATGCCTGCATACGAATGATATTAGTTCCATCATGACAATCCAGGGGCATTGCACTGACGCGACCTGTCAAGATGCTATCAGATGATGAGTCAATCAATTATTCTAATCGCCGGGATGGTCAGGCTTCCGGTCTCTACGTCCTCAGTAAACATGACCCGAATATTCACCACAGACAGCCACCAGCCTCCCCAGCCACGCACTTAGTACTGCTAACACTCACTAGGAGGACATATTCATAACGACTTTACCCCCAACGCAGTCGTCGGCAAAAAAAAAAATAATAATAATAATTATGAAAACACCTCAGGAAGGAAGCACGTCCAGCGAAATTACTGCGTCGTGTTTTGTCCGCCGCGGCATTAGTGTTGCTAACATACAATCACCATCTTGACGCTTGTGAGGGAGTTAGTTACCAAGCGGAAAATTACACCCTAGCCAAGCCAAGCCAAGCCAAGCCAAGCCAAGCCACGGCGCAACGGACTTACACCTTCATACACTGGGCACACAACATTGCATCCTGTTTGCTTTACTTAAAAATAAATAATCATACTAAAGACAACCAGTAAGTACTAGTTTAATATACCAGTGTCTAGATGCACAACACCTAAACATCATCTCGTAAACTCCTGCCACCCCGCAGACCCTTTAGCAGCCTGCTGAGGTCCCTTTGATGTCCAGGAACCCTTGACTTGGGAACCCTATGCTGGTGTTATGGAATAAAGTCTACTATATAGACATTCAGATTACGAGATGTACAAATGGACTGTAAGAAAACCTGCTAATGTAATAATAGTGGCAGCAGCAGCAGCAGCAACATCAGTTATAATAGTCAAGACAGCAAAATAGAGGTAGTGGTAAAGAAGCAATGGTATCAGTTGCATCAGTGGTACAAGTAGTAGTGGTAGTAAAAGTAAAACTTGTTACAGTAGTAGTAGTAGTAGTAGTAGTAGTAGTAGTAGTAGTAGTAGTAGTAGTAGTAGTAGTAGTAGTAGTAGTAGTAGTAGTAG
>JAPQNM010000005.1:17519848-17524848 GCA_029783475.1 Metacarcinus magister | reverse complement strand
ATTAATATTTCACCTTTAACTTCTGTTTCGAAATGAATATTATAACATCGTCTAATTTCTAGTATAAGATCAAAAGGATCTTCCCCCCTCATAGGTCGGTCTGGGAGGGGAAGATCTTCAGTTGATATCCATCGTGACCTGACGCCAGCATCTGACTTTAGGATTTGGAGAGGAAAAAGCTTCATATGATCCGAAAATTCTCTGCCAGCTATTAACAAAGCTCAATGTTGAAGAATGAAGTGAAATGTTCATCTTGTGATAAGGAAATGATCTGGACGAAATATGCAAAATCTAACGATGGCTATGCTTGGAAATGTCAGACGAAAGATTGTCCCAAGTACAAATCTACAATATCTATGAGCATTGGATCGTTTTTTTACAACTCTAGATTGACGCTTCAGACCTGGATTCATACAATGTGTATGTGGAGTGAACGTATTGGTGAAGCAAAGCCAAGACAAGTTCGTATATCTTAGAGGACAAGACCGATTGCTTCAGTTTTTTTCAGAGAAGTGTGCAATCATTATCTTCAGGCAAACCCTGTGGCGTGATCGCTTCATTAGGAACGCTTTTGATAACTTATGTAATCATATTTCACTGCAATATCCAATGTAGGCTATAATATTTAAACCTAATTACTCATATATATATATATATATATATATATATATATATATATATATATATATATATATATATATAATAAATATATATATCCCTGAAATATACATTGCGAATATAAAAGGTTGTCTTCTCAATTCTTAAATTGTTTATATCTATGAAAATGTTGATCTTTATATGAGCGCGGCTGGGAGGGAAGATCTTCAGTTGGTTACCTTGGGTAGGAAGATGTTTATAAGATCCAAAAGGACTTCAGTACTTTCCCTTTCCTTTATTAACGCAAAAAAATGTTCCCCTTAATTTATTATACAAAAAATGTGGGCATGAAATAATTAAAGCAAACACAACGAAGATCTATCATTATCATCATTACTATTTCAGAAAGTCTCACTCCTGCTCCAATTGAGAGCAAACGAAGCTTCGAATTCGTCTCGGTCAGATTCCAAACCAATAATCATCGTTAATCACCCAGGGAGTAATTACCGTCAGAATGCCTGCACTCATCAACCCCGAGGAGGAGGAGGAGGAGGAGGAGGAGGAGGAGGAGGAGGAGGAGGAGGAGGAGGAGGAGGAGGAGGAGGAGGAGGAGGAGAAGAGGAGGAGGATATAACAGAAAGAGAAGGATAAATAAGATGGAAGAAGAGAACGAAGAAAAGAACAAAGGCAGACGAAGCTAGAAAATGAAACCAGAGGAGCAGGAGGAGGAGGAGGAGGAGGAGGAGGAGGAGGAGGAGGAGGAGGAGGAGGAGGAGGAGGAGGAGGAGGAGGAGGAGGAGAAAAAGAAAATAAGGAAAAAGAGAAAAAAAGAAAAGTAGGAAGTGGATGCCTCAACACTCCAATAAAATTTCGACAAAGCAACACCTGTGACTGAAGCAAGTGTTGAAAGGGTTTGATTGCATGCTTCGTCTGGTTGAAGCGAATCACTCACTCCCTCACTGACTGACTAACAAACCTTCCACCGCTGACCTGATCTGATCTGACCTGACCTGACCTGACCTGACCTGACCACACCTAGATAACGTGACCTGACGAGATTTTTATGTGTTCCAAGTGTGTTGAATAAACCTGGTGATTTCACTGACTTGTACTGATTTTTTGCTCGCTCGCTCTCTCTCTCTCTCTCTCTCTCTCTCTCTCTCTCTCTCTCTCTCTCTCTCTCTCTCTCTCTCTCTCTCTCTCTCTCTCTCTCTCTCTCTCTCTCTCTCTCTCTCTCAGCACAAAAATAATGGAATTTGTAAAGTATCAAGTACAAAGAAATTGCACGTCAAACTTTTTTATTAACGATGTTGTGGGGGAGAGAGAGAGAGAGAGAGAGAGAGAGAGAGAGAGAGAGAGAGAGAGAGAGAGAGAGAGAGAGAGAGAGAGAGAGAGAGAGAGAGAGAGGAGAGAGAGGAGGAGAGGAGAGGAGAGAGAGAGGGGTGTGTGTGTGTGTGTGCGTGTCTGTGTGTGGAGAGAGGAAGAGGAAGAGGAGGAGGAGGAGGAGGAGGAGGAGGGAGGAGGAGGAGGAGGAGGAGGAGGAGGAAATAAAAGAGATAGTGAGTGGTAGTTGTAGTTGTAGTAGGAGGAGGAGAACGAACAAGAGGAAATGAAAAGAAAGAGATGAAAAGAACAGAAGAAAAAGTAAGTGATAAAAAAAGATATATATATATACAAATGAAGAAAGATAAAAGAAAGTGTAAAGAGAAAGCGATACAACTATACATATCGACATAAATAGAATATGGAACAGGGATACTGCATGATAAAAGAGGGAACAAAAAGGGGGAAGAGACAAATAAAAAAAATAAAAAAACGTAGATGCAAGAAGGAACAATAACAGGAAATATCAGGAAAATAGAAGAAAAACACCAATAGAAGAAAATAAGAAGAAAACTACATTATATAAAACAACCACACCAATTGGTTTTCTGTGTCCCACGTTTTCGAGACCAGAGTACCGCAGGGCAAGGATCCCATTCCACAATATTCCACAGATCCGTGAAAGTAGGAAACAGTGTTGTAACAGCTTAAAGTAGAAACAAAACTCTCTCTATAAGGATGCAACCCAACCAAGGGACAAACAACAGCAGACTGACCGATAAGATAAGAAAGAGGATAGATTAACAGAGGCGATGAGTAGAACATAATAACAATGATAATAATGAAGAGAATGATAGTTATAATATATACATAGTGGTAGAACAGAACACGGTACAGTGACTCACGTTTCACCCGGCTGTAGTGCGTTCATTTCCTCGTTCAGCACCATTGTAATTATAACAGAAATCAATAACTAGTTTGGTTATTACTTGGTTATTTATTAATTCATGTTGTAATTAGAATGACGTTCACAAAGGCTATGAAGATATTATAAAACTAGTGCCTTTCCACCTGTATGTATGTATGTAACGTTCACACACCACAACACACACACACACACAACACACAAACACACACACCAATACGACTTACAACGAGACCAAAACAACAACACAAACACAACACTCAACATAGGGAAACAACACCGAAACACACACAGAACAAAAAACACACACACAACACAAAAAAACCAGAAAAACACGGTACAAACACACAGGGGGGCTAGGTGACAAGGGAAACAAAAACAAAAAAAAAAACAAGAAAAAATCAATCGCGTTTTCCCTCCCCCCCCCCCAATCTTTCCCCTCCCCCCCCCCTTCTTCCGTGTTTCGCCTTCCCCCTGTTTTTTCCTTTTTTGTATTTTTTGTTTCTCCCCGTTTTCCATCCTCTTTTTCCCGTTTTCACTCCGTCCATTTCCTCTTTCTTCCATGTCTTCTTTCTTTCCTTCTTTTCTTCTTCTCTTTCCTTTTCTTCCTCTTTTCTTTCTATTCTATTTCTCTTTCCTTTCCTTTCTATTATTTCTTTCGATTTTCTTCTTTCCTCTCCTTCTTTCTATTTAAACATCATTTCCTTTCCTCTTTCCTTTTCTTGTCTCTTTCCTACTTTTCCTCTTCTTTCTATTATTCCTTCTTCTTCTTCTTTCTTCTCTCCCTCTTCTTCCTTCCTTGTCTTCCTTTCTCTCCCGCCTTCTCTTTCCTTTCTTTCTTTCTTCTTTTTCTTTTCTTCCTTCTTCTCATTTTCTATTCATCTTTCTTTCCCTGGGTCTTTATTATTTTCCTATTTCCTTTTCTCTTCCTCCCCCCCCTTTCCTATTTCTTTTCTAAACATCCCCTCACTTTCTTCTCTTTTCATATTTCCTCTTCCTTTCTTCTTTTCTTTTCTTTCTTTCAAACTGTGCAAGAACTTGTTTGTATAAAAACAAAAAACTCTCCTCCGTTCAACTCTCTCTCGCTCCTCCCTCTCTCGTCTCCACAGGAGTCGCCACGTCATCTCTCTCTCCCATCTCCCATGGAGCTCTCCCTCTCAGCCTCCCCGCCCCTCCTCCATTCCTACTTCTGGTGTTAAACTATCTCCTCTCCTCTCCCTCCTCCTCTCTTTCTCTCCCTGCCTCTCGTCACTCTCAGTTCCCGCCGGCTCCCGTCCTCGTCCCTCTCTCGCTCTCCCTCTCCTCCTCCTCGTCCTCCTCGGACCTTCTCCGTCCTCTTCGGGTGTCCCGTCCCCCCATCTCTCCTCTCTCCGTCCATCTCACTCATCCCCCTGTCCTCCGCTCCGTCTCCCTCCCCTCTCATCCCGTCCCCCTCTCACCCTCTCCCCTCCCTACTCCCCTCCCTCCGTCGCTCTCCGCCCCTCCATCAACCCCTCTGTCGTTCCGATCTCGTCTTCCGTTTCCGGACCATAAAAACAGAACAAAAACTCCCACAATATTAAAAAATAATTTATTTATTTAAAATAAAAAATTTTAAACCTTATACCTTCTAACAGGTTACCACATAATAAATCAAAAACTCCTCTCTCCTCCCTCTCTCTCCGTCCTCTCTTCTACCCCTACCCCACTCCCATCTCTCCTCCTCTCTTCTCCCCCACGGTGGGCTCTCCCGCTCCCTCACTCTTTTCTCCATCTCCCGTCCGCTAAAATTTACATAAACAAATCAACAACAAAAAAAAAAATAAAAAAACAAATGAATAAATAATAAAAAGAAATATAACACAAACTACGACTTCACACTCTCCTCTCTCCTCGTACCAGAACTTTAAATTACTTAAGTTACTCTCCCTCTCTCCCCCCACTCCTCTCTCCCCTTCCTCGCGGGCTCGCTTATCCCCTCCTCTCCTCTCTCCGTCCGCGTCCGAGCCTAAAACTACAACCAAAATAACAAAAAACAACATACAAAAAATTCAAAAAGAAACAAAAAAAAAAAAAACCACAACAACATTTTTACTTCCATGTCTTAACCAACAATTCACCAATAACAATAGTACTATAATAAAAAACACACATAACAAATAATAAAGAACAAAAT
>JAPQNM010000005.1:17500095-17512248 GCA_029783475.1 Metacarcinus magister | reverse complement strand
ACAAATAAAAAAAATAATAACGTAGATGCAAGAAGGAACAATAACAGGAAATATCAGGAAAATAGAAGAAAAACACCAATAGAAGAAAATAAGAAGAAAACTACATTATATAAAACAGCCACACCAATTGGTTTTCTGTGTCCCACGTTTTCGAGACCAGAGTACCGCAGGGCAAGGATCCCATTCCACAATATTCCACAGATCCGTGAAAGTAAGGAACAGTGTTGTAACAGCTTAAAGGAGAAACAAAACTCTCTCTGTAAGGATGCAAACCAACCAAGGGACAAACAACAGCAGACGGGCCGATAAGATAAGAAAGAGGATAGATTAACAGAGGCGATGAGTAGAACATAATAACAATGATAATAATGAAGAGAATGACAGTTTATATCGTAATATATACATACTGTGGTAGAACAGAACACGGTACAGTGACTCACGTTTCACCCGGCTGTAGTGCGTTCATTTCCTCGTTCAGCACCACTCTAATTATAACAGAAATCAATAACTAGTTTGGTTATTACTTGGTTATTTATTAATTCATGTTGTAATTAGAATGACGTTCACAAAGGCTATGAAGATATTATAAAACTAGTGCCTTTCCACCTGTATGTATGTATGTAACGTTCACATACACACATACACACACACACACACACACACACACACACACACACACACACACACACACACACACACAGGGGCGAGGTGACAAGGAAAAAAAAGAAAAAATCATCGTTTTCCGTCATTTCTTCACTGTGCAAACTTGTTTTTACACACACTCTCTCTCTCTCTCTCTCTCTCTCTCTCTCTCTCTCTCTCTCTCTCTCTCTCTCTCTCTCTCTCTCTCTCTCTCTCTCTCTCTCTCTCTCTCTCTCTCTCTCTCTCTCTCTCTCTCTCACCATTTTTTTCAATTTTCTCTTCCCTTTTCTATTATCTATTCCTCTTCCTTTACATTGAGAGAGAGAGGAGAGAGAGAGAGGAGAGAGAGAGAGAGAGAGAGAGAGAGAGAGAGAGAGAGAGAGAGAGAGAGAGAGAGAGAGAGATTGTTATGAGCCAAGGTTGCAATAAAGGCGCGACAAGACACGAATATAACTGAGAAAGTGGCAAGAAATGAATGTTTTGTATATATTTATTTCCTACGAGAGCGAGAGCGAGAGAGAGAGAGAGAGAGAGAGAGAGAGAGAGAGAGAGAGAGAGAGAGAGAGAGAGAGAGAGAGAGAGAGAGAGAGAGAGAGAGAGAGAGAGAGAGAGAACATCAACACTTCAATCATTTCACTCAGATTTGCTTCAACTTTTTCATGTCAATCTCTTTCTCTGGTGACAATTTTTTTTTTTTCCCCTCATCTCGTCCTGTTGTCAGTCCAATTTGCATTCATATTCTTTTCTTTTTTTGCTGTCATGTTCTTATCATTATCATCATTTGCGGGTGTGTGTGTGTGTGTGTGTGTGTGTGTGTGTGTGTGTGTGTGTGTGTGTGTGTGTGTGTGTGTGTGTGTGTGTGTGTGTCCCTTCCCTTTCCCTTCCTTTGCCACATTACCAACAAAGAAGAAAGATAATAGGCCAGAAAAGACCTGAAAAAATGTCATATAACTGAAACATAACTTAATTCAACACACACACAAAGACACACACACACACACACACACACACACACACACACACACACACACACACACACACACACACACACACACACGGTAATGATATAATAACCATCTTAGTTAAGTCACTTTACACACACCTCAACATACAACCAAATAGGAGGTAGAGAGATGGTGTTGTATAAGTATAATAATAATAATAATAATAATAATAATAATAATAATAATAATAATAATATAGCAATAACAATAATAATGATAATGATAATGATAATAATAATAATAATAATAATAATAATAATAATAATAATATCATGAACTTATTGATATGACAAGGAAAGGGTCATGTGAGTTCCCTCCTTTATTGAAACCAGTTAGGAGGAGGAGGAGGAGGAGGAGGAGGAGGAGGAGGAGGAGGAGGAGGAGGAGGAGGAGGAGGAGGAGGAAGGGAGATACATGCATCCTCACCACTAAACATAAACAAAAGACAATCAACGAGATGAGGAACGACGCACAACTCATTGCCGATGAAGATAACTGTGAATTAATGTCTCTCTCTCTCTCTCTCTCTCTCTCTCTCTCTCTCTCTCTCTCTCTCTCTCTCTCTCTCTCTCTCTCTCTCTCTCTCTCTGTGACAATCAATTAAAGGCTCATTTGCAGGATAAAAGCCGTTCCGTTGGTAATTAACTATTAATGTCATTAACATTGGAAAACTGGACTACGACAGGAGATTGTTGGTCTCTCTCTCTCTCTCTCTCTCTCTCTCTCTCTCTCTCTCTCTCTCTCTCTCTCTCTCTCTCTCTCTCTCTCTCTCTCTCTCTCTCTCTCTCTCATAACCATTAATAATATAAGCCGGTGTGCACGCGACGCATTTGAATATATAAAACAATGTAAATGAGAGGAAACAAAAATGCAACAGTGTACCAACATTGTTAATTAGGACACAATTAGCTTAACATCTGTTGCAGGCAAGCTAATGGTTCGTCCCCTTACCACCACCACCACCACCACCACCACCACCACCACCACCACCACCACCACCACCACCACCACCACCACCACCACCTCTTCCTCCTCCTCCTCCTCCTAATCCCCGTAATCCTTTCCTTAATACTAATCCTTCTCTCATCTCCTTCATCTTCTTCCTCCTAATGCTACTTCATCTCCGTCTCTACTTCCTGCTCCTACTCCTCATCTTCCTTCTTTACTTCATCATGTTCAGATAGACAGGTCAGATTGGGGCAAGGAAAAGAGTGATAATCATCTCAGAAACAGGAATCAGGTGGAAATAACATTCTCAGAGGAGGGGGAGGGGGGAGGGGAGGGGGAGGGGGAGGAGGAGGAGGAGGAGGAGGAGAACAAGAACAAGAGGAGGAAATACCATAAAAAACGGTACTATATATGAGAGAGTATTGTAGAAGCACTTAGTAGGAAGCAGTTTGGAAAAAAAAAATGTCTTGTCTTGTTTGCTTCACTAAAACATTTGATTAGGAGAGAGAAAGAAAGAAGGAGAAAAAAAAAATCCTTCCAGCCGAATACTGTCAAAATATATATATAGAAAAAAAAAGTGAGAACGCTATATCTAGTAGAAAGAAAACAGAGAAAAAAATATAATTCGTAGGAAAGATATCATGTTTCCTTCTGTACAACACGTCAGGCAGATGTGTCCCAGAACTTTTTTTGTAACTAATACCAAGATGAAAGTTTTAATTGTAAGGAAATGTAAGGAAATTCTGAATATGATGATGATGTGACGATGGTGTGTGACGCTGGTGTGTGACGCTAGTTTATGACGTACGATAGGAGGAGGAGGACTGGTTGGTACATAAACTATACACATCAACACAGTCATCACCATTAAATATCCCACTATACAGTAATTACATCAACTCATCCTTTATTCATGAACTACTTCCACTGTTAGTTTGTTCCAGTGCATAAGAATAAGCTTATGTAGAAAAAAAATAAGAAATTTATATGTGGAGGTAAAAGGAATAAGGAAACAGAATAACAGAGTAATAAGAGACAGGTTAAAGCCTTCTGGCATATAACGAGGTTACCTGCAAAGGTGAGAGTAGGACTGGAAACTATAATGGCTATCCTCGCTTAACCCTTCCTCTCCCCTCCCCTCCCCTCCCTTCCCTTCCCTCCCCTCCCCTCCCCTCCCCTTCCCTCCCACCCCGTTCCCTCGACACACCGCAAAGAGGAATAAGAAAGAAATACACGATATGAATGCTGGAAATAAATAAGTATAAACATTTCTATATGATATAATGAAAAATAGTTCTACGTTGGATAATTAGCAGAATTTACTTAATATAGCTACCAAAAAATATATATGTAGAGGAATAACAGGATATTATAATAAAATGTTGGTTGTCTCGCTCCTATAACGACGAAGAGAAAATATGATCAAGAAATAACAACAACAAACTATCATTTACATCATTGTTATTGTGATATCTGAGTAAAGTTATTATTGCTGCACGTCAGTCTGTCTTGTCCCAGTGAGTGATAACATGACCTGAGAAACAAATCGTACATCAATACTGCAGTGTTTGGGGCCGAGCGTCATGTCAATATTGTCTGTCATCACTTTACTTTTAAACTTAACAAACTTAGAGTGATCAAAGTGGTTAGAGAATATCGAACACCATCATGAAAACCTATATCATATCAACACACACTGCACTCTTCTCTTCTCTTCGTTTCCCTTCAGTTTCTCTTCATACGGTTTGGTTCTTACTTAATGTGTAACCCGTAGCGTCTTTATCCTCACTAGTTACTCCATTTCCCTCAAGTTAGAAGACCAAAAAAAAGCACCGCGTGTCTTACCAACGAAAGGATTTTACTCAGTGACTCGTAATCAAAGTTCTTCTCTAGGAATCCCAGCATCACATTGACATTTTACTCCCACATTCCTGCTGCTAAGAATATTTCCCTGCTGTATAAAGAAGAAGGAGCAGGAGGAGAAGGAAAAGAAGGAGAAGGAGGGGAGAAGAGGAGGAGATGCAAGGGTAGGAAGATGAATGAAGATCCCTTTGTATGGCCAGGAGAAGAGAGGATAGAGGGCGAGATGCAGCAAGAGGAACGATTGGAGGAAGTATTGTTGCAGGTTTTCTCATCAAGGAGGAAGCAGACGTCAGATGTGAGGGAGGTAAAGGAAGGAAGGAAGGAAGGAAGGAAGGAAGGAAGGAAGGAAGGAAGGAAGGAAGGAAGGAAGGAAGGAAGGAAGGAAGGAAGGGAGGGAGGAAGGAAGGAAGGAAGGAAAGAAAAGAAAGGAAGAAAGGAAGGAAAGTGGTACAAAGAGGAGATATTATTACAGGAATGAGAAGAAAAAAAGGAAGAGAAGGAAGAGCGAAGATAATCATGAAAAAAAGAAAAAGAGAAATGTAAGGAAAAGAGAAACATGGGAGGAAAGGAAAGAAGGAAAAATGGAAAGAAAGAAGGAAGGAAGGAGGGAGAAAGCGAGGATTAAAGGATGAAGGGATAGAGAAATGATAGATGAAGGAGAGAGAGAGAAATGACAAATGTCGAGAGAGAAAGAGAGAAAAAAAAAAAAAAAAAGAAAGAAAAGAAAAAGAAAAAAAAGAAAGATAGTAAGCAAGAAAGGAAAAAAAAAGAAGAAGAAATACAGGAAATTACAGATGTGAAAATAAAAGAAAGTATGGATGGAAGGAAAGAAAACGAACACACACACACACACACACACACACACACACACACACACACACACACACACACACACACACACACACACACACACACCATCTGTCATCGCCGCGGACAGTGTAAACAAGGACGGCGCCTCATCATTGGTGCTCCAGGGACTAATTTTACCCAATCAGCACCTTCCTTCTCCTCCCCTCCAATTTTTCGTCTCAAATTATCCATTAATCTTGATTCCTTCTAATCTTTGATGTCTTCCCTCCCTTCCTTCCTGTCCCTTCCTTCACTCATCTCAGTCCTCCTTGCTTATTTCTTCTTCTCTTCCTCCGCCTTCTTTTCCTGTTCTTCATTTTCCCACTCCTTGTCCTTCTCCTTTCTCTCCTCTTTCTCCTTCTCCTCTTTTTCTTATTTTCCTCCTCCTCCTCCTCCTCCTCCTCCTCCTCCTCCTCCTCCTCCTCTTCCTCTTCCTCCTCCTCCTCAAACACGGCTGTCCTTCTCTCACACTTTTCTTTGTTTATCCTAAGAGGTCTCGTCACCTGATCCTCGATGTGACCCACCAGACCTGAATGTGACCTACTTTCTCCAAATGTATACCCATCAACCTCGGATGTGACCCGCCACCTTTAAATGTGACCCAACAGCCTCCCTGTTTGGATGATCAACACCCGATGTCACACACCAACCTGCACCTGGAACAAGAAGCTTCCAGTGTGAGTTTCCAGTGTGACCCAACAGCTTCCAGGGTGACTTTCCAGTTTCCAGTGTGACCCAACAGCTTCCAGTGTGACTTTCCAGTTTCCAGTGTGACCCAACAGCTTCCAGTGTGACTTTCCAGTTTCCAGTGTGACCCAACAGCTTCCAGGGTGACTTTCCAGTTTCCAGTGTGACCCAACAGCTTCCAGTGTGACTTTCCAGTTTCCAGTGTAATTTTCCAGCTTCCAATGTTACCTAACAGAACCCAGTCTTATTCTCCAACCTCTAGTATGAGCCCCTAGCTTCCAGTGTAATATAACAGCTGCCAGTGAAAACATTTACGATGAAAAATGAAGCCGACAAAGGTCACAGTTCCTTTGGTTGAGTGGTAATTACAATGTTTGAAGAAAACTTATCACAAAAAAAATTATACTTCAGATTTCTAGCTACTCACGTTAGATTGTTGCATTGAAATAAAAAATATATATATATGAAACAGTACTGTACGATAATGTTAAAAGATTGACGTCAAAAGGCAATATATCTAATGGCACATACAAGGTCACCTGGTGTGTGTGTCAAATAATAAAATAGTTTCCTGAAAATGTTAAAAGAATAATCTTTGAGAGTAAAATTATGTTTTCATTAATTAAGGAAGAGGTGCGAGCAGAGGAACATTTCTAATCAAGCAGCTTATACACGGACTTCCGCACAAACACACCCAGTCACTTTTCATCCTTATAAATCCGCTTGAAGCATAATGTATACACACCATGTGATGTGTTGTCACTCTACGGAAAAGGGAAAATAATGGGTTGGAACGCAGTGAAAAATTCTGGTGAGGCTCAACCCAGACATTGACGTGTTTCACAAAGAAAGCCTCCTCCCCCGACGGCACAGAGGATGAACGCTTTCAAAGTCTTCAAAAGGTTTACCCACCCGTGCTGCCTCGTGACACACTCAGTGACCTGCCGGGCAACGCCAGTACATCCCTTTAACAGCCGTGATCTGCCGCTCTACTCAGATAAGAGTGTCCATACGATGCCTCCACCTCACCTGCACCACAATACTCCACTACCACAGCCACCATCGCCATAAGATTACAATGCAGGAAAAGACCACAATATCTTAATACGTAGCCTGTGCTTGACATCACACTCACGTCCTGCCACGCTCAGTGCTGCACCTGGGAAACAAATGGTATTGCACCTCCACCTGAGGGGCGTCTGCACCTGTGTGGGCTCAGTTATGGGTGTGTTTCCGTAATGTGTAGTAATATAGTAGTTGGTTAGTGCAATGTTCCTATGTGCCTTAAGCTCTATGTGAAGAAAGAAAATTCGTAAACGCATAATGATTTTTTGTTCTGTTTAATATGCATCATAAAAGGAAGGTTGATAAATCTACATACGATAATCAGGTCACTTTATGCTTAATGTTATGATATCGACAAGTTGTGTAATGAATTAGAAGCGTCAATAAATCTTTAACCCTTTCATCGTTCACCACAATTATGTTGCAAACTGAAATGATTTTATAAAGATCACCACGAAACTCTTGAGACGCACAATGTTATTAGGCGCAAACAGTTATCATTTGCACACTTCCACAATTAACAAAACTGCCTTATCTCTGGAGGTAATTTCTTTTCCTTAGAGTAAGACGCAACACACTCCACCATGACGTGATTCAGAACACAACACAACACAACACAAAGCCCCGCAACATTATTCCGAGGGGGTCGTCAGCAGCAACACTATCACCACCTTTGTCTCGTCAGGATGAAAGTCTAGCATAATGCCTTTCAAGCGGTAATTGGACTTGGAAGGTAACGAGCGACTTTGTGGCCTTGTCAGTATGACCTGGTGACCTGCTGGGCTGCGTGGCGCGCTGCATCTCATTCCACTTTATGGTAAGCGAAACAACTTTTAATATAATACAAAAGTTTTAGAATATTTAAAGTAGTCGTTTTCTTGGGTTATTTTTGGTCTTATATATACGAACCAGATCTTCACCGTGACCTTGAAATCTTTATTCCCTGAAGTCAAAATATTGGCATTACCATAAACAACTCTTGGATCAGTTTTCCGGTTCTTTATACAGAGTAGCAGCCACACTTACATGTTTATCCACCAGGCAAGTTGCATACGTAAGAGTGGATAACAGTAGTAATGATAAAAATATTAGTATTAGTAATAGTAATAGTAACAGTAATAGTAGTAGTAGCAGTATTTTCTTTGTCTATTTATTATTCTTAAAGAAAGGGCATTCCCGGTTTTCTGAAAGCTTTCAGTGGTCAAAGTCTTGAAGTCTCAATCAATGTTGATCAGAAGTTACCGAATTTCCAATCAGGGAAGCCAACACTAGAGAAAGACGGTCTTCAGTAAACTTTTCCTCACCATCTCCCTTGACCCTCACCTCGGATGCAGCGCCACACAAAGAAACACAATGGTTTTGGTAAACAGATGAAAGTCCACCACAATAAACAGCCCGTAAAGCACCACACTGCATAACAACACTAGGCAGAGCAAAACAGTGGAGCGTAGGAGGAGAAACGTGCAGGGAAACGTGTGTGTCTGTCTGTGTGTGTATGCGTGTGTGTGGTGGTCTTGAGGGACTCTGAGTGATGGAGTTAGTCAAGAGAACTCCATGAATTTTCTTTATATATTCCACTCCCTGCTGATCATGTACAGCTGTGAATATCTAATAACAAATATTTTCCAAAATCTTTAAAAAAAATTATGGTTTACTGGTTATCTGATGAGGAAAGTCTAATACAAATTACTATCATGAAACAACGAACATAATCATTGAATTCTAACACACGCAGTTCCTCCACACATAAGCTGAACATAATCTTTCAGTTCATCTCCTATTATTTCTTTTGCGTTCAGATATTTCTCGTTTGTGCACTGAAAATTCTTGGCTTCATTTTTACCAAGACTTTTATTTTACCGAAAACTTTATTCTTCATATCCTGCGAATTCAGTTTCCATAAAGTTTCTCGCTCTCTATCGTACCTTGTCATGTCTTTCTCTCTCTACGCCAAGAATGTTTCATCAAATTCAAGAGCCACATGTCGTATTTTGTAATATTATAATGCATAGCTTTGTCAGACTTTAATATTACATGGAAATTATGCAGCGTGCGAGAAACATTCCCCTGATGAGAGATGCAGCAAAATTTTCAGGCTCACTCCTCTCCAGCCGTTGATTAATTCTTGGTATCTGGTATTGACTAGCGAGTGAGGAGGCTGTGGCTAAGCTTTACCTGCATTGCGCACACTCATCATGTCCGCATCCGTCACTCATCAAAAGTACACTCAGCTCATATATTCAGTGGATTCATGAGGTATTCCTGAGTGCCACTGTGCCTTACTTACACTACAGAATTGGTAGGATTAGGAATTGCTCCCTTCCCCAATCTTAACTATTTGACAATCTGCGTTCCCCTGCACCAAATCGCTGATTGTGGACACACTGAGACCAATTTTTCAAGTTTCGAGAAGTGAAACAAAAATATCAGACTCCGTTCCTATCACAGCCTCACTCAGCACTTTCTTTGTAGATATAGTTTTTGAGGATTGAAGGCACGTTGAAGCCAGGCAGTCGTTATTGAGACAAGAAAACGCATAACCTTCCACTGCTATGCTGTGCCCGCTCAACACTGCCTTCGGTGGACTGTCTCGTGCGTGGCTCACAGTACTTGTTCGTGTTATTCCACAACACCAAGAGTCGCACCAAAACATCTTTACCACTTGTGGAAAGCTTGTCTGGATGCTGTCAATAGTATGTTAAATATTAGTGAACACAAAGGCATCAGTTTCGTGTTAATTCTTACGTTGGTTGATTCAAAAGAATAAATTCACGCACAGAAAATTGTATTTGTTCCTATAAAACACATATATGTATATTTGTTTGAGTTTTTATTTATTTATTTATTTATTTATTTATTTATTTATTGATCTATTTATTCATATATTTATTCATTATCTAGTTTGTGGTGGTTGCAGTCTTGTGTTGTCTTTGAAGGGCCCCGCAAGCCTGCCTCATGGTATTGAATGTCGCTATTTTTATGAATTCTGTTCCATTAGGATGCGCGGCGGACTGTGTTACAAAGGCGGTGCTTTGTACACTAAGGCAAACACTTCACTGAGGATCGCACCTTTAGTCTTCAGTAAGGACTCCGCTCTTGTCTGGCAAAGGACCAATATTTCTTCAATGTTCTTGTTCGTTCTTATGTATGCATATAATTTTCCAGGTTACTTTTAGTTTCACGATAAACGTTTTTTCGTGGTCGTGTTTGCAATTTCGGATCAACGTCCTGCAGGAGCCGAGGCTTTGAATATACTGCTGGAGGCGGCGATCATGTCATCCATTTTCATGGTGCTATAATTACGTCCTTTGAAGGCGGAGGACGAGGGAAAGAAGTAGGCGGAGGAGCGTTGGTGGATGTCATGAATGGAGATCATACCAAACCTTGTTATATCAATTCAAGACTACCCTGGAGACAGATGCAAATTAAGGTTTAGGGTCGTGGCATCACAACGTAGCACCAAAAATGTTTTGAGTATCGCTGCACGAGGCACTTACGACCTTTGCCAGCCGGATACGACAGTGTTAGTAGTTGTGAGGGTCGTAAGTGTGTTTAAGTATCCCGCACCAGGAGTATATTGCAACAATTATTTGTTTATACGTTTCATTCTATGGTTCTTGTTACGATCTCGGCAAACAACGTCAATGAATGTAGTGTAGTGTTTGTTCTGAAGATGTTAATGAAAACACTACACCATCACATGCATACATTATGCATTATTATGTTTGTTATTATTATCATACTGCTACAATTATCATTATTATTATTATTGTTGTGATTATTATTAGTATCATTATTATTATGCATATAATTTCATTGTAAAGTACTTTCATTATTGTTATTACTGACGTTACTGTATTTATGTATTCTGCCTCCAGGAGAAATTGTCATTTTTTTTATTATTGTTTTTATCTTTTAGTATTATTATGATTATCACTAATATCAATAATATTGAAATTAGTATTTCATTCTCTGTGCTCACTTTATCGGTTTGTATATCCTAAGCCTTCGGGTGAAACAAAATTATTATCATCATTATTATTATTATTTATCATCTATCCTTTCATCCATTGCTGAACTGTTAATTTGTTGACGTTAAGTATTCTTGATATCTGACGCGTGGAATATTACGTCATACCAGTCCTGATGCATTGTCGCCGGGCAACCTAAGTCTCGTTCCTGTGACCTTGACGATCCTTAGTGTCGTGCGTCAACGGATGAACTTCCTGCCTCACGACCTCATTGTCAAGCCAAAGGTTAAGTGTACTGACTTTATCGATTTTATTCAACGCTAGAGAAATGTTTACGCATATTATGCAATCATATTTCCTGTAAATTTTATTAGTAATCATGACAACAGTTTTATTTTTTTGTTATAATTACATTTTTAAATTAGTGTTGCTGTTGACTTAATTCCTCGTAATCGAAAACGATGCATAATGTTACGACGACTCTTCAAAATGCATCATGATTAGACGTTGTTTAGTTCATTCGCAGTAATAATTCATGAAAATAATGACTCGTAACAAGATATGAAAATATTTCAAGTCGACTTCGAAGGGTTGCCAGACGTCAGTTTCTAAACGAAAGCCAAAATAGGCCGTGACATCACTTCGCAACGCGGTAGTAAGTATAATACGTATTTTAGTATTGTAGAAAATATCCAGTATTTTCGTTGCACCGTAAGAGGAGGAGGAGGAGGAGGAGGAGGAGGAGGAGGAGGAGGAGGAGGAGGAGGAGGAGGAGGAGGAGGCCTGGCTCTTATCTCCCTGGCTGATCTGAAGGCGTCTGGAATACTAATGTCGCGATGCTGCCCGAGGGAGTGTGTGTAGCATGGAAAAGAAAACGGAAAAAAAGAGGCGGAGGAGAAGCGAGGGTGCAAAATTCGGAGGCGAGATCAGGGCGAGAAGAGTTACCTTAGGACAGTGTAGAAAGGAACGGTGGTGGTGGTGGTGGTGGTGGTGGTGGTACAAAGGAAGAATAGACAGCAACAGTCCTACTGGACCTAGCGAGGCTGTCCGTATGGCTACACCATTACTATAATATCTACTTGATTGAGGCAAAAGCACAGCAATGCGGAAGGCTCCTCCCCACC
>JAPQNM010000005.1:17492595-17495095 GCA_029783475.1 Metacarcinus magister | reverse complement strand
CTTGAAAACCCATTAAAACAGATACGCCACCCTTTTCTCGGTTGTTTACTAGCCTCCTTTCCCTCTCTACTATTCGTTACCATGGCTTTATTTTTTTTTATTCCTGATGTTTTTTTATATTTATTTGTACATGTTTATGGCTTTTTTTCGGTTTCTTTCAACATTGTGTCATTTTTATTCGTCGATTCGTTCTTCATCTCACTCTTCATCTCTTTATGTACTTCATTATTTCATGTTTTATTCTACATCTTCACTTTTTTTTTCTTATATGTCTGATTCATGTCTATATTTCTTTCTTTTCTTTGTTTATTGTCATTTAATTCTTTATTCAGGTTTATATATATGCATGTGATTTTTTTTTCTTCTTACCTGACTATTTTTCAAGATTATGAGACACGTGCAGTACATGATTCATACTTATTGGACCGTGTTTTGAAGTTAAAAAGAGTTATAACATTGTAATGGCATAACATACATCATTTTAATACTTCTCTCTCTCTCTCTCTCTCTCTCTCTCTCTCTCTCTCTCTCTCTCTCTCTCTCTCTCTCTCTCTCTCTCTCTCTCTCTCGTACACAGCCCTAGTGACCTCAATTTCTGATCCCTTGTGGCAGTGTTACTTCCTCCCTTTCGCTTCCTTGACAGTCCTTCCATTTCTATAATCACGGTCCACTCTTTCCACGGTGGTGTTCCCTTGATCCTACCACCATCCCCTGCGTCCCTGTTGTTTTTGGTTATATACTATTACTTTGATACACTCTTTACCTGGTTTTTCTCTTCCTCTTCCTTTTTCCTTTTTCTCTTTCCCACCTTTTTCCCTTTCCTCCCTTACCGCTATCTGTAGGTAATGTTTTTTTTCTTTATCATATTTTTTTGTTCACTGGTTTTATTGCACTTTTGTTATTTTTTGACGATTTGTTTAATTTATTTTTTTATATTCAGTGTTGTCATTTATTTCATCTATAATGTTTTTCGTGTGTATATATATATTTTTTTCTTACGATCGGTTGATGTGTTTTTCTTCATATTTTTTTTTGTATACCTGTGTTGTATATATTCCTTTCAGTGAAGTGGTGTTGTTATTTCTTCTTCTTTTTCAAGTTCATCCGTCTTGGAGTAGTAGTAGTAGTAGTAGGATTAGTATTATATCCAAGGCATTACTCTGTTGTCTTTGTCCTGCTACTCTAATATTCATAGCACCATTTACACGGGATACGCGTTTTTTTTCTATTTCTTTTACATTATTACCAAGACATATTTCTTTCTTTTCTATCAAGATACTCGTTCTGGTATATTTCCCTCATAGACTTTATTTTCAAACACTATTATCTTTCCATACTTTTCTTCTTTTGTTACAACTTCTACTATTACAACACGTATGAACGAACACAATTATTCCTATTCCAACATAATGAAACAGCACACTTCTAGCGTCACCTCACACTTCCACCCTTACACACACACACACACACACACACACACACACACACACACACACACACACACACACACACACACACACACACTCCGTCCTTCACACGCTCTATTTACCTCATTCTCTTGGTGCTGTTTACTCGTAGTGCTTCCCTGTGAGCCTGGTGACCCGCAGAGGTAGTGTATATCTGTCACGTTCTTGTTATTATGGTATAGTAAATTCTATCTGTATCCTGTAGTGCATTTTCCTCCCTACTCCTCTCTCCACTTCCTCTACTCTTATCTCCATTCCTACTGGTGTCTCTGCCTCTGTCATGCATAGACTGTTATTGTGAATCTCTAACGTGATAGGGAGATTACTATAGCTGGGGTTCACTCTGGTTTCCTTTGGTTCTCTCCTCTTTTTTTTTTTTCTCTCTCTATCTATCTATCTATCTATCTATCTATCTCTTCTATAGTGTTCCATTGAGGGAGAAGAGACAGAAAGAGAGAGAAACACAGATATACAAAAAAAAGAAAAAAAAGATTTGGTCCAAGCCTGGCATTTTCAAATAACACTTCCTCCCCTCCCCTTAACTCTTCCCTTTCCTTTACACCCCACACCTGCACCACCACCACCAATACCTTTTCCACTCCCTATCCCTTTAACCATCCCTCCCCCTACCACCTCCCCTCCCACACACGCACACACACACACACACACACATTACCAGAACGAAACATTGCTACCAAAATTACACAACAGGAGACATACGTGAGGTTTTCAATGTGTAATTATAAACAGATGTAAAGGTGGTTATGTAACACAGGTGGATGAGAAGTGGATGACCTCAATAGGGTTTTGGATTAAAGGTAAAAGGGGAGAAAATACATAGCGTTCTTCCTTAACCTCTATACTAAGTGAGTAAATTGTGTTAGTTTTTTTTTTTTTCTCTCTCGCTCTCTCTCTCTTTCTCCTCGTTTGCATTTATAAGAGGGAAGATAAAATTGCACGGCTATTATTCCCTTGCCTTGCCTGTATTTAGACCTACCATATACTGAAGGAAATAATGGAGGTAAGGTTTTCGT
>JAPQNM010000005.1:17472595-17482595 GCA_029783475.1 Metacarcinus magister | reverse complement strand
ATTATTAGTCATAGAAAAAATATTTATAATGAGAGTTGTACAGTTTAATTAGGTTTATCAGATGCTGCAATGATATTTCCAATATCTCTAATAGCTTTCGAGAAAATGAAGAGGAAAGTCATGTTTTTAAATAAATATTAAGTTTCATTTTACTGCGTAATTATTAGTCATAGAACAAATATTCATAATATCAGTTGTACAGTTTAATTAGGTCTATCAGATGCTGCAATTATATTTCCAATATCTCTAATAGCTTTCAAGAAAATGACGAGGAAAGTCATGTTATTATATAAAATACGGTTTTATTTTACTGCGTAATTATTAGTCATAGAACAAATATTCATAATATCAGTTGTACAGTTTGAATTAGGTGTATCAGATGATGCAATGATATTTTCCAATATCTCTAATAGCTTTCGAGAAAACGAGGAAGAAAGTAATTTAAAAAAAAGTAAAATTCAGTATTTATTAGTACTAGTGAAAATATTCATAATGACAGTAGTAGATTTTAATTTGGTCTATCAGATGCTGCAATGATATTTCCAATATCTCTAATAGCTTTCGAGAAAATGAGGAGGAAAATCATGTTTTTATATAAATATTAAGTTTCATTTTACTGCGTAATTATTAGTCATAGAACAAATATTCATAATGAGAGTTTTACAGTTTAATTAGGTGTATCAGATGCTGCAATGATATTTCCAATATCTCTAATAGCTTTCGGGAAAATGAGGAGGAAAGTCATGTTTTTATATAAATATTAAGTTTCATTTTACTGCGTAATTATTAGTCATAGAACAAATATTCATAATTTCAGTTCTACAGTTTAATTAGGTCTATCAGATGCTGCAATGATATTTCCAATATCTCTAATAGATTTCGAGAAAATGAGGAGGAAATTCATTTTTTATATAAATATTAAGTTTCAGTTTACTGCGTAATTATTAGTCATAGAACAAATATTCATAATGACAGTTGTACAGTTTAATTAGGTGTATCAGATGCTGCAATGATATTTCCAATATCTCTAATAGCTTTCGGGAAAATGAGGAGGAAAGTCATGTTTTTATATAAATATTAAGTTTCATTTTACTGCGTAATTATTAGTCATAGAACAAATATTCATAATGACAGTTGTACAGTTTAATTAGGTGTATCAGATGCTGCAGTGATATATCCAATATCTCTAATAGCTTTCGAGAAAATGAGGAGGAAAGTCATGTTTTTATATAAATATTAAGTTTCATTTTACTGCGTAATTATTAGTCATAGAACAAATATTCATAATTTCAGTTTGTACAGTTTAATTAGGTCTATCAGATGCTGCAATGATATTTCCAATATCTCTAATAGCTTTCAAGAAAATGAGGAGGAAATTCATATTTTTATATAAATATTAAGTTTCATTTTACTGCGTAATTATTAGTCATAGAACAAATATTCATAATGACAGTTGTACAGTTTAATTAGGTGTATCAGATGCTGCAATGATATTTCCAATATCTCTAATAGCTTTCGAGGAAATGAGGAGAAAAGTCATGTTTTTAAATAAATATTAAGTTTCATTTTACTGCGTAATTATTAGTCATAGAACAAATATTCATAATGACAGTTGTACAGTTTAATTTGGTGCTATCAGATGCTGCAATGATATTTCCAATATCTCTAATAGCTTTCGAGAAAATGAGGAGGAAAGTCATGTTTTTAAATAAATATTAAGTTTCATTTTACTGCGTAATTATTAGTCATAGAACAAATATTCATAATGACAGTTGTACAGTTTAATTAGGTGTATCAGATGCTGCAATGATATTTTCCAATATCTCTAATAGCTTTCGAGAAAATGAGGAGGAAAGTCATGTTTTTAAATATATATTAAGTTTCATTTTACTGCGTAATTATTAGTCATAGAACAAATATTCATAATATCAGTTGTACAGTTTAATTAGGTGTATCAGATGCTGCAATGATATTTCCAATATCTCTAATAGCTTTCGAGAAAATGAGGAGGAAAGTCATGTTTTTAAATAAATATTAAGTTTCATTTTACTGCGTAATTATTAGTCATAGAACAAATATTCATAATGATCAGTTGTACAGTTTAATTAGGTCTATCAGATGCTGCAATGATATTTCCAATATCTCTAATAGCTTTCGAGAAAATGACGAGGAAAGTCATGTTATTATATAAAAATACGGTTTTATTTTACTGCGTAATTATTAGTCATAGAACAAATATTCATAATATCAGTTGTACAGTTTGAATTAGGTGTATCAGATGATGCAATGATATTTCCAATATCTCTAATAGCTTTCGAGAAAACGAGGAAGAAAGTCATTTAATAAAAAAAGTAAAATTCAGTATTTATTAGTACTAGTGAAAATATTCATAATGACAGTAGTAGATTTTAATTAGGTCTATCAGATGCTGCAATGATATTTCCAATATCTCTAATAGCTTTCGAGAAAATGAGGAGGAAAATCATGTTTTTATATAAATATTAAGTTTCATTTTACTGCGTAATTATTAGTCATAGAACAAAATATTCATAATGACAGTTGTACAGTTTAATTAGGTGTATCAGATGCTGCAATGATATTTCCAATATCTCTAATAGCTTTCGAGAAAATGAGGAGGAAAGTCATGTTTTTATATAAATATTAAGTTTCATTTTACTGCGTAATTATTAGTCATAGAACAAATATTCATAATATCAGTTGTACAGTTTAATTAGGTCTATCAGATGCTGCAATTATATTTCCAATATCTCTAATAGCTTTCGAGAAAATGAGGAGGAAAGTCATGTTTTTATATAAATATTACGTTTTCATTTTACTGCGTAATTATTAGTCATAGAACAAATATTCATAATATCAGTTGTACAGTTGAATTAGGTGTATCAGATGATGCAATGATATTTCCAATATCTCTAATAGCTTTCGAGAAAACGAGGAAGAAAGTAATTTTATAAAAATTAAGTTTCATTTTACTGCGTATTATTAGTACTAGTGAAAAATATTCATAATGACAGTTGTACATTTTAATTAGGTCTATCAGATGCTGCAATGATATTTCCAATATCTCTAATAGCTTTCGGGAAAATGAGGAGGAAAAGTCATGTTTTTATATAAATATTAAGTTTCATTTTACTGCGTAATTATTAGTCATAGAACAAATATTCATAATTTCAGTTCTACAGTTTAATTAGGTATATCAGATGCTGCAATGATATTTCCAATATCTCTAATAGCTTTCGAGAAAATGAGAGAAAAGTCATGTTTTTAAATAAATATTAAGTTTCATTTTACTGCGTAATTATTAGTCATAGAACAAATATTCATAATATCAGTTGTACAGTTTAATTAGGTCTATCAGATGCTGCAATGATATTTCCAATATCTCTAATAGCTTTCGGGAAAATGAGGAGGAAAGTCATGTTTTATATAAATATTAAGTTTCATTTTACTGCGTAATTATTAGTCATAGAACAAATATTCATAATGAGAGTTGTACAGTTTAATTAGGTGTATCAGAACCTGCAATGATATTTCCAATATCTCTAATAGCTTTCGAGAAAATGAGGAGGAAAGTCATGTTTTTATATAAATATTAAGTTTCATTTTACTGCGTAATTATTAGCCATAGAACAAATATTCATAATATCAGTTGTACAGTTTAATTAGGTGTATCAGATGCTGCAATGATATTTCCAATATTTCTAATAGCTTTCGAGAAAATGAGGAGGAAAGTCATGTTTTTAAATAAATATTAAGTTTAATTTTACTGCGTAATTATTAGTCATAGAACAAATATTCATAATATCAGTTGTACAGTTTAATTAGGCGTATCAGATGCTGCAATGATATTTTCAATATCTCTAATAGCTTTCGGGAAAATGAGGAGGAATGTCATGTTTATATATAAATATTAAGTTTCATTTTACTGCGTAATTATTAGTCATAAAACAAATATTCATAATGACAGTTGTACAGTTTAATTAGGTGTATCAGATGCTGGAATGATATTTCCAATATTTCCAATATTTTCAATACCCAATATCTAATGCTAGCTAGAAGAGCCCGTCGCTGACGGCCGACGGAGCGACGGTTATATATTGCTGCCGGCGGTGTTGCCAAACCGCAGTTATCGTACCGTAAAATTATCTATTGAATATCACATAAATACTCATAAGAACGGTAATTCTGATACATAAGACAATAGAAATTTGTAAATAATGATAAAAGTTGTTACACTGGCCTATACTTATTGTCATCATACGTTTGGTATATGCATGGGAATGATATAAAGATCTTGGCACAGACGTCGTGCCGCAAACACAGGAGAGGGAGACGCTGCTTGCACATACGGTGTGCCGCAAGAACTGAATGGGTTAAAAAAAAATTCGTAAACTAGGTCTCGCACCTTAATTATGTTTTCCAAACGAATGTCAATCATCACTTTAACTTCTTGCTACATTATATTCAAGGAAATTTTATCTTCATTAATCTGAGGACGCATCTGTAGCTGTACCTGAGTCGTGTTCTGCAGGTAAGGACGACAATGTTTAATACCGTGTTAAAGACAGTGTGTTAGCTTGTGTTTGGACTAACGGAATAATAAATAACTGTGGCCATGAAAGGGTTTGCGTTGGATGGAGTAGGAGTAGGAGGAGGAGGAGGAGGAGGAGGAGGAGGAGGGAGAAGGAGGAGGAGAAGGGTATACAGAACGTCCTTGCTTTTTCCGTTCATGTTTTCCGGGATATATGCGTGTGTAAATCATGTCACGTAGCGGCAGCCAGAAAGGAAAAACTCAAAGGATTCTTGCCAATGAAATATATAGGGAAAAAATAGTGACTGCGGCCAATAAGAGAAAAAAGATTGACCAGCCACTCTACAAACACATTCATCTATACAGTCAATATTTGGCTTCCGCTGAGGTAGTTGTATTTATCAAAGTTAAGTGTTTATTTCACGTCGGATGTGTGTGTGGGTGTGTGTGTGTGTGTGTGTGTGTGTGTGTGTGTGTGTGTGTGTGTGTGTGTGTGTGTGTGTGTGTGTGTGTGTGTGTTTGGAAGTGTATTTCAATTTCCTTTCCTTGTCATTGCCGTCCCGTTTTGTGTGTGTGTGCGTGTGCGTGTGCGTGTGCGTGTGTGTGTGTGTGTGTGTGTGTGTGTGTGTGTGTGTGCGTGTGTGTGCGTGTGTGTGCGTGTGTGTGTGAGCAGGACGAAACCTGTCGACCATTAAGTTTCAATTAATTACTCTGGTGCCCATCACTCACCTCTTATTGGCTTAAATGAATATCAAAGAGTATGGGAAATACTGAATATTAACAAACGACTAACTACAACTTTTTAATATTTCAGAACAAAAATTTTTAAACGATTGATATGAATACATTTTCCAGTTTATTTTCATCACCGTATTTTTTGTTGTTCAGCGTGACGAGAGAAAGTAAATATTTGAAGATACATTAATGATAAGAGACACAGCATCTCACGGGACAAGACGAGGCGTGAACCCTGACACAGCTAACTCTCGTAAGCCTTCTCCCACAACGCCTGCTTATAAAGAACCACCACCACCACCCCACACAACAACACACTTACTGCCTTCCCTACTAAAGAACATTAACCAACAATAAAATGAAAATGGAAACGTATTCATCCCTATTCTTTATCAATTCCTTTATGGTCATCCTCATTACCTATGTGTGCACTCTGGATAGGTTGGGATGTATATGTTTATTTAATTTATAATGTAGTTTCCCGTGCGTTAAGGCCTCGAGTCTCTACTTCCAAACACCAAAGCCCGTTTTCTATGCGTCATGCAGAACTAAGCTAGAACTTCACTCCATTTACCGACTCAACAAGAAAGTTATGTGAATCTCTTAATAAATAACAATAAAACACTAGTGATGTAAGAGAAATAGACAATATCAAATACAGGAAACAAATCACAATCGGAAATGCAATTGTAACACCATATAAAAAGATCCACGATGCTCTTTTCTTACACAATATTCTTAGGGACAGACTTAATAAATTAGCTACTCTCACCCCATCAAATTCAAGTGTCAATTTCTCACTCTGTTTCTGAAGATCGTAAAAGTGTTAATGAAAAAGTAATGACCGTAAGTAAATCACATTCCAACAAGACATTCGTGTAGTGTAAGCTATGTTCGTCTAATTTGACTCTTAATTTCACCCCCTTTTGGATAATAAAAAAAACATGAAATTAACTGTAATGTATCTCCGTAAAACTAATATACTGGACCCGGAGAAATGTATCGATTATGTTTTTTATTTATTTATTTATTGTGTTTTTTTTTAATCAAGGTAATATAACTGGATTATTACATGACAAGTGGAAAAAAATAGTAGAGCAATAATTGGATCTAATAAAACCTGAACGAGACTGAAACGCATGATGGAAACTATGCATTAATTAATTTATGTGCATTAAAAAAAGATGCAGTAGCTGATAGAACTACATATATTAAAGAAACAATAAGTACATAATTCCCAGTACAATTATTTATACTCAATATTCTTTTAAGTGATCTTTTTAAAATCAATTTGAATAAAGAAAGTTAGCCTTGCGTGCACCTAGCGGCCATCACCATCACTAATTATAATCTGCATCAGAAGAGGGGGAAAGGGGGCGGAGCTTGCCTGTCAGTAATTAACCAATAGCAAGCCTCGTGAAGGGAAAGGGTCGAGAGCTCATCCATTAAGTCAATATGAATAAAGCATGCATTGTATTTTCTATTTATTTTTATGTTGTAGCCTAATAAAGGATTTTGGTGCTGGTGAACTTTTTTTCATTAAATGGTGTGGCGTGGTGTGGTGTGGTGTGGTATGGTGTGGTGTGGTGTGGTGGGTGGTGAGAGCCGTTAGTCAGATGGTGTGGTGATGTACAGACCAGTTATTTGACAGTGACATATTTTATTAGCTTATTTTGGCTGATTCGGTCGTTATCAGTGTGACGTGACGCTGCCCTACCCTACCCTGCCCTGCCCTGCCCTGCGTCACGGGGTGGGTGCATTCAACGAGCGTCACAGGTACTCTAAAACGGCCCATTAACCTGGACCACGTAAACACTTATGTGCCAAACTGTGATGCATTGACATGATTAACTGTGTTGCTCCATTCACAGAGGAGAGAAGAAACACATATATAGATAATCACTTTCGTATTAGTTTCATTACTGATAAGGTTACGTTTGTTCGCTTGTGAAGTTTTTTATATGCTAAATAACTTCCTCAGGTGTTTGAGTTCGTAACATGATGTAATGTGTTATAGGTGTTACTGCGTCATGCTAAACTGTTCCGCAAGGTGATGCCGCAGATGTTCAGGTGTGTGGGTGAGGGTGTGGGTGTGGGTGTGGGTGTGGGTGTGGGTGAGGGTGAGGGTGTGGGTGTGGGTGAGGGTGAGGGTGAAGGCGAGGCTCATCCAACACACCACACAATGCTGTTGATACGCGTGACCCGTGACCATTCAGCTTCCATCAGACAGTTACCAAATATGTTTCACGTTTTCAAATTACAGACACGAACAAATAAGTGCTGCCATGACACACTCGTGGAGTCCATTCATTCCACAAAATAAATACAAAACTAAAACTCAATATGATTGGTAAATATGTACTCAGTCGAATGAAAGCGGATCGAGAAATTAGCAAAAAAATATTTATGAATTATTATTTGAAGGCTGGCATGGTAATGACAGCATAATGCATATTTACAACATAATAACTAATTGATATCATAAATATTTCGTTTTTAAACATGTGCGTGTGGGTGGGGGGGGGGATAAAACAAACAAGTGTTGCCATACAGTTGATAATGAACTAACGAGCGTGAGATGGTGGCGGTGGGGGAGGGAAGAGGGGAGGGGTGAGAGGTGAGGGGGTGAGGGGCGTGACTTGAATGAAGACAGTCCACCCCACAACACAACCAACAGGTCACCACACACTAAGTAATAAATCCTCCCCCTTTCCCCTTCAGCTTGGTGGTCTTCCTAAAACTGGTGATCACGCCGAGCAGCTTTCAATCAATGTTCCGCGTGGCTGGAGGAAGCACTGTACCAGCCAGCCAACAGACAGAATTTGCCTTCACATCCAACATACATTACATGGCATACAATATTAATGGAAATACAACACGAGTTGCTTTTGTTGACGGCTGGTTTGTCTGTCCTTCAGGGGAGTCGTTGTCAGACGGTTATTTACACATCAATGACTGTACATACATTGGAATTAATATCTATATGTTTGTATGCATGTCTGTCTTTATGTCTATCAGTTGATCCGTATATAGGTTTATCTTTTTGTATCCGTATATTCTTTTAGCTAACTATCTATGTACTACCTACCTACCAATCTATTTGTCTGTCTCTCTGCATTCCTACATACCTATTTTAATATCTAACGTAATGATGAAGTAGTATATATCTAAACAAAATCTAACACCACTTAACAACCTCAGAACCTCTTAAGATGATGATCCAGAAGCAGGACTACATGGACCAGTATAATACATGAGACCTCAGTGGACAGTCAAGGTCAAAGTATGTATTGGCGGAGCATCTCTTTAGTAAGTATCCGAAGGTAAAAGTGGAGACGTAAGTTAAAGTACGTAACACTTAAGTAATGGAGGTAATAATGGTGAGAATAATTACACCAACGTAAAGTAACTACATAATTACCATTTCAAACATACAAGAAAAAAATCAATCATAGATGGAAAACTTGAAGTCAAAACATAACACTCACCCAACGTGCTGTCTTTGCAAGGCCTTCCACATTCCCTTAGACGTGACTTGTAGCGTTGATCTTCCTTTGTTTAGGTAAGAGTATCATCCCATTACGTCAGGGCTCGGCAACCTCCGGCCCGTGAGCCAGATCCAGCCTGTAGAGTCCGAACTCATGGCCCGTCACACTGCTTGATATTTTTATGACAATCCGACCCGCAACAGCTTAGCAAACCAAAGGAGTAAGTCGGCGCCTCTTGACGTGATCGCGAACGTGAACGCTTTGGACAGGCCCAGTGCCTCATTTGCTTGAAGACTGTGGCTGTCCTCAAAGAGTATAATGTGCGCCGCCACTGGGAGACACAGCACCAAGCATCGAGCTTTGCATCGATGTTTGGTGCCGAGAGGAAAGAGGCCATTGTCAAACTGTCAGGCAACTTGCAGAAAAGCACTCCACTCTTCCGTAAGCAGACTACTGAGGCTGACAAAGTGACGCGCGCCAGCTATGAGGTTTCCCACCTCCTTGCTTCTAGAAGCTTCCTCTGGCCCTCGCACTGAAAAGGTTGCCGAGTAAGTGATTTTAGCCCTGCATTACGTGTACTCTCAGGCCGACCGATTCACGAGCTCACACTTTACACTTCACTACTTAACACTTCTCACGTACCGCACTAAACACACACTGGACTTGTAAGTGAAGAACCGCATGTACACTTATAGATAGGCCTTGGTAACAACTTTCCGGTGCACTTTTACGGTTCAGGGATTGTTATAGAGTAGTGTGTATCGCCTGCATCTTACTCATTCTTTCTGTTTACTCCCATCGTCTAGTAATGTCGCCTTTGCTAAATTATCTTCCCGTTCCACTATGTAAGGCTGAGAAAACACTCTTTCCAAAATTCACTTCCTTTACCTCACAGAGCCACGCGTACTGTGGGAGGCTATGGCGCAGGACGATTACCCGGATCTCTCCCCCCCCCCTAAAACTGACTGACCAATCAACACGCTTGTTAACATTATTATAGAAGTAATGTTTCTTCTTTCAGTCTGACGCTACAGCCTTCAGTAATGATTTAACACTCTTAACTTGAGCCTTGACGAGGAAAAAAAGAGAGTTACTACACAACAAAGTGATTAAGCAGAGCAGAGGACCGAAAAAAGGAAAAAGAAATTACTATTGTGTCACGGTATCACTGAATGCTGGTGGTGATGGTGACGGCAGGAACCAATCCCTGCTCGCGCCTACTCCCCCC
>JAPQNM010000005.1:17465095-17467595 GCA_029783475.1 Metacarcinus magister | reverse complement strand
CTACTACTACTGCTACTACTACTACTACTAATACTAATACTAATACTACTACTACTACTAATAATAATAATAATAATAATAATAATAATACTTCTAAAATTAATGTGATGAATACAACGTTAGTACTTACCCTTGAGAGCCATGGCACGGGATTCACGCCTTCCTTCCCACACTGAAAAGAACACAAAGAAGAAAAAATTATCCACTGTAACCAAATAACAAGAAAGGGTACCGGTTTCATCTACATTTAATACGTATTGTTTCAGTAACATTCTGTGAAGTGGTTATGCAGTGGACCAATGATCTAATCACTTTACTGAGGTAATTGCATTTCCTCTTAATAAAGTCCATTAGAGTTAATCATGATTTAAAATTCATTACAAGAAGTTTTTAATCTACATAAACATAAACCTTTCCTATGATTCATCACAGTATACGGAATTACACAAAAGTATTGTATTATAATCACCAAACATCAAACTAATTACAATATCAATAGATGACAGGTCATTTAACAGTAATAACAGTATTGTTCATCTAATTATACGAGCATAAAACATTACACTAATAATGATAACAGGTTGTTTGTGCTTGCATGGTTGTGTTTGTAGTCATGGGTGTATTTTCAATGTTACTTTGTCTTGTTTGTTTTTACTCTGCACCTCGTCACTGAAACACTGCCTTGACGAGGTGAAGAGGTTTGCGTGCTTGCGTGTGCTAATAACAATAACACACTTATAACATTTGAACACTAGCTGGTGAAGGTGATGTTGAAGTGTTGCTTAAAGACAGAGAACGGAATGGAGAGATGAGATAGGAAGTTAGGTTTTGATGATAAGGATGATGATGATGATGACAATGATAATGATGCTAATAATAAAAAATAATCATAATGATGACGACAGCAAATTCAACATAAACTATCATCTACAAATATAAACACAGTAAATCATGTCTTCACTGAATCCAGAACTACGATATCTTCAACACAAGGCAGTGAGTGAGTCAGTCCCTCCACCCTTGATGTCGGGTGTCCAGTACAGGCGTGCTAACAATATCCTTCCCCGAGGCCTGCTGACAGCCTGCTCTGCGCCGGCACGAACTTCCACTACGTGCCTGTATAGCTTGCAGGCAGGAGGGGCGTGCAGGAGGGGCGTGCAGGAGGGGCGTGCAGGATGACAGTCAGGACAAATCGGAAGCCTGCCATGCACTGACAGCCCCGCCAGGCACAATCCCACCACGACGCCTTCCACACCTGCCCTCCACACTCCCCAGGGAACGACACCCCTTCCGCCCCTCTTCACACCCCGCCAACCTCACTCTTCCCTGCAGGATGTGGAAGGCACTGACACGTCTTCTGGATCCTCAACTTTTATGGGATTCAGTAGGACATGGTTTTTATTTTCTTTCCTACAATCAGAAAAAGTTTTGTACATGAAAAATTAAAATAGAAAGAAAATGTCGTATGTTATTAAATTTTCATGACTATCCTCTTCTGCAAAAAATTTTAATGTTGGAATTTATCTTTACGTATATCAGTATTTTTTTTATAAATGCAATAATGGCAGAGAGTGTTGCATGTTTTTGGTTAATTCACGTGTAGAACAAGAAACTGTGTGTGTGTGTGTGTGTGTGTGTGTGTGTGCGTGTGTGTTTGCGTGTGTTTCAATAGGAATAACAGTTTTAAGATCCTCGGTAAGCTATTGAAGGCCAACAAAACGTATCAGTTTTTTTTTTTTTCTTTCAATCGTGTCGTAAATATTTGAAACTGTTGCGGACAAACACTATTGACATGTTGAAATATATATCTCTCTTCTCTCTCTCTCTCTCTCTCTCTCTCTCTCTCTCTCTCTCTCTCTTTGATATTTTTTCCAAGCATTAACCTCTTTAAATCACTCTCTCTATTATATATCCAATTAACAGTGTCTCCATGTTCTTCCTCGTTCATTAACTACTCCCCTCTTGCTCCCACTATCACCAAAGACTATTTTATTCTCCTCTTCATCACCCTTCCTTCCTCTTACCCACCTATTCTTCACTTCTCTTCCTTTCCCTTCTCCGATCAAGTGGACTCTCCCTCTATCCTCCTTTTAATTTCATCCCTTTAAGTCACGCTTCCACTTGTCCTTCCCCTATCACACCACTTCGCGTACGTACAGTGAAGGAAAGTTAATGCAGGTTCTGGTTCCACGGATATATTTCACGTTAAAGTGTAATTCTCTCTCATTGGAGGAAGACAAGCAGAAAGATAATTATTGAGAGAGATAGATGTAGATAGATAGATAGATAGATAGATAGATAGATAGATAGATAGATAATGTGTTATACAGAAAGGAAATCACATATTTGTCAAAATTTTAAAACCTCATCATTTCTTGTTATCTTCATGTTCGTAAGAAAAAAATACAATTGCTAATAATAACAATAATGATAATAACGATAATAGTAATAATAATAACAATAATAATAATAACAATAATAATAATAATAATAATAATAA
>JAPQNM010000005.1:17430095-17450095 GCA_029783475.1 Metacarcinus magister | reverse complement strand
CTGTCCTATACTATGCAGAATTTCACGGTGAAGACAATGGTATGCTTGGATTTCTCATAAAGCGATAACATCTGTTTTAATTTCAACGGTATGAGGAAGTGTGAGAGTCAGACATGAAAAATAGCGAGGCGTTCATGCTTACTGCTTATATATATATATATATATATATATATATATATATATATATATATATATATATGTATATATGTATATATATATATATATATATATATATATAATATATATATATATATATATATATATATATATATATATATATATAAACACATATATTTGTTTCTTTTTTTCTTTTCTAATTTATATATTTATTTATTATTGATATTGATATTGATTTTTTTTCCCAGCCCCCTTCACCTTTCAGAACAACTTTATCATGGTAGTAGTAGTAGTGATGCTGCTACTTCCGAAATGGTGTCATTCTACATACTATACAAGGATCCTTACCAGCCTGTATGAGTCCGTCCTTCGTACACGTGCTGCCTCTACTCACACAACGCTTCCAAAGTGTACGTTGTGAAACACTTCTCGTGTCATCAACTCATCACCATTTAAGTGATTGTCTTCACACTCCTACAAACCACAACAGTGTTCATTATATTACCATAATCAGATGTTTTAATGATTTTTGTTCTTCTTAACTTGGTAATTGGATAACTCTCTTTCTTGTGGTCCTGATGCACAAGACATTCTCCTTAAATTCATTTACATTTTGTTCTATTTACTGTTGCAAAAATAATCCTGTTTCTTCGCTCCTTGTTCCCTTTATTAGAATGGTTAAGGTTCAGAAAAATGTGTCTAGCACTATTATTTATCTTCCTACAGTATGAACTCTTTCAAGAGGGAAATATGATAACAAGCTTGAAACTAGTGTGACCAAAATTTTTTTTATCTTATTTATCTATTTACTTATTTATTTGTTTTAATTTTTATTATTTTTTTGAGTGATGAAGTGTCAATATTAGTGAGCTGCTTCTCCTAAATTATATTTTATACCTTTTGGCGAAGCTCCACCTCATTTGCTTGTTTATTTCTCCACCTTATTATGATTTGGGTATTTTCAAGCAGGGAATTTTCTTTTCTTTTTTGCCCTAGACATGAAAAACAAAGAAATAGAAACAAACCCTCCCTAACACACTGCTTGGTATGTTTCTTCTCTTCTTCTTCTTCTTCTTCTTCTTCTCTTCTTCTTCTTCTTCTTCTTCTTCTTCTTCTTCTTCTACATTCCCACGTCTCTTAACACTAATGACTCATTTGTGTCCTGCTTAATTGGAGTGTTTTTGCACCATTGACAATTATTTACGAACTCTTTCTTGCTTAAATAAAGTTATATTTAGCTACAAGCACTGGAGCACTGATACACACACACAGGTACTGGCTAACGGTGCAGCTTTCAAGATACAAGAAAAGATTACGTTAATATACACTTCAATAGCATGTTTTTTGGGTTTCAAGTAATAGTGAACGAAAACAAATATAATAATAATAATAATAATAATAATAATAATAATAATAATAATAACAATAACAATAACAATAGTAATTTAACTAAAAAAAAAGAAGTAACAAACGATCCCCTGTATTATTATTATTATCATTATCATCATCATCATCATCATCATCATCATCACATCATCATCATCATCATCATCATCATTATTATTCGTTGGAAGCAAAAAAACATGACACTATTCTTTCATTCACAACCAGGTCTCCTCCTCCTCCTCCTCCACGTCCTCCTCCTCCTCCTCCTCCTCCTCCTCCTCCTCCTCCTCCTCCTCCTCCACGTCCTCCCAGGTGCCAATTAATCACAGTCTTCACCGTTTCAGCTCGTGGCCTCATTATTGGTTATCGGGAACCGCCACCAGGTCGCCAGGCTAGTGTGGATGACCTTCCCTTCTTTCTTTCTCTCTCTCTCACTCTCTCTCTCTCTCTCTCTCTCTCTCTCTCTCTCTCTCTCTCTCTCTCTCTCTCTCTCTCTCTCTCTCAGCGACCCATGTTCAAGGAATCACGCCTCGTCTGGTATATTTCTAAGAATTTTACATTTATTATTGTGTGTATAAGGAGGCGAGAGAGAGAGAGAGAGAGAGAGAGAGAGAGAGAGAGAGAGAGAGAGAGAGAGAGAGAGAGAGAGAGAGAGAGAGAGAGAGAGAGAAAGAAGAAAAAAAATTGAAATAAAAGAAGGATGGCAGGAGGATGAATATAATGTTTCTACTGATGAACAGAAGAAAAGAGAAAAAGAAGAAGAGGAGAGAAAGAAGATATAAATTATTAATAAAAAAAAGAGCGGAAGAGGAATGGAAGGAAGATGAGGAGAGAAGGAAGGAAGGAAGGAAAGAAAGATGGAGGAAAGAAGAAAGAGGCAAGAAGGAAGGGAAGAGCATCTGGTGGTTAGCAAAATGGAAGGGGAGGGAGGGAGGGAGGAAAGGAGGAAGGAGGGGAAGGGAGGGAGGGAGGGAGAGAGGGAAGGAGGAGGGAGGAGGGAGGAGGGGAAGGAAAGGCGAGGAAAATGAAGGAAAGGACGAAAATACTCTCTTGTTGATGTGTGAAAGAGAGAGAGAGAGAGAGAGAGAGAGAGAGAGAGAGAGAGAGAGAGAGAGAGAGAGAGAGAGAGAGAGAGAGAGGAGTTAGAGAAAGTTTTAGAGAAAGGATTAAAAGTGAATTAAGGAAGTAAAAGGGAAAAATGGATATGAAAAAGGAAAGGAGGAGGAGGAGGAGGAGGAGGAGGAGGAGGAGGAGGAGGAGGAGGAGGAGGAGGAGGAAGGAAGCAAATATAAGTGAATAAAAAAAAAGTGAAAATAAGGTCATATTATTTCTACCATCAACACCTCCTCCTCCTCCTCCTCCTCCTCCTCCTCCTCCTCCTCCTTCTCCTCCTCCTTCTCCTCCTCCTCAACCTTGTCTGTCATCAGCTCTCCTTCTCTCCCTCCCTCCCTCCTTCCCTCCCTCCCTCCTTCCTTCCCCTATCCCTCTTCTCCTTCCTTCTTCTCCTCCTTCCTCCTCCTTTTTATTCAAGTTTTTCCTCTTTCATTCTCATCCTCTTCCTCCCTATGATTATGATACACCTTTTCAGCCTCCCTTCTCTCTCTCTCTCTCTCTCTCTCTCTCTCTCTCTCTCTCTCTCTCTCTCTCTCTCTCTCTCTCTCTCTCTCTCTCTCTCTCTCTCTCTCTCACACACACACACACACACTTCTTCCAATTCCCTAGAAACACAACCTTGTCCTCTTCTGTATCTTCCTTCCCCTCCCTTCCCCTCTTCTCCCCTCTTTACTCAATGACACTCTTATCATCACAACTCACCCCCAACCCCACCCCCTCCCCCCCTCCCCCGCCTCGCCCCCTCATCAGCAGGCACACCATAACCTCAGCATTGGTTCATTGGTTTCGAAGCCCCGAGAACCGTAACGAAGCAGCATTGACCACCTTCTCCAATTATCTGTAATCTGAGTTCTATTCAGCCAGGCAGCAAGGAAGAGAGAGAGAGAGAGAGAGAGAGAGAGAGAGAGAGAGAGAGAGAGAGAGAGAGAGAGAAAGAGAGAAAGAGAGAAAGAGAGACAGAGAGAGAAGGAGAGAGAGAGGTGATAGTTATATTCCTAGGTGTAGATTATGAATACATTTTTATTTTGTATATTTATTTTTAGACTGTTGATTGTATTACTTGAACTATGACACACACACACACACACACACACACACACACACACACACACACACACACACACACACACACACACACACACTGATTGCCATGCTGAGATCATGTTTAATCAGAGGTAGAATGAAGCCAATCAATTAATAGCCAATTAGCTTGGTCCAGCTGGCCCCAATGTCTTTGGGAACACCAATTAATCAACTCTGAATAGCTGATAAGAAATTGAAGAGAGAAATCCCTAATCCCTAAAATTAAAGGGAAAGCAGAAAGGGAAAGAGAAAGGGAGAGAGGGTGAGGGAGGATAATGTGGACAGATACAGACAGACAGATAGACAGATAGACAGATAGACAGATAGATAGACAGATAGATAGACAGACAGATCGAACGTTTTATCCTTATTTGTTCATATGGATTAAATAACTCGACATTTAATTCCAGAAATCAGAGTTAAGCAGCAATTTTTTTTTCTCTTTCTCTCTTTCTCTCTCTCTCTCTCTCTCTCTCTCTCTCTCTCTCTCTCTCTCTCTCTCTCTCTCTCTCTCTCTCTCTCTCTCGTTCTAACTATCTATTTATCTATCTATCAATTCATCTTTCCATCTACCTATTCATCTCAATAAAGAAATAAAGTACAACAATAGAATGAACTAAATAAGATCAATTAAAAAAAAACTCATAATACTCCATTCAGTAAAGTTCCCAAAGTGAGCGGCGGTACCGTCTCCCTGGGGCGGCGGAAGGATCGAAGGGAGGCAGTGAGGAAGAACGGGGCGGCAGGGTGGCATGTGAACCAAGTAATCATTTATATTTCGCTATAAAATCTATAACAAATTACTGAACACGAGGATCTAAGAATTATTTTTTTTAGTATCTGTCAGCCTGATGTTGACAAGTTGATATCCCTAAAAAAATAAAATAAAAAATAAATAAATATATAAGTAAATAAATAAATAAATAAAACACACACACACACACCATCCCATTAAAGGTGTAAAGATAGGTACAGGTGATGATATGTAACTTTCATATTGATAAAACAACTAAATATTATTGTTTACTGGGTTAATCATCATTTGTGAAATACATGCATGCGTTTACAGTATTAGATTAGTTATTCTGAATTAATTAACAGTGTACCTAATACCAAGAAAAAGATGTGTGTGTTCGTATGTGTAGGGTGGGAGGAGGGAGGGAGGGGGTGTGTGGCGCTAGAACCTGCCTCACGCCCTTTCCAGTTACAACAGCGTGAGGTAATGAAATAAAAATGAACTCAACTCACGTGCTGTCTGCTCCTCCTTATACCATCCCGACTACGCTTCAGTTGTCTCTTTACGCTTGCAGACACCCAGACACCCGCTGAGGCATGCAACTCGATTCAATTAGGAAAGACTGAGGGTGAGGGTGTGCAGGGAGGGGGAAGGGATGGAGTTGTTGTTGTTGATGTTGTGGTGGTGGTGGTGGTGGTGGTGGTGGTGGTGGTGGTGGTGGTGGTGGTGGTGGTGTGGTGGTGGTGGTGGTGGTGGTGGTGGTGGTGTTAAAGGAAGAAGAGACGAGAAAAGAAAAAAAAAGAGTTGTGTTAATGTTGTGAAGGTTGATAATGTTGTTAAAAGAGCAAGAGAAGAAGGAACCACAAAAAATAATGAATAACAAGAGGAGGAGGAGGAGGAGGAGGAGGAGGAGGAGGAGGAGGAGGAGGCATAGAGACATTTATGAAGGAATCCTGTTCATTTTATCAAGACGACCCATAGCAAAATCAGTAAATTCACACAGATAACAAAAAAATTCCGTCACGTCTTCGTTTTAACACCCGTTGGGAAGACAAATAATTGATACATTCCTTCCTTAAATCACTGTTCTATTATTACCTTTACGATGCATCCCCTCCCAGCCTCCTCACAGCCTCCCCACAGCCTCTCCTCACCATTATCACATTCTCTCCTACTTCCCAGTCTCCCCACACCCTCATAACATCATTTCCCACTCCCCATTCTCACTACACCCTCAAAACATCTCCCCGACCTCTCCCCAGCCTCTCTCTCTGTCCCATCCCAAGCCTTTCCTCGTCCTCTGTAAGGCCGGGCAAGCTGCATGGCGCCCCACTCCCAGCCTCTCCCTTCTTCACTCCGAGTCCAGATTACAATCCACACACTACTTCACTGAGATGGATCACGCACTCAATACAGAAGCCAGAGAATGTTCAGAGGAGTCACGCTGCATTGTGTATAAGGTAGATTTATTATTTCTATTTCTTTTCTTTTTCTCTCATTCTCCATTCTCTCTGTCATTTTTCTTATTCCCGGGACGCAGATTAATTATGAAGCAGTTGTCACGTTCATTACGATTATTTTATTTGACACTTGAATGTAAAGTCGGTGAGGTGAGCTCTTCTTTGTTATGTGATCCTTTAATTAATGAGCATAACAAAGGAGAAACTACTAATTATTTATATTCACGATTATAATACGTATTGTCAAAAGAGTATTTATCGTCATTTCTTTTCTGGGACGAATGGTGTTTTTTCTGTCCTCAAATACCAATTAACTTCTTCTTTTTTTGTTCACTTTCTATCCGTTTCGTCTATTTGAACAATGAAACAGAAGAAAAGTTTAGGTACACAACACGAGAGAAAGTTGAAGATTTCCAGCCGGTGCTCAGCAAGTCTCTACACGGTTTCAGTCTCAAACAATGTATAATTCTCATAAGAAACACTTTATACATTCTCTTCTCCCCTTTCCAGATTAAAATGATTTTGCTCTCTTAGAAAACTAGATGATATTAGTCTATAACAAAAGAATGCGGAAAGAGACTTGTACTAACCTAACCCTAACCTAACCTAACCCTAACCTAACCTAACCTAACCTAACCTAACCTAACCTAACCTAACCTAACCTAACCTATCCTAAGACACGTTTATCCCAGTGAAACATATTCAGGAAACTATTACACCAACAGAGGATTATTACCACGAAGACCTGACGTACAATGTATCAATAATTACAACGGGATGAAATTTAGGGAATATACGAGTCTGCAGACCACACAGGGTAACGCAACGTGCATATTATATTACTGTGGAATTAGTGGAGACTCCAGAGAATGTATTGTGTAGAGTTAACGATGGCCTGCTCTTTGTTATCAGGCGGAGTGAGTTTCAAGAAGTCCTGTTGTCTAATGATGCAATTTAAGTCAGTGTTACAAGAGCAGGTGAAGAGGTAATGATGCTGCTGCTGTCTTGAAGGGAAAGATCAAGGTGTGTTTCAAGATATACTACCTGAAGGCGTTTCATTATAGGATAGAAACACGATAAACTTGAATTTCCAGAACAAATGTAGTGATGTGAGGTGAGGAATGTTGTTTTTTTACCTGTAACTCTAAAAAAATTCAGTCGCATTCAAAGGTTGTATTGGTTATGGTATACAAAATATTACTCATGAATTGCACCTACTTTCAGATGCTGCCGTTAGAAGCCGCCACCGTTGCTCACCCCGTTTGCATGTATCCCTGTCCTTTGCCTCTCACTCTATCTCACCAACCACTTGCATGTCCTCTCTCACTGCATCCATAAACACTCTCTTTGACCTTCCTATTCTCCAGCCTGGCAGTTCCATCCTCAGCATCCTTCTCCTAACATACCCAGCATCTCTTATCCCTCCTCCTCCTACATGCAAATGATATACAGAATTACTAATAAATGTCTCGCCATGTGATGAAGTGAGATTAAGCCACTAAAAAGGCCACGCAAGTGTTATGTTGTTGTAATAGCAGATAGGGAGGACTACATAACGTAAGTGTTCATCTCGCGTGGTCACCCTGATAACCCTTGTGTCGTTGTAGAACTCAAGATCTCATTTGTTGGGAAGTGTGTATTGGGTAACAAGTAAAAGGAACCAGCGTGACACTATTACTACTGTTCTGCCTTTTGTCAATGGTTAAGAAATACGTCCATCTCAGTGTTGTGGTCAGGTACGGTAATGTGTGTTCATGCAACGTGATCTCATGTAGCTATTATGGTAAATTGAGAACACACACACACACACGCACACACGCACACGCACACACACACACACACACACACACACACACACACACACACACTACGAATCAAAGTAATTATAGTTAGCATGAATGAAGAGGTTCAGTAACAGTTTACACAGAATATCATAATACATTACTATTAGGTTTGCTTGGGACTGATTTGTTGAATTGAATTTTTAACACCATCTTGTGTGGAATTTCATCCAGAAAACAATGGTGCTTATCATAAACCCAAATGTGTGTGTGTGTGTGTGAGTGTGTGTGTGTGTGTGTGTGTGTGTGTGTGTGTGTGTGTGTGTGTGTGTGTGTGTGTGTGTGTGTGTGTTTGTTCAATCTGAGGTGCAAAACTCATCAGGCAGTATCCTTCACTCGATGGCTCAGATTGTCTTCGGACGACAAGGTAATGTGTTTTGCAGCAACTACCCAAACTGAACCGAGCAGTTTGGGTATGCTGGGTGACTGGTTTTGTAGTTCATGGTCACCCAGCATGTCTATTTACTTTATTTCTTTATCATTTATCAATTATTTATTTATCTATTATTTATTTATCTATTAATTTATTTATTTAATTATACACATGATTTTATTTTGTTCCTGGCCACAATAGTTGCCATCATAATATCATATCACCAGAACAATGCGGCCTGTTTCGAGTTTGTTTTTTTGTTTTTATCTATTATTGGTTCATATAATGAAGTATTTGTCGAAAGCTTTTGATAACCAAAAGTTCAGCTGACAATATAACAGCATTTTTTTGTCGTCATTTCATTGTTGCAAAAACCTCTTTCCTGTTCGTTAAATTGCAAATTCTTTGTATCGTTGTGTTGTGATACAATTGTTACAACCGTTGCAGGATCAATAACATCACAGTAGAAGGAGAACATAACACTCTGCAGTGATAGTATTTAGTCACTGAATCAAATGTTCTATTTCAACTCTATTCTACCTGTCATAAGAACTAATAAGTGTCTGAATACTGAATGTAATATCTTGCATAACGCTGAGGCAGGACGTGAATATAATCACTGCAGAAGCAGGTACTTACCTAAGTAGCTTATGTTCTTCGTACAGCTTCCCAACAGTTCCACCACATATAGCATCAGTGGGCGAGCGCGGCGGTACCAGTAATTATGAAGCAAGCACGAACAGGAATAGAGATAGACACAAGGATAGAGGGAGGATAAAGGGAGGCAAAGACTGGGAAGGGAAAGGAAGACGGAGAAACTGTAAGATGAAAGATAGAGACTCAGAAGAACATGTTTTACTAATATTTGAAAAGGAGAGGGAAGCGAAAAAGGTGGAAGAGGTGGACAGCAGGACAGAGTGGGTGGAGGGAGGAGAAAGAGTTGATGGTGGAATAAGGGAAGTGTAGAAGGTAAAGAAGGTGGAGGAGAAACAACGACCCTAAAAAGCAAGGAAATATGATGGAGTCTCACGTCACCTGAAAGAAAATAAAAAGAAAAGAAAAATATTAATTCACAAAGGGTAGAACTTCAGTAATAATACGCACCCCTGCCCCCCTTGGGAAAAAAATTAAAAAGAGAGTAAAGTATTAATCAAAAAAGAAAAAAGAAAAAGAGCATAAGGGAAATAAAACAATCTCACTAACAAAGGAATTTCCAAACTATTCTACGTAATCCCTACAAAAAAAAGGGATGAAATAGGTCTTATAATGCTAGCGAGAGAGAGAGAGAGAGAGAGAGAGAGAGAGAGAGAGAGAGAGAGAGAGAGAGAGAGAGAGAGAGAGAGAGAGAGAGACAGAGAGAGAGAGTCTTGGAGATCTCGTTCCTGACATCCAATTCTGGCCCTTTTATCCTTCTATAATTAGAGTTGATTTTTAACAACACGTGACCTGTAGAGCGGCTGACAAAGAGGGAAGACAAGGAGGAGGAGGAGGAGGAGGAGGAGGAGGAGGAGGAGGAGGAGGAGGAGGAGGAGGAGGAGGAGGAGGAGGAGGAGGAGGAGGAGGAAGGCAAGAAAAAACAAGGGATCGAAGAGGAAGATGAGGAGGACGAAGTAGATGGAAGAAAAGGAATTGATAAATGAATAAAGAGGAATAAGAATAATTAAGAATAAAGGAAGAACAATTCAAAGAAGAACAACCCGGAGAAGAAGAAGAACAAGAACTAAGAAGGAAACAAAGAAGAACAGAAACTAAAATAACAGGGAAGAGAAGGTAAATAAAAGACGACGACGATGAAGAAGAGAACGAGAAAAATAATAAAAAATAATAATAATAAGAGGAAGAGGAAAATAAAAGTAAATAATAAAAAAAAACTTGGAGTAGAAAAAAAAATGGAAATTAATGAAAAAGCAGAATTAGGATTAGTAAAACAGACGTACGAAAAAATAAGAATTCATAAATAAGATAGACAAAGTAAAAGAAAAAAGATAATAGAAAGTAATGAAAAATAGATGTAGGAAAAATAATTTAAAGAAATAAATTAAAAGGAATATAATGAATTGAATAGGATGAAAAAAAAGATAAAAAATATATAATGGGTTTTTTTTTTTTACAATATTACTATTATTATCGTTATCATTATCATTATTATTATTACTATTATTATTATTGTTATTATTATTATCATTATTATTATCATTATCGACTGACACGGAAATAAATGAAAGATAGATAGTTAGATAGATAGATAGATAGATAGATAGATAAATATATAGATTGATAGATGAATAGACAGACAAATAGATAAATAGATAGATAAATAGAGACGCAAAATCCACAGAAACACACAGTAAGACAAAGGAAAAATGGAACAGAAAGAGAGAAAGAGAGAATGAAAATCCTTACTGCACGACAAAGCATTAATATGTCATTTAACACCACCTACAGGGATATATATTCTCTCTCTCTCTCTCTCTCTCTCTCTCTCTCTCTCTCTCTCTCTCTCTCTCTCTCTCTCTCTCTCTCTCTCTCTCTCTCTCTCTCTCTCATCCTAACATTACGATAGGAAGCAAACAAACACAACCCAAACACAAGGTTATAATTCCTGAGGAGACTTGATATTTCTCTCTTAAAGGAGTTGAAGTCATAGCAAGGCAGGATAAAAGAAATAATATAATAACGCAGAGTATTCCAGTGTATCCCAATGAAGGAGGTGATGATGTGACTACAGTGATTAACTCCTGCATCAGTAAAGTGGAGAGAACAGGAACAGGAAGCAAAGCAATTATCAAGTTCCCATGAGAGGTTGTGTAGGATGGGAGGTGGTGGGCACGTAGCAGTCAGTAGTTAGCAAGTTGACAAAGGCATTAACCATGAAAATACCGATGGATGATGATGATTATTATTAAGATGCAATAATGGGGCGGGTGGAGACTTGAAGAGAATAAAGACACTCAAAGAAACGGAATTGAAGATGAGATGAATTAATAGTTACGTCACAGGACACCCAACTTCATGGAAAGAACAAGAACAAGAACAAGATCAAGAACAAGATCAAGAACAAGACCAAAAAGAAAAAGACGAGGAAAAAGAATAATAAGAAAATGATAACGATAGAGAGGAGGAGGAGGAGGAGGAGGAGGAGGAGGAGGAAGAAGATGAATACATAGATAGTGAAGGAAGGAAAGAGTTGAAGGAATCGAGGTATTCAGAAGTAGGTAGGTAGATAGGTAGATAAGTAGGTAGGTAGGTAGATAGGTAAGTAGATGGAGGAAATCCAAATACCTAGTCCATTTTTAACTAACTTCCTAGGACCTAATTTTCAACTACTTTTAATTCCCTCCACTTTCTTTTTTTTATTTCACAGACGACGACCAACGGGAACTAATTAAACTCCACACATTACCTGCTCTAATGACGAGAGGAAGAGGAGGAGGAGGAGGAGGAGGAGGAGGAGGAGGAGGAGGAGGAGGAGGAGAAAGGAGGTAGGTAGGTAGGTATGTACTCTAGGGAGGTATAGGGAGTGAGCAAGACATAATAGGTGAAAAAGAAATCTCTCTCTCTCTCTCTCTCTCTCTCTCTCTCTCTCTCTCTCTCTCTCTCTCTCTCTCTCTCTCTCTCTCTCTCTCTCTCTCTCTCTCTCTCTTTCCTTACACCTGTTGCTGTCCTCTGCTCACCAAGGAACCCTCAGGAAGTGGCGTTCCCAGGCGTGAACCCAAGTTTCGGTGGCAATGTTTTCTTTCAACTTTATTACTGAGAGAGAGAGAGAGAGAGAGAGAGAGAGAGAGAGAGAGAGAGAGAGAGAGAGAGAGAGAGAGAGAGAGAGAGAGAGAGAGAGGGAGAGAGAGGGAGAGAGACAGACAGACAGACAACAAAAACATGACCGCTGTACAAACTCTTGACACTTTCAACACAAGTACAAACAAGGGATTTTTTTTCATCCTCTTCCTCCTCCCTCCCTGTTCCTCCCCTCCATTCCTCTGTCATTTTTTCCCCTCCTCCTCCTCCTCCTCCTCCTCCTCCTCCTCCTCCTCCTCCTCCTCCTCCTCCTCCTCCTCTCTTCTGTTCACTCGCTTCATTACCTTTCATCTGATGCACCACAGAGAGAGTGACGTCACAGAGTTCGATCAACCCCCACCTCTCTCTCTCTCTCTCTCTCTCTCTCTCTCTCTCTCTCTCTCTCTCTCTCTCTCTCTCTCTCTCTCTCTCTCTCTCTCTCTCTCTCTCTCTCTCTCAATAAACACACACACACGCACACGCAGATAAAGTCAAGGTTTGGTGCAGATTAATACTCCAAGATATGGAAATATAAAAATAAAGAGAGTGATCCTCTTCCAGATTTAATTTTTGCTCTCTTTTTTCCAAGGTTTGTGGAGGAGGAAGAGGAGGTGAAGGAGGAAAGGGAAGGAAAGGGAAAGAGGTGGAGGAGGAGAAGGAGGAGGAGGAATACGAGGGAGAAAAAAAGGGGGAAAGGAGTTGGAGGAAGAGAAGTGCAAGGATAAGGAAGAGGAGGAGGAGAAGGAGGAAGAGGAGGAAGACCAGGAGGAGGAATTATAAAGTAAAAAGGAAGGGAAGGGAAGAGAAAGCAACTCTCTCTCTCTCTCTCTCTCTCTCTCTCTCTCTCTCTCTCTCTCTCTCTCTCTCTCTCTCTCTCTCTCTCTCTCTCTCTCCTTTGCGTCATTCCTCCTCCACCAATCACAGTGCGTCATTGGTCGTCTGACGTCATCACCAACAGCCAATGAGCGTTCACTATTGATGCATCTCGTTTGTTTTTTTTCCTTTCCTTTTTTGCCTTGACTGAAAATTTTGAGTTTGTTTCCAAAGAAAGTTACATCGCTAAGCACCGCGAAATTGCTTCAGCGATGGAGCTTACTTTTCACTCCTCTGATTGACTGAAATAGAGAGAGGAGAGAGAGGACGAGAGGACGAGAGAGAGAGAGAAGGAGAGACTGGAAGGTGAAAGAGAGAGATAGAGAGAGAGGAGAGTGAGAGAGAGAGAGATGCTAAACAAATCCATTTTTAATCAAAGTTCAACAATTCTCAAGTACTTATAGACCCAATCACAGCCTCCCTCACCCTCTCTGCTCACCCTCACATCTCCTACACACGCACATCTCACTCTAAACAAAATTACACAACCCAAAAGATTACTTAAAACAATTCAAATTACACAAGAAAAACCACACCATTACACATTCTCTCAAAATCTCCATCACCCTATCACCTCACATCTCTTCCCATCCCTAACACCACAGCTTTATAACCCTTTAACAACCTCATTATATACCCTCACATCCCTTTTAGAACCCCTCGTAACCAAGTGCTACCTCCTCATTCCCTTCCTCACAATACACTGGTAAAACATAATCTAACATTCACAAACACAAGGAGAAAAAGTGCCAAATAATATCAACACTATATACATTCTACATTTACTTTCTTAACGTTCTATATCTTCTACTACTATTACTATCTTCTACTATCTTCTACTATCTTACTACAGCTATACTCACTACACACCCTACCTCACCTCCTTCCTTATACACCTCATACTGGGACCGCCTCACCACCACCACCACCACCAGCCCCCAATAGCATCATACTCACAACACACGTAGGATCCTAATACAGTTCCGTCCCACATTCCTTGCTAACAGAGGCGAGGTTATATTTCTCGATCCAATATTCATGTGTCCCAACTATACCTGTGATACGCCAAGGACAAGGACACCTTTTCTCTGACCTTTTTCTCCTCCCCCCCCCCCCAACACATACATACATACACACACACGTCTCTCTCTTTCTATTTATATCTCTTTTTCAAACACATACACACACGCACATACATAAACAAACACACACAAGATTTGTTTTGATATCTGTGTTGTTGATGGAACAAGAGGAAGGGATAAAGGGAGAGAGAGAGAGAGAGAGAGAGAGAGAGAGAGAGAGAGAGAGAGAGAGAGAGAGAGAGAGAGAGAGAGAGAGAGAGAGAGTAAGGAAGGAAGGAAGGAAGGAAGGAAGGAAGGAAGGAAAGAAGGAAGGAAGGAAGGAAGGAGGGAAGGAGGGAAGGAAGGGGAAGGGAAATCATTACTCACCCAGGCAACAACACAGAGGCTATGCCATACACCATAAGGTAAGGGGGGGAAGGAACACATAGGAACACATAGGAAGAACAAACAGCAACAGGCCTGCTGGCCCTTACGAGGCTGTTTGTGAGTACACTATCTAGTCTAGAGTGAAGGATACAGGATAGTAAGGGTGAAGGCTTCTCTTAGCATAGGTGGAAATTTTGAAAACTTATTAATATTTTGAAACTTATTATTATTTTGAAAACTCGTGAAGGTTATTCTAAGTGTGTTTTTATTGTGTTTTTGTTGTGTTTTGGTTGTGTTGATCAGGAATCTGGACTCAGTTTTATCATTACTGTCACGGAAATGCATTGTTCAGTTTTCGGCCGAAATTTGCCACCAGAATTGAGGTCGAAATCTTCTTTGTCATTTTACTATGAAACTATTACTCCTACAGTTTAAATGTTTATATACAAATTTATTAAGCTTGATGAGCTCTATCTAAATATCATATCAGATTTAAAATATATTGAACCGTTTAAGAAAAAAATAATGTTTTGTGTAAGTTTTGTGAAAAACACAAATGTATAATTTTCTCAATAACCAATAGTCCAATTTTATTTCTGTATAGCTCAAAAGAACGGGCGTCTCATGCTCTATCTTTACTATTATATACTTTTTTTCCGTAAACCTCATATTTTTCGAGTTATTTCAAAAAACGTAAATTCTTGAAAAAAATCTAAGGGTGTCACCTTGGAAATTTGGTGAAAAATTTCCACACCTCAGAATGTGATGAAAATTTCTACAATAATGTTTTGGGTCAAAATGAACACGAATCTGGACTTATTTTCATCATTACTGTAATATCAAACCCAGCCATGGCTGGCAGGGAAAGGAAGGCCAACCAAGACCAGACTGTCACTACCACTACTGCTACCACTACTGTCACTACCACTACTGTCACTACCACTACTGCTACCACTACTTCCTGGCAAGCGATGTCAGGCCACTAGCGACGTCTTTTGAATCGACATTTCGTAAGTTAGGTACATCAGGATGAACTTACTCAAAGTTTGCTACGTTAACGGATAGTATTTTAGTTGTGGATTGGCTTCTAAATATTTGTCAAGTCTATTTTTGAACGTAGTAATTGTTTTACTGTCGACGACATTGGCGGGCAGGGAGTTCCAAACGTTAACGATCCGATTGAAAAAGAAGTGCTTGGCTTTGTTTGATGTGAATCTTTTACCAGTAATCTTAAAAGAATGATGTCTTCTTGTTATATTTGATCAATCAAAAGTAATGTAATCTTCTGTATTGATATTATCGAATCCTTTGATTATCTTGAACATTTCAATGAAATCCCCTCGCATCCTTCGTTTCGATGGTAATGGCAGGTTAAACATAACTTATTGCCAGTATTAACCCTTACACTGCCGAGGTCTTTTATAAGTGTTCGATTTATAGATTTTTTAAAAAATTATGATTTTATTCAAAATTTTCTTATTAATGATAAAATTAAATATTAATGATAAAAATAAATATTAATGATAAAAATAAATATTAATGATAAAAATAAATATTAATGATAAAAATAAATATTAATGATAAAAATAAATATTAATGATAAAAATAAATATTAATGATAAAAATAAATATTAATGATAAAAATATATATTAATGATAAAAATATATATTAATGATAAAAATAAATATTAATGATAAAAATATATATTAATGATAAAAATATATATTAATGATAAAAATATATATTAATGATAAAAAATAAATATTAATGATAAAAATAAATATTAATGATAAAAATATATATTAATGATAAAAATAAATATTAATGATAAAAATATATATTAATGATAAAAATATATATTCATGATAAAAATATATATTAATGATAAAAAATAAATATTAATGATAAAAATAAATATTAATGATAAAAATATATATTAATGATAAAAATATATATTAATGATAAAAATAAATATTAATGATAAAAATAAATATTAATGATAAAAATATATATTAATGATAAAAATATATATTAATGATAAAAATAATATTAATGATAAAAATAAATATTAATGATAAAAATAAATAATAATGATAAAAATAAATATTAATGATAAAAATATATATTAATGATAAAAATATATATTAATGATAAAAATAAATAATAATGATAAAAATAAATATTAATGATAAAAATAAATATTAATGATTAAAAATATAAAAATAAATAGTGATGATAAAAATAAATATTAATGATTAAAATAAATATTAATGATAAATATAAATATTAATGACAAAAATATATATTAATGATAAAAATAAATATTAATGATAAAATATATATTAATGATAAAAATATATATTAATGATAAAAATAAATATTAATGATAAAAAAAATATTAATGATAAAAATATATATTAATGATAAAAATAAATATTAATGATAAAAATATATATTAATGATAAAAATATATATTAATGATAAAAATATATATTAATGATAAAAATAAATATTAATGATAAAAATAAATATTAATGATAAAAATATATATTAATGATAAAAATAAATATTAATGATAAAAATATATATTAATGATAAAAATATATATTAATGATAAAAATAAATATTAATGATAAAAATATATATTAATGATAAAAATATATATTAATGATAAAAATAAATATTAATGATAAAAATAAATATTAATGATAAAAATAAATATTAATGATAAAAATAATATTAATGATAAAAATATATATTAATGATAAAAATATATATTAATGATAAAAATATATATTAATGATAAAAATAAATATTAATGATAAAAATAAATATTATGATAAAATAAATATAATGATACAAATAATATTAATGATAAAAATAAATATTAATGGTAAAAATAAATATTAATGATAAAAATAAATATTAATGATAAAAATATTTTTTAATGATAAAAATAAATATTAATGATACAAATATATATTAATGATAAAAATATAAATTAATGATAAAAAATAAATATTAATGATAAAAATAAATATTAATGTTAAAATTTATATTAATGATAATATAAATATTAATGATAAAAATATATATTAATGATAAAAATATATATTAATGATAAAAATATATATTAATGATAAAAAATAAATATTAATGATAAAAATATATATTAATGATAAAAATATATATTAATGATAAAAATAAATATTAATGATAAAAATATATATTAATGATAAAAATATATATTAATGATAAATATAAATATTAATGATAAAAATATATATTAATGATAAAAATATATATTAATGATAAAAATAATATTAATGATAAAAATATATATTAATGATAAAAATAAATATTAATGATAAAAATATATATTAATGATAAAAATATATATTAATGATAAAAATAAATATTAATGATAAAAATAAATATAATGATAAAAATAAATATTAATGATAAAAATATATATTAATGATAAAAATATATATTAATGATAAAAATATATATTAATGATAAAAAATAAATATTAATGATAAAAATAAATATTAATGATAAAAATATATATTAATGATAAAAATATATATTAATGATAAAAATAAATATTAATGATAAAAATAAATATTAATGATAAAAATATATATTAATGATAAAAATAAATATTAATGATAAAAATATATATTAATGATAAAAATATATATTAATGATAAAAATATATATTAATGATAAAAAATAAATATTAATGATAAAAATAAATATTAATGATAAAAATATATATTAATGATAAAAATAAATATTAATGATAAAAATAAATATTAATGATAAAAATATATATTAATGATAAAAATAAATATTAATGATAAAAATATATATTAATGATAAAAATATATATTAATGATAAAAATAAATATTAATGATAAAAATATATATTAATGATAAAAATATATATTAATGATAAAAATAAATATTAATGATAAAAATATATATTAATGATAAAAATATATATTAATGATAAAAATAAATATTAATGATAAAAATAAATATTAATGATAAAAATATATATTAATGATAAAAATATATATTAATGATAAAAATAAATATTAATGATAAAAATAAATATTAATGATAAAAATATATATTAATGATAAAAATAAATATAATGATGAAAAATAAATATTAATGATAAAAATAAATATTAATGATAAAAATAAATATTAATGATAAAAATAAATATTAATGATAAAAATAAATATTAATGATAAAAATAAATATTAATGATAAAAATAAATATTAATGACAAAAATAAATATCAATGATAAAAATAAATATTAATGATAAAAATAAATATTAATGATAAAAATAAATATTAATGATAAAAATAAATATTAATGATAAAAATAGATATAATGATAAAATAAATAATAATGATAAAAATAAATATTAATGATAAAAATAAATATTAATGATAAAAATAAATATTAATGATAAAAATAAATATTAATGATAAAAATAGATATTAATGATAAAAAATAAATATTAATGATAAAAATAAATATTAATGATAAAAATAAATATTAATGATAAAAATAAATATTAATGATAAAAATATATATTAATGATAAAAATATATATTAATGATAAAAAATAAATATTAATGATAAAAATAAATATTAATGATAAAAATATATATTAATGATAAAAATATATATTAATGATAAAAATATATATTAATGATAAAAAATAAATATTAATGATAAAAATAAATATTAATGATAAAAATATATATTAATGATAAAAATAAATATTAATGATAAAAATGTATATTAATGATAAAAATATATATTAATGATAAAAATAAATACTAATGATAAAAATAAATATTAATGATAAAAATATATATTAATGATAAAAATATATATTAATGATAAAAATAATATTAATGATAAAATAAATATTAATGATAAAAATATATATTAATGACAAAAATAAATATTAATGATAAAAATATATATTAATGATAAAAATATATATTAATGATAAAAATATATATTAATGATAAAAAATAAATATTAATGATAAAAATAAATATTAATGACAAAAATATATATTAATGATAAAAATAAATATTAATGATAAAAATATATATTAATGATAAAAATATATATTAATGATAAAAATAAATATTAATGATAAAAATAAATATTAATGATAAAAATATATATTAATGATAAAAATATATATTAATGATAAAAAATAAATATTAATGATAAAAATAAATATTAATGATAAAAATATATATTAATGATAAAAATAAATATTAATGATAAAAATATATATTAATGATAAAAATATATATTAATGATAAAAATATATATTAATGATAAAAAATAAATATTAATGATAAAAATAAATATTAATGATAAAAATATATATTAATGATAAAAATAAATATTAATGATAAAAATATATATTAATGATAAAAATATATATTAATGATAAAAATAATATTAATGATAAAAATAAATATTAATGATAAAATATATATTAATGATAAAAATAAATATTAATGATAAAAATATATATTAATGATAAAAATATATATTAATGATAAAAATATATATTAATGATAAAAAATAAATATTAATGATAAAAATAAATATTAATGATAAAAATAATATTAATGATAAAAATAAATATTAATGATAAAAATATATATAATGATAAAAATATATATTAATGATAAAAATAAATATTAATGATAAAAATATATAATGATAAAAATATATATTAAT
>JAPQNM010000005.1:17420095-17425095 GCA_029783475.1 Metacarcinus magister | reverse complement strand
CCACGAAATATATCTCTCTCTCTTTCTCTTTTTTTTTTTTTTGTCTTTTCCCTCCTTCTCTTCCTCCACCCGTCCCCTTCATCACCTTTTCCATCCACCTTCCCTTCCCCTCGCACCACTTGCCTATCAGCCTTCCCCACCCTACTCTTAGTTCATGTCCTCCTCTCTCTTCTCTCTCTCTCTCTCTCTCTCTCTCTCTCTCTCTCTCTCTCTCTCTCTCTCTCTCTCTCTCTCTCTCTCTCTCTCTCTCTCAACATAGAGTTGCCATACCTAAAAGCTTTGAAGTACGTAAATATAGTTAATTTACTGCTTAATAGCAAAGAAATGCAGGCCATTATTGATGTTACAGGAAGCTTAAAGTTGCGTTTCGCTGCTATGAAGATGTGAGGGAATAACGGGTAAGGCAAGGCAAGGCAAGGCAAGGCAAGGCAAGGCAAGGCAAGGCAAGGCAAGGCAAGGCAAGGCAAGGCAAGGCAAGGCAAGGCAAGGCAAGGCAAGGCAAGGCAAGGCAAGGCAAGGCAAGGCAAGGCAAGGCAAGGCAAGGCAAGGCAAGGCAAGGCAAGGCAAGGCAAGGCAAGGCAAGGCAAGGCAAGGCAAGGCAAGGCAAGGCAAGGCAAGGCAAGGCAAGGCAAGGCAAGGCAAGGCAAGGCAAGGCAAGGCAAGGCAAGGCAAGGCAAGGCAAGGCAAGGCAAGGCAAGGCAAGGCAAGGCAAGGCAAGGCAAGGCAAGGCAAGGCAAGGCAAGGCAAGGCAAGGCAAGGCAAGGCAAGGCAAGGCAAGGCAAGGCAAGGCAAGGCAAGGCAAGGCAAGGCAAGGCAAGGCAAGGCAAGGCAAGGCAAGGCAAGGCAAGGCAAGGCAAGGCAAGGCAAGGCAAGGCAAGGCAAGGCAAGCAAGGCAAGGCAAGGCAAGGCAAGGCAAGGCAAGGCAAGGCAAGGCAAGGCAAGGCAAGGCAAGGCAAGGCAAGGCAAGGCAAGGCAAGGCAAGGCAAGGCAAGGCAAGGCAAGGCAAGGCAAGGCAAGGCAAGGCAAGGCAAGGCAAGGCAAGGCAAGGCAAGGCAAGGCAAGGCAAGGCAAGCAAGGCAAGGCAAGGCAAGGCAAGGCAAGGCAAGGCAAGGCAAGGCAAGGCAAGGCAAGGCAAGGCAAGGCAAGGCAAGGCAAGGCAAGGCAAGGCAAGGCAAGGCAAGGCAAGGCAAGGCAAGGCAAGGCAAGGCAAGGCAAGGCAAGGCAAGGCAAGGCAAGGCAAGGCAAGGCAAGGCAAGGCAAGGCAAGGCAAGGCAAGGCAAGGCAAGGCAAGGCAAGGCAAGGCAAGGCAAGGCAAGGCAAGGCAAGGCAAGGCAAGGCAAGGCAAGGCAAGGCAAGGCAAGGCAAGGCAAGGCAAGGCAAGGCAAGGCAAGGCAAGGCAAGGCAAGGCAAGGCAAGGCAAGGCAAGGCAAGGCAAGGCAAGGCAAGGCAAGGCAAGGCAAGGCAAGGCAAGGCAAGGCAAGGCAAGGCAAGGCAAGGCAAGGCAAGGCAAGGCAAGGCAAGGCAAGGCAAGGCAAGGCAAGGCAAGGCAAGGCAAGGCAAGGCAGGCAAGGCAAGGCAAGGCAAGGCAAGGCAAGGCAAGGCAAGGCAAGGCAAGGCAAGGCAAGGCAAGGCAAGGCAAGGCAAGGCAAGGCAAGGCAAGGCAAGGCAAGGCAAGGCAAGGCAAGGCAGGCAAGGCAAGGCAAGGCAAGGCAAGGCAAGGCAAGGCAAGGCAAGGCAAGGCAAGGCAAGGCAAGGCAAGGCAAGGCAAGGCAAGGCAAGGCAAGGCAAGGCAAGGCAAGGCAAGGCAAGGCAAGGCAAGGCAAGGCAAGGCAAGGCAAGGCAAGGCAAGGCAAGGCAAGGCAAGGCAAGGCAAGGCAAGGCAAGGCAAGGCAAGGCAAGGCAAGGCAAGGCAAGGCAAGGCAAGGCAAGGCAAGGCAAGGCAAGGCAAGGCAAGGCAAGGCAAGGCAAGGCAAGGCAAGGCAAGGCAAGGCAAGGCAAGGCAAGGCAAGGCAAGGCAAGGCAAGGCAAGGCAAGGCAAGGCAAGGCAAGGCAAGGCAAGGCAAGGCAAGGCAAGGCAAGGCAAGGCAAGGCAAGGCAAGGCAAGGCAAGGCAAGGCAAGGCAAGGCAAGGCAAGGCAAGGCAAGGCAAGGCAAGGCAAGGCAAGGCAAGGCAAGGCAAGGCAAGGCAAGGCAAGGCAAGGCAAGGCAAGGCAAGGCAAGGCAAGGCAAGGCAAGGCAAAGCAAAGCAAGGCAAGGCAAGGCAAGGCAAGGCAAGGCAAGGCAAGGCAAGGCAAGGCAAGGCAAGGCAAGGCAAGGCAAGGCAAGGCAAGGCATGGCAAGGCAAGGCAAGGCAAGGCAAGGCATGGCAAGGCAAGGCAAGGCAAGGCAAGGCAAGGCAAGGCAAGGCAAGGCAAGGCAAGGCAAGGCAAGGCAAGGCAAGGGAAGGTAAAGCAAGGCAAGGTAAGGCAAGGCAAGGCAAGGCAAGGCAAGGCAAGGCAAGGCAAGGCAAGGCAAGACAAGGCAAGGCAAGGCAAGGCAAGGCAAGGCAAGGGAAGGTAAAGCAAGGCAAGGTAAGGCAAGGCAAGGCAAGGCAAGGCAAGGCAAGGCAAGGCAAGGCAAGGCAAGGCAAGGCAAGGCAAGGCAAGGCAAGGCAAGGCAAGGCAAGGCAAGGCAAGGCTCCAGTCACCGTATGTACCCTTGTGATTGTGACTTGTGATTGGTAATTATCACGCTTGTTACCTAGAAATAGTTTTATCTAATCATAATAACCAATCATTTCATATTCACTACATGTCTGGGTAACTCGTTCCAGTGAGTTTAAATAAATTTGATTGAAAAAAAAAAGTGATGATTTCAGCATCAGAACGAACCACCAACTGATGCCTGAAGTCACAACAAACTCAGTGACTTCGTTGTAGTTGTTTGTTGTTGATGATTGCGTGATTGCATCAAGTCTTGGCGGTGGTGTATAAGTTGTGTCGAGGATCCAACCAATTCCTGCGTTTGGTTTTGAGTCGAAGGAAACACGATCATTCAATTCCACACACACACACACACACACACACACACACACACACACACACACACACACACACACACACACACTAGCAGCGAGAGTTTCCTTTCCTCAACATTCACCACCAAAAATATGTCTGCCGTCCTACGTAACAGAGCCCAATATCAGCCCCAGATACTCAAAATGTCTGGAAGTAAAATTCACTTCAACATTTTCAAGAGTTTCATGCAGGCAACACCAATTCCAGACCAATCCCAGACCAATTTGTAGTTCCGAAAGATCGTGCAAATATTTCTGACGAAGATGTGATAACTTTCGTTGGATGTCCTTCTTGCATCACTCTACCGAGGCCAAGAGTGTTAGTTTAGCCTCTGCAACCATAAAACAGTAATCCTCCTCTTGGTACATCTTACAACTTTCAGGGGTAACTATTGGCCTTCCTGGTACCATAGCTGCGCAGGTTGTTACATGGTAGTCAGTTCTCTCAGCAACAGTAACTATATACATTTAAGTGATCCCTTATAAAGCATGTTCTAAAGGGATCACTGATGTAGTATAGGGTTGTATTGTCTTCAGCTTCCCATTTCACTGTAGGAACGCACACGACAATACTCCCAAGAAAGATGAAGTTTAAATATTACTTCATCCTCACCAACACACACTCATTAGCTGTTATACTTAAACGAGGTGATGAGTGATTGAGTACACGAATTAAGGAAGGAATAAAGGAGTCAATAATAAATGATGGGTGGGTAATTGAGTGAATGAATGAGTAAATGAGTCAAGAAATGAATTAAAGAGAGAGAGAGAGAGAGAGAGAGAGAGAGAGAGAGAGAGAGAGAGAGAGAGAGAGAGAGAGAGAGAGAGAGAGAGAGAGAGAGAGAGAGAGAGAGTCAGTCTTTTGTGCTAATGATGGGAGATAAATTGAGAAAACTTTTTTGATATTGCAAACTTGATGAGTAAGCTAAGAGGTAAGTGATTTTCTTTCTCTCTCTCTCTCTCTATCTATCTATCTCTAACTATCTATCTCTATCTATCCATCTATCTTTCTTTCTTTCTCTCTCTCCTTCCTCCTTTCCTTCGTTCCCTCACTCCATCTTCCTTCCTCCTTCCCTCCTTCCCTCACACTCCTCCCCTTCTTCAATACGGTATAGTTGTCGTCTTTCATGTTTTTTTTCCTCCACGGCTTACATTAATTTTGTTCCTGTTGCCTAAGGGATACACACACACACACACACACACACACACACACACACACACACACACACACACACACACACACACACACACTTAACGCCCTCCTTCCACACCTACACAAACCTGAAGAAAAGAAAGTAAACCGCAGTAAAAGTAACACAAGAACGATCGAGAATCAGCCGTGAACAGTCCTTTCCTACCGCAGTCTTTAAGCTGAAAGAGTAAGAGATGAACCCCAAGCGTTAAGGAGCAATTCAGCGTATTGCCCTGAAGTTTAACCTGCCAATTCCATGATCAGAATAGAGGCGAGGGTTACATTGTGTGGTGGGCCGCCTGCCTGGGTGGGTGGCTGGCTGGTACCTAACGTGGCGGCAGAGAAAGATGAGTTGGGTCATGATCCTGTATTGAAAACTACATCGCGAGTCTCTGAGGTGATGGTGGTTGGACACAGGAATTGGTGGCACGGAACTAACACGCCTTGAAGGAGCTGTGTTCATTCAGGAGACAAGATACATTCATTAGCCGAGGGTCATTGGGCTCGGGAGTCAGTTGTGAGTGAGTGCATGCAGCAAGTGATCGATGTTTTGCTCTGTTGCACACACTCTCTGTTGTTTTTTTCTTTTGATAATTTGAAACAGAGAATGCAAAGTGATTATTAATTTATTGACGTTCAGTGTCGATGAAATTTTTATGGTTTTTTTTCTTATTTTTTTGTTTCTGTATATTTCGTTAGTCATAATTTATTCTGTTTCTCGCTGTAAGACTTTCGTAATCGCTCGCCTTTTTGT
>JAPQNM010000005.1:17367595-17415095 GCA_029783475.1 Metacarcinus magister | reverse complement strand
TACCTGGTTTCAGATATAAGGAGCCAGACTTTTTTTGTATAAAGAATTCTAGATAATCTCTCAGTCTCTCTCAGTCTCTCTCTCTCTCTCTCTCTCTCTCTCTCTCTCTCTCTCTCTCTCTCTCTCTCTCTCTCTCTCTCTCTCAAACAGACAGACAGAGAGGAGGCATATGTAAGCAAACAGCATATAGTAATTGCATCCACAAACGCCTCTGTCTGCAACACTAAATGCTCGCCTCGTACCGTCGTCTTTCCTGCATTAATGTGTCTCGTCCCCTTAATCAACGTACAAGGAAGGCTACACACTCACTCCAGCAGCCTCACACCCTCACATTCTCACCAGGACTTGAAAGCGAACACCACACGCTCACACTCACTCAATTCCTTCTGCTGTGTGATTATGATGATGGTGATGATGATGGTGATGATGATGATGGTGATGGTGATGATGGTGGTGATGGTGTTTTCTAAATGACTAGAACCTTGTTTTTTCTTCGTACCAACACTCTGTAACTTGTCAAAATGCCTTCAATTTGCATCAGACTAGGGAGGTTTGTACAGTATGTGGAGACTATAATAGGTATGTTTGAGGTCATGGTTGTATTGTTGCATTGTGTTCTGTATGGCATCGAGACATGGGCTCTGAATGCAAAGTCAGGGAAAACGATACAGGTGGTGAAATTTAAGGTCCTGCGAACAATAACAGGCAAGTAATCGTCTGAGCAAGTGAGGAACAATAGACTCAGATGTATGGATACCGGCGCAGCTTGCTAGAGAAGGTATGTAGAGGAAGAATGGAAGAGAAGAGAATGGTTAAAGAGATAGATGAATCCAGAGTAGAAGGTAAGAGATCGAGGGCAGGACTAAAATAAGGATGGAAAGATGATGTCAAGTATGAAGGCACAGAGGCTTGAGTATTCACGAGGGCGAAAGGCATATATGGAGTGATGTAGTGCATAGGGGGCGACGCACCCTTGAAGCAGTGTGAAGTGGCTGGGCCTGGCTGTGGGAGTCTTAAAGTGACGGATGTTGAAATTAAATCTAAACTTGGATATTTGACGAAAAAAAGATATATATGTATGTGTTTTTACGTATAAGTTTGGAGATCTGTTTTAATATAATTATATAAGTGTATGCACTTATTTATATAAATATATAATTAAATCTTTGTATGTAAACGGAAAAAAAATGAGAGAATATTAAGAATAAATTTTAAAACTGAATAGATAAAAATGACAAAATACTGTAGGTGTGAATGTGAGCGAAAAGAGTGTATATGTAAAATATTTTTTTCAAAGGATTTATAAAATTTCAAGTTTTGCAGAATTCAAATATTGTTAGAATTTTGTTTCCTAAAATATCAAATACGAGAATATGAAGCCGTACATTCTACTTTTTTTGGCTGCCATCCCACATGTTTGCAAGACGGCCATGTATGAAAACTATTGTCATGATTATCATTATTTGTTTAATCCAATTTATTAATATTCTATTCAACTAATTCATGAACTATTATCATAAACAACATGACTTCTGCTGGGGTGTGTTAACCTTCCATTATACAGCTTACGTTAAGAGTCACAGTAAAGGGAACAATACCTGCTTTGTCCTGACTGATTGCTGGGTGGAGGTGGAGGAGGTAGAGGGGAGGTAGAGAGTGAGGGGAAGGTAATTCATATGCGAATTTCCGTATTATATAAAGACCAAGAGAAGCCTGGATAAAGCTGGATTGATAAAGCCAAGACTCCGTTCATACAATACAACCAGAATCACCCACGTGCCACACACCCGCTCACCCAAGGACTGACTGGTGGTCGAGCTGCGGCGAGGCGTGTGGCTGGTCGTGAGGAAGACCTGCAGAGTTCAAGTGTGATATATATTCCACTTAAACCAGATTAAACTGCGCCCCGGCCCTTCCCTGGCTTCCCTGTGCATGAAGTGGTGGTGACGTGCCTCTGATAGGGTAGTTATGATGCATGATAGTTGTTGTAATTGAGGTACGGCGGCGGTCAAGGTGATTAATGCATGTAATTACCTTCTTCTTTAGTTCCTTATCGATAGTGTAAGTTTTCTGTCCGATCAAAATGTATCATAAGTCCTTAATTAACGTAGGTGATACATAGCAAAACAAACAAATAAACAATAATCTAATATATCGATGGTTCTTTCACATTATGAAGACAAAAAATAGTGTTCACGAAATCAAAAGACAAGTTGGTTACGTCATCAGAATAAATGACAGTCGCCGGTCTCGTGGTCAGAGTGAAAGTTGAGTGTATACCTCACTAATTTGTTTTGATTTGTGAACATTTCTGAAAGTTGCTAAAGTTAAGACACAAGTTGCAAATGAAGGTCAATAGACAGACTTGAATATATATTTTACCACAAGAGTTAACTACCAGTATTCACAAACCACTCACCTATGCACACAAACAACTTCATAGGACCAACACCACTAACACAAATTTTGACTTTTTTCTTTACTTTTTTTCTTTACTTTTGATTTACGATAAAGCGTTTCACGAATAAGTCACGACAGGAGGTACAAAAAAAAAAAATCCAACCCGTCACAGCCTAACTATTCTGTAAATTGTAACTCTCGTGTAAGGTTAAATGTAAGACTATTACCGTTCTACTTACTACCTTGCAACATTACTCTTTACAAAGGAGCACATTCAACACCCTCACCCCATGCACGCGCTGAGGTCTATCATGTTCAAAGTAAGATTTAAATATTCCGAAAATACAATATAAAATTACCTAATATATGGTTTCTACTTCAAGAGAAAATAAATACACAGCAAGTTTTCCAAAGACTGGCTAACAATTCCCTGGATATATATACGTATTAAAGAAGCTGTGTGGACATCAACGTATCAGTACAATCATTAAGAGTAATCCGTTTATATTTTAACACCCGCTATACATCAGTTTTACTCGGATCCATCAAACTAATACTTGGGCACCAGCAACAAAATAATCAACTGATATATATATTTTGTTTCACCAATCTCTACCAGGATGAGTAAGCTTCAGCCCGGCGAGCCTTTCAAAGAAGCTTGTGCCAGTAAACAAAAGGACAAATACACCCAAGCCACGCCACTATCTGGATTAGTTGTAGTCGATCCTAACAAACCCGATAGAGTAGCTAGAGTGTGAAAAATCAACGATAGGAATTGAACTTGATTTTCGGATACAGAATTCTTATCAGTTACAATAGATTCATAGCACATAGGAGGAGGAGGAGAAGGAGGAGAAGGAAGGGAAAATGAAAGGGAGGAGGAGATGGAGTATAGAACAAAAAACAGATATAGATGATAATGATAATGACGAGGATAAGAACGAAAACCATAATGATGATGATGATGATAATAAAGATAACGATAATGCCCATGACAACAAACACAAGAACAAAAAAATAAGACAAGTACAAGATCGAGAAAAAACGAAAAAAAAACGAGGAAGATCAAATTTCACAAACAGAAAAAAAATAAATAATAAGGAGTAGAAGATATAAAACAAACAGAAAAAGAGGATAACTACAACAAAACAGAACTACCTACACACCCGTAACAACAACAACAACAACAGGTGATAACAAACGACTTCCCTCCACCTAACGACAGCCACCAACTACTACAAAGAAACAAGACGGACGTGGGAGCGGCGGGAAGGTGAGCACAGGTGAGTGGGGTTAATGAGCAGCAGCAGCAGCAGGTAGGTAGGTAGATAAGTAGGTAGTAGGTAGGGCGTCCATCAGTCTCACGCTGGGTGGGTGGGTGTGTGTGTGTGTGTGTGTGTGTGTGTGTGTGTGTGTGTGTGTGTGTGTGTGTGTGTGTGTGTTAGGCGCTTACACTTACCCTCTCCCTCCCCCATCCTCCCAACACACACACAAACACAAACACACAAACACACACACACACACACACACACACACACACACACACACACACACACACACAATACAAAACGCAAAATCACCAATTCTTTCCGAGTGATTTAATCTTCTAGAGGGAAAAGACAAGACGTGAAGACAGGAAGAACAAGAAAAAGGAAAAAAAGTAACGAAGAACAAAGAAAAAAAGAAAAAAAGAAGAATGAGAATAAAAAGAAGACACTGACAAGGTCGAGAACAAGAAAAGAAAGAGAAAACAATAAAGAAGAGAATGAAGGGGAACGATTGCGAGGAGAAGGAGGAAGATGGAAGGACAGGAGGAGGCGGGAAGAGGCAAGGAAGGGGCGGGGAGGGGAGGAGCGGGGAGGGAAGGGGAGGGGAGGGGAGGAGAGGAGAGTAAAAAGAAAATACCAATGTCTCAGGTGTGCCGAGCCTCCGTGGGAATGACACACAGAAGGTGGTGACAACATGTAATAGGGAGTGTCTTCAGAGGCGAGGGAAACAGCAACAGTGTCAAGGAAAACGTCTTTACGATCATCAGGAAATGGTGGTGGTGGTGGTGGTGGTGGTGGTGGTGGTGGTGTGGTGGCGGTGTGATAGTAATAATTCACATTTTGATATTTAGTTATGAATAAATCGACGTGTTATTTAAGAAAAGACTATTAGATAACTCTCATTAGCTTGTGATCAATAGTCGTGACCTGATGATATAATAGAAGGGAAACTATCAAACAGGCATGGCATTTAGTTAACTTTTTGGCTACTTAATTAACTTATATTTTTACCGCTAGGAAACAAACTATATAGCCTACTCAAGAATGTACTTTGTAGGCAATGTAGTAAATGTCTCTGGTTCTATCTACTCTTGCTCAGATTAACGTAAAACTGTTTCGCTATTAATGATCATATTGTACCACTATCTAGAACACTAAGAGAATATCGCCGACACAGCTGCCTCTTCGTATTAAGGAAAGATGATCTGCAATCCCTTATAAATTGTTGTATGTCTTTTAGGGGCAAGTACAGCACAGTATCATGTTTGTGTTTCCGTATATTAACACAGTATTGTTTTCATGGAATATTGCAGACAAGCTTTGTGCTCAGCGGAGGCTTAGGTCGTAGGTATTTGCAATATCTAATTTAGCTCAGGTCAGGCCAGCCTCAGGGTCTCATCTCCCCACTGAGCGCTGCAGAAAAGTGTAAAGTATGTTTATAACCCATAAAAACAGATTTTCAACGCTAATATTTCATCGGACATTGAAAAATATTAGATTTCTCCCACTTATTCATTTCCGTTTGTAATATGTCTTTCTTTCATCAGCCAAAGCTGTCGACATTCCCTGAAAACAATGCAAATATTCGAGACAATAAAGTAAATGCCATACACGTGCGAAAGGAAAAGAAACACGATATGCTTATGTTTGTTTAAATTCGGGATCAGCTGACTAGAGGTGGGAGGGGCGGGACGGGGCGGGGCTTAGTGACGTCAATGAAGCTTATTTCTACAAAACAATCACCAAGAATCAGAATAAAACTCACCCTCACAGCAGCAAATCCTAAATCCTACGCTTCACCTGCTGCTACCCCTCGTCACGACCTTCATCGATACGCAAATATATTCACTTGACAAAAGAAATGCATTTTTCACACCACCAGCCACCTAATTCTTCCTCTGCCTCGCGCTATTGAACCAATTGAATAGAAGTTTTCGGAGCAAGATTTACACAGCTGTGGTTACTGAATCGTGCTGACTTTTCAAAAGGCTGCACCCATGAACACTCTGCAGCGCCCGTGCACCTACATTGTAAGTCTGCGTTGGAAAAGGAGAAGAGGAGGAGGAGGAGGAGGAGGAGGAGGAGGAGGAGGAGGAGGAGGAGGAAGAGGGGGGGGAGGAGGACGGGAGGGAACGGTAAAGCAGAGATAGAAAAGAGGACAGACGAGGGACGGAGAGGAGGAAGGGGGGGATGCTACATAGAGTCTATTGGAGAGGAGGAGGAGGAGGCGGTGAAAGGGAGGGGACGGTAAAGCAGAGGATAGAAAGGAAGAGATACGAGACAGAGAGGAGGAAGAGGGGGATGGGCATGAAATTTTTCGAGTGCTACAGTCAAGCCAAGTGTTGAAGAGAGAGAGAGAGAGAGAGAGAGAGAGAGAGAGAGAGAGAGAGAGAGAGAGAGAGAGAGAGAGAGAGAGAGAGAGAGAGAGAGAGAGAGAGAGAGAGGTGCAGAAAGGTTTATCTCCAGTAAAAGGAAGGGGAAAGAAAATGTGGAAGGGAGGCAAGGGAGGGGAAAAACAAAAGTAAATAAATGAGAGAAGAGAAACCCTGGAACCTCCAATAACACCTCTTTTACGAGCGTGAGAGAGAGAGAGAGAGAGAGAGAGAGAGAGAGAGAGAGAGAGAGAGAGAGAGAGAGAGAGAGAGAGAGAGAGAGAGACCAGCTGGCTATTTACTATTCCAGTCGTAACAATTAATTAACACCATCATCATCATCACCACCAACAACAATAACAACAATAACAACAACACCACCACTACAACAACAATCAATGATAACAATTTGATATCGCTCGTAGGGATGGATGGAATGGGAGAAGGGTGAGGGAAGAGTAGATAAAACTAACCTAGAAATAGACAGAAAATAAAATAATGAAGATTGAAAGATTACCTAAATGTTCATCCCCTTAAGAGCACATCCATAAGAGGGAAAATGATGTAAGGTAAATTGTCTGAAATCAATTGTTAAAACTTTCCACTAAATCCTTATACTCTCCTGAACAAATGGGTTTAGGAGAAGGAGCAGGAGAGAGAGAGAGAGAGAGAGAGAGAGAGAGAGAGAGAGAGAGAGAGAGAGAGAGAGAGAGAGAGAGAGAGAGAGAGAGAGAGAGGGAAGAGAAGAAAAAAAGAAGTGATGATAAAAGGTGATGAAGAGGGAGAAGAAAAAGAAGCATTCGAAGATGATGGAGATGAAAAGAGAAGGATAACTAAAAGAAGAAGAAGAAGAAGAAGAAGAATTTATGGTGATGTTAATGACAAAGCAGAAGAAAAAGGAGCAGGAGGAAGAGGAGATGAAAGAAAAATAGAAGAGGAAGAAAAAGGAAAAGGATAATATAGGAGGAAGAAGGGGAAAAAAAATCTCTCTCTCTCTCTCTCTCTCTCTCTCTCTCTCTCTCTCTCTCTCTCTCTCTCTCTCTCTCTCTCTCTCTCTCTCTCTCTCTTTAAACAGGATGTCAATTTATTTCCCCGAGTGAGAAAAAAGGATGCAAGTAGCGACGATGTTGTTGTGGTGACATGAGAAATAGTACTTGTAGAACTTATAGCAGTAGTAGTAGTAGTAGTAGTAGTAGTAGTAGTAGTAGTAGTAGTAGTAGTAGTAGCAGTAGTAGTAGTAGTAGTAGTAGTAGTAGCAGTAGTAGTAGTAGTAGTAGTAGTAGTAGTAGTAGTAGTAGTAGTAGTAGTAGTAGTATCACCAGAAAGAGTGAGTGACTGCCTCCACACAGCACACAAACCACCTTTACAAACAAGCATTACAGTCGTTCACTCTGCCTGCAATGCTGCCCCACACACACACACACACACACACACACACACACACACACACACACACACACACACACACACACACACACACACACACACACACACACACACAGGTACAGGCAGGTGGGTGACAGCGACCATCTCCTTTACAAGTTTGCCTCAAGTCATGTCCACTGTATCTTCCTACACATGACATATATTTTAATCTATATATGATAGCATTGTTCTCTCCCGGATCTGAATACACGGCCGTGATATATATAACTCATTCCACCTTTCCAGGCATGTAGATTTTTACCTCCTACTCGTATTGTATTCCTCTCTTGTCCTTTTTTCTCACGAGCTCTACGAGAAAAAATAATGCAAGAATCGAGGCATGTCAAAATATCAAGACATTATTAAGAACTACACTGACCTTCGCAGTTTTTTTCTCAATTATTTGTTGTTATTGTTGTTTTCATCTGGGATTAATGGATTTTTTTTCCTTAAATTTGTTGTGTGTGTGTGTGTGTGTGTGTGTGTGTGTGTGTGTGTGTGTGTGTGTGTGTGTGTGTGTTTCATATTTACGTTCCTTTCTATCTGAATGATGATGATGATGATGATGATGATGATGATGATTGAATGGACTACGTATATGTTGTTCTTTCTGATCACATAGATAGCACACGTGAAGAGAAAAGAGAAAAGAGACAGGAAAAAAAGAGAGAGAAAAAACAACATACATACATACTACATACATCATAATATAACAAAACAATCACAGATAATAAAAAAAAATATATGAATAATAATAACAATGATAATGATAATAATAATAATAACACAACTGAGTCTTTCCTCCTAAAACAACCAACCCCTCCAATATATCTTCACACGGTAATTAGAAGCCTCGTCATTCTTCAAATCCTTCACAAGGTTTGAAGTAGAAGTAGGCCTCTCATCCTTCCTTTTTCCCTGCCCTCCCTCCACCTCCCTCCCTCCACCCTCCCTCCACCTCCCCCGCCTCGCTCTCTTCAAAGGACAGGCCAGGAACCACTGTCGGCTTATTAAACTCAGGTGTTTTTTCTATCATCGTGCTGGGTGTATGCTGGTGCCAAGGAGAGAGAGAGAGAGAGAGAGAGAGAGAGAGAGAGAGAGAGAGAGAGAGAGAGAGAGAGAGAGAGAGAGAGAGAGAGAGAGAGAGAGAGAGGGGAGGGGGTGCTGAAGGACAGACAGACACCCACAAATACAAACAAACTGATAGGAAAGCAATAGACAGACAGAAAAAATATATACAAAATGAGACAGATACAGACAGACAAACACAAACATACAGTGAGACAGACAGACAGATAGACAGACAGACAGACAGAAAGACATAGCCAGACCCAACAAGAGCCAGAAATAAACAGACAGACAGTCATAGAGATAAACATAATAGTAGTTGGTATCTATTCAAATTAAACGGAATATGTAATAGAAATGGAAAAAAAATATGTCAACTTCATGATATATTTCTTACATCCAAGTCACGGAAAAAAAAAGTAATAATAAAGATAAAAATACAATATATATTATACCTAGAATGATAAGACCCATTCCTCCTCCTCCTCCTCCTCCTCCTCCTCCTCCTCCTCCTCCTCTTCCGCCTCCTCCTCCAAAGCAGATATAAGTCCGGAAGAATTTGATAAGTGTTCCGTCCTGTGACCTCTGTACGTGTGTGTGTGTGTGTGTGTGTGTGTGTGTGTGTGTGTGTGTGTGTGTGTGTGTGTGTGTGTGTGTGTGTGTGTGTGTGTGTGTGTGTGTTATCATGTGAGAGGCACAAAAATAATGGACATTTATTTATACATTAGTATTCTCTCTCTCTCTCTCTCTCTCTCTCTCTCTCTCTCTCTCTCTCTCTCTCTCTCTCTCTCTCTCTCTCTCTCTCTCTCTCTCTCTCTCTCTCTCTCTCTCTCTCTCTCTCTCTCTCTCTTCTATCTTTAACTCTCTGACCCTGTCCACCACCTCCTCCTCCTCCTCCTCCTCTTCTTTTTATAGCTCAAACCAATGTGCTGACGAAGAAGTCATATATTATCACGGGTGTTTAGAGAAAACCACGCCCCCCCTCCTCCTCCTCCTCCTCCTCCTCCTCTCCTCCTCCTCCTCCTCCTCCTTCTTCTCTTCTTAGTTCCTCTTCATCTTTTTCTACACTCCTCTACTTATCATCATCATCATCATCACCTTTATCTTCCTTCTTTTCCTCTTCATACCCATCCTTTTCCTTTTCAAACATTCTAATTCTTCTTATTCTGACTCTTCCTCTCTCTCCAGTGGGAAAGAGGAAATAATTGAAAGGACGGAAAGAAGGGGAAAAAAGGGGAAACTTTGGCACGTGTACAGGAAAGTCTTCAGCGTTTATCTATATGATCTTGGTTTACTTCCGTTTCTTCATTGATTGTTTTTCTTTCTCTCTTTTTTTTTCCTTCCACAGAGATATTGCTACTCTCTTTCTCTCTCTCTCACTCTTTTTTCTCTCTCTTTTTCCTATCTCTGTATGTATTAATCTATATTTCTCTATGTATTTAAGCTTTTAACTATCCAACTCTCTATCTATCTAACAACCGAAGTAATAGAATGAATCTCAAATAAAAGAGTTACAGCAGACCACAAACATCACGGGCTGACAAAACGCACTCTTGGGTAACATTTATATAAGCATTGATAACTTATCCCAATAACACCCACACACACACCACACACACACACACACACACACACACACACTCAAATATGAAGCTGATTCTGCTGCAGCTTTCATTTCCGTCTCCTGGGTGAAAAACACGAGAAACACGAAGAACACAGACACAACTTTGATCAAAATGAGTTACTATATTGTATTTTGTCCCAGGTAATTGTAGTATCAGGTGTGTGTGTGTGTGTGTGTGTGGGTGTGGGTGTGGTGTGTGTGTGTGTGTGTGTGTGTGTGGGTGGGTGGGTGGGTGGGTGGGTGGGTGGGTGTGTGTGTGTGTGGGTGTGTGGGTGTGGTGTGTGTGTGTGTGTGTGTGTGTACCCTTTATATGTAACGCACGAGGTATTCATAGGATGAGCGAATGGATTAGAGAGAGAGAGAGAGAGAGAGAGAGAGAGAGAGAGAGAGAGAGAGAGAGAGAGAGAGAGAGAGAGAGAGAGAGAGAGAGAGAGAGAATATAAACGACCAGACACACCCTTTCTGGAACCATAAAGTTCTTTTGGAGCCAAAAATCACTTTGAAAGTTACCGTTTTCCATAAACATTATTATTATTATTACTATTATTATTATTTTATTATTATTATTATTATTATTATTATTACTATCATCATCATCATTACTTTAACTAGAATGTTCGCCTCGTCAACGGATACCTGAGACTCTTCTTTTTTGTTAATCATTGAAAAACCATTGAGAACATTTCCCCAAAGAGTAAAGGCCAGACATAACATTACCTCCGTCTGGTCTCTCGCTTCGAATTACTTTTATGTTCCAAATTATCAAACTAATTGCTGTCACTGGAAAAGAAAACAAAACAAAAAAAATAGTACGAGACGAAGTTTTCATATAGCACTTGAAATAGAAATTAATGTAATCGTAAATTGAAGGCATTAAGTTAGGGTTCAGTAACGACATCTAGTTTACGTCAAATAACCTGAAACACTAGGACACACGGCGTGATATTGCCTCGGAGTAAGTAAAAGAAAAATATTGTTTACCTACATCTCTCATTTTCGTTGCACACAATCAACGTAACTGATATTGGTAGGGAAAATATCAAAGCACACGGCATTATTCACAATCAAATTACGCACACAGCAAGATGAAAACCATTACGATAAGATTATTTGCATTCAAACATAATATGCTGTCATTAGAGGACGTATAAGCATTTGTATTTGATTCTGATTCTTGATTCTGATACACCATTAGCAACAGCTGTACGTATTAATATTTGCAGTTTGTATGTATTATTTTGTAGTAATAGTGGTGGTGGTAATAGTAATAGTAGTAGTAGTCATAGTAGTAGTAGTCGTAGTCGTAGTCGTAGTAGTAGTAGTAATAGTAGTAGTAGTAGTAGCAGTAATAGTAGTAGTAATAATATCAGTAGCATTCATCCATCACTACCACCACCACTACCATCACTACCACCACCACTACCATCATTTACACAACCATTAGCAACAGCCGCTGCTACAAGAAAAGTTAAAATAGTTATAGTGTTAAAAGTTTCAGAAGACGAGTGGCTCCCTCCTCCTCCAGCTCTCCCATCTTCCTCTGTGTCCCTCCACTCCCCATACCAGTAAATGCCACTGAGGAAAGATCAGGAGGGAAACTTCTTAATTACCAAATGGAAGAGAAAAGCGACGCCCACAGTGAGACGATACAGATAATAATGACAACATGATTAGCTGGAGGAGGAGGAGGAGGAGGAGGAGGAGGAGGAGGAGGAAGAGGAGGAAGAGTATAACGATAATGATGGTAATAATAATAATTTCCTCAACTTCGACGCTAATAACACAACCCATTATTTCCAAAACTTGAGATTAATGTTTATAATGGTTTTACAAGAAGTAAGTGCTTGTATATCAGCATCAAAATTAGTAATGAAAATATATCACATGTTTTATTGCCAGTATTGTTAGCATGTCATTTCAAACCACGTCGAGTTATTAGTTTGAAACAGGTATTATGGCTATAAAGATCCTAATGACATACTCATGCTTGATTATTACAACCATAAACCTATAACGAGAGAGAGAGAGAGAGAGAGAGAGAGAGAGAGAGAGAGAGAGAGAGAGAGAGAGAGAGAGAGAGAGAGAGAGAGAGAGAGAGAGATAACTCCTTTACTTTTGATCAGGGAGTCACGTAAGAGAAAGAAGTAAGGAAGGAGACACATCTAGAAATCTTAAAAACAAACTATATGATTATGAAATATTGTCTTATGGGTCAAACACAAAGCTAACAAATCCTAATTCTACCACGATTATTGAACATCTTAGAGATAATGAACATGCAACTAGGTAGGACAACTTTAAGATCATATTCCATTCATTGTTTTCTTCAATTCTCTCTCTCTCTCTCTCTCTCTCTCTCTCTCTCTCTCTCTCTCTCTCTCTCTCTCTCTCTCTCTCTCTCTCTCTCTCTCTCTCTCTTTCTCTCTCTCCTTTTCTTTACTCCTTCAATTCCTATCTCTCTTTCTCGCCTTTCCTCCCACGTATCTTCAATCTTTCCCATTCTAACGCCTGTGTGCCCATCCCCTCCCTTCCCTTCCCTTTCCACCCCCCTTCCACTGCCCAAGTCCACCACGGCATTAAGTTGGCCAATCAGAGTTCTCTTAATTAAATATTTTTACGCTCCTTCGCTTTCTTTCTTTTCCTCGCAAGATAGAGAAATCACGATTCGGTCCGGATGAGAAAAATAAGAAAGAGAAGGAGCAAGATAAAAAAAAATGGTGTGAGAGAGAGAGAGAGAGAGAGAGAGAGAGAGAGAGAGAGAGAGAGAGAGAGAGAGAGAGAGAGAGAGAGAGAGAGAGAGAGATTACATGTTTAGCTTCTTCCTTAGCTCTTAATTTCATAATAACAGTTGCTCCCTCTACCACATGTATCGTCTCATACACTTCTAATATAATTTAGTTTCTTCATTTATCTACTTGACATATTCTACCAGGCAAGTATCCCATATTTTTTTTTCTCTCTCTCTCTCTCTCTCTCTCTCTCTCTCTCTCTCTCTCTCTCTCTCTCTCTCTCTCTCTCTCTCTCTCTCTCTCTCTTTTTGAAAAGTTTGTGCAAACCGTTTATTAAAAATCACAACTGGAAAATTAACATCTGAACTCTTATTGATTCCGCTTCCATGAAATTGGGTGTCCTGTGTCGTCTCCGCTTTGATGTGGAGTACGCCTCTCATACGTCGTGAGGAGGAAGGAAGACAAAGAAGATACACAGAAGAAGAACAAATGAAAGCAGACCTGTTGGCTCTCACGAGGCTATTTGTGCTAAAGTTACCAGTCACACATTTCTTCTGAACAAGGTGCAGTCAAAACCTGTACGTCTTATCAACCACCCTCCTTTAACGGTTTTCAATATCTCACACTCAGCCGCAATGTTACATCTACTACAGCTATTTTCATGGTTATTCTTTTTCTGAATTTGCTAACCGCTTCTTGTCTCATCCTCCCTCCCTCCCTCCCTCTCGTGGCCTCCTCGCAACACAATACTTTCTACTAACCTCCACCCTTATGCTGTCCATCTAATTAACCAGCATCTTAACTCTTTCATCCCTTCCAATATTAAACTCTGAAACCCTTTGTCGTTTTTTTTTTCTGTTTTTTCCACCTTCCTACAACTTGAACTCTTTTATGGGAGGAGTATCAAGACACTTCTGGAACTAAATTGGTCTTTCCTTTAGGAACTTTTACATTACCTACTTTTTAGGGAGTTGTGATTAAGCAGTGATTATTTTCCTATTTTCTTTCTTTCTTTTCTCATTTTTGATGTTTTTGGCCAATCTCCAGCACACTTAGAAACAAGGAAACTTTCAAATCTTTCCACCAAATTTTTTTTCTTTTGTTCATCGCTCATAATTCAGGTCTCCGTTTCATATGAGTTCCCGCATCACACACTTCCTTTCTTGCACATTATAGTAACGCTAATTCAGACATTACAGTTATTAGTGCCTTTCAGAGATTTGTTTTGTTCCAGTAGCCTACTTACTTCTTTGTTTCACGGAAGTATTCAAATATTTCGCAGCCTTCCGTCCCTTGAGTTACTTACCCTTATTATCACTGTCCGTGTTAAATCATTTCCGCCAAAAAAAATAACAAATGCAAATAAAAATAATAAAGGCTGCAATATTAATCCTAGTAGAGAAAAAACGAAAACAAATATACCGTGAAAGCGAGAATTTACGTATATAATAAATAAATTACCTCTCAAATTATGGTGCGAATGTCAAAGTTAAAGCGCCCTAAATAGAATAATAACAATAAACATGGAAATTACAAAAATAACCATCAAGAAATCCTAATGAATAAATAGAAAAATTAAAAGAGAGAATTTGCGGTTGCGTCCAATGTTCTAAATTAATTATTCAACACAGTAAATGTATAATTCACTCGAGTGTATAAGAATTTTAAACGTCATTTGTAAAATTCACATCATAGTTATCTATCTTTATAATATTGACTCGTAATTCATGTTTAATGCCACATGATATATATAATAGAGATTTAAAATGATGTGCAATGTTTTAAACACTCAGACCCAGTGGGGCGCTGCTTCAGAAAAATTTTAGCCATTGTTTTAATATTGTGTAAAAGGAAACAAACATATAAAAATTAAATATACATAAACTTGATAAAATCCTAAACAGAACAAAATCAAACATGTTTTATTTACTAATAGCCTAAATTGTTACAGTTCAAGCTTGATCCATTCATTCAAAAACGAAATCCACTCTTCTTGTTTTAATTTGTGCGAAAAGATTATAATTATTTTCTCCTTGATCTCTGGATGACTACTGAGGAAATGTTTCTCCATTGAAAGCACTGCAAGTGCATTTAGTCTTTTAGAATTCACACGCGGAGTCAAAAAGAAACACTACCTTCCACCAGCACACCAGGGTCGGCAGTCGGTGTAGCAGTGTGAAGTGTCCACCCAGGATAGTGGCCCCAGTGGAGATGCGCATGCGTGAGGTCACTAGCTCACAGCAGCGGGCAGACAACACCCTCCCCGCCACTCTCCATCCATCACTACTTGACGTGCTGCCAACCACCAGTGTCTCGTCTCCCGCCTTCCTTTTATCAGTAGTTATTGCGTTTATTTATTCAAATACAACATAGCAGCACTCCTGCTACGACGCGCTGTATCCTGCTTCCCTCTCCCCCTTAACCTAACCTAACATAACTAACCTATTTATTATCTCTCTCTCTCTCTCTCTCTCTCTCTCTCTCTCTCGTCATCCTACCAGTCCTTGATGAGAGAGAGAGAGAGAGAGAGAGAGAGAGAGACTTCACACTGCTACATCGGCACTGCGTGTAGTTTCCTATCATGGACATGTGCGCATGCGCACAACAGCCAAACACCCTGTCGCTGGAACTGTGAAGCACATAGCTCTATGCAAGGATTTTTGTATTTTTTTTCATAAACTAGGGGATGGCTACTGACATTAAGCTTAAGGATTATATAATGTACAAGTATAAAGAAAGAATTAAAGAAAAAAGGACTCATATTGAATGTTATCGATAATATCGAGTGGCAATAGGGAGTGCTGCAGTTCCGCAGTGCCTACACACGAGCCGCCACTGCTCAGCCCTCTTTCATTCAAACTATATGAGATAACGATGTATTTATTGAAGAAAAACAAATATGTAACACAAGAGGTACATTAATGTTACGTATGTGTGAGGGAAGCTTTTAAAAAATACTATTGATATAAGTATTGATGATATAGTACTTGTAACTTTTACCCATAAGAGCACATTGTCTCATGCTGCAACAATAAACACACCACCACAAACACAAACACCAGATCAACACAAACAACAACACACAACAGTACTATACACAAATAAAAAGTAATCGTTCTTCACCTCAACAGTTGAATGAATGCATAACTTTGATAAGACTCATTAACAGCAGCTAATAACACAGCCTTGAGTAAGGAATACCAAACAATGCACGAAGCAATAAACCATTTAGCAAGCATAACATCATCACCTGATTGATCCTACATAAACTTTCTTAAGGATAAATCACTGTTGATCTAAAAGGCATTCAATTATCTTACCAGAGCAGTGTAAGTGAAGTGTTCTGGCCAGTAATAAGTAGTAAGTAATGAGGAGTCACTTGTTCAACCACAATGCTAGACACACGAGGCTGGTGAGGACGCGCGCAGGGCTGATGGTTCACTTTCTTGGTTCCGATTTCACCTTCTTGGTTCTGGGTTCATTTTCTTAGTTTTTGGGTTAAATCATAATTGGAATAATATGTAGCTTCTATTTTTGTCAGGATTAATTTTATTTGAAAATACATAAACTTAATTTAATATATACTACCCAGCCTTTACTCCGCCTATCTGAGCCAAGCCGAGATTTGAATCAGATTTAATATTAATTACCAGAGAGCCAACATGAGCCTACAATGGGATGGAAGTATCACAGTGGCAGCAATGACACAAATATTAGCACTGGTGTTTCATTATTTAAATTTCCCATGGTGTGTGTATAGCCATGGAGAACCCAGGGAATTATCAAAGTGGCTGTTGTAGTCCGAGTGCAATAACACAATATACTCCTCAGCAACAAGTCATTCTATATAGCTTTTATACATGTAGCTAGTCTTAAAAATGTGTTGAAATATGTAAATGTGTTGTACTGTAGATTTACATGTATATACTGTTACGGCACACCCCCCTTTTTCACTTCCCTCCAAGGCAGGGTGTCGCCAAACACGTTACCTCTCCTTTACCTGAGGTAACGCCCTCCTGGGACTCGTGTAGCGGGGGTTGGCGGGACGGGAAAAGGGGGTTTTTAAAACAAATCACACACAGACAACAACACTTCTCCTTTCCTGGTATATTTACAAACACTTACATGGTACAGCACAATAGTACAGCCTCAGGGCACAGAGTTCCCCACAAGAGGTTCACCCCCGCCTATAACTCCACCACCACAACCACAACCTCCACCACAATAACAGAACAAAAAAACATAACACATGAAATGAAATAAAAATAAAATCTTCCTCGCCACACTGCTACACCATCAGTCAGGCGGTGGCGCCGTCCTCTTCGCCCGTCTTCCTCTTGAGCTGCCCTGGACAACCGGTTTCCGCTCAAGGGGAGGAAAGGTGCCTGCTGGCCACCCACCCCCCTCACGAAGGCGAAACCTAAGGAAGCAAGGGCGCCATTTCTCCGGCCACCCTCTCCACTTCCCTCCAAGGTACCACGCCCTTCACGCGTCCAGGAGTCAGGCACAGCAGACACGGCTCATCCACTGGCCCCTTGAGGTTCTCACTGTGCCCAGTGCCTCTCAAGAAGACCTCCCGGCATGGATTCCCCTCCACGGCGCCGTCCCTCGACTGCCATGGCTCCAGTGTGGCGGACTGGCGGCCGCTTAGGCTGCCTGGGGCCACGGAAGTGTTGCCTGCTGCAAAACTCTCCCGCCCCACTCACAGCTCTTTCCACGCGCCCCTCGGTCTCCGCCCTTACCTCTGTGAGAGACTGGCCAGCTCATCACAGAGGCACTCGTGCTTTGTCCCTGTGCGTCCATTTCACCGTGTGTTCTTCCTCTCCCGTCCGGCTCAACCGCGGACCACTACAACACTGTTCTGAGTCACAGAACAGCTAGGATCTCACTTCTTGACACCATTGTTACGGCACACCCCCCTTTTTCACTTCCCTCCAAGGCAGGGTGTCGCCAAACACGTTACCTCTCCTTTACCTGAGGTAACGCCCTCCTGGGACTCGTGTAGCGGGGGTTGGCGGGACGGGAAAAGGGGGTTTTTAAAACAAATCACACACAGACAACAACACTTCTCCTTTCCTGGTATATTTACAAACACTTACATGGTACAGCACAATAGTACAGCCTCAGGGCACAGAGTTCCCCACAAGAGGTTCACCCCCGCCTATAACTCCACCACCACAACCACAACCTCCACCACAATAACAGAACAAAAAAACATAACACATGAAATGAAATAAAAATACAATCTTCCTCGCCACACTGCTACACCATCAGTCAGGCGGTGGCGCCGTCCTCTTCGCCCGTCTTCCTCTTGAGCTGCCCTGGACAACCGGTTTCCGCTCAAGGGGAGGAAAGGTGCCTGCTGGCCACCCACCCCCCTCACGAAGGCGAAACCTAAGGAAGCAAGGGCGCCATTTCTCCGGCCACCCTCTCCACTTCCCTCCAAGGTACCACGCCCTTCACGCGTCCAGGAGTCAGGCACAGCAGACACGGCTCATCCACTGGCCCCTTGAGGTTCTCACTGTGCCCAGTGCCTCTCAAGAAGACCTCCCGGCATGGATTCCCCTCCACGGCGCCGTCCCTCGACTGCCATGGCTCCAGTGTGGCGGACTGGCGGCCGCTTAGGCTGCCTAGGGCCACGGAAGTGTTGCCTGCTGCAAAACTCTCCCGCCCCACTCACAGCTCTTTCCACGCGCCCCTCGGTCTCCGCCCTTACCTCTGTGAGAGACTGGCCAGCTCATCACAGAGGCACTCGTGCTTTGTCCCTGTGCGTCCATTTCACTGTGTGTTCTTCCTCTCCCGTCCGGCTCAACCGCGGACCACCACAACACTGTTCTGAGTCACAGAACAGCTAGGATCTCACTTCTTGACACCATTGTTACAGCACACCCCCCTTTTTCACTTCCCTCCAAGGCAGGGTGTCGCCAAACACGTTACCTCTCCTTACCTGAGGTAACGCCCTCCTGGGACTCGTGTAGCGGGGGTTGGCGGGACGGGAAAAGGGGGTTTTTAAAACAAATCACACACAGACAACACTTCTCCTTTCCTGGTATATTTACAAACACTTACATGGTACAGCACAATAGTACAGCCTCAGGGCACAGAGTTCCCCACAAGAGGTTCACCCAGAACACACAGCCTCCACAAGTCCACACACAGCAACCTCCACACAGCCATGCACTCCCTTAGCGAGGGCAGGCCCTAAGGAAGCCAGGGTGCCATTTCTCCGGCCACCCTGTCCACTTCCCTCCAAGGTCCTGCCTCTCACGCTCCCAGGATGCCCACAACCTCCACACAGCCAGTCAGCCACTCCCTTAGTGAGGGCAGGGACCTAAGGAAGCCAGGGTGCCATTTCTTCGGCCACCCTGTCCGCTTCCCTCCAAGGTCCTGCCCTCCACTCGCCCAGGAGTCAGCCTTGCACCGCTGTGTCCCTCTGTCTGTTGTCTCTCACTCACTCCTGGCCTCCTTCTCTAGCCAACAACCAGCCACATCTGCCCAAACACACCCCACCACAACTGCATATCGCTGAAAACACAGATACGTAGGTCACCGTATCTTGACACCTGTCAACCCTCACTCCCCAGGGAGGCCTGGGTGACCCACTGCTCCCTGCCTCCACACAACTACACTGCACAATAACTACACCGCTACAACACTATTTACATGCTAAATGCGTCGTCGCAACAATACTGTAGTTTTATAAGTATGTTCCTTAAGAAAGAAGTAAGAGCCCAATCCAAAACAAGCTTCTTTTCTGTATTACACAAAAAGACAAAATAAAGTCTATATTATCATTATTATTATTATTATTTTTATTATTATTATAATATAGTGGCGGTTGGCAAAGCAACACATGGGTGGTAGCAATAGTAAGTAAGTTGCCTCTACAGCAATGGAAGGAAAAAAAGTGGGTCTAATCTATAACAGCAAATTATCTAATGGTTCAAAAATCAATTAAACATCTCATGACAGACCAGACCGAAGCTACAAGAAATATGACGACAACATAATATAACACAGTTACGTACACACCACCTTACTCACTTCAACTCAGCTGCTCCGTGGACTCCAGTGGGCAGGTTGTTGACAGGGAATTATTGGGTTCCTGCGTGAGATGGCCAAACTGCAAGATGGCCAACAGACAAGTTATCTTTGACAGAACTAGCTACTAGAATAGGTTTTGTGGGGCACGGGAAGCAGGCGAGAAAGAAATTAATAGAGCACAGTCACGTCTTTTACAATTTACTGAAATTCCTAGGTAGGTATAATCCCGTTTCGGGAACAAAATAAAGAAGCACCACAAGCACATGTCCTCCTCTAATTGAAATGACGTCTACTCTGCCGCCCCGAGGTGACACCAAAAGCTGCGTCCCCTCCCTAAAAGCCCACGAAATACCCCCGCCTAACACTAGCATACCCACTTCAAGCTCAGGGCACACAGACATACGTAACAATATCCCCTCCTTTCAAATCAGTCGCCCCAACTGTCACAATACATTCTACAAAACAAACAAAAAAACAACTGCTCCCACAACACACTCTACAAAGAAAAACAAATGAGTATGACACAGGGAATAAAACAAATAATAAAATCTCTGAATCTTCCTCCTCAGTACAGTACAATAATCTTCCTTGCCACGTCATCCTCCGCCTCACGCTGCCACACCATCAGCCAGCCACTGGTGTCGTCCCTGGAGTCTCTCCCATGCCGTCTGCTCTTTCCGTTTGCCACGTGAGCCTGTACTGGGCTACCAGTTTCACTCAAGGAAGCAAGATGTACCTGCTGGCCCTCCGCGAAGGCAACCTTAGGAAGCAAGGGTACCATCTCTCCAGGCAAGACAAGATATATGGTGGAATAATTAATGTGCCGGTAGAGTAAGTAATGTGCTTTATTTGTCATGCTTCTTGATAATTGACATTTAAATAATAACATGAAAAAATTTTCAATCAATTCAAGGATGACCCTGGTTGTGCCATTATATGGCAGATAAAAAAAATTAAAAATGTAACCTATCTTGGAACTGGATCAATTACCTTGAATGTTCATGTGAAGAAACCTTTGTTAGGTACACTTTGCACAGAGGAATAGCACCTTTGGCCACCAACTCCTGACACATACAGGTGTAGGATGTTTAGAAAAAATATACAATAAATTTTAAAAAAAACATAATTACTTATGGTCATGTACTTATATAGTACACATAAACACAATGAAACAAGACAATCACAGGTTTCTGATGAAACTGTATCAGTAATATAGGACCTTTTTGATGCAAATTAGTCTCTCGCACACAAGCATGCACGCTACCACACACACACACACATGCACGCACTCACCCATACACAAACACACAGTCACAATGGCAGCAAGTGCACTTGTACCACAAAGTTGTCACCTTTTAACATGTATTTACACCTCACAAGAGACAACTGCTGTCCCTACACACCACTACACTGCACTTTCCACAGTGTAATGGCAGGAATTGTTGCAGGAATGCTGACTTTACCTCCCAACAATTTGACACTGGGAATTAGTAATCTGACCACTATTTATATATCACTCTTAGCATTCCTAATTCAATTCCTGCTTGATATATAGATTTCAAGAATTACACCAAAAGTCTGTCACTGATATGGTGTATTTCCCCTTTCCTCCAGTTTAAGAGTTTCCTCTACATCTTGTTCAAGCTTAGACAAGACTGGTAACATGAAATGGAAATGGTATGAGTTTAAGTGAATCAATTTTTCTGTATCATCAGAACTGCTCACCATTATTCAGTGACACTCTCTGCCCCGGGGTGAGCCTTGAGGGCAGGGTGGGTCTTACAGTGCACCTTGGAGAAGTGAGTGTCACGGTCATGCTTAGAGTAATAGGCCTTGTTGCAGGTGTTGCATGGAAATCGACGCAGCCCATTGTGGCGGTCAAGATGTGTGCGCAGGTGTTGGCGGGTGTAGAAATGGGCGTCGCACTGAGGGCAGGCATGGGGTTTTATGCCAGAATGACGCATTTTATGCCTTGTCAGGATAGCCTGACGGTGGAAGGCTGCCCCACAGTCCTTACACACATGCTTCCGTTCTTCCTAAAAGACAGTTGAACTAATTACGATTAATCTTGACCGTAATAATAACAAAACATAAGATAATGTTACCAATATATGAAATAGAACAGCAATTTTGTACTTATGTTATGTACCCAATATCAAATAATCATGGAATATATATATATTACTCTCAGGTTACCTCCCCATGAACTGCTAGTATGGGTGCTTATAGAATAAGAATGTAGTGGTATATACATGTCAAATAAAGTGGTTACATATGAGCTTTTATATTATTTCCTCCTCCTCCTCCTAAACTTAAAAAAAATAATTTAAACAAGGCACCACATAAGCTGTTATAGAAATTACAACATAAAGGAGATCTGTAAGGAAATCTGATTAAATAGAAGACAACATAACAAATAGCAAGAGGAGAGCTGCAATTAGAGACGTAGAATCAGAATGGATAGATGTTACCAGCAGAGTTCAACAAGGATCAATTCTGTCACCTATTATGCTCTTAGTATATGTTAATGACCAAATATCTAGACAGGATGGTAGGTGGTAGGAGAATGTAGCTTTGAATGGTGAGTTGCTTAAGGAGGAGTATTTAGAGAGGAGTATTTATGTTGTGAATGGAGAAATAAATGTAGAAGTGAAGTGTTTATTGTTGTCCTTAGCATAGGCATCATAGCTAACATCATCCATTCTAATAAATCAAAAGATGTAAATGAAAACGCTTCCTCATTACCTCGTGAGACTGCATGTGGACTCTGAGATTGTACTCATTCTTGAGAAGCCGGTTGCATATAACACATTCATGGCGCTGGGAGCACTTTGTTTTAAGGTGTTTGTTGCGCTGGTGTCGCTTCTCAAACACGTGGTGGCAGTTAGGACACGTGCGGTCCTGAGTTGAAGGAGAATTAATTGTTGTAATAAATATGTACACAGATGGTTCCATGTCATAATGTCCTTTGATATCTTTCACGCCAGGAGGAAATTTGATATTTCCTCTTCTCAGCAAAAGTTCAATACAATTTTCAATTTGTTTGTCCAAGATACAATTATCTTTAAGGAGAAAAATCCTGCTGCAGACTGTACAAACAAAACTAAAAAATTGCTGAGAATTCCAGTAATGAAACAAAAGTATATTTCTAAAGACACTCACACTGAGGCTGAAGTTTAATCTCCACTCAATTCACTCAGAATGGAAACAGTGGCCTGATCCTCACCTCAAGCGAAGGGTGAAGGGAGGCACGGTGCTTCTTGAGTTTGTCCAGTGAGATGTACACCAGCTGGCAGTCAGGGCACCGGAACATGCAGGGGCCAGCAATGAGGTGGTCCAGAAAGCGGGTGAGGCTGTCACTATCATTTTCACATATGGGACACCTGTGGCACAACACAAAGGGACACATTATCTAGTGGACTAAGATAACTATGTGATGTATAATTGGATGGCAGGAAGTTGATGGATAGGGTAAAAATAATTAAGAAAAAATATGGAATCACCACAGGAAAGTTTGATATCCTTTAACCCTATATGGAGAGGAGGCAACAGTATTCATCCAGGAAACACTTACCTGAAGGAGATGAGCTGATCCCCTAAGTAGGACAGCGGGCAGCTGGTGTGGAGGCGCAGTGTGCGGCCTGAGAGGTGTACCAATTGTAGACCCCGGCCTCCGTTTTCAACTGTCTGCTGAATAAAAAATTCTGGGAAGTGTCTCATGTCAGAAGCTTGCATATGATGAGCAGGGGTGCCAGCAGAAACGTCAGCCAGGGTCACAGAGCCATCAGACCCACGGCACACCAGGGGTCGGTCAGCTACACATATATGGCCTCCATACTCCTGGGGATCAGTGAATCCACAGCTACAGTCAAGGCACACTAGGATGGTGACTTTGGTTTCTAGTATCCGTATCTGTGATGACTCTACTGCCATAGCTAGTGCATCTCCACTGGATACAGGGGTCAATTCAGTCACACTGCGGCCTGCTTGGCCCTCCAACCAGTCTTGGTCCTTGTCGCAAAGGTTGTTGGTGGAGAGGGGTGGAGGTGGGTGGTCAGGCCGAGACTGAGGTGTTTCTGAACCATCACCCACCACTGTGGAATGCCAATCCTCCACATAGTCCTCTTGCTGCAAACTTTCTTCAGTAGTAATGCTTTCTTTACCCAGTTCACTAGTATCTCTCTTCAACTTACCCTTTCTTTTTGTCTTCTTTTCTACAGAACTGTGGCTGGTGCTAGGCTGCGGGAATAGTACTATCATGGCTGTACCAGAGTCAGTTGCATCCTGCTTCTGGTCCCACTCTTCCACAGAAGCTACCTCAACACCATCTTCTGCCCTTAGGGAGATATGGGCTTTCCTTTGGGGCACTGAAAGGGTGGCATCAGCCTCAGAAGCATGGTGGGTTGCTAAAACATGTTCATGCAGCTCCACTAGGTCCTCACATTGGCGAGAACAAAATTGACACAGAACCTGAGTAGCTAATGGCAACAAATCCTTCTCATTGATCTGAGGTACCTCATCACAGAGGGCTGGTTCCCTCTTATTGGCAAAGTCCTTTGTCCCAGGGCCCATGGGAGGGGAAGAATAGAGTGGCACTTTAGTGGTTGAGTGATGGGATTGGAGGGAGGCGGGACAAGATTCGAGTATGGGTTGGGTTCCTCTGTCAGTTGCTTTCCCTGACAAGTTCATGAGTACATTGGCCGCCTCAGTCTCCTTGGTAGTGGGTTGCAGTGGTGGGGACAGACGATGCAAATTAGGAGGGACAGTCATTGAAGTTTTGCATGCCACTTTCTCTTCTTGACAACCAGACTCAGTTAGCTCAGACACACAATCCTCACTGTGCTCATATTGCCCTGGGGCCAGTGGGCATGCCACACTTGATGTCAAATTCTGCTTCTTCTCATTGTAGCAATTTTCAAGAACCTCCTGGAAAGAAAATGCAACATAAGCATCTGGGTTTCTCATGGGTTGAACACAAACTGTAAATGATCATTGCATCATAAATATTTCATTATCTTACCTGCAAGGTATGAAGAAGACTGACAAGAGCAGTGTAAAGTGCAGAGTGCAGTACAGCCCCAACCTCTTGCTTCCCCACCACCACTTCCAGCACATATTTTTCTACTTGACCAGCAGCTTGTGCCTTTCAAAGGGAGTAAAAATTGTATAATCATGACTTTCTCTATACACTTGCAAAATCATCTGCTGTACTTCAACTGAACATTGAACACGCAAGATTGCTAATGAGATCAATCAACAAAATAACCAACTGCAGATTACATTCAACTTTCAACTTAGACCAACACCCATTCATGAAAAATGTTATTCCCTTGTTGTTGATGTTGGGGTTGGGTTAAAAGAAAAAAGCTGTTTTCCTCACTCAGTTGGTTGGTTTCATGTGTGTTTGTTTTCATTCAGGAAAACTTGTTGTACAGTTATACAACAATGAGTTTAAATAAATCATGCATGGAAGCATTTCTTAACATATTTATCATATCATAGTGTTGCACCAATTATACAGAATGTTTATTAAATAGTAAATTACATTTAAAAGTTAATGCCAAGGAGAAGATTATTCCTGTTTTACGGTTATATATATATAATACAACTTATACACCAATAGCATGATTCTTGAAAGCAATTGCAAAATGTGACTAGGAAGTACATAAAAATGTTTAGAAAATTCTAACTATGAAACCCACAAAACATGTATCAGAGAGTTCACAGACTACCACCATGTAGTACGACCACTCAGTGAAATTATCCATTGTGCCTTGACCATACTGTGTGTACAATCCAGAAGTAAAACTATATGTGTCAAAATCAAGGTTAATGTAAAAAGACGCATCAACACTAAGGTCTTACCTTTCATTTCACTTGTTTTGGTAACAGAAATGAAGGGTAAAATCAATTGATTCACTGCCTAAATCACTAGAAAAACATTAGGCTCATCAGGAATTTGTTGGTTGGTTGAACTGTGAATGATTCCATTTTTCTATTAGTTTCCAGAGTTTGTTCACATAGAAAAATATCATATTTTGCACAAAAAAATAGTCAGTCCCCCAATATTAGATAGGCCATATCTCCTTAATAATTACTTTGTGTTATTGTAGTGACGGGACAACCACACTCCATTTGGACCTTGGTGATCATTCTGTCGTGATTGGTAAAGCATCAGTACGCTGAGTGTACTGTCAGTGGATTGATCTCCATCCGTAGCCCTCTCATGGCTACTTACTCCTTTAGATCAATTTCTCCGTGTTTCAAAACATGAAGCATTACAGTGGTGGCAGCGGTGAAGATCTCTAGTGAAGGTTGTACAAGTTGTATATGTTGTATCACTGGTTATCTCGATCCATGGCCATTATCCAAAGAAAAGAAAATGGTACCAGTAAAAGAAGATTAGAAAAAATGGAAGAACCCTTCTTGTTTAAGAAGTAGATTTAGAAGGTGTAGAAACACCAGAAATTGGTTAATAAAGGAGTAAGGCTATGTAGTGACAGAACAGTCAATGTAGACCAAACTCCACTTGGACCTTGGTGATCATTATGGTTTGAATAAGGCATTAGTACATTGAGTGTACTGTCAGGGGTTCGATCCCTGTTCACAGCTTTCTCATGGCTACTTACCTCCTTTAGATCAATTTCTCGGTGTTTCAAAACATGAGGCATTACATTATATTTACAAACCTAGCCTCATAATTACCTCCGATAGAAAAGCTTCAAAGCTGCTGAACAGACGCTGATATAATCCTCTAATCTCTCCCATCCTCGTGCCCTCCTCCTACAGTAGGTGGTTACAGTGATTGCTGCAGTAAAAGGTTATGTTAGTAAAAAAAAATAATAATAAATGGACAATTTATAGTTTCAACCATCCAATGAATTTCTAGCTTGCTTTGTATTTTTTAATGATTTAGGTAGTGAATCAAAATATATATATCCCTTCATTTAAGTTGCAAAACTAGACAAGTGAAGTAACTTGAGACATTGGTGTAGTGGCGGGACAGTCAAGTTCAATAAAAGCATGGAGGGTCTCCATACCAAACCAGATAGTTCACACTATATATATAGGTGTTTAAAAGGTTATTAAGATCACTGGGGAGGAGTGGGAAGGTATAACTTGGAAATTAGGCTTTTGCAGCAGAAATTAAAACTAAAATCAATTAATTTACTACCTAAGTCACCAGAATACATATGATGTAATAGAAATTTTTTGGTTGGTTGAAACTGCAAATTGATCTTATAAATAATTAAATGCTATTGCATGTTGTAAAGTAAGGGAGTTTTGCAGTCAGTCATATGGATGATGACAAATGTAACTATTGCAAAAACAACATAACACAGCTTTACTAAATTACAATATATATATATATATATATATATATATATATATATATATATATATATATATATATATATATAATATACATATATAACATATATATGTATATATATATATATATATATATATATATATATATATATATAATATACATATATAACATATATATGTATATATATATATATATATATATATATATATATATATATATATATAAATATATATATATATATATATATATATTTATTTAGGCATATATTTATCTGGTAAATCTGAAGAGCAACGCCTCCAAACCGATCAGAACAATATTTGTTGCAGTAAACAGGATACTTACTGTACTGAATATCTGTGAAGATTTTAGTGAGTGGTCGCTTAAATTAAACTGACCCCCCCAACCTAACCTAACCTAACCGGATCTACCCCAACGACACAACCTTAACCTAAACTAAACTGACTTGTGGGAGCTATGCCCCCAGACCCTCCAACCTAGCCTAACCTAACTCAAATTCAGTCAGGTGTGTGGACTTAGAAATTGAACAGTACCTGTTAAGTAAGGAAGCGACCGCTCACTAAAACCTTCACAGATATTCAGTACAGTAAGTATCCTGCACTACAACAAAAATTATTGTGATCGGTTTGGAGGCGTTGTTCTGCAGATTAACCATATACGTATCCTCCTTCGGTAAGGGAAAAGGACAGTCTATAAGGGTAGTGAAGACCGAGATTTTCATCGCCTTGTGCCAGTGTAGCAAAGACTTGAGGTGCAGAGTTGAAGATTATGTAATTTTCAATGGGAGTGACGAGGATGGACAAGATTAAACAACTAGTATGTTAAAGAGAAAGCTCAGGTAGGAAGATTCAGAGACTCAGAACACAGGTGAGATGGCTATAGTTTGTGCATGTATAGAGGAAGGGTGTGTCGGGAGATGAATGTTGAAGATGGAGCCGCAAGGTAGATGAGGAATCAAAGAATAGGTTTATGGATACGGTGAGGGAGGACATGCAGATAATTGGTGTGACATAGGAAGATAACCTAATAGGACGGAAACGTGTGATCCATTGTGGTGATTACTAAACATGAGTAATAAATAAACTGCCTTGCCTCACCACAAAACAGCAGCAGCAACTCGTTGTTTACATTATGTTCTTCCTCTTCTTCTTCTTGTTTAAATTGTGTTCCTCGACTCGGCACTGATTGAGTCTGTCACTTCGGCGAGGCGATACTTGCGATGGCGGCAATTCTGTCAATTTCAAAATGATAATTATTATTCTTCTTCTTTGTTGTGTTAGGGCTGGAACCATTACGGTCCCATGAGCCCTGGTGTGTTCCTGTGTAGGTTACAGGCGTGTCAGCTGTCCCGTCTTCCTAAGGAAGGCGCAGGTGAGGCGGATAAAATGATAATTAATCCAAACGTCTCCCACATGATGAAAGAACTCTGGACTTATAAAGCAGGAATATACGAACTGAGTTATGATCGCATGATGTGGATCTTCTTCTTGGGAATTTGATAGGGCCGTGCACGATGTGGTGATACAACCTCTAGTGCCCCAAAAGTACAGGTAGTAGATAAGTCAGTGTACACTTTTTAACCACCAAGCGTTGCTACTGTGCTTCCTCTCCAAATCCATCTATTGACCCTACTTCATCCTTAATCACAAAAACGGTATTTCTTTACTACTGCTCCACCTCTTTCTTTTTTATCTCTTTCCCTACATACTATACATAGTGTACTCAACACATCTGTGAAGGTTTCAGGCGGGGGTCACCATTATTTACCTCGCAAAAGTTGTTTGGTTATGTTATGTTAGGTTGGTTATGTTATGTTAAGTTAAGGTTGTTATGGTTAGGTTAGGTTCGGTTATATAAGATTTTTACATTTTATTACCCAGATCCAGAAAAAAAATCTAAGGTTGAGAACCCTAACTTTTGGGTGATAAAATGTAAAAGTCTTATATGACCGAACCTAACCTAACTTAACCTAACCATAACATAACCAACCTAACATAACTTCAAAGAAGTTTTGCGAGGTAAATAATGGTGACCTCCACCTGAAACCTTCACAGATGTGTTGAGTACACTATGTATAGTATGTAGGGAAAGAGATAAAAAAGAAAGAGGTGGAGCAGTAGTTGTAAAGAAATACCACAAAAACTTCTATACAGCCTTCTGCCAAAAAAGCTTTTAGTGCCACTGTCTTCTCTCCTTTTTCCCCTTGTGAAAATACTTGCCATAGAAGCCTTTAAAGGAAAATCTTTCATTGATGTCTCACTCCCTTTCCCATCCTCTACCTCATCACATTCAACTTCCGATAACACTGTGTTCCAGCAGAAGTTCATCACCTACACCGTGACCTTCCTCCACTCCCCTATCCCTCCCACCCCTTCAGCTACATCTTTAACAAAATTTACTTACAGTATGGTCAATCTTTAGCATGCAGGTGTTAATAAGAATTTCACCTGTTTGGTTGTCTCCTGAACAGACTGTCACAATGGAGGCAAGGTATAAGAAGAAAAAAAAGTGGCAGAAATGCCGTACAGATGTAATACATATTGCTGTTTAAGATAATGAAAGACAACATGCACTTTGTCTTTATTGTAAGTAGAGGCATATTGTGGCCTACAAGAATGCATGACACTTGCATCTAGCAAAAACTGCACCAAAGTAAATGACAGAAATCCTTGTACTTGTGAGGCAGAACAGCTAAAGTGTGACCTAACTACATGACTCAAGTAGCAGATCATACACAAAGTTGCTTGACCCAGTTTGCTAGAGGAGGATTTGGGGAATGCAGCACTAAAAGTCACTTCTAGATGGATCAACCTCTTCCTAACACGATGTCAAACTTTATCCATCACAACTGTATATGTCAAGCAGTTATTAGAAATGAACAAAAATATTTATCCTAAGGTACAACACAGTTCTGAAGTGTTAACTATGACATTATGATTTATATACTGCATTAGCAGCCATATGAATTTTTATTGAATCAAATAAATTACAATAAAATGCATGTAACACTAACTTCAAAAATATAGTGAACCCCTGCATTTTCTGTGGTGACAAAAAATTATGATATTATCAAGGTAGACTGAACATTTGCTTGACAATAAATGAAACTATCTAGACAAACACTCAGGTGCTGGACTGAGTGTCAGAAAAAAGTACAAGCGATGATGGCACCAATAGCCTGGAAAACTAATGGCAGCCAATCACTGCAGAGGATGGGTGGTGGTCAATGAAGCAAGAGTTTTGAGTGTTAAAGAGACTGACATCAATGCAAAAGTCTAATTCTACTTTAACTGACTTTCAGCAAACATCATCAAAGGTGTTAACAAGATGGAACTGTTCAAGGCCCATAGAACCAAATGTGCCCGTGACTAAGTTCTCAGTACTAAATGTTTGACGGCTTGTGGGAATGTTTGAAAAACACACTTCTGCTACTGTTGTAACTAAACATACTCGATCTTTGTCAACTTCATGAACTGCAATGTCATGATAACACACCAAAAACTGACCACAAATAATATACAGGAAAGCAGAATTTCAAAGTCAAACTTACTGAAAAAGTAATAATATGTATGATTTCATCAACTGTATACAATATATTAAAAAAAAATAGTGCACATGTTCATGATTATATAATGCTAATTTTTTTATTACTTTTCTTCAAACTGACATTAAAAGCACACCTCGAAATATTGCAATAGTAATATTATACTGTAAGTAAAACCACAAACCAAGCCATGTGAGGATGATGTCCAACCTTTAATTGTAATCTAGTAATGCACACCACTAGCCTGCGAGTGTTCGGGGCACATCTGTTCACCTTCCATAACACAGTCAGTTGTGACCCCACTTACATAAAACTGTCTACACTAGTCCTTGAGGGTATGTGGAATAAGAAAATATTTTATCTTGAGGCACTTAATATATCAGCAGGACCTAAAAAAAAAAAAAAATGTAGTTATGACTCACACAAGTCTCCAAAAAACAGATTTACACCTCATGAATCACTTTTTACAAAAGCATTTTCATTATTTCTCACAAAAAGTGTTTAGCAGTCATAGTTATTTTGTCTGAGTTCATACCTGCTGACAAATGCAGAAATACATTAACAACTTTCAATTCCTACTAATCATCATAAGAAAGCTAAGATAGAAGTGAGGCAAATTCAGAGAGCCTATGATGAACCAACCCACCTCACAGGCCAGTCTCACTCATCAAACACATTCAGCACAACCTTTTTTTAATATATTTATCTTCAATTAACTTTAAGACAAAAGCAGATACCATCAATAACTTCATTCTCTGAGCCTTAATCAAACAGTAACAGGCCCTCACCTCATGTTTGTTTCACATGAGAAAAGGACTCCTAAAGGAGTGATACACATGTATTAGGACACAGCCACACTGTTATAACAATGGAATGAATTCATTCAGTAACTATTATAAAGTCAACATGAGGCAGCTACAACCTTTACAGTTCACATATAATATGCACGGAGGCATTGAGGTATGAATGATACTAACACTGCTTGGTGGCTTGCCCCTCACTCACTCAACAGTGCTTACATAAAGTGACAAAGTTTATACAGTACAAAAGCTTCTTATGGCAAAATTACCATAAATGAAAACTCAACTGAAGATGTGGAATACATTATTTTGACCTTGTTCTGGAATAAACACATGCACAAGCCTGTGTAAACTTCATCACGACTAGCGCAGTGCCTCTGTGCAAACCTCATCATTTCATGGCATCATGTCAAGAGCATCAGATAGATTCTGCAAATGATTTATGTAAAGTCCATGTCTAGCAGTGTGGGTAGTTTCCTTGTTAACCATCCGCCAGAGAAAAGTTAAGCATCACACTTGACGATTGTCAGAAGTAGAGAGTTTGAGGGATATCACATAAATATTGTGAGAGACTGAGCAAAGCTACAAACAAAGCTCACCTTTTTGTTAAAGAAAGTTTATCATTATAAATTGAGCTTTTTTGTCCTGTTCATGTTTTAATTTTTTTTGTTATATTTGATTGTGCCTATGATATTACAAACAAATATTATAAATAATACTCTGATCTAAATCTATAATATAATATATATTCAAGTGCATAATGACTACAAGAAGTATCTGGGACAGGACCAGCAATATCTTCAACAAAATATTTATTTTAATTTTTTGTTTTTTCTCAAGTGAATACTTAAGCATACATTACTTACTTATATGAGAATATGTAACCACAAAGGCAGGTAGCATAATGAGCATAATACTGAAGAGCTTCTTGCCCTTGTAAATAGTTTAGAATAAGCTTCCTAATGTGCAGCAGCAAGTGCTGCAACCACTACCACCAACAACAGTGTTTTCGATAAAGATCTAGTTTCTACTGTCTTGCTAGTGGTGGCGGCGGTGGTGGTGGTGGTGGTGGTGGTGGTGGTGGTGGTGGTGGTGGTGGTGGTGGTGGTGGTGGTGGTGGTGGTGGTGGTGATGGTGATGGTGATGGTGTTTCTTCGTGGCCACACCTATCCTATTCATTGCACATCACATGGACCTGTATGATTTCTATAACACAATACGATAACCTAGTTTTACTAGAGTTACTTCTTTAAGAAATATGAATTCCTCTATAAGTAGGCCAGCTGGCTTTCTCAAGCTGCACCATCACACACAAGTTCTGTGTACAATGTTCAAGACAATCATACACAAAAGGTAAAATAAGAAGTAAATCAGACAGGTCTAAAATATCAGTAAAGGTTCAATTAATGTTACTTCATACAGGAACAAGAAAACACAATCCAAATAATATCTAACTTAGAACATTAACTCAATGTAAAAGTTTATTTCCCATAAATGAATCGATTAATAAAAACATTACACAGTGATATTACTTCAAAGACCTCAAAGGCCGGTAATGTATATTTTAACAAGGTGATACCTCAAGATCTCATTCTATATCATATTAACTTCCAGGCTTCTACAAACAAAATGGCAATGTCAAGGAGGTAACTCTATTGCACACATGATGAGCAAGGAAACTCTCCACCACAGTGAGGCCCAACACTGGCCAAGTGACAAAGGTGACAAGTTATCAATGTGTAACCTGATTCACATCTTTAAAAAAGAAAGAAATACTGTGTCCTTCAATTGCTTTTTTTTTTTGTTTAAATTTAACATTAAAATATTTTAAGTACTATCACATCCATTTTTGTGTTACTATGAAAGGAAGTAATTACTTAAAATAACTGATAACTGACACAAAATATAAAACCTTTACATTTATCTCTGATCAGCACATGCAAGCAGGTTTAAAACAATGCATTGCCTCATAACCTAAACAAAATCCTTTACTCCCCCCCCCCAATAGTATTTTGGACAAGGAGGCTAGGCCATCTTGACACAGCTGCAGGAACACACGACAGAGACCATCTGACGTTTAGTTTACAGCTTTTGCCTAGCCTTGCCATGACACAAAAGAGGTAGAAACTTTCACTGGCCATCAAACATTGTCAGCAAATCAGGTAACAAACTTGGATTTTGTCTCATATGAAAGGTGGTGCAAGCTTCCGAGGGGCATCATAAAATGTCAAAGATTTGTGTAATATTACTAATATGACAACTACAAATCTCAATCAAACACTTTCTTCTTGTAAATCATCTTCATGAAAACAACAAAGTATATACTTGATATGACAAAACTCTGAAAAGACTGGAAAAGTTTGATATTTTCCTTTGCCCTTTCCCTCTTTCTCCCTCCTTCCAGCTCTCTCCCCTCTACATCTATTTCCCTTTCTCCGTCTCTCTCCCTCTCTATGCTAATATTACAGCCACCTTTAAAATATCATGTCACCACTATCACAAAACTACAAGGTATTTTTCCCACAATACTGTTGACCTGATAAATATATATATGGATACCACATTTAGTGAGAAAATATAGGAACACGTTGACTTATTCCTTGAAGTCAACTTGACTCTAATGCATGATTACCTGCTTTGGACAGGCATATCTCGGGGACACAAGTTTCACGAGTGGTACCTCACGCCATATTGCTGCCAGTTAAGTATTGTTTTGTGGAACACACTGCTTACATACAGCTTGGTACACATACACATTTAATGGTATATAAGATAAATAAATAAAAATGAAGAAAAAAAAAAAAATAAATGGTCCCATTCTGAACCTATTATGATGCCTTCCACCATCACACTCCCACTCAGCAAATTAGGTCAGCCCCATGTTCTGGTGGGTGATATCTTTCACTCTAAGGAAACTGGTATTCTACAGTCATACCTTTGTAGGCTGTAACAAGAGACGATCTGTTTCCTAGATTTCAAAGCTTTGTCTCACCCAAGATGGCAGATAGGTCCCTCTTTTCATCCAGAAGCTTGTAGGAGTCCAGGAACACTTTCCGCACTCTCTTAAACACTTCCTCGTCATACACAGATCGAGCAGTGTTTGTCAGATCAAATGGTTCTGGAAGATAAAACCCAGGTTTTAAAGTTGTTATCCCTCTTCCTCCTTTAATTTTCTGCATCAACTGTTCTCACCGATCATCAACAATAAAATAAAGTGCAGTGACGCAAACCCCACAAGAAAATGAAGATGCCAGCAGTGCTATATAGCTAGCAATCAACAATTTGTTGCATTCATATTTTTTTTTCACTCAACCAACTTTTGACTTTTTCTAACTAATATTATTTTGTATAGATTCATTATATACTGTACAAGTTTACCTTCCCTACACATACAAGAAAGAGGCAATACCAAATATAACAAAATAGTAGATAAATATAACATTATAAATAAGCAATATAAACATCAACAGACACTTGTCTTGCACTCACATTCACAAATTACTATTCTTCACACCTATCAATCTATCTTTATACTAGGCTATGAAGCCCCATGTGTAGTGAAACAAGGCACACATCTGAGCTCTTAGAGGTTTCCCTTCCAGCAGCTACTTTTGTTTTTTTCTTTAGCTATCCTTCTTGAAGCTATTTCTACCATTTTCCTGCTCTTTTAAAGGTTTAAAGTTCCTTTAGGATTGGTTCTTAACCCCTATTAAGTAGCTTTTTACAGAGAATACATCACATCTCAAAAACCTTAATTTACTATTGCACATTGAATATGACACTTTACATATGAGTTTTCTGCATCAAAATATAGTTTTGATAAAGATAATTGTAATAACTATACATAAAAAATTGAAAGAATCAATACAAACCTTCAATGCAAAGATATTTCCACATTCGAGAATCATTTTTGCTTGACGGGACTGAGCGGCAATGAGCAGTGGGCACTGTTCCTCCTGTCCGTACTGAGATTGTCTCCTCAATAAACCTTTAAACAGAAAAAATAATAAGAAAAAGAGAATGTTCATACAAAATAAAAAGTTGTATAGTACAGTAAAGTCTCCACTCCAAGTTATTTTCTTTCCTCCACAACACTGCTTCCAACAACCCAACCTTCAGTTTTGAGTTTTGTACAGTTTTGGTTCATAAGAAAACATTACTAAGCAGTGTGCTATTGCAGAATATGCAAACAAAAGCATTTTAGAGGATGTTAGGAAAATTTTTTAATTGTGTAAACTTTTAAAATTCCATTGTAATTGTGTATAGTGTAAATATATGCTTTACCATCCTTCATGTTTAAGTATTTGTTGGGTTTCTTTCATGAAGATGACTGGTGATGAGCAACAACATATGTCAACACACTCAAGGGACTCCTATGTTTTTTTGTTTTTGTTTTTTTATCATAAACCGTTGGCACCAGTAGGCTTTTTTTATGGAGGCACAGATGGACTTGCCTCTTGCCTGTTATTTGGCGTGGGTTTTTTAGATTTATTATAGTGGTCTCAAAAATTTACATTCTCGCTTGAATATGTTGAGTACGAAGAGAGGCTAATCGCTGCTACAGCCTCAGATGCATATAACATTGTAAGTCCAGTCTGAGGACAGTATGGCAGCAATTTGGGTAGTCTTTGGCCACTCGGCGGTAATATCAAATAATGAAAAGTGGCCAGCGGATATCGGGGGATCGAACCCAGGACCCTAGGTTGTCATGCCCGAACGCTGACCACTATACCACCGCCTCCCCATGTGTGCAATGTCACTCAGTATCTGTTTGTGTGTGAGGCAAATGGTACAACTGTTGATTCTACTGGTGGTGATGGGATGCCTGCCTGTGATAGGCATTGGATAGTACCCCACTATTGCATATATATTGCATTTAACATCTGCCAGATTCTGAACACAGTATTTAGTATATGGCTAGTAATGCCTAGTACTAATTATATGTAACATGTAAGTGTATAAGTGGGCCTGGGATTGAGAAGACTTCACTGTACATAGACAAAATTATGTAATGCATAGGCAAAGACCATTACTGATTCAACTTTATGAAATTTTTTGAACTATTATCAGCACACAGCATAATAATTTTTCACCAATATGCTTCAGAAATATGATTTATAAGAATGTTAATAAAATACAAAAGAACTTACTTAAACTTGTTGGCATAGTGATCCAAAAAGCCATGGAACAACTTTCCCAAACTGAAAGTGTTCTTGGAGGTGAACACGGGCATCTTCTCTGTAACAGTGATGTTAGTGACTGGGCCATGGGCACGGAACTTCTCAGGGAAGATCTTTTGAAGACATGGCAACACTGGAGGCTCCATACCATCTGTTCAGCCACCAAGAAGAGCCAAGATTATTTGTCACATTCACAAAGTTCACCTAAATCTCCCTATGTCACAGTATTTAAAACATTACATTAACAAACTCATTCATAACCGCATTCAGTTTACCTACAGATGTTAATCTACATATATTCTACCCTAACTCCGATTTTCATGTTCATATCATGTAATTTAATGTAATTTAACTGCCTTATTTAGTCAAATTGTACATGAGATTAAACCCAGGAAGTCCACCTCTTCAATTCTTTTCTCATAAGACAAGGTTGCAAAGCTAGAAACTTAAAACCTTATGACTGTCGATGCAAAGCCTAATAAGTCCACCACTACCTTAATAGGTATAGGAAACAAGGTTGCAGATGGTAGTTGTTATGTTGATAATGATGGTCATCACCATCAATCATCATAATCATCATTACGTTCATCATATATGCTTTGTGTGTGTAATACCACTCTTCACACAACAAACAATCTTGTGAAACTTAAACTTCCCTACACAAACCTTGATATTTTTTCTATCTATACACGACACCTGAAGGAGGTTCTCGCCCATCTGGTGTGACCATTGGATCATACCAGGTGCAGGGAGGGAGAGGGCATAAGTTGAATGTGAAGTGGCAGGGGTAAACCGTAGGACTGTCTTGTGGATACGACCCCCGCCTCGCCCCCATTTGCGTGACTGACCTGACGTGCAGTGTTTGGGCAGAGTGTGCTTCCCTTTAATGTGGGCTAAGTGAGAAGAGTGTATATGGGTGTGCATGCGCTCCTTGTCTTGGCTACCTCCCTTTAAGGAGATACCAGCCTAGTATATAGATAGATCTATATACCAGGCTGTTATCCCTCTAAAGGGTGGTAGGCAAGGCAAGGCACACATACACATACACTCCTCTCACTTATTCCCTAGGCCCCTAGAGGAGAAAAGAAGTATTCCCCGCCCAACATATTGTGTCAGGTAAGTCATGCAAATGTTGCTGAGGACAGGGATCGTATCATTAACAAAGTCCTAGGGTTTACCCCTACCACTTCATATTCAACTCATGCCCTCTCCCTCACCACACCTGATCTGATCCAAGGGTTACACCAGATGCACGGGAATCTCCTCCTCCACGGTCATCTATGCTGTTATTTCTCATAAATTCACCACTGTTATCTATAATCCCAGCTGATATCCCCTTTAAAAGGGAGAAGCCAAGACAGTGTCTGCATACATACACCAACACGCATTCTCCCACATCTTTGACTCTAGGCCTCTTAGGGAAAAGGGACAGTTCTTCACCATACCACACTGAATGAGGGTGTCCCATAGGATAATTGGTGATTTCCATGTCAGGCCCAGAGGCAGAACTATGAGATGAATTGACCACTTACTCTGGAGGTAGTGAATGACCATGAGGACTAGAGAGTAGGAGGAGATGGTCATGTTCTTGGCATTGTTGATGTTGTGGTGCTGGGCCCACAGCTTCACAACCAGAACCAACGGCCGCACCCGCCAATCCACTGTCAGAACCACAATCGGGTCAAGTTGTTAAAGAATGACCAAGATACAGGGAATCAAATCCATCACTATATCACATTTGAAGCAAAACTTAAACAAGCAAGTGAATATTTTGTATATTCACAATTTCAATATCCTTTTACATCTGCATGATGCTACTTCAGGACTGATTTTTAGCACAGCACTGCTGCCTACTTTACAAGCTCATACTATTCATATATAATAATAACTTTACTCATAAAAGTTTCACTTAGAACAATGTTCTTTTTAGGAACATAACACATTTGTAAATATGGTGAAGCCTGTAATTATTTTGATTAAAAACATATGCCACTACTATAAAATTCTCTTACAATGCCTTAAAATCAGTACAATCCTTTTGGATCTGAATGTTATCTTAAAGTTATAACAGTCAACCTCTACACATAACTTAAAAACAAGAAAAGAAAAGGTAGTAGCTTTGTACCTACATTGAGAGTAGGAGTTGAGGAGGTGAGTGTTACGGATCCCCACAGCATTGTTACAGTTGAGATCCACATCCACCTGAGTTTGGGCATCTCGGAACTTAAGGATTGGCACCTTTGCCCGGATCAGCTCCATCTTCTCAATAAATGCTGAAACACACAAAACATTATAGCACACAGACTAAGTGAAAATTAAAAAAAACATCAGAAAACTCAGAGTACATCCACTGAAAGCTTGATCTAATTCAAAATTATCTTTATCAATTTTCCTTTCACTGCACAAAATCAAAAAATATACCAGCTACAAAGTACTACAATGACAAAACACCAACAAGATGAGGCTAACTTACGACAGTTGTAGAGCTCACGCTGAAGAATGCGGAGGATGGCAGTTGCCTCTGTACGCTGCTCCAGGTCTCGGCCTGCCACCATCAAGCACATGTCGACATCACTCCAGTCAGCCCCAAACCCACTCAGTGAAGAGCCAACAACATACAGCCGACAGTGTGGGATTACAGCCTGGACCCAGTATACATTCTTGAAAAGCGAGAAATAATTAGAACTAAACGAAGGGAAGAGCATATTAATCTAAGTTAAGTAAACTGTACACATAATTTTGTGGGTGCGCTTGAGGCTTTCAATTATATACCAATGCCCTGTGATGGGGTTGCAAGTATACTACTACTGTACTCCATGCAGATCATAAAAGGTGACCAAAAGACAAAACAAGGGGTCTGAGAAGCCCTTCCTCTGTGTTCTCTCCTATGAAGGGACAAGGCACAGAGGCAGAGGGGAGAGTGATATCTCCTCCAATCCTCGATGCCCTGTCTTGGCTACCCCCATTTAAGAGGGATATAAGCCAGGTATATAGATAATAGCGCCTCAGCGGTTAGCATGTCTGACTACGAATCCGCTGTCCTAAGTTCGAACCTGGACAAGGACAGTCAGCGCACAGCTCACCCAGCTGTTCATCCTCCCAAACGGGTTAGTCGATAAATTGGTACCTAGGTAAAAACTGTGGAAACTCGGATGTCACAGTGGCAGGAGATGAGCGCCCACCGCTACATGCAGCTACAGCGTGTGCCCCCACTTTACTTTATATAGATAGACAGATGGACAACTTGTTCCACCCAGCTGTACCAACACAATGAGAGTGAATGGCATGGGCAGCTAATCATGATCATTCTGTAGATTTCTCATACATTTTTATTCAATCTAGACTTTTTGGACTGATACTTTAAAGAGCAAATTTGTATATAGTGAAAATGTCATAAAAATATTTTGCTCATATTATGCATCACTCATATGACAAAGAATTTCTAAAACAAGACTTTCCTATAGCTATGATTAATATTTTTCACCATATTATGGTGATGATAAAATGAACACAAATATGCAATTCTTCCCTTTCAAGTAATTATTACTTACTCGTATGGCCCTTAGAACCTTCTCCTTCAGCTTCATCTTCTGACTGAAAGTCTTATTGGTTTGCTGATGCTGCTTAAAGAGGTCCCAAATCTGTTGTGAAAGACCATCCCATTCACAGCCAGTCAGCAGCTGGTTGGGTGCATCCACAACCTCACACTTCCAGCGCTGATCTCCCTTAACTTCACAGGTGAAGGTTCCAGCACGATCCACCAGTGGTCCACTCTTGTCCCAGACAGGCTCATTTCTTTGTGTGTATCCATGGTTTTGGTGGTCATTGTGGTATCTGTTGTGGTATCCCCGACCTTGGTTGTACCTCCCAAAGTGTTGTGGCTCCGCCCCCAGATTATGGTAATTATAGTCCCGATTGTAATTGTTGGTGTAGTGTCCATAGTTATTGTAGTTCCTATCATACCTTCGGTTCTGGTATGAGTGAGAGTCCCTCACCACAAAATTGTTTGGGTAGTGGTGACTGTAGTATTGGTTACCCACAAAACCCCCACCATTAGCCTGATTGTGATGATGATACTGGTGATACTGGTTGTTGTGAATGGGTCTGACTTGGTGACTGGGATGATGGTACTGCTGGTGGTGATTCTTGGGAAACTCCTGATGATCAGCAGTACTACTGTTACTGCTACTGCTGCCTTGGCTGTTGGAGGTGTTCCCATTACTGTTGTGTCTACGTTTCTGGCGGGGATGCCGGTATGAACCTTGAGAAGTATTACTGTAGGAGCTGGGAGAGCGGCTCCGTCGCTCCAAGGTACTGTTTTGGGAGGAGAAAAGGAAGCAATATGATTAGTGGAGGCTGTAAAAGACATGATATCATGTTGGTGTTGCATTTACTGGTACATAATGATAATACTACTGATCTTCATCAGCAAGTCCTAATAGTGTCTGAAAGCACACTCCCAGCCATGCCTCTCACTAGCCATGCACTTTGTTCAATCATGAGCCAAGGCATACACATTCCTTTTGTGTACTGTTTGCCTGACTACCAATATGCTACAAAATTCTCCGTTTAATAAAAACATGCGAGATACTGCACATACCTCTACAAAAATTTTTCATAACTGCTACTGCATTTCATATCTTGTAAAACACACTTGTGCCTTCAAAAATACCTCGGAAAGTTTCCATGCATCTTTCATGGCAAAAGTAGTTAAGGGACAAGTGTCTACTGAAAATACTCTATCATGCAGAGTCACTTTGTTATTTACAAATTGTACTCATCTCCCCAATATTAAGATAATCTACTTTCACGAGGTACCACAAATATATACAACAGTCCCTTATTATGTGAGAGTGTCATTTAGCAGACACCAACATACATTAGAAAATCTGAGAATAATTGCTGGTCCCCAAAAATGCCCGGCTTCCTTTTATAATGCGTGTTGAATATATAAAAAAAATAAACAATATGAGGCATGCGAGGAGTTTAAGTCTCACCCTAGTCACCTGTGATGTGAATGCTCAGAAGCTTGTTCAACATCACACACTGCCTCAGAATATGGGCTAAGCTCATAGTGTGAACAGGACTTCCTCTGCAGCACTACAATGTCTCATTGACACCAGATACTTCCTGAACCTTTCATCTTCCTATTCCTCGATAAATTTGTCACTTCTCCAATGTATTGTTTTACTTTAAATTCGTGTGTGTGTGTGTGTGTGTGTGTGTGTGTGTGTGTGTGTGTGTGTGTGTGTGTGTGTGTGTGTGTGTGTGTGTGTGTGTGTGTGTGTGTGTGAGAAATGAGTAAAAATTCTACATACAGACCAGAGTCACCACTTTGGTGAAAGGGAGAAAAAAAAGAGAACTGAGCTACTCATGACACACACCTAGTACTGTACAGGCTTATGAGATCCTGTTGTGGATCAGCATGAAGATGGTGATTCATGAGTGGTATGATGAAGAATGCTGTAAGGAGTCTGAGTTACTACGGCCACATTTCAGGCTGTTGATGCATACATATCTCAACTGGCCTTGGTCATAGACTACAACAATCACTACTTGTTAGATATCAACACAGAAAAGTGTGGTAAGAGTTGCCTCACTACAAGTTCATGAGGGAGATCAGGCTCATAACTGATAATTGAACTGTAGGATTCTCACCATCTATGAATGGCAGAAACCTCCCATATATATGCATAATCTGCAAGAGCTTAAGGCAGATGTTATATCTTGGTGTGTAGCATGTGACCAGTTCCCTTTTTTTCTTTTTTTTAGTGTCCTGAATATGTCTTCTTTTTTGTATGTGCCAGTAACTTGAGAGTACCAGATACCCAGATTCCGGTTAAGTGCTGGTTCTTCATACATTTTCTAAATGGCTACTTTATCTTGGATATCATTATTCTGAAATTATTCAGTACTGGATTTAGAATGCTTCCCCTACTCAAACTGGAGCTATGGATTACCCCACTGATTTTCTTCAGCCATATTTTCGAGAACCACCAGTTAAGGGACTTACCTTGTACCCTGCTTAGAGTTTGGTGTGTCTGATGAATTATCAGCAGGCACACTCAAAGTTCCTAGAGGGGTGGAGCAGCGGGAGGAGTAGCCAGTGTCGCATCCTCCACTACTAGTGGCTTCCACTTCCACACTGAGGAAAAAGAGGAAACTGTTGTTGGATGCTATAAAAATTGATGATGTGGAGTGGTGAAACAGCAGTGATTCACATAGGTAGTTAAAACAGTGCTACTTCTGAAGTCAAGGTACTGTGGCATGGGTCTGCAATGTTTTTACGGATTCATTTGCATGAATGACAGCATGTAATAATATTGATTATAATAATGAGAAGAAAAAGAGGATAAATTTATGAAGCTTATCTACAACACAGATCCTACCTTTCAAAACAATCTGAATACCAATCCTCCTAACACAATTACCACCCATGCCTTATCTAGTTCTTGTACCAACAAAACAACCAACACATTAGGAGGATCTTGCACAGTGCCATGCTATCCACAATATGAACAAGGCTTCTCCTCAACATTCATACATCAATGCCATGATGGCCCAATCCCACAGCCTTACCTTTTCTTCTCCTCTTGCTGTGTGCCCTTCCAAAGGGCATTTTGCAATAGTTTTTCCACCTCCTTAGCATCAACTGCTTTACAGGGATGTGGCTGCTTGGGTCTGGGGTGCCTGTTCTCCTCCTCTGGCACCAAGGGCACACGGAACTCCTCCACCTCATACTTTGAGATAGGTTGGGAGAGCTGCTCATCCTTACTTCTGTCGGGACCACTGCCAGGCTCTGGCGGCCTTTTTGTGCTTGTGCAGTTGTTCTTGAGGTTGTTGCTGTTACTGTTGTTGTTGCCATGGATATTAACCCCAATCTTGATGGAATTATTGCCTTTGGTGATGTAACTGCTGCTGCTACTATTGTTATTGTTGTTCTTGTCTCCTGTAACAGTGATAGTTGGCTGCACAGTAGGAGATGACACCATTCTGGTTGGAGCCCCAAACCAAAAGTGATTTCCGCTACCGTGTCCTGGGGGTGGGCAACTTAGATCAGGGAGCACAACTTCACACACAGAACCCCTCAACTCTTGATGGATGCTCTCAATCACACCAGTACCCACTACCCCTTGTGACAACCCACTCACGCTCCTGCTGCCCGTGCTATATGCACCAAGATTTGTACTATTGCAGACAACCGAGTTTTCTGAAGAGATCAATGCTGCAGCACGTTGAGCTCCAACACAGTTATGCCACTCAGGGTCTAGAGGGTGGTGCAGGAGAGCAGGCTGCAGAGGGGTGTTGGGGTGTGTGGTGCAGAGCAGTCCTGAAGCAGCAGGAAGGTCGTGGGTGAGGAAGTGCTGGAGGGTATCAGGAAGCTGCTGTCTGTCAGAAACACCACAGTTGGCTGCCACCTGAAAGGAACAGTTACTTCATTACTTCTGCATGGCCATTAGCTGCCACTTCTACTACTACACAAATATCTGTGACTTCTTATCCTGTTAATTCTGTACCTATCTCAATTTTAACTAGTACAGTGCTCCCTCCAATTTTGCGTGAAATTGGTCGACATTGCAGGCCACAAAATTGGAATTCGCAAAATATTTTTGCCCTTGTTTGTACAAAAAATACATGTAATTATACATCCTACAATAAATAAAAATTCAGAAAAACATAAATATTATAATTATCGCCTCAGTGGTGCAGTGGTTAGCACGCCTGACTACGACTCCGCTGGTCCGAGTTCGATCCCGGACGAAGGCAGGCGGCGCACAGCTCACTCAGCTGTTCATCCTCCCAAACGGATTGGTAGATAAATGGGTACCTAGGGAAACCTGGGGAAGATTAACTGTGGGAAGTTGAATGTCACAGTGGCCCTGTGTCCCGGCATAACGGATTAATTTCCACCACAGGCCAATGTGATGGGAGATGAGTGCCCACAGCTACACACAGCTATAGCATGTGCCCCTACTTTATCTTATTTATCTATCATTATCCATTAGAAAATGAATTTGAATAACCATTTTAGAGTAACTGGGCTTGCAGAGATGGAGATTGGTCTTGGTCACAAAATTGGAATATTGCAAAATTGGACCCCGCAAAATTGGAGGAAACACTGTAATTAATTAACATTTTTTAAAGAAGTTACTCTATTACCATCTATTTCTTTAAAAGGGAAGCACCATGAACGCCTGTAAGTGCACTATGCAGGTCTGAGCTGTTCCTCAAACAGACAAACATAACTTTGGCAAAAATATACATCCAACAAGGCAAGTGATAAAAAGAACTTAACTGCCAAGAAGTACGCTCATCTGTTGCAAGACTTATTGCTTTACCTCAACTAGAAAATGCATTCTCACAAATAGGCAATAATAAAACTTTGAAACACAACGAAGAAAAAAGATGTACACATAATGATACCCATTAACCATCCCCCATTACAAGTATTCTGTTTAAAGTAGTAGTAGTAGTAGTAGTAGTAGTAGTAGTAGTAGTAGTAGTAGTAGTAGTAGTAGTAGTAGTAGAAGTAGTAGAAGTAGTAGAAGTAGTAGAAGTAGTTGTAGTAGTCGTAGTAGTCGTAGTAGTCGTAGTAGTTGTAGTAGCCGCAGTAGTCGCAGTAGTAGTAGTAGTAGAAGTAGTGGCAGTGACAGTAGTAGTAGTAGCAATAACAGTTGTAGTAGCTGAAGCTGTGATAATATTAGTGGTAACAGTTTATGTAGAGTTATATTACTTTCCACACAAATGCAATATGGTGCAACAAACAGAAGCATGTCCTTGAACAATAAGAAACAGGTATCTTAATCAACCATGAAAAGGATGATACTTTCATGCAGGTCTGGCCCACCTGGTGTTGAAGGGAGACAATTGTAGTGGACAAAGCAGCAGCAGCAGAAGCATGTTATCATGCAACCCACTGTAATGACTACTGGTATGCTCTATCACAAGTGTTCCTATCCCGCCCACTCCTTCCCCTTCCCCATCCCTGGTCCACCTCTCATGCCATTCTCCTCCACATAATCTCACCACCCACCCTCTACTCATATCACCCACACCTTCCTGACTCACCATCTCACACCACACCCACCCTGATTTTTACATTTTGTTGTGCCTCACCTAGCATGATTTTATGGCTAGTCTATTCATCATCAGAAACAACACAAATGTAACATGCATGCACACCCATTCGAAACAAGTTCATTACTCTCCTGTTTGTTTATAACACCACACACACACACACACACACACACACACACACACACACACACACCACACACACATAGTACATATATATATATATATATATATATATATATACATATATATACATATATATATATATATATATATATATATATATATATACTATATATATATATATAATATATATATATATATATAGTATATATATATATATATATATATATATATATATATATATATATATATATACAAGTTTTGATGAGATAAGGTACCGCAAGTGACAAGGTAGTGAGTTAAGTGCAGCCTGACAACAAGTTTTGAGATAGCACATCTATGACTGCCTCATGGTTTTAAAAATGTTAATGAACCAGAAAAACATGTATTTGTATTTCTACTCCAGCTGATGTGTCCATACTATGTAAGAATTGGAAAGTATTAATTATTATCAGTGTATTCTTAACACTTGTGTGTGTATTTACAACTAGGTAAATACACACACAAGTTTTAAGAATACATTGATAATAATCAATACTTTCCAATTTTTACATAGTATGGACACATCAGCTGGAGTAGAAATACAAATACATGTTTTTCTAGTTCATTATCATTTTTAAAACCATGAGGCAGTCATAGATGTGCTATCTCAAAACTTGTTGTATATGTGTGTGTGTGTGTGTGTGTGTGTGTGTGTGTGTGTGTGTGTGTGTGTGTGTGTGTGTGTGTGTGTGTGTGTGTGTGTGTGTGTGTGTGTGTGTGTGTGTGTGTGTGTGTGTGTGTGTGTGTGTGTGTGTGTGTGTGTGTGTGTGTGCGTGTGTGTGTGTGTGTGTGTGTGTATGTGTGTGTTGGGATGTGTGTAACAACCATCCTTTCACTGGGCCCCAATACATATGGTCACACAGGTGTTGAACAGGTGTAGTCCAGTAACCTGCTCGAACATTTACTGCAATCTGAACCTAAGCCCACCCTTCTCCTGCCAAAAAGATAAATAAATGAATAAGATAATAAAATAAAATAAACAGATGGATTGACAAATGAATAATCAATGTGTATATATGTGAATATATATATATATATATATATATATATATATATATATATATATATATATATATATATATATATATATATAATAAAGTAATGCGAATTTTCACCTACATAAAAAATAAATCATGCATTTTACTTTCTGCTTAATTTAGTTTTATGTTGTGTTTGTGTTTCAGTACAGAATGAATTGCTAACTGACTTGGACACGTGCTTACTGATATGCATCTAAAACAAGGGTCTGATAACCTTGTTTTCTTACTTACAAGTGATTGCTCCCTAAAGAAAATTACCCTTTCTGATGCATTCAACTAAATTTTAATTTAGCAATTAATGAGCGAGGAGACCGGTCTCTTCTCCATTTATCTCGATCAGATGCCTGTCTATTCCAGGTAACTCCAGCAAAACTTCCTATTTCATATCTCCATCTAGTTGTCTGTCTGCCCTGCC
>JAPQNM010000005.1:17357595-17362595 GCA_029783475.1 Metacarcinus magister | reverse complement strand
TGTCTGTCCTCGCCATAACCTGTTCTATAATGGTCAGGGATGTCTGGCTGGTCTAAAAATTACCTACTGTACAACGAGGGGAGTAGCGAGTGCCTCGGCTCTGGCACTAACATTAAAAGGTGCCAAAAACACGTAAAGGCAAGAGTGTCGGCCAAGGAATGTTTCTCGCCCTGTACTCAAAACTAATTTTCACATCAACTAACGGATTACATGGGCTTCCTATACATTCCTGAACCACCTTGGCACTTCATGAGACTTTGCCTTATAAAATCATACTTGAAATAATAATATACATTACCCTTAAAGAGAAAAAAAAACAAGAAGAGCCCGTACCAGCAGCAGAGCCCGGAAGACTCCAAATATGGTGCGATCACGTAATATTAACGGCACATGACTTCATTAACTAGCATTTTAACGCCAATATAATACACCTACACACTCATTACAATTATCATGACTAATTTTTTATATGATATTGAAGATACTAGCCATAAAAGTACACAACATTGTTTATTTGGCAATCGCAAACTCAAACGGAGGAGTGGGGGAGGAAGAGGAGGAGGAGGAGGATGACACGGGAGATGGGGGAGGAAGGAGAGGAGGGGCGAGGGGGAAGGAAGGAGGAAGGACGGTGTGAGGGGGAAGGAAGGAAGGGGGAGAGGGAGGTAAAGGCCGTTGAGGGCTGTTGCCTTATTACTGTACGAGAATAGTATTTTTTCCCCCATTTATAAAAGAAAGTATGCATTCAAAAGAATTCTAAATCAAATAATTAAGTTCAGATTTTCAAATGACGCCTTCTTCAACAGATTGCTATAAGTACTTTAATAGTAATATAATATAAAAAAAAATATATATATATATATCATGGTGTGTGTTTGTGTGTGTGTGTGTGTGTGTGAATGTGTGACGCTCCCCACACACGCAGTTACAACCCCACACACCCCCTACCCCCATCCACCTCCACTGTCCTTACATAAGAAGAGTATATAATATCTTCACTCATTGTCATATCAGGGCTACTCAAGGGACCTATATGTTGTTAGATATAGTAGACAAGGAACTATAACCACAGAGTTTACATTCATAAAAAAAAAAAAAAATTGATATGCGAAGAGAAGTTATGTTTGTTAGAACAAACTCAGAAAGAAGGAAAATATGGATAAACAGATTAGTTTGAATTGGTAATAAGGCATCTCCTTCATCTTATTAATGTCAGCTTAGCAAAGTGGTTGTAATCTCTCATATATGAGGATTAAGGACAAGACCATGTAATTAAAAGTTCCGCTAAGAGATTAAGGAAGAATTAATGTAGCTATTCTACACCAATACATTTCAGTCGCTTATCAGATATACATTTAATTTATTTTATCTTACATTACCTGTGTATTTGTATGCGTCTGATAATGAACTATTAACTGCAGCAGCCTTCTTTCTTCTTGTCAACACTTTGCAGGAACACTGAGAATCGTCTATTTGAAAACAAGATATAATGACAAACGGAAGCTTAAATGGACTGCAGTACCGACTTCCTTCTCTCACAGTAGTATTTTTTCATAAAACTAGGAGATATACTGTTATTAATTAAGTGAATGGGACACCAATTAATATAATCCTCTGTATGTTAACTAGAATGCACGTACAATGCAACTGTATTTTCCAAGTTTTTTAATCTGTGTTAGATCTGTAGTGACAGGAAAAAGAAATGTATGATGAACCACTGAACAAGTGTTTGTGGGAGTTTAGCACGTTGTAATTACTTTAATGAGTTTTTTTTATTTATTGAAGATCGCTGTTATTTATTTCATAGCCAAGGTTACAAATTTTTATCTCTACAATAATTTGATTTAGTATTTCCTTGATTAAGATTAAATTAATCTTATAAATACTTGTTTCTTGCAACACGTAGAAGGGTTACTTATTTGTTTTAATAGATCTTATATATGTGGTGATGGTGGTGATGAAGCGACAACGAATGGATGGATCTGATAAGAACAACGGAAAGAAAAAGAGAGAGAGAGAGAGAGAGAGAGAGAGAGAGAGAGAGAGAGAGAGAGAGAGAGAGAGAGAGAGAGAGAGAGAGAGAGAGAGAGAGAGAGAGAGAGAGAGAGAGAGAGAGAGAGAGAGAGAGAGAGAGAGAGAGAGGAGAGAGAGAGAGAGAGAGAGAGAGAGAGAGAGAGAGAGAGAGAGGAGAGAGAGAGAGAGAGAGAGAGAGAGAGAGAGAGAGAGAGAGAGAGAGAGAGAGAGAGAGAGAGAGAGAGAGAGAGAGAGAGAGAGAGAGAGAGAGAGAAGAGAGAGAGAGAGAGAGAGAGAGAGAGAGAGAGAGAGAGAGAGAGAGAGAGAGAGAGAGAGAGAGAGAGAGAGAGAGAGAGAGAGAGAGAAGAGAGAGAGAGAGAGAGAGAGAGAGAGAGAGAGAGAGAGAGAGAGAGAGAGAGAGAGAGAGAGAGAGAAGAGAGAGAGAGAGAGAGAGAGAGAGAGAGAGAGAGAGAGAGAGAGAGAGAGAGAGAGAGAGAGAGAGAGAGAGAGAGAGAGAGAGAGAGAGAGAGAGAGAGAGAGAGAGAGAGAGAGAAGAGAGAGAGAGAGAGAGAGAGAGAGAGAGAGAGAGAGAGAGAGAGAGAGAGAGAGAGAGAGAGAAGAGAGAGAGAGAGAGAGAGAGAGAGAGAGAGAGAGAGAGAGAGAGAGAGAGAGAGAGAGAGAGAGAGGAGAGAGAGAGAGAGAGAGAGAGAGAGAGAGAGAGAGAGAAGAGAGAGAGAGAGAGAGAGAGAGAGAGAGAGAGAGAGAGAGAGAGAGAGAGAGAGAGAGAGAGAGGAGAGAGAGAGAGAGAGAGAGAGAGAGAGAGAGAGAGAGAGAGAGAGAGAGAGAGAGAGAGAGAGAGAGAGAGAGGAGAGAGAGAGAGAGAGAGAGAGAGAGAGAGAGAGAGAGGAGAGAGAGAGAGAGAGAGAGAGAGAGAGAGAGAGAAGAGAGAGAGAGAGAGAGAGAGAGAGGAGAGAGAGAGAGAAGAGAGAGAGAGAGAGAGAGAGAGAGAGAGAGAGAGAGAGAGGAAAAAAAAACTCACATGTCCAGTGTTAAAGAAAATAACTAAGAATATTATTACTATTATTATTATTATTATTATTATTTTAATTATTGATTATCATTATTATTAGTAGTAGTATTGTTATCATTGCTACTACTGCTATTGCTGCTACTACTACTACTTCCACACGAACCCTGTGATCTAACCGAGAGAAACGTTATCAAAAGCAAACGCAATAAAAAGTTACTTATCTTATGAGATTTACAAGTTCAAAGAGTTTATCAAGTTCGTGTGTTGAGGGCCTTGATGGCGTCTTGTAGGGTGTTTATAGTGTAATATAGCCTTTCCTGGGCTTTAATATATTTTTTTCCATTGGCTGGTACTATTGATTCAGCTGCAGCGTACTCAGGCCCAACATATACTTCCCTCCATTATTATATCACAGAGGATAGGCGACCGTGACCGGAAGATTTAGTGAGTTGGTACTGGCAACTGGCATCCCTTTTACCATCAGAAACTAGGGAACGCTCACGTGCATGACAATTAACATTTTTCTAAGACTTATAATGAAACAATTTGCCTGAATGATATTTCCCTTTGAAGATTATGGTTTCTTTATCCCGCCACTATGCCACCAGTGTAATGCCGGTAATTTCCTTGATTTATACAATAATAGTTTACTCTAATCAAGTCGGGGTGAGGACGTTGGGTACAATTGCCCTATCGGAGACCTTGTTGGAAAAGATAGTGTTCAAATTTGTTTTTAAATTAATTTATTATGTTACACACCACCATGGGAGGCGGAAGTTTATTCCACTCCCAAACGAGAGAGAGAGAGAGAGAGAGAGAGAGAGAGAGAGAGAGAGAGAGAGAGAGAGAGAGAGAGAGAGAGAGAGAGAGAGAGAGAGAGAGAGAGAGCGAGAGCGAGAGCGAGAGCGAGAGAGAGAGAGAGAGAGAAGAAAAAAAAATCACATTGATAAAGAAAATAACTAAGAATATTATTACTATTATTATTATTATTATTATTATTATTTTAATTATTGATTATCATTATTAGTAGTAGTATTGTTATCATTGCTACTACTGCTATTGCTGCTACTACTACTACTACTACTATAGGCTACCAAAAAATATGATAAAACAGTAATGCTAATAATGCAAATACTAATACTCCTAATTATAGTATTAGACAATTAGGTTTATCAATATCATAATTGCGGTGTACAGGGCTACGTATGTAATTGTGTATTAAAGCAACACTCGTGTGGTCATGCTTCCGTAGTTGTCCCAGTTGTTCATTTAGCTGTTGTCAGTAAACTCCGCCAGGCTCTTCCTAACCAAAATTCTGAATCAGGCGACATATGTCACCTCCTTTTTCATGGGAACTGTCATTGGCTGGAGCTGTCAGTGATCTACAATCTACATCCAGTGACCCGCCCTGCACCTGCCCCCCTCCCCATTCCACTCCCTTCCATTATCACCACTTTCTTCAATCCATTCCAAGTGTCTATACTTCTCTGGGGTAAACTACGTTTTTGAGTCGTTCAAGCAAACTCCTTTTTGAAATTTCTTTTGGTATTCCCTCAATAAAAAGTAACTATACTGAAGACTGGTAAGTAGCGATATTTCGGATGCTCCCACTGCCTCCCCCCCCTCACACACACACACACACACACACACCGGCTCTACACCAGATCCCCTACGGCCTGCTTGTTTTTTTAATTATCTAAATCTAACGTTTTCTAACACCACCTCCAACTTCCCTGTTTTCGATTATTTTTACGATGAAACATAGTTCTTAACCTAATCAAACCTAGCCTGTATTATTAACCTTACTCAATTACTTACCTTAGGCAAAGTGTGGTACTTATATAATCTGGCGACACATTTCAGAAAGTGATGAAAGCGCTCTTTTTCTCGGTATACTCTGGAAAACAAATACCTAGCCAGGTACTAATTGTTGTATAAGTGTACTTTGTTACCAGAA
>JAPQNM010000005.1:17332595-17352595 GCA_029783475.1 Metacarcinus magister | reverse complement strand
AAAGAACAGTACAACAATACAAAGACCATCTACTGAGGTCACACCAAATAGAGTTGCAGTTTGGCATGACAGCTTTATGTAGCGTGGCCTAAAACAATGCACTCTAAGATAGGGAAATACATTGCCAACAAACATATTTAAGGCAGAATCAACCTCCAACCTATCACTCATTCTTTCTAAAGCAGCAAATATTTTGATTTTGTGACTAATTTAATTCTGTCAAACAACATGTTGCTACTGAAACATATTTAAGTAAGTTATTGATAAAACTTGGCTTTTTTAAATTACCAAACTAAAGTACTGCTCATGGATATCTTATCTGGCACCCTATTATATAAAGGCCTAAAGACCTCCTATTATTATAATTTTACTATTATTATTATTATATATTCATTAATTTGTAAATATATGTTTATTTTTGAGGGGCAAGTGAGTCTAGGTTTCTTCTAAAAACATGCCCGAGTGGTTTTGTACTCTGTTACTTAATTTTGTTGTCCTCTTTCTTTTTGCTCACAGAAGCTATGTTAATCTTTAAAATCTTCTATTTCCTAATTCTTATGTTGATCTGTGCAATAGTACTTGCAGTTATCGTAAAGCTTTAGTTCCAAGCTTCTCAGAAAAGAAGTCCATGGCAGTACCTAAGCCTCAATGCCACTCTACAATAAAGTGTCATCCCTGGTATAGACAACAGAATGCTGAATCATATAAACCCATAATAATGAGCAATTCCACAAATACCAAGAAAACCCCATTGGAGTACATCTCAAATATTATTCTCGACTTTTTAAGCCCACTGTAAAAACTGTTTCAGGATACTATATGAACATTCAGGCTATCATTCATTCTTTGCACTTCAGAAACTAAAACAAGAAATAATATTATATCAACACATTTACATTAAACGTAAAATTTAAACTACAGCTATGCCAACACAGGCTAACACTTGACACCTGCTTAAACTGCTCATCAGGTGTCTGTGCTAAGTGTGATGGGGATGGCAGTGAAGTAGTATTAAAATCAGACTCTAGTTCAGTGAGTCTCATGGCAGCAGTGAGGAGGAAGAGATAAGGGCAGGTGCTGGACCAGCAACACAAGAGCTTCATCTCCTGCTGCAAACAAGATATTTAAGCTGCAGGTTCTATTCACCTGTCTGTTTATCTGTTCGTGATTACTTTAGCATTTTGGGAGCTTAAGCAGACTATTATGAAATACTGAATGGCAGTAAATTTCAATATGCCATTAAAAGTAGTCAAAATTTTACCTTAGCAATTTACCACATATTGATGATAACACATCCATAACAGTAACTGATCAAGATCAATGTCACATAAATACTGTGACATTCTTTTATTTCTTAATCATGTATACAATATTAATATAACACACCATACTGAAGCAGGTATGATATCAACAATGAATGGTTTTATAAATATAAAAATAAGTTCAAATAAAAAAAAGATGGGCAAAATATTGAGAATATGATATAAGTATATATATATATATATATATATATATATATATATATATATATATATATATATATATATATATATATATATATATGTACATATATATACATACACACATACATACATACATATACACACATGTTACATATAAGAAATATATCCTTACAGAAACCTATTTACTGATGCAAACAGTTTTCTTTCAGCTTTACTATTATGATTAATAAAATTTCATGCTTATGAAAAACAAAAATACTCTACAAAGCATTCTGCTTACTTTAGTCCACTTTACAGTGAATTCTTGCTATAATAGACTCTTGTTTGGTAAGACGTCAGACCATAAGATGTGAATATTTAATTGTTCTGTTATATATTACATAGTATTTTTGTATACATTTCAGTAGGCATGTGTGTTGTGTTGGGATGTCCCTTGGACCTTCAGGCCACTTGAAAAGTGACCATGCTTGTGTATTTTACTGTGGCACTGAAGTAGAAGCTCGTTTCTCAATATTTCAGTAGAATCGTGTATTTAGCAATATTTGTTTTTGTGATGCACCACTTTATGAAGCGAAATGAAGCTGATCATAGAGCTTTGCAATATGCATCTAGTATATCCTTTAGTGATGACCATCTTCATGATGATTTCCTACCTACATGCTGAGCTTAACTATTAATTGTAAAACTCCATCCCCACTTGCTCCCTATCAAGCTACGGAAGTATTGGACAACCTAGACATGGGTCTTTATTTATCAACATCCACAAAAGATCTGCATCTTTTTTAAATACAGGCTTTACTTTAACCGTCATAAGTGATGTAACACAACATGCTGGAGTACCATATACATATTTTAAACAACTGACTGTGGTAAAAAAAAGCTCAGGGGAACTGACACAAAAGAACTGGATCCGAAATATTCAGCATGACCATCAGCACAGCATCATCCTCATCAACGCTCCATGCTTATCTGTGTCTATCTTGGTCACCTTAAGTCGTAGGATCAATGTTGATCACTGGTTGTCTTTTTAGTCATTTTTTTTACGGTATTATTAGAAAGTAATGACCCTTTTTAGTCACTCCATGTTCATTTGCTCCCTGCAACGGCTGTTTGCTTGTATCATATATGCATTGCCACTAACAATAACATGTCAAGATTATGGATTTAGGGTTTAAATTTAGTATCAACAGAGTTTAGAAAGGCCTTGGATATAGTGACTACTGGTGCAGAAATTACATTACCAAGACTCCAACAATGCATGACAGGCAATGATTTTTCACCATATACTACTCGTAATATGCTTGACATTTTATTTTTGACTTTAATTATATGTTGTGCAGTGACTATTCCTGCAGGTAGTCGGTTATAACAAGGTTTCACTGTATTTCCACACATCAAGTCATGTCTCACTCTGTTGCCCACACAGAGAATGTTGACAGCCACCAGCCAGACCCAATTGCCACTACAGTAAAATAGTGAGGGCTGCTCAATCTCTCTCTTAAAAATAAGGAGAAATTAAGACAAACAATTTTATATCAAAAACTGTCTTATATGAAAGGTGTCATTCATAACTATCCACAAAGGACTCACGATTTTGTGGAGAAAAAAGTATGTTGGACCATTGAAATTTCCATTTGTGTATGCTAAAGCCATGATGGAAACAATTACTATGTGTTAACAGTACAAAGTAATGCATCAAAGTTTTTACTGTCCCTTAAAATTTGCACTTTGTGATACTTGCTATCGGTTCTTGTGGAAGACTCATGTTTTACAAGTACAGTGGGACCACGCATTTGGCAGTACTAATCAGTCGATTGTTAACCTGATTTGTTGTTGGCAACAAAATTATCACATATGGTGACATCTCAGCCTTTGGCTACACACCTACCAAGTTGCTAATGTCACCTGCCTGGCCACCATGTGTTGTGCTGTACCACATCACCTTTTTTTATATAACTTGTCACCTTTGGCGGTGTTTTAGTGAATGGTATGTATTTGTGATACGGCATCAATGACCTTTAGAAGTGCTTGGTGGGGTTACAGGAGGGATGGTGACCAACATAAGTGTTTTAGAGGTACTAGAAAGTAGATGGGGCTGTGGGTGGAGGCAGAAGTACCCAGCTTCAGATACCAACACCACTCGTCTCACCCACACACCTCATGAAAGCATTATATATAATGATCTGCAATTTCATTTTTTCAAGAGCTAGTACTTTGGCATGAGCAAAGACAACTTCCTTCAGCAAAAATTCCTCTGAAATCTTAAGGAATGAATACTGACAGAAGTGTAGTTTGTCCAAAGGAACATTCTGTGTAATACTGGCTTAATGGCTCAAGGGTTACATAATAACTGATAACTGAACTTAGGTTTGAGGCCACAAATCAAGCAAAAAGATGACTATCTGATATTACTGGTACCAATAAACGTTTTTCTTATGATCTTAACTATCCGCATTTGGTGATTTCACATTTGGCGAGGTAATTTTGGCACCAATTAGGTGGCAAATGTGCGGTCCCACTGTACATAGGAAAATTTTAGTTGTTCCCCACTTCATTTCCTACAGAAATGTATCCACTACTATTTTGCCAACTAAGTCTTCCACGATGTCTCCCTAACATTAATTTTTTAAATTGTCCTAGACAGTGTGACTAAAATCACACTACATGAAACAGTTTGTTTTGCTAGGTATCACTGCCTAAAGTGATCAGGGGCAGCCAAGAACTGGCTGTTCTTCAGTGACCATAGTCAGATTCATGATTCACCACCACAACTGCTATCAGCTAGAGCATTGTGAATCAGTCACAGCAGTGTGTGAGGTTCTGACCAGGTCCCTGAAGCCATAGAGACCCTGTGTCTTTGTCAAGTGTTTGGCTGGAGTGTGTCATCTATACTGTGTTCATCTGTGTCATGTTGCCAGTGTTGTGTTTACCTGGGCACTATCACAGTCAGCTCTGGTTAATGAGACAGGATGTTCAAAATATAATAAATAAATTATGCATATAAATACTCAAGGCTAGATGTGAAAGAAAAGTCTATAAAAGTAAACAAACTAAACACACTCTGACATTCTTGGTTATATCCTAGTTATATAAACTTTCCATAACAAATATTAGCGGTGTATGGTATGTGTTCTACTTTACTTCACTACCTCAGACCAGACACAGCTGGTACAATGCTTTGAGTCCCAAGAGGTTAACACAGCCTACTAAAGGCTGAACTACCCTAGGAAATCCCCTTTTTATTTTTTGTATATGATCTGCTTACATATCTGAAGAGTTTTATAAAAATACTTCAATATTGATGTTATCTTCACAATGAGATTCTATTTATGTAAGTTTTATAAATTGACAATTGATAATATATAGCCTACTGAATAGTGCACACAGATGCCTTAAATATAGCTTCAACATAAAGGCTGCTTAATGATTACTTTTTAGCCGATAATATTTTGTGATACAAAAGAAAAGTGAAAATGGAGTGAAAATTCTTATTCTTTGTAAAAATGAGTCTCTTACAACATCTTATGAATCTACCTTACATAACTAAGCAGTAACTGTGTTGAAGGTGTATCAGGTTTTAGACAGCTGTTGGGGCCACTCGAGGGGCAGGGGTGGGGTGCGTGACTGTGGCCCCTGGTATCTTCCCTAGCACCTGTAAATAAGAAGTCGTCAATTCGTGACTGTGGCCCCTGGTATCTTCCCTAGCACCTGTAAATAAGAAGTCAAAAGTTAATAAAATATTCTTAGTTTTACTGCCAGAATTCCTCTTTATATCTGGTAAATGCAGGATTAAGATGCAATTAATGTATTTTCTTTAAGAAAAAATGTGTACAGTAGTCCCTTAATATGTGTAGGGTTAAATAACTAAAAGATCTGTGAATAATTACTGTGCCTCCCCAAAAAAATTTCCGTTTCCATAATTAAAACATGGTCACTGAAGGAACTGTTGTAATTGTTCAAACATAGATAGTAATTAAACTGTATACTTGTGAGCGAAACGCACACCTGGCCAAGGCTGGTTGACATTACAGAGAGTAGGGGTACACAGTATGACATTTACTTGTTTATTCATTTAAATAAAGGTTTGCAAATAAAAGTTCTATGATGTTTACCAATATACACATACCTACAAAGGCTTTTCCAGTGACAAATTTATGTAAAATCTATTACTTTTCAAGCTTTACCAGATTGCTGTGGTTACGGAACAATGTCAATGTGATGTGAATGATGATCCCTACAAGTCAACACTGTACAGTAATCAAACAATTAACAGACTGGATCCTAACATATGTAAGCTGTAGAAGGTAGTATGGGAGACATACCTTGGTGAGATCAACCCCTGTAAGGGCATGGACAGCAGGTGGTAACTCTCCACACATTTTGGTGATAGCGTTGCTCATTGTGTCTCCGCCACCCACCATTACAATCTCCTCTGTCTTGGCCAGTGGAGCAGCGACCTCTGCTGCGATCTGAGAGGCAAGCAATAAGTGTGTTAATGGGGTTAGAGGTGTAGTATATCAATTAAGGCAGGGAATCAGTGGGTGGGAGGCATCTTTGTGATGAGAGTGATGGTGGAGAGCATCAATACACCCACAAAGATATCGATGGAGTCATCAGTGAAAACAGAAATAAGGGTCAATAATGAAGACAGAAAGGGAGTGGTGTCAATGTGGCCAAGGAGAACTGCCTGAAACAATTGGTTTATTAGCTATCCAATATTGACGCTCTCCATGATTAGAAAAAATTTACATCATTTCAAATGAAGAATAAATTGGATAAGAAGTGACATCTATATGTATAGCCTTAAAATAAGTAATCAGAAAGTTTAACGCTCTGTAAAAATTGAATGGTAAGGGGAATAAAAACCAAAGTGGGAAAGTAAGAAATTTTTTTTGTTTAAATAAAAGTTGAAACATTAGCAAACAAGTTGGTAGTTGCTATTGTAACTTGTAAACTAAAAATACTCATACATGATTGTAAATTTTTGGTTATATTTTGAAGGGAGATCAAAATCTTACAGTTCAAATGAAAACCTAGGAAGTGTAGTATCTGATGCAACAAACGAGAATAAAATGAATTTAAAGTTATTTCAAAAGATTAATTATGTTTCAATTTTTTAAGTGACGCCTCGAAATGTATATTATCAAATTATCCAATTTATGTTTGCTGAAAATATTTGAGTATTTATGCTCACTGAAGAGATGCAAAACACCAGAAAATCAGAATAGAGGAGAGCAGGAAATATGAAGAACAGGGTCATCAGGACCTAAGAAAGGGATAGGAAAAAATGTTGTTTAATAGAGGAAAGTAAGGAAAAATTGAAGCTGGGAAATGTAATAGACGATGGGAAACGTAAAGAAAGTACTCACCTGAGGTAAGCTATCCAGGACCATGGACATAATAGCTGCCTCACCATACTGTTTGTAAGCCTGTGCCTTCAGCTTCATGCTCTCTGCTTCAGCCCTGCCCACAGCCTCTACACTGAAAGCATCTGCCTCTCCAATCCTCTTGATCCTCTCTGCATCTGCTCGAGCAGCCTCCACTGTCTGTGAACATAGATGAAAGCTTATTTCTTTATCATCTATTCCAACGCTTGCTTCTTGGGAATCCCTCATGGAGATGACAGGAGGTGCTTGTCTTTATATTCTCAATACCACTACATAGTTATGGTAGTGGCATGGAAAAATTGCTCTGGAACATTATAGAACGAGCTTATCCCATTGTTTAATTCATATTAATGCCTAAAAAAGATCTGAAATGTGTAAAAAATTTCAGGTTTAGATACTTTAAGAATTACTCAGCAAGATGTTTGATGTGAGCGAAAGAGCAGTGTATATGTAAGCATATTCAATAGGAAACCATGGAAAATCAGGTGTATGTATATTGTAGCTTTCAATGTATTCTTTCATGATTTGGCATCTAATTCCTTTTGCAAATCAACAGAATTTTTCCACTTTACAGCTTCATAAGTTAAATGGCCAGTTGTAAAAAATTAAAATAAAAAATAAGTTTCATCTACACCTTATGATGGCTGAGATGCAGATAATTATATTACCCAGCTCACTTGGGTGTTTAATGGAATGAGTGGGAAAAAGGGAACACCAAGTAAAATCTCACCTGTGTGCGCTTGCCCTGAGCAATGGTCTCCACCCGATAGCTCTCAGCCTCAGCTGGGAGGCGCACTGTGGCAATGAGCTCCTTCTCCTTACGCTTGATTTCTTGTTCCTCTACCTGAGGACCAAATTAGATTCTATAAGATTAACATTTCTTAAAGGCTCTTATATTTCACACCTGATCAGTGATGAATCTGATCCAACTCACACTTATCAAAGAGTATCAGGGATTCTAATATACACTGGAATCTCGTTATATACGAGTGATGTGTTTCACTAAGTCGCTGCATTGTGAGAAAATGCTTAAACTTAATAATCATTCAATTGTAGAAAAAAGGATGCATTCTGGAAGGCTTCTAAAATCAGTTTTATCAATAATCTATTCATATTTTCATATTAGTATGACTTTTTAAAAAAGCAATACAGGTACATAATTTATTATCCAAAATTCTTAAAAATTTAAATCTCCTAAAACCAAAAATAATTTCTATGGACATAATTTGCAAAATATTGGGCGGGAGTTTGGTTGGAGTTCGGACCAACCCATAACAAGGATGACGACATAGTATGAGGCAGGAGCCTCATACTATAGTTACCAGAGCTGATCTAAGAGCCACGCCCCTGGCTCCACCCTTTTCTACGGGACAGCTAATTGGTACACTCATAATGTTCCTATTATTTCCCCATATTTTTATATTTGGAATGTTTTCAATCACCTTATCAATTACCACTGCCATAAGTCGATTTTCAAAAATATCAAGAGATTTTTTTTTTTTTTTTTTTTTTTTTTTCAGAAAAATTGTGGAAACTAAAATACATGTATCAGCGATTGCTGAAGTCAAGGATAAAAATAACTTTCAAACAAACCCTACTATTTGCATATCGTTTTTGTAATGGATGTAAAACAAAATAAGATGAAAGCCCTATTAAATGATTTTGTTACAATCACCCACCTCAATCTGTTTTCTTCGCTCCACCACCTCAATGGAAATTTCCTCGTTTCTGATTTTCTGTCGGGTCTTTGCTGCCTGCAACTCGTAGGCCAGCTGAGCCTCTGCTTTCTGCAAGGAATAGCCAAATATTCAGTCCACCATTCCAAAGCTCACCAATCTATTACTCACCATGCTATACAGAGAAATTGCTTGATTAGTACTTCTTTTCCACCAAATTACCTAAATTGAGATAAGAAATGTCTTCCTGAATATAGTAAATGTCTACAATTAAGAGTTCAGAGTTACTGTAGCAAACCAGTCTTATGAAGACACGCCTCTCATTCAAGAGAGTATACAGGCAACATAACTGATACTCCCTTTCATTAGTTCACAAATATGACACTTGTTAAAACTATGAAGTAAGAGCAAAGAACCATGACTCACAGCCGTGTTGATTTCACGGTCAAACTGGGCCTTCTGCAGCTTATACATTCTGGCATTGTCCTCAATTTTGGTGTCTGTGGTGTACTTGACATCCATTGCTGTCTTTTCATTCTCTGCTTCCTGCAAACCAGGAGGGAAGAAAATAGTAAAAGTCAGTAGTGCCCACAGAGGCCTCTAATCTTAGATCAAGTTATCAAGTGTTCTTATTCAATATTATTCACTGTCAAGCAATATGTGCATCTTAGGATATGAAAAGTGTGTGTGTGTGTATCTTCTTGTAGTATACAGGATTTGTTTTTTCATTATTGTAGTATAGAGGGGTTTTTTTTTCAGTATACGTACCCTAATACCGGCATCCCTGTTAGCCTGAGCCACACCTATGTCAGCATCCCTCTTGACAGCTGCAGTCTGGGACTTACCGAGTGACGAAAGGTAATCCACACGGTCATACACGTCCTGAAATACAACACTTCACTTCATATTCAGTTTTCTCCAGTCTGTCATTTGATACTCAACATTTTCAAACTTAGCATACAAATCAGGGAGTGTATGGCCAATCAGTGTTTCCTAGAGCACCATGGAGATTGTATATGGTTAACTGCCTTCAGCTGCTCATCATTAACCTCTAACCTGCTGGTGGTGTTCTATAACTTCCCTCCCTACCATTAGATATGGATCCTACACACCTGCGCTTGGAAGAAAAAATTTTATTTCTTGTCTAAAAGGAGGTTGCTGTTCCTACAGAAGTGAAATTTCTCAAAATACTCTGCTGATCACTTCTTTACAGTTTCCCTCACACACAGCATCCTACCATCCTCTGCTTTCACACGTTACTTCTCCCCAGTTCCCTTCTGCATCCTCTTCACCTTCTTTCAAAACATTTTGTTATTATTCTCTTGAAAATTTTCAGTCAACCTCCTACCCTACCTCTCACTGCACTCACTTTGTATGACACGCACACATTTTTTAACTTCCTTTCTCTTCTCTTTATATCTCTCATACAACACTTCATCCTTTCCCTGCATGCCTCTTATCAGTTACAGCCATGCTTACTTACTTCTTCACACTATCATTCACTTCCCGTCATCCAATAGTCTCACACTATACACCTTATCTAAAAACCCCCCACCACAAGACTCTTAAACAGCTGCCATTCTACCTTCATATCACCATATTCCCACTCTTTTACTACATTCCACTCACCTTCCATCTATTCCTGATACTCTAATTACTTTCTCTCTTTTGTAGAACTTTCTTAACACATCAAACCTACTCTCAATCTTCCCTTCAGTAGTGGTCAAACATCATCTCCTCTCTTCCCTTTCAAAACTCTCACCTCCAACAATCTTCCGATCACAACCATAATTAATCTATCATCGCTAAATCAGTAACCTACACCCTCTTGTCTTACCCATGCATACAAATTAACATCCTTAAACATTCTACTTCCAAACCATCATACTGTATCAGGCTCAACACATAACCCTATAATTCTTTCTCCATTGTCCTTTCTTCCAGACACACCATGCATACCAATGACATATCTATAAAAAAAATAAATAAATAAATAAATAAAAAAATAAAAAAATGTAAAATATGTAAAAAAATATATGTATACAAACCTATTAACATGATCAAGGAAAACCAATCAGCTTCTTTCTAGATATGTAGAAACAAAATTATCACGGAAGGGATTTCCAGCCTCTCATTATTATTACTTTGTCCAATTAGAATGCAGAATGAATATTGAGACGTGTATTCTAAATTCCTGTCTCACTTAAAATAAGGAAATAAAATAACAAAATGATCTCCACTTTCAAGGTACTTCAACCATCTGGTTCTATGTCTTTCTGACTAATGCAAGAGTTTATCCGTTTATACAACTCCATCTTTTTCACTGATGAACTCTGCAACAATCTGCCTTTCTTTGTCTTTCTATTTTTCTACAACTTACATATTTGCAACTTTTCTGTTACCTTCTGATGAGCCACATTAAGTGAGCATTGTTCCTAAAACTCTTTGTATGCATAACATGGCCAAACTACTAAACAAAAAGAAAAGCAATACAAGAGAGTATGTTATGCGCTATGAAAGTAGCTATAGACTCACCATTGTTTCCCCGTCACCTTCTCATTCTCACCTTGATAGTAAAGGACAGAATCTCAATGCCCATCCTGCCCACGTCCATTCCTGCTACCTCCCTCACAAGCTGAGCAAACTGGTCACGGTCCTGGTACACCTCCTCAACCGTCAAGGTAGCTGGGGAGGAACAACAAATTGAAACCAACTCATAATATAATAAAGGGCAGATATTGGAGAGAGATAGAATGGGAAAAATAGTGCTTTCCCAAGCTTATTAATGACAGATACTGTAGAAAGGCAGAAATAATGATTTCCCAAGTTAACTTCTGATGAAGTTATTTTCATTTTAAGTCTCCACCCAGGAACCCTAACCATTCTGAGCAACCTATGATAATATCCACAAGTCATGAGTTTTGCAGTGTCCCCTTACCCGATCCACTCACCCAAGATGGCCCTGAGATGGCCTTCAAGTGTCATGAGGATGGTGCCTCTGATGTCCTCTGGCGTCATGCCCAGGAACTGCTCGGAGGCAATCTTGAGCACCTTTTCCTCCTTCATCACCTTGACCTGCGCCACACCAGTTACTGTCACCTGCACACCCAGTGAGGTCTCCACATTCTCACACCGAGGATTCAGTGTGATTACCTGTAGCACAGGAAGAGAGTTAAGAAACCTGTACATATTTATACTAATTATTGTATCAAAAATTCAAATTGTTGAGTTTTTACTAATTAAATTACCTGAACTGGTACTAATTTAATGAACTGATGTGAAGGGATAGTTTAACAGATACAATATATTTTTCTATACTGACTGTATCATTCCTTACTTTAATATTATTTTTTTCCCCATTTTATCTGCTGTGTAAAACAGTTCATTAGAAAAGAAATATGGTAATTTTATCTTTCCTAAGGTATTTTAGGGAAATTTTGACCAGTCTATTTATACAATCATTATATTATTATTTCTCCTGTAGTATGGGGACGCACCTTGGTCGCACATCAGTGAGCAAGTTTATAGAATACTGCCAGTTTATCCCCTGCTTGTCATAAAAGATGACGAATAGAGACAGAGTGAGGGGGCTACAGAGCCTCATGTGAGCCAGCTAATCATAAGACACCTTCTGTAGAAGCATTGTCGCATTTTTTATCTAATATAAGAGAGAGAGAGAGAGAGAGAGAGAGAGAGAGAGAGAGAGAGAGAGAGAGAGAGAGAGAGAGAGAGAGAGAGAGAGAGAGAGAGAGAGAGAGGGGGGGGCGGCCGGAAGCTCCTGGGTGCTTATCGGTGTGTATAGTAATAGGAAATTCCGAGAGCAGATACACTTTCTGGCAACAATCGAGATTTGTGACCTCGTGCATATCATCACATAATTCTTAAATGGGGCTCCATAATTTTTACCTATTAAAATAATGGTAAAGGATATACTTGCATACCATTGTTGTGGCTACAATTACTATTTTGCGAGGGTAATTGTAGGTAATTGTATGACAACGAATCATGAATCACCTTTGACAAATGGATGAACCCAAGTACAGGATGTGTGACAAAGGGCACAAAGAGGGAAACAAACGCACAGGATGTATGTTAAGGGTTATATCGAGCATTCTCATTAGCTTCAAGATAACCAAGAACAGTCAGTATTGCTTAATCAGGGATGGTCTTTTTATTTTATTTTATTTTATTTTGTGACAGGTTGGTGGAGCGTTGCTAATCACTCCACCAATTAACAGAATCACTCAACATGACGAAAGAACGGCTTCATTAATTAGTAGCAGCCACTTAGATTCCTCTATAATTTGATATAGAGTATCGCAGCTTAGATATGCTACAAACACGGAATAGTTCACAAGTCTCGCCCGCACTGCTGTATATATATTGGATAGTGTTGTAAAAATAACTAACGTTTTAGTCTCCTGCGGAACTCATTCTCTGACAAACGCAAGCTATAACTCCAAGACAAGTATGAGTTTGTGTGTGTTTGAGAGAGAGAGAGAGAGAGAGAGAGAGAGAGAGAGAGAGAGAGAGAGAGAGAGAGAGAGAGAGAGAGAGAGAGAGAGAGAGAGAGAGCTGGGGGAGGGAGGTAGTATTCTCATCATCAGATTGAGGTAAAGCTGGCCAAAATGGGTTTAACCATGACACGTAGACACATCACGTGCTAAGAGTATGAGACGGGAGGGGAGGAGTGGCAGATGAGAGACTAGACTGACTACTCCCTCTGGTCTCCTATCACTCAAGCCTATCCACCCACCACATGAATATACCACCAAGGTCTATTAGGGTAACTACTTTGCAGGCGTTTCATTCATCACCTGAGTGTTATTTATTTATTTATTTTAGAGTGAGAGAAACAGTTACCTCTAGGGACAGCCTCTGAACATCCGTGACAAACCACCACGCCCACGCCCAGCCACCGACGATAGTTTTCTTCGAAGTAGCGCCGCAGCATCCACCTGTAGGGGAGGGAGAAGAGGACGGTGACTTAAGTAAAAATGGCAAAATGTAAGGAAGAGTACGAAGGAGAGTATGTAGGGTACAGAGGGGTAAGTGAGGGTGGATGGAACGAATGAACAGAGATGCACGGATGGTTCATGAACTATATTTGTTTAAGGCTAAGTGATGGGATGGGATGGTGTGTGTGTGTGTGTGTGTGTGTGTGTGTGTGTGTGTGTGTGTGTGTGTGTGACGTCTTTCATAGTAAGCGCCAGCAGTGTTACTAGAGTGAGTGTATTACAAGGTTTGTGGTAGACGAGATTATTGCTGACAGATTCTCTCTCTCTCTCTCTCTCTCTCTCTCTCTCTCTCTCTCTCTCTCTCTCTCTCTCTCTCTCTCTCTCTCTCTCTCTCTCACACACATACAGACACACATAGTTTATGATTAATTTGTTTTTGTTCTAACTCTCTTCCTCCTTTCAGTCCCAGCATTCTCCTCCTCCTCCTCTTCTAATGTTACCTCTTTTTTTGTCTCTCCCTTACTACTCTCCGTCCCTTGCTCTCACTCGCAACAGTACGAAAACTAACCATTCCACTCTCATGCAACTTTTTTTTATTTAAGTTTAGTTTATTATTCTTATAAGTCAACCACTATCGTCAATATAGGTTTCATCTTAGTGGGAAAAATGTGGCCGTGTTTGTGGCTATGGAGAGTAGGAGAGAGTAAGAAGACTGACTCAGCATACATAACCTTACTTAAATGATTCACAGATCTAGTTGTTGTTTTTCTTCTCTCCTCTCTTCCTCCATTCACTTGCATGTGTGTGTGTGTGTGTGTGTGTGTGTGTGTGTTAATTAAAAGACAACAGTTTCATTGAGATCACCAAGGCATTGCAAGAGACGAAATATTAAGAAAAATATCGATGTTGAAAGAAAGAGTAGAGACTGTAGGACAAGAATGGTTCTGTTTACAAAAGTAGCACACATTCCTGACACTTAACTCTCTCGCTCTCGCTCGCTCGCTCTCTCTCTCTCTCTCTCTCTCTCTCTCTCTCTCTCTCTGATTGCACAGCAGATAGATAGATAGATAGATAGATAGATAGAGAGAGAGAGAGAGAGAGAGAGAGAGAGAGAGAGAGAGAGAGAGAGAGAGAGAGAGAGAGAGAGAGAGAGAGAGAGAGAGAGAGAGAGAATCAGTATGTGTTCCTCTAGGCTCTGAGGAGAAAATATACAACGTGCATATATATGGGTTATTATAGTATTCATGAAGCAACATTGGGAATCACTCATAAAAAATAAATAAATGGTAAAAGAGAATAATCCGATAAACAATTAATATGTGTATGAATAAATAATACAGAAAAAGAATGAAATAAATTAATTCTGAAACAATAGGAATTTCTGCGGAACCAATATCAACACAGCCCAAAATTATTCTCTCTCTCTCTCTCTCTGGCGCCCCCATGTCTCTGCGCCACTAAAAAGCCAATTTATGGTCATGGGGCATCTTGTGGACTGTGTGAACTCTGGCAAGCAGGCACGTCATACTAATGCTGGCTGCTGGCTGCTGGCTGCTGCGGCTGCTGCTGGCTGCTGCGGCTGCTGCGGCTGCTGCTGCTGCCGGTTGGTTGAATGAGTGACCAGATTCCTTTCTGACTGTTTAGTTGATTGACTGACTGACTGTCACTGTATGGTTGATTGACTGACTAATAAGTTGATTAACGATAACATGTTGGTTGATTGACTAATTGACTGCATGCAAGCCTGACTGACTGACTGTTTGGTTGATTGGCTAACTTACTCACTGTCTGGTTGATTACCTCACTGGCTGACTGACTATTTAGTTGACTGGTTGATCGTTTGGCTTGTTTTTCTGGCTGACTGTATGACTGGCTGATGAACTATTAAGTTAATTGGCTGACTACTACTACTACTACTACAAAGTTGACCGGATGACTGCATGTCTGGCTTACTAGCTGTTTAGTTGACTGGTCGGCTCGGTAAATGGCAGACTGGTTGGCGGAATAAACGGTTGACTGGCTGTCCTGCTTTACGTTGTGATATGTCTGTCAATGTATGGCTGACTGGTTATCTGGCTGGTAGACTAGCTAACCAACTTCCATAGTGAGCGAGGGATTAAAGTAATTAGTCAAATAATAAATGCATGCATGACAGTGTAAACTAATTGGGTGGCTGAAAAAAAATGAAATGAATGCCTTTTAGATTGGTCAGGGGAAATCTACATTCTACAGACGGGAAGACAGTCATTACGAGTGGCTGGTAAACTGAATATAACTGACTGGTTGGCTGCCTGTCTGATTTGTTTAATTGACCGATTAGATGACTTTCATTAAGCTAGTCAGATGGATGAATAGCGGGATGACTGTATGTCTGAGTGGTGACATTCGACTGTTTCTTGGTGAATGCAACGCCCGGACCCTAGACCATGAGTGGGTCAGGTTACTTGTATATCCATGTATGTATCTGTATATTGCCTGACACACATCACGTAGGGTTAACTTGCTAAGCGCGGGTGAAGATGCCAGTGCCGCTGCCAGACGCCCATACCAACGAAATAATTCACACTAACACTGTAATACGTATATCAAAACTAGGAAAAGACTGACAATGATGATGATGATAATAATAATAATGCAACTAATACCAGAATATTTCACACTGAGCAGTTGCTTCACTCGGATGATGAATAATGATGACAGGAGTAAAAAGAATGAATGACAAGCAATATTCCCCCCAAGAGTTGAAGAAGCATTCAAGCACAACTAGCATTCATCGACTATGTGATGCATTTCTTAATTCACAACAGTATAGAGAAAACTGAAAAGTAATATACCGGATGTATAGTATACTACACACACACACACATACTGCTACTACTTAATGCCTATAGTCTGGCATCTCTCTCTCTCTCTCTCTCTCTCTCTCTCTCTCTCTCTCTCTCTCTCTCTCTCTCTCTCTCTCTCTCTCTCTCTCTCTCTCTTGACCCACGAGCTCAATAGACAATATTTACAACTATGAATGATAATAACTTTTGTAATTATAAGGTTAATAAACAATCTCTCTCTCTCTCTCTCTCTCTCTCTCTCTCTCTCTCTCTCTCTCTCTCTCTCTCTCTCTCTCTCTCAACAGTCTCTCCCTCATGTGAGCGTTCATCCAGTACGTACACTAGCCTGTGACCTTCAAAAAAAGCTTTCGTGGCAACCGATCCACGACCCCTCAGGCCTCCCCTTACCATCCTGCCTTCCTCGCTCCCTTCCTGCACCATATAATGAGGCCGGAATTACACTAGTAGGAGAAATGCGTACAGCCACAGGACGAAGTAAAGAATTTGTCACAACTATTCCTGAGAGAGAGAGAGAGAGAGAGAGAGAGAGAGAGAGAGAGAGAGAGAGAGAGAGAGAGAGAGAGAGAGAGATTCCATCTTGTTGCTTCAAACTGTATAATGTGTACTGTCAAAGCTAAAACACATAGCCAGCCAGCCAGCTAGTGCACGGTACCATAAGTAGTAATGATTAAGTATTAGGGGTATATGTATGTATGTGCTCCTTACTTACTTCTACACAGTTAATGGCTAATAGTAATGGTAGTAATTATGTATCTACTAGACTACGAAAACACACACACACACATCCCGTGTTTCATGGATGTGAGTGTGTAGTTACGAAAGCCAAAATATGTGGTGCCATCTCTCTCTCTCTCTCTCTCTCTCTCTCTCTCTCTCTCTCTCTCTCTCTCTCTCTCTCTCTCTCTCTCTCTGCCGCAGACTGAAAAGGCAAAGCAATTAACTAATGAAGGAACACAAACACCAACAAAAAAATCACTTACAAAATAGGAAAATTAATGCACGACAGGAACACACACACACACGCACACACACACACACACACACACACACACATTTCATCATATAATCTATGGAAAATACTCAGATAAAAAAATTTTAAAAAATTAATAAAAACATAAACAAATCAACAAACAAACAAAAAATCCAAATACTGTAAATACACTGCAATACACAACCTTTCGTTTAGTTATTTTTCTAAGGTTATTTATTTTTCAGGAACGGAAAATGCAACCAACGTCTGGCTATGAAACCTTGCGCAGCTCCCTTCCCAGAGTGTTTCGGGCGTGGCAGGATGACGTCGAGAGGATGGGAGGAGGAAGGGAAGAAGAGGAGGAAGAGGAGGAAGAGGAGGAAGAGGAGGAAGGGGGGAAGGGGGAAGGAGACATAAAACGAGGAGTAAGGGAACTGGGAAGGAAGGAGGGAGGGAGGGAAATGGAACGAAAGTCTCAGGAAAGAAGGAGGGAAGAGGATGGAGACAGAATGAGATAGAAAAGAAGGGGACACGTAAGAAGGAGACAGAAGAAGGGGCAAGGAGATGGGGAAGGAAGGAGGGAGGGAGAGAAATGGAACGAAAGTTTGAGGGAAGAGGGTGGAGACAGTATGGGATAGAAAAGAAGGGAAAATGGAAGGCAAGAGAAAGGGGTAAAAGGGAGAGGGGAAAACAGGGTTAATAAATTAGGTATACTGAGCAGACTGGCGCCAGGAGGACGGAAGGAGGGTGTAGAGTCACTAAGAAGGAGGAGGAGGAGGAGGAGGAGGAGGAGGAGGAGGAGGAGGAGGAGGAAGAGAAGGAGGAGAAGGAGAAGAAGAAGAAGAAGAAGAAGAAGAAGAAGAAGAAGAAGAAGAAGAAGAAGAAGAGGAGGAAGAAGTGGAGGAAGAAAGGTTAAAGAGGAACGAAGAGGAAAATTATGATAAGAGCTTTAAAGATTTGTAATTATGCAAAACACACATAATTATCACACACACACACGGTACAATTTGAGAGAGAGAGAGAGAGAGAGAGAGAGAGAGAGGAGAGAGAGAGAGAGAGAGAGAGAGAGAGAGAGAGAGAGAGAGTAAATAACACCTAAATCCCCCATTATAATCGCGGAAATTTAGCACGAAGGAAGAGGGAGGAGGAAGGGAAGAAAGAGAAGAAAAAAAAAAAGAGAAAAAAAAAAAGAGAAGGGACTGAACAAAATAGAGGAAATTGTCACAGGAAATGACGGGAGGAGGAAGGACAATGAAAGAAGAGAAGGAATTGAACGAAATAAAGAAGGTAAATAAATAAATAAATAAATAAATAAATAAATAAATAAAATAAAAAATAAATAGAAGAAATAATCACAGGAAATGACGAGAGGGGAATGAATGTGGCACTATAAGAAGAATAAATAGATTAAAGCTGATAGTGGCACCAAAGGAATTAGTGCGATAACAGAGAGAGAGAGAGAGAGAGAGAGAGAGAGAGAGAGAGAGAGAGAGAGAGAGAGAGAGAGAGAGAGAGAGAGAGAGAGAGAGAGAACAATATGTTATGTGGGCGAGAGAGACAAGGTAAGCCCCCCAATTATTGATTCCACACTCTTTACTTCCTCCTCATAATTGGATATTACTTGACATTTTTCACCAATTTCCAACCTTCCTTCTTAACTAACTTCTTTCACCTGCTACTAACTCACTCCCTTAATGCTTACCCCACCGTCAGCCTCTATCTACCTACCAATCTATCTTTACCTTACCTCTCACCTTTATATTTCACTCACTACCACTACCTCAACCTTCTTCTATTGTCGCCACAACCATCTACTTATCCAGTCCCTCTTTCTCACACTCTCCCTCCCTCCCTCTCTCTCTCTCTCTGGGGGGAGGAGAATATCATACAAACACACACGTTCAATAAATCGATCAATCAAGTGGTCTCGTAGGAGTGCCACCCAAACGGACCTTCTTTCTCCCCCACTTACCTAACCCTTCAATAAAAAAAAATTAGTGTCTCTTTTTCCTTTGTCCCTTCCGCTCCCTCCTCTTCACTCCACACCCCCTATCCTCCCCTTCTTATTCCTTACACCTGTTTACTTCAGCCTCACACATCCTTCCTCCTTGACCAGCTTCGCGTCTTGCCACTCACCTTAAACTATATATTCATGGGCAACACCACTACTTCTGCAGAGTTTTGAGAAGTTCAAGGGTGGATGTTTTTTGACACGGCAGAATTTTTATGCAGGTAATGCGATCGAATTCGGTGCAAGAGAAGCCAATAGTTCACCTCTATATAAATTTAATAATATTGGTCTATTTAAAGGTTATAGAGGAAGAAAACTAACTCAATTTTCGTGTCAATAGGGTAAGAAGGTCCTTGGTATATACATAGAAACCCGAGGCTGTTATGTTTTGAAATCTGAATCTCTTACCTAAGTCTAGTTGCCCTTGGTCTTACCTACTTAATGCGGTCCGACAAACTCTTCACTGATTAATGTGAAGTCCTTATGTTTAGATACGTATAGAGGATGATAAAAAAAAAGTTTATTCAAAGGCGGTAGTAGTAGTAGTATCTGATGTAGGAGTAGTAGTAGTAGTAACCATAACTATCACCATCACTTAAATCACATCTAATCCATCAATCCTTATCTACAGAACGACGAATGACTTCACTTGTACGTTGGGTTAAGGTAGGAGATGGGTTGAGTTGAGG
>JAPQNM010000005.1:17207595-17327595 GCA_029783475.1 Metacarcinus magister | reverse complement strand
GTACTCACTCACTTTTTACATTGAATCACCACACTAAGCACATACCTATATAATTAATACACTTTATGACTACTAATACAACTGCCTATCTGTACTCACTCACTCACTCGTTGCATCCTAATTCATCATCGTGAAACTCGATAACACGATGTACATATATAGTAAAAGCCAAATGCATACATAAACGTACATAATTACTCCTAAAGGCACATTTTCTTCCTCATCCTCATCCATCCGTGAATTAATCAAAACCAAAATTAAACTAATAATAAAAAATGTTAGTTTTTGCAGTAAATAAGGGACGGTTTGGGTTCATTCCTGTTGTATACAAGTAAGCGGCAGGTTTTTTCGCCAGTAATCACACTCTTGACCTAACCTAACGTAACCAAAAGCTACACAGGTCAAACTCGATACCTCTATGCACTCTCTCTCTCTCTCTCTCTCTCTCTCTCTCTCTCTCTCTCTCTCTCTCTCTCTCTCTCTCTCCCCTCGTCCAAGAAGCCAGACAAGGGCCTTCCTACACTGCCTCTTGTTTCAGTACTTCCGCTGAGCTCTTCACGGGCTAGACATCCACTAAGGTCTCCACTCCTTCACCCACTAGACATGAAGATATTGAACTTTATTTTATCTGAAGCAAAATGCAATGAGGATGCAATAGTTATAATATATATGTATGGTTGGGTATAATCATGGTATTTATTTACCGTGCCAGCTACCATTGTGTTTTGCATTATTATTATCATTATTATTATTGAACTGAGAGTACATAATTTTTTTTTTTCCAGCCTGTATAAATGTGTGTGTGTGAGAGAGAGAGAGAGAGAGAGAGAGAGAGAGAGAGAGAGAGAGAGAGAGAGAGAGAGAGAGAGAGAGAGAGAGAGAGAGAGCAAAAAAAAATTATACTTTCTTCCATCCTCTCCCATACAGTCTCCTCAACCCCCTTGGAGTAATTTTAGCTCACCTTGAAAACACACACACACACACACACACACACACACACACACACACACACACACACACACACACCACTGAAAACCATGTTAACAAAAGAGGGAAAGGAAGGAGGAACAGGAAGAAATGAATAGGGAAGAAGAGAGAAAAAATAAAAAATAACCAACAGGAATAACGCAATAAAAAACGAGAATTCAGAGAACTAATAGCTTTATGCAGAGAGAGAGAGAGAGAGAGAGAGAGAGAGAGAGAGAGAGAGAGAGAGAGAGAGAGAGAGAGAGAGAGAGAGAGAGAGAGAGATGGTAATCGACAAGCAAACAAGCAACATGTATGATAACTACGTCTATACTAATTAATTCATTAAGTATACCTATGTTGCGTGTACAAAGATAGATAGACAGATAAATAGATAGAGCGAGTGAGTGTGAATTGTTTCCATTAATGATTCACACAGTAATTCATAATCATAACATAACATTACATAACGACCAAAAAAACAACAGATGTAGCATAGACTAATAATCCCAGACAGCTAGATGCATACAGTGAACGGTAACCAAAAGTTTAAATTGGCGAGATGCAAAAGAAAGAAAAGAACGGGAAATGCGCAAAGTTTTGAAACGTGTTTGCCATAGGAGACGTGTGTGTGTGTGTGTGTGTGTGTGTGTGTAGTGGGCGTGGCTGAGGGTTGGTTGGTTACGGCAGTGTGCCAAAAATCAATAGCTACTCGGCAAGGGAAGGGGACCATGTTACCACCACCACCACCACCACCACCACCACTACTACTACTACTACTACTACTACTACTAGAGCTACTAAAAAAAAAAGGCACAAGAATCAATAACATGTTAGTTAAGGGTAGCAACACGTGTAGGCTACATGAATACAAACACCGCTGCAAACACGTGTGTAGTACAGACAGACAGACAGCAAGCACATTTCACCGCTCGCTTCACACCAGCAACGCCTTTTTGAAACAGTTTCCAGCCACGCGGTCCCCGAGAGAGAGAGAGAGAGAGAGAGAGAGAGAGAGAGAGAGAGAGAGAGAGAGAGAGAGAGAGAGAGAGAGAGAGAGAGAGAGAGAGCACAGTACTGAAGTAACAGAGGAGTAGAAAGAGGAGGAGGAGGAGGAGGAGGAGGAGGAGGAGGAGGAGGAGGAGGAGGAGGAGGAGGAGGAGATAATAGTAGCGCAGGAGCCAAGAGGAATGGGAGTGGGAGAATGAGGACGGAGGGGCGGGAAGGAGGCGAGAGGTAGGGGATATGGCGCCAGCCTGTGCCCCGCCCCTTATAGTTACGTCACGACTCACCAGTACCAATCACAGGTCCTACATCGCATTCCAATCTTCATACCATATTGTTAAACTATCTGATCCCTTCTTTCCTCCCACACCCGCCGGCTACCACCACTCTCAATGGTTTAATGATATTCCTCACCGACGAGTGCATGAGCGAAGGAAGGGATGAGGAAGGGAGGGAAGGAGCGGTGCCTTGTGAGTGCGAGCGTGGCAGCGTCGCACTAGCCATGTAAACATTGACCTGTGACGTCATCAGTACAAGAGTGTGGTATAGTCGCTCTTTCAGCTTTAACCTCAACGTGAACTGCAATGTGATACATAAATAATAATAATAATAATAACAATTATTGTTATTATTATCATTATTATAATGATAAAGCTTGTATTGTTACACAAAGTGTTGCAATAATATATATATATATATATATATATATATATATATATATATATATATATATATATATTATATATATATATATATATATATTATATATATATATATATATATATATATATTATATATATATATATTATATATATATATATATATATATATATATATATATATATATTATATATATATATATATATATATATATATATATATATATATATATATATATGTACACATACACTCATACCTCGGTTTTACGGACCTCCCTTTAACGGATATCGGAAGCAACAGACAAAATCTCCCGCAGTCGACTTACTTTGTTTACGGCAGGGTAATCACATTTTAAATAAAAAATGTGAAATCACTGTATTACAGTGTATATTTACAGTATACAGGTATTTTACACTGTCAGATTGGATAATGTGCTTGATTAAATGCACAATACTATATTATTCCTTTCTTTCGTAATGTAATTATTAATATAAATCACTACAGACTTAGTGTCTGTAACTACGGACAAACGGGATTATCGGACCGGTTTCCCCTTTTGTCCGTTAAAACGAGGTATGGGTATGTTTTATATATATATATATATATATATATATATATATATAAATATATATGTATATATATATATATATATATATATATATATATATATATATATATAGTATATAAATATATATTAAATCTCTCTCTCTCTCTCTCTCTCCCCTGTCTCCTTGCAGAGCGTAATTTTAGTTTTTCCAATCTCCCACCTTAGGCAACAATCTTAAGAATATTATAATTTCCTTAACCACACTGCCTTGTTTACTTTTTTTTCAGTTGTGCGACAACATAACATCTGTATATTATATATGTATGTGTGTGTATATATATATATATATATATATATATATATATATATATATATATATGTATATATATATATATATATATATATATATATATATATATATATTGGATTATAAACAGTATTTGCGGTTTTGATATCAATTTCTTCATACAGGTATTACAGTTCAGAGCAGCCTCCACGTTTGTCAACAGTTCCTATGACCCTCCAATACTGCGTTATTTTTCGGTGTGTGTGTGTGTGTGTGTGTGTGTGTGTGTGTGTGTGTGTGTGTGTGTGTGTGTGTGTGTGTGTGTGTGTGTGTGGAAATGCAGTAGAGTGCAGTGGCAGCAGCAGAAACAGTAGTAGTATAGTAGTAGTAGTTGTGGTGGTGGTAGTAATAGCAACAACAGAAGTAGTAGTATAGTAGTAAGAGCTAACCAACTGCATTAGAAAAAAATAATAATTTGGTACAGTTGAAGGTCATATAAACATTATGGTTGAAAATACAAGAGCAGTAGCAGCGGTAGCAGTAATGGTAGTGGTGGTGGTAGCAGCAGTAACATAATAAGCATTAACACTAGTGGCGTGTGGCAGCGTTGTGGGTTAAATATTCCTACAGCCAGAGAAATACAAGATACCATTATGGTGAAAAAGGGGGTGGAGGGAGGTGCAGGGGCGTGATCGACCAGCAGGATGAATGATGTATACATATAGGGTAGGGGAAGGGATGGGTGGAGGCAGGGGTGTGGATGGGACTGTGCCAAAGTGGAGGTAGTGAACACGGGCGGGTCTCATTGTGGAGGGGCGGTGAACGTGATGTGAGTGAGGGTGGTGAAGGTTTAGGGGTGAAACGAAAAATTCCTTTATATATACTAAATGAAGGAAATGGTTTAAGGTACAACATCCTTCTATTTAATATTCAAAATTCACATACTTATACTTAAAGGGAGTGATGGAGTGAGATGACAAATTCCTTCGTACTTGAGTGGAGATAAAAAAATAAAAATAAAAAGTACCAGCTAAGTGTTTGTTTGGCTGCTGTGGTTTATCAGTGAAGTACTTATGAGCGTATCAGTCAAGTGGGGAGGAAAGACAGGTGAAAAATCTTAAGAACATAAGAAATTAGAAACAAACATTAAATCACGGAATGGTCGTAACCGTGGACGCAACCAACAGTCCGTTTTTTACGAGTTTGTAAATAGTTTCAGCGGAATTCAAGTATTCATTGGACAAAAAAATCAAATGATGTAGGATTTGCTTATTGAAAGGTCTATGATTATTTCTTAAAAAAAGGTGGAGTTCTATATAATACTTAAGGACATTCTCTTTCTCTCTCTCATGTATACTCTTCTTCCACTACTTGTAATGGTGCATTGTCGAATTTCGTTTGATGTTTTCAGTACAACTTCCTTCTCTGTGTGCCACGTCTCAAAGCACCCAGTTATTTTTTGCGTGTGTGTGTGTGTTGCAATTTAGTTATTAGAGAATTATGATTAAAATTGCAGATATAACCGTCTATTTTTTTTCCATTTCTACACGGTTCAGTTCATGTAGTGTCAGAATGGTGTGTGTGTGTGTGTGTGTGTGTGTGTGTGTGTGTGTGTGTGTGTGTGTGTGTGTGTGTGTGTGTGTGTGTAGCCTGGATGGTGTGTGTGTGTGTGTGTGTGTGTGTGTGATGGAGAAGAGGCGAGGAGGTACGAACGCCACAGGTGGGCGTGGCTAAGCTAAAGCTGCCTTGCCTCATATCAACCCGTTGTAAACATTTATAGACTCATCGGCCCCGTGTGCATGTGTTGCCTTTGCGTCTAGTGAGAAGAGCGGAAGTGACGAGAGAGAGAGAGAGAGAGAGAGAGAGAGAGAGAGAGAGAGAGAGAGAGAGAGAGAGAGAGAGAGAGAGAGAGAGAGAGAGAGAGAGAGAGAGAACAAAAAAATTATTCCAGCTACTTACTTTTACTGTCATGGGATCTATATTCATAAACAATTCCCACAACAAACACCTTATTACTACTGTTACCACCACCGCTAACTTTACATAAATGTCGATTAGCGCAAGTGTAGGTAAAAGTGGCTGTAGCAGTGATGGTGTAGTTGTAGTAGTAGTAGTAGTAATATGGTGGTGATGCTGCAGTATGAGTAGTAGTAGTATTATAGGAGAGTGTGCGTGAATGTGAAGGAATGGAGGAGTGAGGGAGTTTCGTGAGGTTTAGATTAGAATGACCTTGGGATAGTATCCTCCTCCTTCTCCTATCGGCTCGCACCCAACACAACCATGGCTACATTCCCCTGCCTCTGCCTTTGCCCCTACTACCCTTACCCTTCCTTCCCAGTCTGGTTTCCCCGCCGTTTCTCCAGCCGCTGCGCATCCCACCACATGCCCTTCCCTCTTCTCTACCCTTCCTTTGCCACCTCCTCTTGAAAATTTCTTACATTTAAGTGTCTGATGATTTTTGCATTACATAAAGTCTTGCTAGTCCTTTTTTGAGGGGCAGCTGCTGTATATTCCTTCCTTGTTCCACCACATGTTGCAGTATAGCGAGGTTGGTCTGTCGGATACTTGAGTTAAATACTTACGCTTGTTTTTACTTTGCTCTACGGGCGCTTACTTTTTTTGCATTAACTTACACTTGTTTTTATTCAACTGTACGCCTTATTGATCCCTTTAAAATCATTTTTTGTAGAGCCACCTGTCCATACATGGCACAGCTTTCCTACAACAAATGGTGTCTTCTTCAATACTTTAATGATATGATAATTCCCTAGACATTCTGAGTCAAACACATCATAATGTGTAAATAAATAAGATAAGTAATTCATAATAAAAAAAGTTGGCTAATAAAGTAGTCACACTGTAGTGCATGATGACACCCAATGACTACTTATGTAGAGTTATGTTTTTCAATGTTAACCCAAATGAGCAGCATGAAACAGCTGGTTGTTAGCTAGGAGAGCGATTTGTGGTGTGGTCATGATCAAGTTTGGAAAATCATGATTACACCGACATAACTCATCTCGACTAGCGTCAAGTTAATGTGTCGCCAAAGTTGGATGCCGAGTGTTGCCAGGAGGGGAGACACAAGACGGACGCTGCCGTCTTGTCAACATGGATGGCAATTCAACCCATGACCCCAAATATGCAGCTGGCAGTAAAAAAAAATAGCCACGTTTTGCCCCTTCATCTGCGCCTCAGTCACAAAAACATCTCCTTACATTTCTTATTTTTTGCTTCTACAGAGTCACACTTCCGATATCTACAAAACCTGCCGGTGTCTTTACGAAATCAAAAATAACAATGAAATAAGCGCACCCGTGCGAAGATGAAATTCTTTATAGAATATAGTACAAGACAATTACGGAATTGTTGAATGTTATAAAAATTAATCTTCCACTAAAACTAAATTACATAGATGTAGAGACACAACAACATTAACTCAGTTCAAACCATGTAGCATAAAACAGCTAAACGAATACGCCAAAATAAACACACACAGGCGCTTATACACACATTGTTTACAAGGATATCAGTCCATTATTAGGGTATGTAAGAGATAAATTATCATTGTTTTGAATCAGCAATGACCAACTTGCATTCATATCATACAGTACATTATAATGAGGATTAATTAATAATAATTAGGGGAACCATTATTGATAAATGGACGAGACGCACACATTTAAAACCCTTTATAAGCTATGCTGCTACTACTCCCACTGCCACAACGACCATCAAAATTAGTATTACTCCTACTGTAGCAAACACACACACACACACACACACACGCACGCACGCACGCACGCACGCACGCACACACACACACACACACACACTTATTAACATTATTCACTATACATACTGATGCTAATACAATACCAATAACATAAGTGAAACAAAATATACTCATCCGTAATATTAGTAGTAATAATAATAAAATAAAATAATAATAATAATAATAATAATAAAAGCGTCGGCAACTATCTTCTCGGACAGTGAAATCTTGCAACCTTTTGCAATATAGACAGCAGTGGGAATAATGTTGTTCTTGTACACTTAAGTCTATCGACAGAGAGAGAGAGAGAGAGAGAGAGAGAGAGAGAGAGAGAGAGAGAGAGAGAGAGAGAGAGAGAGAGAGAGAGAATCTTAAAAAAATTCGAAAGTAAGCATCTTTTAGGAAAATTAGAAAGTAAAGGTTAGGGCACCCCGAAGTTAGACTGGTGGTGGTAGTAACGCAGCGAAGAGAGGGTGCGGGGTCAACATCGAATAAAATGTGTTATTGGTAGATAAATAGTGTAGGGAGGGGACGAAAGTAAGATATGTGTACACATGTATGCTTCAGACATCAGGCTATAAGTGTGACAGCGATATATGTATGCCTACAATGATGACCAATAGTATAAAGAAAAAAAAAGTTAAAAGAGCGTATCATGGAAACATATTTTGGGTGGTGAGTTTAGTTATATAAATGGAGAGAGAGAGAGAGAGAGAGAGAGAGAGAGAGAGAGAGAGAGAGAGAGAGAGAGAGAGAGAGAGAGAGAGAGAGAGAGAGAGAGAGAGAGAGAGAGAGAGAGTATGTGTGTGCAACGTATGGTATTTACTATACTTCTGCGTAAGAAGAGCGGTACTATCTTAAAGGATGTTTACGCCGTCCCTGCTCCTCATAACTCTTCCTTCATATCACAGTGCCAGGGTGAAGATAGTGCCTCACACATGACATAAAAAAAGGCAGTGGTAATGATATTTACTTCTTGCAGACATCCAAAACCACCTCCCTACCCACTGTTAAAGCCACACACACACACACACACATACATACACACTTACCGGACACCACCAACGCCTCATTTGGCCCCACGGTGTGTATGTTGCCCATCTTGCTGTAACCTCACGTCCTTCGTCCTCTCACCCAATGAATGCACCAGATACCAGGGTGTCGTACGAAAATAATCTTGAGAACGCTTAGGCACGACCACTCGCTGCTATGTAAACATGCAGACGACGACGCCAAGCTTCTACCCGCCAATTTTGTTTGCTACGCTCAAACAACTATCACTTGCCACTCATGCTATTTCTTGCACACACGCCAGAAAGCCATGAGGGTTCAATTGATATAATACACAAATGGCTACGCTTTGCTATTTTCATCAATTAACTGCAGAACACACCATGGAGGCGGGCGCTAACCCTTCCTCACCTCCTCTCGCTCGGAACTGAATAAGACTGAGTAAGGTTGCTGCTGCTGGTGCCGCTTGGCGCCATCACGACCACGAATCCAATCTGTCTGTCTTCACGACTTCCACCCTCACACCGCTGCCAGACCAGCCAACTTTACTCGATTTCCTTACCATTGCAAGCAAGATTATAATCATCTAATCTTTCTAATTAATATGATGTAGCCATTGTTTTTAGTGTTGTTTATCAGAGTTATGATATAGCGCTAAATCGTACAGTGGTGGGGATAGGACTTCCCCTTATCAAATCCGTGACAGTCTTGACAGTCACGAATTCAGCTTTTCTTACTGAAGCGTAGCATGCATATTTTTTTTTCCCTATAGATAACCCGAATGATTTTGTTGGACACATGATGGGAATATATAGGTCTGGCTACCTACCTAGAGAAATAGTTGGGGAGTCTACGGTGAAAGTCTCCAACCTCGTTGAATGCAGTATACGCCACTCTTTATCAAGTATTACTCACGACTTTCCAATCTTATCTCTCCACTATCTGTATAGTCATCATCATGTACTCTAGCTACTGTCTCTTGGAGTTTTATGTTATATGCTGTTTTAGAGACAATGTGTTTTTCTCCATTTTTTTACTTTTGCTATTCCTTTTACCATGGTAGGCTACTGATACTTCGATAGTTGTGGCTTCTTCGATGGGGGTCTTCATTATGTCTACCGCTACTATTATATAGATTTCTATGTAATTCTTGCGCTGTTTGATCGCGTCATCTCTGTTATTTGTAATCTCACCTTCAATCTTCCTGTATCTTTACACAATAGACAACCAAGCAAGTGTTCTCTTTGTTATCTTCATACTTGTACCTTTTTCTAGAATTTCTTCAATCTTTTTCTTGTATTTTCGGATGTCATCTTGTTTTCTTAATGATTTTAGACAGTTCAGCAACTTTACATCTACCATTACCTTACATTTTCCTCTTGTCTCTATATAGCTGAGTAAGCGTATGACCAATATTCTTGATTTAATTGTTTTGGCTGGGCGATACAAATTCACAGACCTGCAAATTATCATATTCAAGTAAAGAAAAAAAAATTAAACTACACAGTATACACACAGTGGTTGAGTACGGAGTTCAAAAAACAAAATCTGAATATGATCATATTCTATATATACATACATAAAACTTAGCATGTATCTATCTATCTATAAACTTACATACACATTTTTTTTTGTTTTATTTTATAGAAAGAACATGAATATCCATACAAAATTAGTAATATAGCCTTCGTTGTACAGGGATACGAATTACGATACAGAGTGTATGAACCTTTCAGTGGTTAACCAGGAGGTGCCGCGGAGGGGTGTGTGTGCTAGCTCATCTGATTCTCTTCTTACACTTCTACAAGGTAAGTCATGCTCTTGATACCTTTACCATTATTATGTTCTCTCTGGAATTGACACTTTTAATTTTTGAATGTGTAGTTTGTTACGTAGAGCCATATTGCCAGAGAAAACCCAGGGAGGGGCTATGGATGGCCACCTCAGAACGATGTGGTTGTAATCTTGTCATGAACGGATTGTTGCTGTTGCTGCTGCCAATGGTCAGGCGTCACTTGACAGACGCTGCACATCATTGCTTATGCTTGTGACATGACTCCAGTGAAGGGGCCACATGTTACGTACGCCTGTGTTATGTACTATTACTTTCTCGTGTGTGGCGGCTCTACTCATTGAGACTGGTTCGTCGCCAAGCAAGGAAGCCAGAATATCCAAATCTCCAGTGACCTTGTAGATTAAAGATAAGAGGCTCTACTCGGGGATGTTCAAGACTATAATTAATTTTTGTTGTGTTCTTTCTGCAGGAAATTTTAAAGTTTAAGTATCTACTGGCTTGTTTAGTTTTAGAATTAGAAAGAAATTAATAATTTGGGGAAAACCTGTATTTTTCTTTTTAAATACTAACACGACTGCTACCTAAAGTTTTAAAGGTAAAATTTTACATCTTGACCATAATGGCGTCTGTTTACGTCTGCGTCTTGCTGCTGCACCTCATCCAACGCCCTACTTTTGGTCATAGAGAACATTTGATATCTTCTAAATTAACCTAACCTAACCAAACCTTAACTTATATTAACAAATAACAGAACCTTGTTTAAACCAAACTAAACTCTATTTTTCGAAGGGAAGGTCTCACAGAAAACATTGAATATCTCACTAACTAAGAATTTGCGACGGAAATGTAATTAAGAAAACCTCAAAATGCATCAAGTAATGCAAAAATATAACCTTGAATTTTCTAGAGCGTTCTGGTAAAGATGTAAAATAATATCGTTTTAAATATTGTTAAGCAAGTTTGGTTGATTTGCAAAAGGAGGTTATCAAGTAATTATTGAAGGAAAATTAGTATTTCTGTTTTTTTTTTTTGTTTTTTTTTTTTTTCCATGTTAATGAACTGATTTTGGGATTAATATTTTGGGGCAATGCACTTGTTTCCGAGTTCGCTCCCCCACAAACTTGAAGTATAAGTGAGGTCCAAGATCAATTGAAGTACATCAAAAACACAAGAAAAACTAACCTAAACCTAAGTGAAGATTTGTAATAATTAGGTACCCTATTTTGGGACGAAACAATTTTTTTTCTGGCCACCCTCCTCTGACCTGACTGTTTTTTATTCTTTTTGAAATAGAAACTAACCTTTCTTCATCTAACCTTTGAACATACTGCTCATTATCCATTTTTTGAAAATTAAATTTAACATTTCCTAATCTAACCTAACCTATCCTTACTGGTTCATTTGCAGAAAGAGGTTCTCAAGTAATTATGGTGTAATGACTCAAGGCAAGTTCCCTTATAGGCACTTGCAGTGAAATAACACTACTTTTCTTTTTTCTTACAGGATACCCATAACTCTATTATTAAGCCCTGGCCTCTAAAACGTTATAGAAAAAAAATAATTGTGGAAAAGAAACCTTGAATGTTATGTCCAAAAATGATGTACGTTTTGAGAACCTCTTTCTGCAAATTATCCGTAAATTCAAGTAATTGCTCTACCACCTCAGTTTTCAAGATTTCATAATTCAGATCAAAACACATACTAAATGGAGACTCCATCCCATCCTCAGTGGGTTATTAGTTAGTATAGGTGTAGCTAACTTCACAGGGCTCGCACTGGCTTTTGCCATATGCGATAAATAAAAAGCAATGGCGATAATTATATCACATCGGCGAATGTTCTTGGCGACAGTATATTCAATTGTATTCTGTATTCTGTCAATGTGCGCGGATTGTTTAGATCCGTGCACATTGACAGAATCCACTTACCTTAAGCACAGCATGTCATGCAAAATACGGCACGTATATGGGCGATAATTCGTGTATTTGATCGATCCTATGTTGCCTCTGTGAAATATTTTCAAGTTATAGGGGGCGCTATGATGGTTTCCCGTGAATTTCTTTATCTAAACATTTCCAGTGCTCTGATTGGATGTAACAAACAAAATCATTTGGCTATTTAAAAAAAAAATTGGCTACAAAGTTGGCTACAAGTTTTAAATGTCCAGAGCAAGCCCTGCTTCATGTCTCTTATTATTTTCCTTTACTAAAAGCTTTGTAAAATCTTGTGATATTGTCCAGGCAGAAACCTCCTCTCACCAACAACCTTAGGGAAATTGGTAAATTACGGAATGATGCATTCTGCCTGCCTTGTGACGGCCAGTTACTCATTTCCATGAGCCCATTTTAAAAATTCTTTTCTTGAGTTCACCCAACTAAACCTTTTATAACGTAACCTGAGTCGACCTAACTTACAACACTCCATGTTAGTATTTTTACTATGATAGAGGGTACGGTTGTCGTGCTGTCTCAAATGTGTTAAACTTTCCGAGTTGGGCCTTACAGTAATTCTTTATTTGTGGAGCCAGTACAATATTCAAATTAATCTGGATGGTGTGATTCACACTATGAAATGGTAAAAAATTTATGATGTGCCGGATGTTGTTTTCTGTAATAAAACCAAAAAATGAGGTTCTAGGTTGCACAACAAATATTGAAGCATTTTGTTAACAGATATGTTAGTAGGTATTGGTAATTAGGTTACAATAGATAAGTTTAATGGGAGGTGAAACTAATTCGACAGGGAGGTCTGGGAACAGAGTCCTCATCAATATGGAAGAATTGTTGGGAGCAAATCCAAAAGAATTGTGGGGTGCAAATCCTCTTGTTAGGTAGGGGTAAAGGGGCAAAGCTTTAGTTAGGTGGGAAGCTGAGAAAAGTGAAGCCTCATTTTGTGTAAGGAAATTATTATTTATTAATTTTTTTGGGTAGTTTCTTACACCTATTTGTGGAAGAAACTCGCACAGAACTTGTATCTGTTTGGGGTGGACGTTATTATGGGTCTGTCTGCAGTTAAGTTTTTACATTTGGTTTGCCAAATAATAGTCAATTCGTCTTTCAAATTCCTGCTTTGTACAGTGTTTCTGATTTTAGACCTTGTGACGTATAGTGTTTCACCAGTTCCACAACTCGACATAGGATCCCCTGTCCATACCTACACATCTGCCACTTCCCAGGCTCTGAGGGTGGGCTTCATCTGATATATTTTTGTTCTTTATATTTTGCTTTATTATATAAAGATAAATTTTGTTAAAATGTTTGACATATGTTTTTGGAAATTTGTGTTTCTTGTCTAATGTAATTTTTTCTCACGTTTTACTTGCCAGTCAGTCTACCATATAGATATTCTGTTATCTCTAGTATATAGTGTCTCACCATTCCCAATGCAATGCAGTGCTGATCTGTGAAGTTAGTAAAAAATACTCCATTGTATGTTACAACTCTTTCAGGTAAATATTCCACATATTTATGCTTCGACATGCAAAATTATATTTTCTGTTATGGTTAAACTTCTATAATATGAACTCTGCTTGTATGAAAAAAAAATTTAAATATCTCGATAATTCTAATTTTTTGAGAAGGGTGGTTGAAAATTTAAACTAGGTACTGCAAGCTTCCTAGTGGCAGGGAGTGGAAGCAGGTGAAGAAAACTGAACTGAACTGTATAGTTCAGCATTTTCAACATACAGTTGGCTCCCAACTCCGCAGTACTCCTCCTAACCAAAATTCCAAAGGAAGAGTATTGCATAGTTTGAAGCCACAACTATACATACCCATCCATTACAAATCCCATCTGATCATTCACATGATTTTAAGACTGTTTGCAGCACTGACCAACTACCACATATGATGGCATATCAGATGCATGGACATATAAGACGCACCCCCATTTCAGCAGGGCATATTCAGGAAAAAAAGAAGTTTTGTGTATTTAAGCATATAATGTTTAAAGTAAGCTAGTAGTACATTACAAAAGATTACAGTAATTAAACAATGCAAGAACCTAAAATAACTATTGCAGTAAATAAAAACATTACAAAATCACTTTAGCTATAGCAGAAAACATTACCATATATAAAAAGCAAATTAGCAGTATAGTTGAACATAAAGCAAGAAATCCCAATAGCACAAAATAAAGACATTAGAAAAGCACCTTTGCTATAGCAGAAAGCATTACTGTATATAAAAATCAAGCTAGCAGCACAACACAACACAAAACAAAGAAAACATTTTATAAAAGCCAGAAAAACCATCAGAGTCAAGCTACCATTACAGCTGAACATGAATCAAAACTCACATTTATGGTTCTGTAACAAAAGCTTTAATCATCAAAGCCAGAAAAATATTTGTCAAAGCCTAAAAACTCGTCATTACTACTGCTGGTATCACTGTTGATATCACACTCTTCAAATATTGCATTGTCCTCTGTCCCATCATTAGTGTTTATGGTAATTCCTTAAATAATATAATAATGTCATGTAAGTAAATATTATTATTATGGAGTCAGACTAGGTAGTACTGACAATCTGGGGTAAAATTAGCCTACAGTAGTGAGAGTTGGGTATAACATTAGCCTGCGGGAGGCCTCACCTTCGCATACAAGACCCGTCTTATATGCTGTCAAATACGGTTGGCTCAGGCCTTTTGTATCTTCAATAAACTCTGCAGAACATTCAAAGTTAGTCTGCATTACTTTCAAGGAACACTCAATACCATATCCGACAACAAAGTTTTTTTTTACGTTATAAAGACATTGCAGTATTAATTACGTTGGTGGTCAGGAGACTGGGTGCGCATTGAGTGTTCTTATGTCATTCTGGGCCCTCAAAAGCCCAGGCGTGTCCTCCCACATCGTTCCTGGTCTCCATTTGCTGCTAACGTGCGAAAAGCTGGTGTGGCAAAGTGGTGCGAGTGTTTGGGTTTCACGCAGCGCCTGCCGTACAGTAAATGGTACAACATTTATATATATTTTTTTTACATAAAAAAGGTACAAGTCAAGGGCAAACAAAAATGGGTTAAAAAAAAATCCTGCTTGTCGCCAGACCCTGCAAAGAGGACAGTAGGAGAAATGGAGGCATGGGGTAGAGGTCCAATTTATCGTGAGAGGTGTCTTGACACTCCTCTTTTGAAAGAGTTCAATTCATAGACAGGTGGAAAAACAGACAAAGGAAGAGAGTTCCAGAGTTTACCAGTGTAAGGGATGAAAGAGTGAAGGTACTGGTTAACTCCTGCATTAGAAAGATGGACATAATAGGGATGAGAAGAAATAGAAAGTCTTGTGCAGTGAGGCCGCAGGAGGGGTGGAGGGAGGCATGCACTTAGCAAGTTCAGAAGAGCAGTCAGCATGAAAATAGCGGTAGGAAATAGATAAAAAATGCAGCATTGCGTCAGTGACTTAAAGAATCAATAGTCAGTCAGTTAGAGGAGGAGAGTTGAGACGAAAAGCTTTAGACTCCACCCTGTTTAGTAAAGCTGTATGAGTTGAACAGATATGAGAACCATATTTCATACATGGACGGATAAGGTACCTGTACAGAGCAAGCAGCTGGGAGGGAAGCTGATTTAGCAAGAGAAGAGATATGAAATTGCCAGTTTAGATTTTTAGTAAAGGATAGACTGAGTGTGTTTAATGTGGAGAAGAGGGCAGTTGAGTGTCATTGAAGAAGAGGGAATAGTTATCTGGAAGGTTATGTCGAGTAGATAGTTGTAGAAATTGAGTTTTTAAGGCATTGAACAGAACCAGGTTTGCTCTGCCCCAATCAGAAACTAGTGAAAGATCAGAAGTTAGGCGTCCTATAGCATCTCGTCTTGAATCACTGAATTCTTGTTGGGTTGGGCGACTGTTGTACAATGTTGAAAAATGCAAGGTGTTGTTATTAGCATAAGAGTGGATAGGGCATTGAGTCAGATTTAGGAGATCATTGATGAATAATAGAAAGAGTGGATGATAGGACAGAACCCTGAGGAACACCACTTGATAGGTTTAGGAGAAGAACAGTGACCATTCACTACAGCAGCAATAGAGTGTTCAGAAAGGAAACTGGAGATGAAGGTACAGAAAGAAGAATTGAATCCATAGGAGGGTAGTTTAGAAATTAAAGATTTATGCCAAACTCTATCGAAGGCTTTCGATATGTCAAGGCCGACAGCAAAGGTTTCACCGAAGTCCCTAAAAGAGGCTGACCAAGATTCAGTTAGAAAAGCAAGAAGAGCACCAGTAGACCGGTCTTTCCGGAAACCATACTGGCAATCAGAGAGAAGGTTGTGAGCTGGTAGATGCCTCATTATCTTTTTGTTAAGGACAGACTCGAAGGCTTTAGAAAGGCAGGAAATCAAAGCTATAGTGTGGTAGTTTAAAGGATTGAAGCGGTCGCCCTGTTTAGGGACAGGTTGAATGTGAGCAAACTTCCAGCAAGAAGGATAGGTAGAAGTAGAGAGATGCAGATGAAAGAGTTTGACCAGGTAGGGAGCGAGCTTGGAAGCACAGTTTTTGAGAACAACAGGAGGGACTCCATCCGAACCATCAACCTTCTGAATATCAAGGCCAGAGAGGGCATGGAAAATGTCATAATGAAAAATCTTAATTTTAGGGATGAAGTAGTGGTGTGGGGTGGAAGGGTCCAGCGTGCTGAGAGGTTAGTATTGTCATGGTGGTTGTAGACCTCTCGCAACTCCTGCCAAGAGCATGGACCAGTATGTCTCGGGCCTTCCTGTGGAATGTGCTAGGCTGCGTGGGTGCAGATGCTCTGGCTTTCTCTACTACCGGTTGCCTATTGTTGTTGGCTGGTTTGGAAGTAGCAGCAGCCATCCCTCGCTGCAAACCCACTTCAACTGGCACCCATCGATCAACTCGGAACACAGTACTGCGATGGTTCGAGATAGACGTTGTCGCAATGTGACTCGCTGTTGTGTGCACTAGCACGAACTTGTTGCATGTTAGCAGTGTTTATGCAGCAATATAGGTAGGTGTGATAGCGGTAAAACACAATAGCAGAACACGCGATAGCCGAAGGTTGAGTGTAGTGTACATCATCTTCAGTTTCCCTTTGATACTACATTTTCTTGTAGGTAAAGTACTAGTTGAGCTTCTCTTTAAAGGGTTGTGGGTTGATCCCTAGTGAATCCACACAAATTTTTCTTAGTCTTCACAAGGGAATTTCACTTCTCAAGTGGAGGTACCTAGATACTTCAGCTGCCCCTCCACTGAGGTTAAGAATTATTTATGATCTTCATCTGATAGAAATGTTAATGGGAAATGTTATGTTTGGTGTATTGTTTAGATACTTTTATGTTTTAGAACACTGTTGAAGTCTGCATCTTGTGATTGCCTGATCATGGAGGTTGTGTTATCCTTGTGTTTAATTCTGCTATGTTTTAAGATACTGTCCAAGGTCATTCATCTAGTGATTGCCTGAGTAAAGAAACTCTAATATTATCCCAGTAAAAGATGTAATGGCAAATGAGTGCAGTGTAGGGATCGAGTGTCAATGCATGCACTATACTCTACTAAGGAAAAATGCCACTTCATGATTGATGTCTTTGGGTCTGGGTTTTTTTTTTTTGCCCACTGGTTTTATTCCTAAGTATTTATTTTATTTATTTTGATTTGCTATACTTTTTGTTTTCCCAGTTCTTATTTTTATTGTAATTTCAAAAGTAATATATTTATTTTTGTAAAAAATTTGCTGATTGTCATTCTTTTTGAAGAAATGAAGCTTTGCCTTCACTCAGACATTAAGGATGCTCCACTCTTGCATAGTTGTTTGCCAGTGTTGATATGGCAGTCTCTGCTCCTACTTAAGTAAGTGACCCTTTTAACCTACCCTTGAGGAAAATAGAAAAGTTGGTGATGGAGTTTCCTCTCCCCAGGATGGCAGCGTGGATGTGGCGCAGATTTTCATCTTGGTTTTGGAACCGATGGGTGTGGCTGCCTCCGAACTACTCCTGGGAGGACCTGGTGCCCAATGAGGAGGTCCACTATGCCAACTGGAGTGACTTGTGGACATATCCAATTGTCATGGCGTTCATTGCCATTGGCCTCCGTTTCTTAGTGCTGAATAGATTTATATACTCTCACCTTGCTATAGCGGTGGGTTTAAGGGATGTGAAACCACGCCCAGTAAAACCCAATGAGGTTCTGGAACAACTGTTTTCTCGACACAAGTTCAAGGTTCCTGATGGCGAGGTGAGTGCCAGTGCAACCCTCCTTGGGTGGTCAGAGCGGCAGGTGGAGCGCTGGTTAAGGCAGAGGACAGCTCACACTCGCATCAATAAATTCACAAAGTTCATGGAGTGTTCCTGGCAGTGCACATACTACACCTTCATTTTTGTGTATGGTTTGTGGGTGATGTCTGGCAAACCATGGTTATGGGACATTAGGTACTGTTGGTATGACTACCCAAATCACAGTGTAGACACAGATGTCTGGTGGTACTACATGCTCTCCCTCTCTTTTTACTGGTCCATGACCTTCACTCACTTCTTTGAGATTCGACGCAAGGATTTCTGGCAGATGTTCTTCCATCACCTGGTCACCATTGCACTTATCACATTCTCCTGGACCTGCAACCTGACCCGCATTGGTACGCTGGTCCTCATTGTGCATGACTGTGCTGACATTCCCCTCCAACTATCTAAAATGAGCATTTACTCAGGCCACAAGGCATTCTGTGATGCTGTGTTTGCCATCTTTGCAGTGTTGTGGATTATAACACGGGTCGGTATCTATCCATTGTGGATTCTTAACAGCACACTAATTGTGGCTCCCACCATTGTGCCCATGTTCCCTGCCTATTACATTTTCAATGGACTATTGTGCACATTGCTAGTACTACACGTGTACTGGACTTACCTCATCTTGCGTATCATTGCCACCACACTCACCAAAGGTAGTGTTGAGGACAACCGCTCCTCCTCAGATCCTTCAGAGCACTCACTGGAGGAGGAAGATAAGAAGGAGAATTAGGAAAGCCATTCACACTGGTTCAGGCTCACTATCTTGCAGCAGTCACATTCTCGTTCACATTTTTTTGTTGTTTCTCCTCTTATTTTTATATCTTTCTCCTCGCCCCTCTCAATGTTTTTTTCAGTAAAATACTAATGTATTTAGAAGGCAATGTGTGTGTGTGTGTGGGTGTGTATATATATATGTGGATGTGCATGTATGCATATACACATGCCTGGAGTGCCTGTTTGTATGTGAGTATCTACAGTTGTTTTTATCGTCAGATTTTTTTATGAGTCACACAAAGAATTTGTCGGTTACATTGATGATCTGCTTAGTGAGGAAAGAAGTGTGTTAATTAAGAAATTGTTTACATAAGCTTTCCAACAATTTATTGGAAGCTGGGATATATGTTATCTAGAGGGAGCAACTTGCACAACACGGTGGGCCAACTCAAAGATACATATTTATTTTTATCTTACTAGAAAAGACTAGTTGCCCTGTAAATGATTCCCTGGTACCTCTCAGTAATCACTAGTAGTCATATGTAAAAAATATTCTTGTAATGAGGGTAAGAAAGGCTTCTAGGTTAGTAGTTGAGATCTCATACCAAACTGTAGGCTGTTGTGGCAGTGGGCGAATATATTTTGTAGATCATATTTTTTTTTTTGCCATAAGCTAAAATTTGTACTGTCTGCATTTGACATACCGTAAGAAATTTTTACTTAACATGTAACTGCACTGTAGGAGGAGAAATTTTGATGTGCAGTGAATATTGTGATTGCATGAGAATTACATTAATTGTTGCAAAAGTGCCTTGTATAATATTCTCAAGTTATTCTCTTTGAAGCAACTATGAATTTGCCTGATGCTAACAGAAAGTGACATAAAATGATGGCATTGAATAACTTGGATAGTTGTTGCATTCCTGCATAGAAATATTTTCAACACGCAGAAAATTCATACCTAGAACGTTTATGCAATATTGTTGTGTTTGTTGTTCCTTGAAGGAGAAGAAAATGAAGAGACCAAATGTTTTTACCATACATAGCAATTAAATGTTGCTTGCCAAACAGGAATATGGAACATGTCTTGTCATTTCATAACAGACTAGGCATTGGTGCAAATATATCACTGTTATCTGAAATACCTCTCTCAGAAATGTGTTATACTATTGTGATTGCTTGTCATGCAGTTTTGTCTGTTAAACATAATTCAGACATGGCTACATTTTCATGTAAGTACGTTTAAAGCTGATTATCTTAAAATTCTAGCAAGCTTAATTAAGTTTTCCAGTGAAGAAATTTATAAAGATACGTAATAACTGGCACTTATGCAGTTTCATGCAAAGGAAGTTAAATGATATTTATGACTCCTGAATTTCTCTAATTCCTATCTTATTATTTAGTATATGATGGGATTATATGTTATATATTTAATATTTGTTTATAGTTTGCCACTTGTTATGCAAACAATGGATATATTTATTAAGTACATTGCACAATGGTCTCACATTACTTATGCTACAGGTACCCTGTTACGAGAAACTGCAGCTTCCAAGAAGCTGGCAATGGCAACAGATTTGTCAGTTATTGAATTGTCAAAGATGAATAATAGATTCCTGAAAAAGTTGTTTTCAGTGTTAGTGTCATATAGGTAGAGGGTCAAACAAAGCACCATGTTTAATTGAAAATATCAGTTGAAAAATGGGATTTACAATGAGTTAATCAACCTCTTGTCTGAGATCTTTTGTGCTCTGAGTATTTGGCTCTTCCAGATCACTCTTGCTTTAGATCACCCTTCCTTATGTAAGAACTTAAGATGTCTTACAGGGTTATCTTTTCAGTTACTGTGTAATAGCACAACACGACATATTCATGTGTGAACCAAAGATTTATTCTGTAATGGTTTGCAGCTTGGGTTTTAGGATTCTTCATAAACCTATGTCAGATGGGGTGTTTTGTAAGTCGCTTGTCTGTTATTGTTGACTTAGAGATTAATTTTTTGTTCATAATTTGATTCATAATTACTTTTATTGCAGAGGAGTGGATAAATATGTCAGTAGGAATAGTTTGATTAGGAGTAGATGCAATTGTAGCTTGTCGTGAATTTTAGGCACTGGATTAGCTTTATCTTGGCTACCTTGTGTAGCTAGTTTACAAAAAGAGCGTGTATTCCACACCCTCCACTTTTTTTCTCTCATTTTGGTATGCCTTTTCACTTTCCAGCTTCGTATGTCACATCTGCTTTTGATTTTCAATATAGGTTTCATTAGAATGTACGTGGCTGTCATATTTTTGCAACACCATGGAAGGACTGTGTTATATGCTAAGCATAGTAGTAGGCTATCTCTTGACAAACAACTTCTTAAGTTACAGAATATATCATATACATACACAAGTGAAAGAAATGTTGATTATGCATTCAAGATATGATCAGTAATTTTTATTATATAAAGCATGTATGTCCATCTTTTAATTGAAATGATTCACTTGTGTGGCAAGGAGAAATTTTGATAATTTTGTAAAGATTTCAGTAGGGGGTTTTGTTTTTTATATTTTGATGGGTCTAGTCAGCTACTATGATGGAAGGGCATGATACGTGTTGCACTTACTGCTTCATAAGATGGTATAAAACATGTGATACAACCTATAAAATATAATATAAATAAAAAAAGAAATTGGATTACATTTGCATTTATAGTGTGATATTTCACTGTCATAACTGACAACACCTTAAGAACCTGCTATTAAATATATGATAATGCCCAGTATATATCACTGCAAAAGAAGCATTTCAGTCATACATCACAAATCATTCCAAATTGTTATGGCACTAATTTTTTCGTAAGAGCCAGCAAATCTGCTGTTCTTTGTTCTTCTTTTGTGGTTGTTTATCCCAACCACAGGTCTAATAATTGGTTTGCTGAATAGGAGTGCTATGGGTGAGGGTAGTGAATGATGCAACACAAAACAGGGGGCAGGATGGCTCTGTGGTACAGTGCTCGACTTGTGAGTTCTATGCTGGCTCACGGCAGCTTAACTTGGTGAGAGAGGTAGCGCTCTTGTTAACCTAAGCAGAACTATAAGGTCTATAATTAGCTAGTTTGGGGGGGATTATTTAATCACCTTAATACAAAACAAATGGTATGTTATACAGTTGAAGATTCTGGATATTTACTGTTTGGTTTTGTACAAGTGGAGTTTCAGAATTGCTAATATGCAGTGCCAGCCTTAGACTGATATGTCTCTTGCACTTCTGTGCTAGGCTCTTTCTGCCACCAGGGACAGAACAGAATCTCTTGACCAGAATATGTCCAGTTCATTATTTGTAACACAAGAATAGATGTATGACTTTCAACTTTATTTCTTGAAACAAATAATGCTGGCAATAGTATTTTTGTAAATCTTGAACAAATTTTATTCATGTAATACCACAGTATATTTTGGAAATCCTTGGAGGTATAACATACACATATTTGAAATATATTTATCATTTACTGTTCTGTTTTTGGAGGGAGCGCTCGCCTTCTCAGTCGTATACTGTAGATATTTTTGGGCTTTAGTTCATTGTTCATTCATAACATTGTGTTATTTGTGTGACAAGTGTACATTGGTGTGCATTGAAATTTTTCATTGTTTATCAAATGAGTCCTTTAAGATGTGGCCCACATGTGCTGTCAGGGTGAATAGTAGTACTGTTCTCTTAATTTGACCTGAAATTCATCTCTAAAATCTGCTCATTCGAAAGGAAAGTGGCCACTCCTTTTCTATTTGACCTTAACTAAATGTCACCTCTATTCATTTGTGTAGTTTTGTCACTCCATAGGTTCAACAATTTGAGAAGCTGGACAGGTGTTGAAACCACTGAGTTTGCGTGTACCATTGGGCTTCCTAGCACTTACAAAGATAGTATGAATAGGGTTTTTTTTTTTTTTTTTTTCCCTCCCCCCCCCTTTCCTATATCATTAACCATTGGCGCCAGTAGGCTTATGGAGGCACAAATGGACTTGCCTCGCCTGTTATTTGGCGTAGGTTTTCAGATTTTTATAGTGACGCCTCAAATGTTTACGTTCTCGTGAATATGTTGAGAACGTGTGAGGCTAATCGCTGCTACAGCCTCAGATGCATATAAACGTTGTAAGTCCCGTCTGAGGACAGTATGGCAGCAATTTGGGTAGTCCTTGGCCACTTGGCAGTAATATCAAATAATGACAAGTGGTCAGCGTATAACGGGGATTCGAACCCGGGACCCTAGGCGCTAGACCACTGTACCATCGCCTCCCCTATTAGTAGTACAGAGGCCAGTCATTATTTCCTTTGTGTAAACTGGTGTGTTGAAGTGAGTCTAAATACACTGACACTCATTACTCAAAAAAAAAACTATTCCATGAAAAAAAAAATGTAATAAAAGAAGAAAATCATATATCCGTTTGGTAAAATTTTCATAAATTATAATGTCTTTGCATTTTGTGTTGCCTCATGGATCTAAATCATATTTAGTTTTTACATTTTTTTCTTAGAAAGGATGGTTAGTTCAGGCAGTTTAACAGGCAGACAGATGTTCGTTTTTCTGTGTACAGTTTTTTCATCCATGCTTTGTTTAAGTTTTGTTGTTGTGGTCTCTGAAGTATTTCCTGTTAGCTTTGTTGTGTGTACATATATATTACACTCCGTTTGTGTAATTGCTCAATTCACGAAATGGTTAATCAAGCCGCTCATTTTGTTAGATAGGCAGTTATTTTCTCATTTCATGAAATGGACAATCGAACTGCCTCATTCGTGAAATGTGAAGTCATTTGCTCTGTTCATGAATTGAACATATTATTTTGACCAGTTCCTGAACTGGGCAATCCCTGCCCTTTTCATGCATTGGTTTTCAGCTTTTTTGTTTTTATTTCAACAATATATTTCATAAATCTAGTCTTTACAAAGACTTAGATAAAGCAAACAAATAGTATATACCAATAGGAATCATTGTATTATTACAAATGAAATAATCACATTATAGGGAAACTTTACTCGTTTGAAACATATAGTCAACATTTTTGCATGATCTGTGGCTGTGACAGACACTTGCAACAAAGTATCTTGCAGGTAGTTGCACCATCTGGTGCAACAGGTATTGTTGCATTGGCACCTGTGATATCCTTGCCCACCACTAACACTAATGTTTGATGATCTCTTAATTTGTTTGAAGGAACTTCTGAGTATTAGAGACCCCTATACTTAACTGATTCAAATTGATTCCTTTACAATATGCCATTGATTATTTTGACTTTGAAGCTACCATTGTCCTTAGCTAGAACAACTTCAATTATGTTCGGATGGGATCCTTATTGCGGTCAAACTGCAAGAGAGGAATTGGTAAATTTTGACGTACAGCCACAACTAGCAATGATTTTGTACTCTGCTGTAGCATTTTTTTCTATCTGAGGTGCTATCTGAATATAAGCTTTTTGCTGTGCAATGACTGCATAATGCACATCATCATTTCCTGACAACGACTCGTATTCAGACTCTGCGTTCATGTCTATAACTTCCACCGCTGCATACAAACATGTCATCTTAGGTCCTCTTTGTGTCTTTAATGTTACTGATGTGGAGTGTAAATCAAGTTGGAAAATGTTGACTAGTTCAGGAACTGGCAGACATAAATTGCTCAATTCATGATCTGCAAATAACAACTCAATTCATGAATTGGGCAGCTTAAATGTCTATAGTGAAGTAATTAAATGACCGCCCATTTCACGTAGTGGGCAGTTTGATTGCCCATTTTGTGTAATGAGCAATTACATATATGGAGTGTAACATGAGTTAATGGTATAGTAAGCATTTTCTCGAGTCAGTAAATTGAAATGATATAAAGGCATAATGCATCTCAGATTAACTTTAATTCGTAAGCATAGGTTCCAGAAAACTGATGGATCTGATTAGGAATTTCTACAACCAAGTGGTAGTTAAATATTCTCAATGTACGTATTGAAAATGTTGTAGTACATGTGTGTGCATTGAAGTAGCTACTCATTTTTTTTATGTACAACTATAGAATCTCAGATATTTTGTATATTAATTGATAATGTTAGTTTGAAGATGTAGTGAGTAACTATGGGAATGGTCAGAAGCACAGGTCAAACAGTGGCTTGTCACTATTCCTGCATGTTTGCCAAAGAAATCAAACAAATTAATCTGAATTTTTACCTCTGTGGTAGCTCATATTGACCAAGCAATGTGGCTAAACATGTTCATTCTGTAGCCTGAGGAAGTTTATCTGAATGATGCACAGATTGCCATGTCACAAGGCAGTATAATTTGAAATTTGTGTTTTACTTGGTTATTTATTTATTTCTGTATACATATTGTATTGTTATAATATGGATAACTTCGTTTTACCAGTGACAATTTATTATGGTGTATGAAATATAAATATTTGGTACATGCAAAACGTTGCTTCTTTGAGGGCCAGACTTGTACAGTGCTCCCTCCAATTTTGCGGGTTTCAATTTTGCGATATTCCAATTTTGTGACCGAGACCAATCTCCATCTCCGCAAGCCCAGGTAAAGTAAAATGATCATTTAAATTGATTTTCTTATCGATAATGATAATGTTTTTTCAGTATTTTTCTTTATTGTAGGATGTATAGTTACATTTGTGTACAAACAAGGGCAAACATATGACTAAAATCACCATAAGGTTAATGATTCTAATTCAAATTTTGCAGCCTACAATTTCGACCAATTTCATGCAAAATTGGAGGGAGCACTGCTTGATATGTTAATGCCTACAGTTACATTGTACGTTCTTAACACTTGTTTTGCATGTAATAGTTATGTTACTTGAAACCCCATTTTGATGAATGTCTGAAAACTTAGTATGTAATTTTGATATAAATTAATTACAGTATGTGCACATGATTTAGAAAAATATTTCTTTCATGGCCCAGTACCTTTTAAATTAAATTAAGTTAATCCATTTGATATAATTTTAAAATTTTATTCTTTTCATAACTTGCTTATTAGTCTTTAAAGGGCAGTTGACCCAGTTCTGCAGCAGGATTTTTTCCCCTTAATATGTGACAAACAACTGCACGAGCTGTAGATGGTACTCCTCCTGCATTTATTGTAACCTTATGGCATACAAGTGTGAATTATTGGGAGACATGTTGAATAAAGTATACTGACAAAATAATATTTACAGCTTTTCACCACCACACCATACATATATATTGAGTATATAGTCTCTATCACTTCCATTCATAGGATGTGAATTGCAAAACTACAGCATCATGACTGGTACAAAAAGTTAAATAATTTAGATTGAAATATATGTACCAGTCCAGCAGTGGCTTGTGCTAAATAGAATGGAGGGTCTGAAAGCTTCACACAACTATAAGGTACACACATTCTACTTAGCTATTTTGTCAAAGAATGTAGTACTAAACACATCTCCGGATAGGACATACTTTGGGGGCCAGGTGGCTTTGTGGTACAGTGCTCGACTTATGACCTAAAGGTTGTGAGTTCGATCTTGGCTCACGGCAGCTTAATTTGGTTAGAGAGGTAGCATTCTCGTTAATCCTAGCAGAACTATATGTTACTTAGTTCGGGGAGGGTTATTAAATCATCTTTTTTAACCATACTCATCTCGTGTCACATTTCCCCAAAAGTAATTTGTTTGAACTGTGAAGTTCCTCTTCATTCACGACATCCATTTGATCTGTACTTACCACGCTACTACTTGAATGCTGAGGGCTAGGTGGCTGGGGTACAGTGATTGGCTCGTGCCCTATAGGTTGCAAGTTCGATCGTGACACACAGCAGTTTCTTGGTGAGCGAGATATCACTGTCGTTAACCCTAGCAGATGCTAGCAGATCTGTATGGTCCATAGCTACCTAGCTTGAGTTTATTATTTTGTTGTTTTGTTACTCGAATGGCGACTATTCTTCACCTGACCTTCTCCCGCCACCCCAACCTTAAAGATGTTCTCACAAAATCACATTACTCTTATGACAACTTAGTATCATTCCTCTAACGAACACACATCCTCCATTTAATTTGACCAACTAGATATTGCATTTCTGCATCAACTCTGGCCCTTCTCATAATGCCAAATCACCTTTGATGTAACTTAAATTTATGTCTGATTTTAGTGAAATTTATTTAGTATCATAAAAAAAAGTGACATTTTATAATGGTATATTTGTTAGTTACTAGTAGTGTATTATTCAGCTGTAGGAACCATACAGGCCGTGTGATTACTGCCAGCCATTCATGCAGGTCCTAGGCACGAGCCATCACTGCTAGTCTATTCAAAAGTAATTTTTAGCATAGTAGCTTCATGGATGAACATTTCTGACCTGAGGATGGCTGCTTTAGGGAGATGTACGAAGTGGTCTGGTATTTCCTTGTAGATGACAACCATTGTGGTAACCTGGAAACAAAAAGTTCACATTTTATGTTGGCGATACAATGAAGTGTGAGGAATACTACTAGAAAAAGAATACAGATTTTGTTCCTCAGTTTCTTTTGTACCAGGACTGGGTCCACTCCGCTGTGTGTGTGTTTCTGTGGAAGAAAAGGGTCATAATACCCTATGGAGTTCTTGCAGCTTAATGCTTGCATGTTAGTGGGCCTTCAGTTGTATTCCATCTGAAAACATGTTTACTGGTTATGCAGGGTGTGGGAGGTGCCAGTATGTAATTGTTCATCTTTTGGGATGCTGAGTGGATGTTGTCAGTGTGTGTGTGTGTGTGTGTGTGTGTGAGTGTGTTATGAGTATGTATACCTTGGTGTTAATGACTGTGTTCCTGCGTTACACTTCTGTGTGCCTCAATTATTCTTTATTGATAACTGTATAGATGGTTGGGCTTGTATCTTGTAGTGAATTTATTATTTTCTTATAGTTTTGCCAATATGTTTTATAATTTTTGTCATGATATTGTTCAATGTACTCTGAAAAGCAGTTTAAGTATGACTTTTCAATTGCGATGTAAAATATAATTTTGAAACGTTTTGGGTGTTTGTTGAAGTCGCAGGAATCAGCTGTTGTATGTATCACATCATGAGAAAAAGTGTGCGTTTTGGGTAATTTTTTTCCAGAGCAGCTTAAGGTGAATGGCTGACATAGTCTGTACAATCAATAAGGAAAATGTTAAAACTAGGGGCAGGCAGAAAGAGTCAAGTCATCACTCATTAAATTATAATAACTTGTTGCAAGCAGATGAAGTGTCGAAACGAGTCATGAATATTCTCCCCGTGTTGTCCTATAATCAATCAGTTCAAGGAAGTTATAAATCCGTAGGTTTTCTGAAACTGGAGAATATGATTTCACTGGTTTATATATATATATATATATATATATATATATATATATATATATATATATATATATGTATATATATATATATATATATATATATATATATATATATATGTATATATATATATAGTATAGTATATATATATATATATATATATATATATTATATATATATATATATAGATATATATATATATATATAGATATATATATATATATATTATATATATATATATATAGTATATATATATATATATATATATATATATATAATATATATATATATATATATATATATATATATATATATATATATATATATATATAGTATATATAATATATATATAATATATATATATATATATAATATATATATAATATATATATATATCATATATATATATATATATATATATATATATATATATATATATATATATATATATATATAATATATATATATATATATATATATATATATATATATATATATATATATATATATATATATATATATATATATATATATATATATATATAATATATATATATATATATATATATATAATATATATATATATATATATATATAATATATATATATATATATATATATATATATATATATATATATATATATATATATATATATATATATATATATTCACTTTACTTTTTTTAATCACAATATTACCGGTCTTCTCAGGTGCCAATGGACCAATTCTTGGAGACACACACACACACACACACACACACAGGGTTGAAAGTATACCTGCACCTCATTATTTTTGTGTTTATCATTGTTTTAGTCGAAATCCACAGCAATAGTTCATGGTTTGCATGTTTACACCTCAAGGTATAGTGTGGTTTGCATTTATATGGGCGACTCAGAATTTTTTTTTCCCTTCCTGTATAACAGTATTGAACCTTCTTGTATATCTTTAGAAACCACTATGATGGACACAGTACAATTGCAGGTAATATACGTGCGCAGCATTAAGAACCACATAGAACAGACATGTTAGGAGTGATACTGAAGCACAGACATCCCAACCACACAGTGTAGTGCAGTGGAAATTGCAGACATACATGCAATCTTATACCATTGTATTGCATAGGCTGTAAATACATTGTAGAGATGAAAACCAAAATTTAATGTCCCACCTATACTACTGTTTATATCGTTTAACCGTCACTGTCATCTGGATATTTTCCAAATAAAATATATGTATTGTCTTGTATTTTTATATTTGTGAGCCTTATTGGGAGGATATGCCAGCCAGCTCTTCTACTTTTAGATTGGGTATTTGGTAATTAGGTGGATACGGGAATAAGGGATTGAGCGTGAGGGACTGACCGAGTTATAGGTTATGTAATTTCATACACTAATGTGGTTTTTCTTTATTGTAATCAAGATATATTCAACTTTGGTCTGCTCCCTAATCCATGATGATCATTTTTTATCTTTATGCCGAATATTATTTTCTCCATTCCCCTTTGGGTATTTAAGTTTTTGTTCCAGAGGTTTCGCAACTCCCAAGAATGAACAGTTGAACACTCGAAAAGGAGTTAACACTGTCAAGACGGTGACGTATTACTGAGAGGAGTAGACAAAATGATGCTGAAAGTGCATGCATGTCATTGCCTTTGCTTTGATGACGTGGCAGAAAACACTGCCAGCACCTTGCTCTAAGGTTAGAAAAATATTACAGGATGAGGATATGTCTTTCGATATCTATAAGCTTACTTAGTTAGATTGGTTATCAAGTAGCGAGCGTGATAGTGAACCTGGCGCTATCATACCACTATCCGGTGAGGCAGCTGGGCCAACGTGTGTGTCTGTCTCTGTTCGCCGCTTTGTGCTCCGCCGTCATGGAAAGCATTACACAGGCTCCAACCTCCACCTCAGGATCAGACCATCAGTAAGACGCTGTGTTAATTTGTTCTTGTATCGCTCTCCGCTGCCTCTGCACCTCTACACTCTTATCTTTCTCGAATCTCAGTTTTGACCATGAAAACTTCCTGTGAAAGACTTCAGAATATTCGGAAAAAAATAATACTTAAATTTTGTTGGGTTACAAGTCATATGAATATAGTTATTGCAGTAACTAAACAATTTGAATTGAGGTGTTATCTCATTAAATAATTCTCTTCACCCATTTATTTATATTCAGTTATACTCGTGTGAAGGTTCGATAAAACCTAAGCTGGTGGTTGAGTCATGCTTAAATCTTTCAATAGAGTGTAGCATAATTCTTTGATTTACACAACTTCCTTACTAGTCCTATCCCTCTGTCTACATCTTCAAATTTCCTCAGAGGCTGACCTTAAATTATTGTTAGATATCCACTGTTCCTTTCCGTTCTATCAAAGCTCTACCTAGTATTCATCAGTTATCATCTTCGTCGAACAAGGTATACGCTCTCCACTCATATAATAATGATTGATTTTATGTACTCTTCATTTCTCGGCATCATTTGTCAGGCGGCCTTCCCAGCAGGAAATACATTATTCACGGAGAGACGCTTTAGGGCTTCTGGCTTCATTCTTGTCTAGTCTATTCTGATGCCTTCTTGAAACTACCTCGAGGGGACGAGTACGGCTGAAAAGTCTCCACTGGTCCAGTTCAAGCACCTCATACTTGCACACTCCAGTTATCTCTCTCTCTCTCGCTCTCGCTCTCGCTCTCGCTCTCCCTCTCCCTCTCCCTCTCCCTCTCCCTCTCCCTCTCGCTCTCGCTCTCGCTCTCTCGCTCTCTCTCTCTCTCTCTCTCTCTCTCTCTCTCTCTCTCTCTCTCTCTCTCTCTCTCTCTCTCTCTCTCTCTCTCCTTCTCTCTCATTGAATTTAGGTAAGATATCTACATTCTTCTTATCAACTGTTCTCTCAGCCATGTTAAACAGTGCGTACCAGCTATGCTAACAAACTAAGTGTTCTACAATTAGCAGTCATCATTTTATTGTGTTATCTTTAGAATGAGACAGTAGTTGGTTTATGCAGTCGGTAGGCACTTTCTGTACCATCCAACCTTGGTATGGTGTGGTGCGCCCACACAGAAGCTACACTCACCTAACACTCCTAAACATTGTGAAGCCAAAGGGTGTTCTTCTCATTCACTCTGCTTCCTTAACTGGCTATCTTAGTATCTCATTGTTGGTTGTAGTATAGCATATGTTTAGCTGTCTTCAACCGGTATTTTAATGGTTATTGTTCTCCTGAACTTAATAATTTAATTGTGACGTCTCTCATCCACAAGACTGTTCAATACAAGGTGAAAAGTTGGCCAGTAGAGTAGCTCTACGCGGTAGTGTCTCGACCCGAAGGTTTGACTCGTACCTGAATGTATCATGAGTTTTTGTCATGGGGTCACATAAACATCAGTTATAGGCACAGTCATGCCTTAATAATACAATATATTACTGACAGTTCCACCTCATGGTGGTGTATTCTGGAAATATATTATTTATTCACCGCATATCTTATTTCATGCAAATGTATGCGTGTGAAATGGAACAGTGCTGCCTAACATGCATTACATACCTTCTTTAAGTGGTGTAGAAAGCAGCTGCACACTTACAACTATTGTTTATACTTCTGTACATCCTCCACCATTAACTTTGTCATCTTAAATTTGAATTTGTAATAATCTCTATATAGATGAACCAGTCCAACGAGGCCCTTAATAAGTGATGTAATCTGTGATGTTTGGTGTTAACATTCATTAATAGTGGTGGTTAGAAACATATATACATATATATATATATATATATATATATATATATATATATATATAGATATAGAGAGAGAGAGAGAGAGAGAGAGAGAGAGAGAGAGAGAGAGAGAGAGAGAGAGAGAGAGAGAGAGAGAGAGAGATACTGATCGTCTGGAAAAAAACCCATTTTCATACATCTGCCATATTGTCTCGTTTCTCTTTGCATTTCATCCACTTTTTTGTATGGTGGATGGTGGATGCTCACGTTCAACCTCGCACCACCACCACCACCCTCATCCTTCATCGGGGGAGGAGGGAGGAGGGTGTGTCCGTAGGGCGTACTGATATGATAGCGAGATAAGATAGCATCGCACGACCTCGTTTTCACTGTAAACTCTCAACCAGATTACGTCGAAAGGAAGAGTTCATACATACATACATACATACATACTACCTAATATTTCAAGTTAATTTTTCCTGTCTGGTTTCGCGATCAGCTTTTTTTTTCTTTATATCTTATTATATCTTCTTTATATCTTCTACATAAATTTGTCATGTGGTGAAGTGATGTTAGTGGAGTGAGTGAATGTGTGGCGGTGTTAACGGTACACGTGGATCACACTTGCTGTATTATAATTTTTGAACGCCATAATCTTTTCTAGAATATGAATAAGCGAAGTGGAATGTAAATTTCTGATGGCAATACCTGCTGGACCAATGTAACGGTTTAACATGACTTACAAATAGACGTTAGAACGAACTCTTGTACGTACAAGTATACAATTTTTAAAAAATGTATTATTAAAATATATTATTTTGATTATAACTATTTTTTTCATTGGTCTTTGTCACCGTGGGTCGCTTTGCTAACCGTTTAAACCTCAATAACAACGCGGTCCATTACTCACCCTTGATGCAGCACCACTGAGGGAGAGAAGGTTTTGCTGCGAATGTGTCGGGAAGTGTCGGACTACGAGTAGTACATACTCCAGTCTGTCATCCCTTCCCTCCCTTCCTTGCCACCTCTCTGCGCGCGCCGCTTGGTTGCTTGGGTAACATGTGGACGCGAATAAGCAGACACCACCGGTTCACCACACGCTGGAATCCAGTGCTCGGTGGTAGCGTGAGTGAGTGTGTTCTGTATCACATTGCCCCTTGGCACAGTTCCCGCCGCCAGGGGTGGAACACTCGGTACGATAATAGAAATAAAATTCTCAGTAACGTATTTGGAGCATCAGTTGGAATATTTTTTTGACAGGTAATATAATTGTCAGTAGTTTTGTCGGTGTATAAATCATGTCAAAGAAGATGTATGGAACAGGGAATTTATGAATTAACTTGTTCATTATTATTTTTTTATTTTTTTTATTTATATAATTAATTTATTGACTTTTTATTGATTTCTTCATGATCATCTGCATTTCATCGATCAGCAACCAACTTAAGAAAATCACTTTCCTTTCTATGTTTATTATTTATTTATTTATGTATTCATTCGAGATATAATATTAATGATCGGGTTACTTCATACATGCACATCATACATACATACATACATGCCACAATTACCACACTCGCTGACGCTGCACCTTTTTACAAGTGACTGCATTTCCACTTCTCTTTGTATCGTCTTGTGCTTGAACGCCTGTCTTTGATTGATATTTTTCTTGGCTTGCCCATTTCCCTTTCTCTTTTTCCTGCGTCCGGGCCCACCGCTGATATATCCTCTTCTATGCATCTTACGCTTTATTATTACACAGCGTTTCATTGATTTATTTGTTTATTTATTATTTTTGGTGTTGGTGCTACAGGCGTGTGTTTGTATATATGTTTGTTTGTGTGTGTGTGTGTGTGTGTGTGTGTGTGTGTGTGTGTGTGTGTGTGTGTGTGTGTGTGTGTGTGTGTGTGTGTGTGTGTGTGTGTGTGTGGGAGAGAAGAGGAAGAGGAGTGAGAGGAAGAAATGATGAAGCATGAGAGGAGAGAGATGAGGAAGTGGAGTGAGAGGAGAAAATGAGGAAGCATGAGAGAAGAAGAAAAATAACTAATTGGGTGTAATTTTTTTTTTTTTTAGAGAGAGAGAGAGAGAGAGAGAGAGAGAGAGAGAGAGAGAGAGAGAGAGAGAGAGAGAGAGAGAGAGAGAGAGAGAGAGAGAGAGAGAGAGAGAGAGAGCTGAGTGGTGAGAGAGAGCTGAGTGGTGGAATGTCAAGTGTGATGAGTGCTTGAGGGGTAAGTGAGAGGGAGTGGATGAGAGGGATCTGGGGGCTGGGGCTGTGGTAACCGGGGTGCCGCTTTTCTGTAGGATGTCTGGGCTGATGGCGTGGTTCTGGAACGAGGATGTATGGCTGCCCCCCGGCTACACCTGGCACTACCTCACCCATTCCACACACTTCAACTTCCCAAACTTCATGGATGTCTGGACGTATCCCTTCGCCCTTGCTGTCATTTTCATCGCCCTCCGCTACCTTGTACTCAACCCCTTAGTGTTCGCGCCCCTTGCACGTTTACTAAGGATCAAGGATGTCCGGCCTCGCTCCCCAGTTCCGTATGATGCCCTGGAGGCTGTCTTCAAGAGGTACCGCACGCGCCCTTCCCCGGAGGCGCTTACGGAGGCCGCCAACACTTTAGGATGGAACGAGCGACAGGTGGAGCGGTGGTTGCGCCAGCGGGCATGCGTCTGCAAGACTTCTTCCCTTACAAAGTTCTGCAACCTGGCATGGGAGTTCTCGTACTACGTCTCGTACTCGATACTGGGCCTGGTGGTGCTGTGGGACAAGGAGTGGCTGTGGAATATCAATCACTGCTTCATCGGATTCCCGGAGCACAGCTTGGATGATTGGGTGTGGATCTATTACATCGTGTCCCTGGGATATTACTGGAGCATGACTATCACCCACTTCTTCCAGCACCGTAGAAAGGACTCCACACAGCTCTTCGTGCACCACCTACTCACCATCTTGCTCATCTCCTTCTCGTGGGTGGTGAACTTCGTGCGCATCGGAACATTGGTGTTGGTGGTACACGAGTGCGGTGACATCCCCATGTTGCTGGCTAAAATTTTCAAGCTGTGCGGGAGTCAACGAGGCATGGACGCGTTCTTCATAGTATTCTTAGTATTGTGGATGTGTACACGAGTCGGCCTTTACCCATTTTGGATTATGCGAGTCACGCTTTTCCGCGCCCACGTGATCCTGCAAATGTGGTACCCTGTGTATTATATCTTCAACGGCCTGATGCTGGTCCTACTACTGATCCACATCATGTGGACCTACCTCATCCTCAGGATCGTGGTGCGCATGCTGCTGTTCAAGGAGATTTCTGATGTGCGATCCTCCTCCGAGGCCTCGGACGAGGACGACGACACTACCAAGAAGGAAGCGTAGGCGGCCGCAGCACCTTCCATCCCCAGTCATCACAACAGCTCCCCTTCTCTCCGCCCGCTGCCTCTACAGCGAGCTGTGGCTCTAGTACCAGCTTGAGATTTTTTGTCATAAAGCATAAGTCGATGCAAGTGAGCAACAAACACGTTCATATCACAACGGCGTCCAAACCTAGCCCCCTTAGATTAAGCATATCATTGCGTGCACAATCTTTGATAAGAAACCGTAGCCCTGTTTGGTGTCGTCGCTTCGGGGCCGGATTACCCTAGGTGTCTGAGGCCTCGCGGCGCCACCTTCCTTGGGGCTGCTCGTCACCTCACTAGAATTTTGTTCGCCGGCCAAGCCCTATGGCTTTGTAATTTATACATTTAGCTATTAATGATTTATTTGTTGATCAAGTGTTCGTCCTTCTGGAGTACAAAGGCTCGCGGCCACTGTACCGCTTGCCAAGCCTCGCCGATGTGTATCACCACGTTGACGGTGGACCTCCTTTGCCTCACCTCTGCTCAGCACTCCCTCGACTGTGTGTCATCCCTTTGTCAGATACTCTTGGAAAGTCCCACACGTGTGGCTGGGCGTGGCACAGCATGTAATGGCGCCTCCACCGCCGCCTAGGATGGTAGGGTAACTAAAAAAAGACAACCTTCAACTTGCTCCATTACGAACTCATTAACGTCTGATACAAAAAGAATATTCACTCTTTCTTAGTTAGGATCCAACCTAGTGCTTGAGACTGCAGAATGTAATCACAAATTTGTGTTCGATTCCGAAATGATCCCTAAGACGACGACTGAGGGTAAGAACGGCCCATCTCCTCACCTTACTGACTATCCCCGTGAACAATGAGGTTGCCAGGAGTATGATATTCACCGTCATGTTAGTTAGCCCTGAGACTAGTCAATGGAGCTTCTAAGGGGAAGGGATGGGGGAGAGGGCGTCTTTGGGTCCTAATTTATGTCTTGAGGGTAAAAAGTCAATACTTAAATAATTCACCTTATTGTTTAAAGTCTGTGTTCAGTGCTGTCACGTATTTATTTATTTATTCAATTTTTTAGAAGAGCGCCATAAATAAGTCGAGAGCAGCAGCTGAATTAAAAGACAAATAGAGAGGTAAAGGTTTCGGTCTACATCCTGAACCCGACATTTTGATATTCTTACCACGATCTTATTTTTCATATTGTTATTGCACTCACCTCCCCTTTTCGCCGTCTCATCACACCAGAAGCAGCGATGTGGATAGGCAGGCTGTCACCTCCCCAACCCCTTGTGCAGTACGATGTTCATTCCAAGTATATAGTTGGCTCCTGAAGCAGTATTGTATTGGTGACGCGGCGCCCTCTGTTGCTGCCCTTGTTTATATTTCAATACAATACTGTGTGTGTGTGTGTGTGTGTGTGTGTGTGTGTGTGTGTGTGTGTGTGTGTGTGTGTGTGTGTGTTTTTGTGTGTTCCAATATCTGTCAATATCAATTTCTGTTTGCTTGGCTGTTTGTGTGTTCCTGCTCTCCCCACACACACACACACACTCTCTCTCTCTCTCTCTCTCTCTCTCTCTCTCTCTCTCTCTCTCTCTCTCTCTCTCTCTCTCTCTCTCTCTCTCTCTCTCTCTCTCTCTCTCTCTCTCTCTCTCTCTCTCTCTCTCTCTCTCTCTCTCTCTCTCTCTCTCTCCCCTTTTTTTTTGTGTGTGTGTGCGTGCGTGTGTGGGTGCATGTGCGCGCGTATAATTCTCTTGTTTTTGCAATAAAATATAAATAACCACTTTTTTTCATTCTAGAATCCTTGTAAATTTTCTATGTGTTCAATTATTCGTTCATATGCCTGGCCACACTCCTTACTTCACTCCTCCTCCTCCTCCTCCACCTGTTACTAACACTTTAAACTACTACTACTACTACTACTACTACTACTACTACTACTACTACTACTACTACCACCACTACTACCACTACCACCACTACCACTACCACCACTACCACTACCACTACTACTACTACTACTACTACTACTACTACTACTACTACTACTACTACTACTACTACTACTACTACTACTACTAATAATAATAATAATAATAATAATAATAATAATAATGATGATGATAATAGTAATGATAATAATGATAATAGTAATAATAATAATGATGATGATAATAATGACAATCACTATCTCCTCCTCCTCCTCCTCCTTGATTCACTTCGCCGCTGGATCGTTCATTCACCTCATCGATATTGGAAGTATCACGTGGCGAGGAGGAGAGGGAGAGGGGGTAAGGAGGGGTGATGGAGCAGGAAGTGGGAAAGAGGAAAGGAATGAGGCGGGGTGAAGGGAAAGTAGCAAAGAGGGGTTTTAGGAAAGCAGTAGTGGCTTGGAGGGGACAGTTATGGAAGAAGAAAAAAAATAGGTGGGAGGTGTCTTGCGGCAGCTATGGAGGGGAAGCAGAGGGAAGGGGAAAGGGTCGTGTAGTGATGGGGAGGAGGAAAGTGAGGGAAGAAAGGGGAAATAATTGTATCATTCAAGTGGTCTAGGTGTCGTTAAATACTATTAAATCCTTTCCCTCCTGCCCTTTTATTTATCTCTGCTGTTCATTCTTTTATTATGTATACCAATCCCTCGTTTGTTCCCTTTCCCTTATTACCAGTTCTTACATGTTATATCAGCCATTACTTTGTACGTATGTCAAGTCTGTCCGTATACTATTAATACCGTGCCATCCTCCATTTGGTATACATGTACACTCGTTTATCCATTCTTCCATGTAGCTGTATTTCCCCCCTTTATGTATGTGTACAGTACATACCTGGTTTCGCTTTACGATGCGTGGGTGTTTGCTGCTTTGGATGCTGCTCATGTTAGTCATTTTGTTGTCATTATCTTGTTCCTGTTTTTGTATTTTTTCTATTATTGTAGTGAGGTTTCCAGTCTACCTACGTGTTCCATTACATTTTTTTCATTGTGAAGAGTTAAAATTGCTTTACTTATTTGTGTCAATTCCAACACTTTGTTTTAGAGTAACCTTGGGAACAGTTTTCAGAGGTAGAAGTGATTTCTAGCCCCTTGGTGAGTTTTGTCAAATTGTCGTGCTTCTGCCACTTGTGCTAAACTCTTATCACCATCTCGTCCACACTTGCCTCAAGCTGGTGGCTCCTTATCAATTATATTATAGATGTCTGCTGACTCATGCTGTCATCGCCTTATTTAACCCTACACAATATCGTTCTCGCTGCCTCACTGGAAATCGTTTTGTTGGTCACAAGTAAACACCACCTGTTAGACTGAGGTAAAATCATTCTCTTAGCCTCATATAACACGGGTCTTTTGATTTTTCACTTTGTTATTTGATTACTCGCATCCTAAAGTAGTTCCGTTAGTCTCACCAAATTATTTAATTACTTGCACCACAAAACTTTACAAATTTGGATATTTTCTGATTTACTAAAGTATTCTCCCACCCATAAAATCTCCAGTTTTCTTGTTATCGTTATTTCCTGTTGTGTTTGGAGAGAGAGAGAGAGAGAGAGAGAGAGAGAGAGAGAGTGTGAGTGTGTGTGAGATAGTGATGGCGTGGTGTTCACGTGCAGGGAGTAGAGTTTGGCGATGTCACAGATACGTTATCACCAAACGCCCCCGTGACTGGGGCTTATCCATCCCCCTTCCTACCCACCATTATGACACCTCCCCCTCCACCCCAACGGACATGTACACCCCATCACATTCTCCCTACATGTGTGTATTACATTATGCGTGTACACTGATAAGTCTACGTACGTACATACATAGCAAAAAAGTATCGATCTTATAATTGCAATGTGTGTATGTGTGTGTGTGTGTGTGTGTGTGTGTGTGTGTGTGTGTGTGTGTGTGTGTGTGTGTGTGTGTGTGTGTGTGTGATCATTCTCGAGAGCCACTTCACCAAATTGAATGTAAACAATTCTATTGTTCAGCATAATCTCTTGAGTCTACATTTTCGTTATTGTTTTCATCATCACCACCCATCACACCCTTTCACCATCTCTCACTACCTACCACTACCCATCACCCTTATACCTCTCAACACCATATGTTACCCCGTGTCACCCTTATAACCTTTGATTCCATATCCTATTACCATCCATCATCACCCATATCACCATCATCTCCTATCATTCCTTATCACCATTCACCATCAGCATCACTAATTTTGCCACTGATCGTCACAAAGATCATCCCATCACTACCCGTTACTCATCATTGCATCACCACCACACTCCCCTTCACCACCCTTCACTTGTCACCGTCATCCATTTCCCTCCATCACTTCCATCACCACTCATCCACATCATTATAATTTACTAACCCATCACCAAAACCAGTTATTAACCTATTACTGGCCCTTGTGTCGGTGTTTTTTTTTCCCCTGAAATTACGTTTTTTTTTCTGCCATTGGTTTCTAGCCTGGTAGAGTCCTTGTTTTCTTCCTGCAGTAGAATCACGTATCAAACGATCTCAAACTATAATTAAGGAATTAACGAACAGAACTGCAAAGTTGAGTTGGTTAACTTTTAATAAAAGTGAGAAGGAAAGATGTTATGTTAGGTGGTAATAATTGTAATAGAGGAGGGGTGGGGTGAGGAGGCGGAGGGAGAATGGCTTAAGGTGTTACGTTTATTATTAGAGAAGTTAAGGTTTGAATCCCTTCCTAGACGTCGACAATACTACTGGTAATGTAATAGTTTTCCTTTGTGAGAAATTTGTTTTGATTTGTTTATTGATGTAAAGATGGAGAGGGTAACATCAACCGGCTTTTGATCCTCAGAGGAAATCATCGCATTTCTCACATTCACTCTGAATCCCAAGGAGGAAGCATGCATCCCACCGCTGCCACCACTTGTAACAGTCACCACATGAACGTAAATAAGAGGAAGGAAGATATGAGTAATTACAGGCAAGTGGTGATAAGCTGTTTGTGTGGTGACCTTTCTCCCTCCTTCGACCACATTTTTCTTCATTACATCATGCCAGTTACAAAGTTACACATGCCACCTGCCTCAGCTTAGCACTCTGCGTCTAAGCCGTCTCGTATATCCTGCGTATTGTGCGGCAAACCTTGTGTAAGAACAAAAATATGATAATCCCAATGTGCAAAATGTAAAAGAACTGATAGCTGTCGTCTGGAATGAAGGGAACAATGTACTGTACAAGACGATGAATACTTTGCTTCTCTGATCGTGGTGTTTTTGAAATCAATGTGCACCCAACCCAACAAAAAGACTTCCTCTAACCATGTGCTGCCAAGGGTCCTTTCCAAGCTGCACACACACACACACGCACACACGCACACGCACACCACACACACACACACACACACACACACACACACACACACACACACACACACACACACACACACACACACACACACACACACACACTGTAAAGAGTAAAAAAAAAGTAAAAAGTTACTGCAAAAAAAAAGAAGTAAAAATCAATCAATAAATCAATAACAAAGCTGGGTACCTTTTACAACATTGATCCACACAAGGTAGCATTGTCTTGTTTGCTGTTCAGACGGCTCTATTGACACTGCTTTGGCTATGCATGGAGCAATCATATGCTGTCAACGGAACATCAAATAACTTCAACAGGGTGCCTTCCTCACATAACAGGTAACACTCACGAAAACCCTCCGACACACAAAGCAACACACCTGCTGTCAAATACACGTCAGATAGAGGAGAAGTTTCCAAACAGTGTGTGTGGACGCGCGTCAAGTCTTCAAAGGGTTCTTGGTAAGATAAATGGAAGCGTCATATTTGTGAATGTACAACAAAAAATTAATAATAGTAACAATAACAATAATAATAATAATAATAATAATGGGTGAAAAAAATATCATATCTCCATTAGTACTATTTCCCCCTGACCACTGAAAGCACGCCAAGGACGAGGAATTCGAGAAATTGCCAACCGTTGGTGAAACAGTCACTTTATTGGTGGCTAAGGAAGCTGAACCATTCCTAACCTCAGCAGTATTACCAGCACCTCAGTATGGTATATACTTGTATAGTACATACGTAACCTAATAGTTAAGGTGCTTGTAATCCCTCCTCATTACATGCTAGAAAGGTTAATACACGCATAACAGACACCACTACCACGATGCAAAACACACCACACCCGCACATCAGAACGCGTTTACACAGTATGAATAATGCATAGCCTGGACAGTATCTGAGGTGGATTTACTGAACACATCTACATCAAAGCCTTCTCCTGATGTGTAATACTTGGACACACACACACACACACACACACACACACACACACACACACACACACACACACACACACACACACACACACACACACACACACACACACACACACACACACACACTTCTCCAGTTCTGTTTATGTATTACCACCAGTATAACCCAGTAAGTGACGCTGTGTCCAACCCAATAAAGTGACTGTACTGGTCTTTTTTCCTGAACCCTGTCATTAATTATTCACATGTTAGATCATTTATTCATTCGTCCATCTAAATGAATGAGGGAAGAGGAACTACACCATGTATAACAACGCAATACATACTAATTTTTGCTTCCTTTTCATTGTTGTTTCATGCACCTTGTATTCATTTTCTTCATAGGAGGTACCACTTGCATAAATTCTTTTCCTTTTTATTTGTCGTCTTTTTCATTTAATTCCAGACACATAAGTCTTGTGTGTGCCCACTTAACTAACATTCAGTTCCATGTATATATCATATGTCCTTGATTGACGCTCTTGACGCAATAAATTGATTAGAACCAAAAATCATTCAGTTCAATCCTCCTTATCAATTTATCATAAAGGTTAGTGTGACTGTGGGCTTATGGTGGGGTGGAGTTCGAAGGATAATTGCATCTGTGGTGATAATCAGAGATAGGAAAAGAGAGAGAGAGAGAGAGAGAGAGAGAGAGAGAGAGAGAGAGAGAGAGAGAGAGAGAGAGAGAGAGAGAGAGAGGAGAGAGAGAGAGAGAGAGAGAGAGAGAGAGAGAGAGAGAGAGAGAGAGAGAGAGAGAGAGTGAGTAAGAGTGAGTAAGAGCTGAGCGACAGTGTTTTATGGTGCTGATAATGGTAGTAAAAGTGTAATTGATGATATAGAAATGGTGATGGTAGTGGTTAGGTGTACGAGGTTGTGATAGCGACGGCAGTTAGGGATCGTAGGTCAAATGCTGTGATAGGACCCTGCTTGATAAGGTTATATATATATATCTATAGACAGTATTTGATTGGATATAAGACACTACCGATGTGTATGAATATCTAAGCTTCGCGGAGGAAGAAAATGTGGAAGAAAAATAAAAGGAAATATTTTTGCATGTATGTTTGTGATATATTAGTGGATTTAGTGCAGTAATGTAAGAAAATTTTGTCATCAGAGAGAGAGAGAGAGAGAGAGAGAGAGAGAGAGAGAGAGAGAGAGAGAGAGAGAGAGAGAGAGAGAGAGAGAGAGAGAGAGAGAGAGAGAGAGAGAGAGAGAGAGAGAGAGAAGGGGGCGGTGTCGGCAGGCATTACGATAACAACTGATAACACATACCTTAGGGGATTCTTGATTAGCTGTGGCAGTGACTCAGGTGGCTGTACTAAGAGCCTGACGGGAGGTCTCTCTCTCTCCTTCCCTCCATCCCTGCCTCTCCTGGGGCATCTATTAGCCTCAAGGGAAACTCCATCGGCCGATCCAAGCCTTCATAGCACGAGTCCTTGTAATACGGAACACGCAAGCAAGAAAAGAACAATCTGGGAGAGGCAGAAAATGGAATTGAAAGCAGTAGTGATATTCTTATAGCCATATATCTTCAGTGTTGAGAGAGAGAGAGAGAGAGAGAGAGAGAGAGAGAGAGAGAGAGAGAGAGAGAGAGAGAGAGAGAGAGAGAGAGAGAGAGAGAGAGAGAGAGAATGGCTGATATGAAAAGCTACGTGGATGTTTTTCTGAGTCCATCAATCCAGAATTACATCAGTAACAACACTCTAGTAAGTCCTTGCCTTTCGTTTGTTTGTATTCCTCCTTTTCACATTTCCTGTGCACTGCTCTAATGTCTGTTATCCTCCTCCTCCTCCTCATCCTCCTCCTCCTCCTCCTCCTCCTCCTCCTCCTCCTCCTCCTCCTCCTCCTCCTCCTCCTCCTCCTCCTCCTCCTCCTCCTCCTCCTCCTCCTCCTCTTTCTTTCTTTTCACATTTCCTGTCCACTTAGAGAAAAAATTGAATCTATAGTTTATTGGAAACAAATATTAACGTTGGTCGTCAATCTTACGTGACTTAAAAGTGATTTTTCAGCAGTAAATGCTGTTTGTGGATTTTGGGTTTATCGTTGAGAGTCGGGATGGGTTGGGTATCTAAGTTTGGTTGTGTTGCAGATTGGTATATGGTGGAACAAGGCTTCCGCCGCGTTTTGGCAAACCGACTTCTGGCTGCCCTCAGGTCTGCAGTGGGAAGATCTAGTGGATACGGAGGACCTACGTTACCCCAAATTCTATGATGTTTGTGTGTATCCGCTGTTACTGGGGTTGCTGCTCTTGCTGGTGAAGAATTTCATCATCGTGCCCTTAATGCTAGAACCGCTGGCCAGTCTTGCCGGCATCTCGAACAAGCGGCCACGCCCCCCTGTGCCCTGCAGTGTCGTGGAAAATGTTTTTCTTCGCTACGAGCACAAACCACCCAAGGAAGTGTTGATGAAGGCGTCAAGTGCCACCGGCATGTCGACACGGCAGGTGGAGCGCTGGTTGAGGCGACGGCGAATTGCCTCTCAGATAACCACTTATGATAAATTCATTGACTGCGGCTTCAACCTTATATGCCACACGACCTTGACGATATTCGGGGTGGTGGTGATGTTTTCCAAACCGTGGACGTGGGACATATCCGAGACCTGGATGGACTACCCGCACCACCACGTGGATGGCGGCATGTGGTGGTACTACATCTGTGGCCTCTCCTATTTCTGGGCGTCTACCTTCCTGCAGGTGCACTCTCCAGGCCGAAGCAAATTTGACAAGGTACAAATGATGATGCACCACCTCTTCACCGTGCTGCTTATGATGTTCTCTTGGACGTGTAACTTCATCCGCTCGGGATCGTTGGTGCTGCTGGTGCACGAGGTGGCAGATGTGCCGCTGCTTACCGCTAAGATGCTCACCTACGCGGGGATTAAGGGCCCCACCGATATAATCTTCGTGGTGTTCCTTTTGACCTGGGGCGTGACGCGCTGCTACCTCTACCCCTTCTGGATCATGAAGGAAGTGTTGATTCAGACTGGAGAAGGCTTCCAAACGCCTGCATTCAAGCTGCAGTACGGCCTCGTGTGCGGACTGCTGGTTATTAATCTGGTGTGGACCGTCCTCATTGGCCGCGTCGTTATGAGGAAGGTGACCGGCGGGGCACTGCAGGACGTACGCTCCGAGGCCGAGGATGTCACTACTGAAGGGAACGAGAACGTGGACACCAAGGGCAAGGACAAAGCGGAGTAGTGTGTGTGAGTGTGTGTGTGTGTGTGTGTGTGTTCAAGGTGGTCGTCTCAGTACCTGTTAGGCGCGTCACCAGCGTTCGTTCAGTCTAGTGGTGTGCTTTTTGTGTGTTATTTTGTCTATATTAAAGATTACTCGTGAACATTTTCCTATTATTCTGGCAATATGGATGATAATAATAATAGTAATAATGATAATAATAACAATAGTAATAACAATGATAATATTTATGATGATCATAAAATAATACTATTGATTATTGTCATTATTGTTAATTTTATTATTATTATTATTATTATTGTTATTATTATTTTTGTTGTTATTATTATTATCAGTATTATCATTATTATTATTATTATTAGTAGTAGTAGTAATAGTAGTAGTAGCAGTAGTAATAGTAGCAGTAGTTGTAGTAGTGTTGTTGTTTTTGTTGTTCCTAATACTTGTTCCCACACCATTGTTTGCTATATACCCTCGCTGTGGCTCCAAAGGATGTGGTGGCAGTGTATTCAGTCCTTGGTGATTGGTGTGCCAAGTTACAGAACAATAGTAGTTAATGCTACACTTTATGTTTTTGTGTGATGATTGATTTGTCGCCTGACGTGGGAGAGAAGGAGGGAGGGAGGGCGGGAGGGAGAATGGAGGAATAGAGAGACGGGTGGTTGGGGGGGAGTAGGGGTAAGGTCAATTTGTAGATAAAGCAGAATTTGTCTGTAATTATGTGCCATTGTAACCGGATGATACTTGTTTTTATATGGCAATTTTTTATTCTATTTTTTGTGTATACAACCTTACCTTTGTCTGTTACTACACACACACACACACACACACACACACACACACACACACACACACACACACACACACACACACACACACTATACCTGAAAATGTCATGAAATTTTATAATAAACTTTTTTGCTCAATGAATATTTGTTATTAATTGATTTTTTTCTGAATCTGATATGAAAGAGTTAGTTAGCATACAACATAAGGAAAAGAGAAAAAAAATATCCTTATACTCGTAGATTAGTGATTTTTGGTCGGTGTATACTAGATTCCAGTGACATCGGTTACATAAGAGCTTTGGTTCTCTTCCTGTGGGGATAATGGCGGCGTGAGGGGGATGGAGGGGTGGTAACGCTGAGTGTGCAGGGAGGTGATAGGATGGTGGTGGTAGGGTGGTGGTTGTGGTGGTAAGGTGGTGGTGGTTGTGATGGTGGTGGTGGTTGTGATGGTAGGGGTGGTGGTGGTTGTGATGGTAGTGGTGATGGTGCTGTCACAGTCACCATCACAGGGACAGCACCCTCAGCACCGCTTTGGTCTCTACTCTATATGGTATTGAAAATTTCTTTTGTCTTTTTCAAGGGCGAGGCCTGAGGAAGCGCCGTCCCGCCTTCACCACCCAGCCACCCCCACCACCTGCGATGCTTCCTGGGGGTGAGCCCTCCAGCAGACACTCAGCAGAGGAAGGGCTACCATGTGGAGTGATGAGGGACCCAGTGAGGCGGTAGGAGACCCTGATGGGGCAGGGGTCTCTTGCGGTACTGGACACTCCCAGGAGAGGTCATGCAGTCTTACATCAAGCAGCAGCTGCAGCGAGAACGGTGGCGAAGCGGACTCACTTCAAGCCCAATGCTACATACACTGTGTGCCGCGCGAGATTCTGCTGTACATCTTCAGCTTCCTGAGTGTGCAGGAGTTGGGACGAAGTGTGGAGCCTGTGTGCGTGGCGTGGCGAGACCTGGCCAGAGACCCCACATTGAGGACATGCTTCGTTTTTTCCTTTCAGAACCACGTAGATGGAGAGCGCGTCAAGGATTTGCTGGCCGGCGCGCCACTACTACTGACACTGGAGCTGCAAAGCCGAGAGGACGGGGAGGATCTGCTGCTACATGCTGCCTCTTTTTGTCCCAGGCTGAAGGAGCTCACCGTTAAGTTCTGTGATGGATTAACGGAAGCTGTATTTAGAACGTTAATGGAAAATTGCTCTCGCCTGCAAAGATTGAACATTGAGGGTTCTAGGGTGTTGGAAAGAGAATGCTTCCATTTAATAGCAGGCTTCCTGCATCTGCGGCACCTTAATTTATCCCACTGCATCCTATTGGAAGACGTGGGCCTCATCACTATCGCTAAACAGTGTAAGTCACTGGAGTACCTCGACATTGATGGAATCACAGAAATTCACGACGCCTCTGTCACGTTCCTAACGGAGAGTTTGGGTCATTCCCTCAAGTACCTCTTCCTTGATGGTGAGAAGCTCACTAACGCTTCCTATAGGTCTTTACGGGCATGTACCCATTTGCTAAAGCTCGGGGTATCTTTCTGCGAAAAAATGACGGACCAAGGCCTCCCGGGTATCTTGGGATTGAGGCACCTCACGTGGGTCAAGCTACGCAAGGGGTGTCAGCTGACGCCGGTTGGGCTCAGATCTCTGTTCAAGGACGGTGGGTTGCCCCAGCTGGCTTATATCAACCTAGGTGAATGTGCTCAGCTTGATGACAGCGTACTGGAGGCCATGGCAGAATGCTGTCCGAAACTGCTGCACTTGGCGTTACACTGGTGCTGGGAGGTGACAGACGCAGGGGTGAGTGCCATCATAGAGCAGTGTCCTCGATTGCGAGTGTTGGATTTGGTGGGTGTCGTGCAGCTCACAGGAACAGTTTTCTCTAGCGTGCCAACCTCCTTACCGGACCTACTCATCCTAGACCTGGAGCAGTGTAACGATGTAGACGACTCCCTCCTTCAGATAGTGGTGAGCCAGAAGCCTTCACTCCGTGTGTTCGACTACTGGGGCGACCCAGTGATGCCGCTAGATTTCAGTGATGATAGCGACTAGAGACGCGACGTGGAGGTGACTTGACTGGAGGGTGACCGGAGCGCTGTTTCCACAGTCTTGTCTGCAGCTCAGGGTGTTTGACTGTAATACATTATTTCAGTTCACTTATACAATCACCATAACACAGCAACTGCATCTCCGCTCACGTTAATATGAATCACACCGGAGATTTGTTGTGTCCATGGAGACTCAGTGAATGACGAGCACCCGTACACAACTATTACAGGAACATTCGTAGTGGCACCTCAACTGGATTGCCTCTCCTCAGATCCTGTGCTGTCTCTTTTGCGAGATGCGCCCTTTATACTTTCACCTCTAATTGTTGCTCAAACGAGTCGGTTCGTGGTATGAATTAAATAAAGATTAACTTTTTGTGTTTGATTTAACTCCTTTGCCGAAGGTCTAATGAAGTCCTGCACCTCGGGACTACACGGGAATGCAGTTTACTTGTGTGAGGGAGGAGCGGGAAGGGAAGGGCCTCATAGAGTTTGTTAAATGCAAGAAGTGAAATTCGGAGGTGAGAAAATACGGGATGAAGCAAAAGCAGTTTATTTTTGTAGCGCTTCCATCACCGTCTTCATAAAATAACGTGGTACTTCCACTGTATCCCGTGTTTTCTCACCACGAAATTCCACTTATTTGTCTTATTCATACAAAAAAAATATATGTATAGAGAGAGTAGGAAGAGGTTAGGTAAGGTAAAAGACAATAGTGGTCTTGGCCAAGGGAGAATATGTTGCCGTTGCCTCGTTTATCAAGAAGGAATAACAAAAACATAATTGTGCGAGTTTGATAATGTTTTGCATCCAATTTGATTGCTAACTAAGGTTCTTGAGATTATTATGTAGTGTTAGTTATGTACCTACTCGGAGCAATGCAGTGTATTCCTGTTTGCTTCTTGTTTTACCAATATTTGTATATGTGTGTGTGTGTGTGTGTGTGTATTTATTTATCATTATTATTATTATTATTAATATTGTTATAATGATTATTATTCCATCACTTATTATTACGTATTATCTTATCAATTTATGTATTTACTTTATTTACATAGCTACTTCCCCTCTAACACATACTGTATTCTGCCTTTGTCTTGGGTTATTGTAGTTGTATTTTTATGGGTTCACTAATGGTTAATTGAAGCTGCACGTACTATACATTCGTCACCTATCAAAGCTTCTGTTTACCATGGTCAATCAATCTTACTGTTGAAAGTCTTGAAATGTTTAATGCTAACACCATCGTCATATACTTATTTTAGTTTAGGATGCGAGATGGGCTATTACATTTTAGCTCCAGTTTTGAATCTACTCAAGAAATGTGTACAAAGACTAGTTAGTCTACCAAGCCACCTCGTCGGAAGGTAAACTTGTATTCGTTTAGGGTAATTAAAAAAAAAATTCACTATGTTTCCGGTTGTTATGTGTGAAAGCATATATAAATAACCATTATATTTGTAACAATGTATCTGAGTATACATTAAATGAGGTTTTCGTTAATTCATGCAGAAAACTGTGAAGTCTAGGCTGAAAATAATGGAAGAAAGAAAACGAATACAATGTTTTAACACAAACTCTATTATAACTAACTAACACCTATAACTAGTAAAATAACTATCGGACGTGGCAGTACACAAACATCATGTATTTACTAACATTTACATCGACTGGGTTATATTAGTTACCGAATGCTAATCAATACTATGTACACATGGAAGCTCCTCAACTTTGTACTTGGCTTAGGTAAAGTACAATAGTTGACTTAGCAGGTAAAGATAAGTAAGTACCTGTATATATATACTCAGCAACAAATCATTATATCTAGTTTTTATACATTTACAGTCTTAAAAATGTGTAGAAATGTGTAAATGTGTTGTAGTGTAGTTTTACATGTATAGTCTTATAAGTATGTTCCTTAAGAAAGAAGTAAGAGCCCAATCCAAAGCAAGTTTCTTTTCTGTATTACACAAAAAGGCAAAATAAAGTATATATTATTACTGTTATTATTATTATTATTATTATTATTATTATTATTATTATTATTATTATTATCATTATTATTATTATTATAGTTATGAAACACGTGGCGAGGAAGAAATGTAGCTGGGAGCAAAGGTGGAACGAATAATGTTCTATACAAACGGTCTTGAGGTTCAGAAACAAAATGCATTCCCCTTAAATCTTGCCCAGAAATTAATTGTTTTGGAAAAGAACTTAAATTAAGGGCAAATAAGAATAGCACGAGTTATTGGAAAGAACTCGCGAATACCACCTGTGGCAAGGCATGATATTGTCCTTCAATTTGCTTTCATATTCTGGCAGTGTGACGTGAAACCCTTCCACAGTTACTGATGCCTTGTTTTGAACCTCACGTCTACGACCCTGCTGGGAATTTTTTATTTTATTATTATTGATTGAGTTTGTTCCTCCGTGATATCGCAAGAAATTAGTTACACACTTTTATTTTGAAATAAGAAAACATAATCAAGTGTTGTTTGAAATAATCGCCTTTTCTTATTGATTGTTTTCTCTTCTCAGGTTGGGCGAAGGACAAGTGAAAATGCCAGATGAGGGTGACCTGTGTATGGTGGTGAAAGTGGCTTTGACGGAAGTGAGGGAGAGAGTGAAGGCAGAGCTCCAAGCTCAACACAGTAGCATCAGGGATGACGGGGCAGCAGGGGACAAAGAACACCCGCTGTGTATCGGGGATGCCAACACAAAAAATGTTTCACAGTGTTCATCAGTGCCTGCTTGGATGCTGCCTGAGGGCGTTGAAGCAGAGGTGATGGGGAGCTGGGTGAGCCACACACTGGCGTCACTTCTGCAGGAGATAGTAAAGGAGTCCCTTCAAGACGCCCCGCAACCCCCCAATGAGCAGAGCGTCGTGGTGGTCAGTGCACTATTGGACCACACCTGGCAGCGGCTCAACACAGGTGCGTAGTGCCACTCCTGTACTTTTTTTCTTCTTAATGATGGTGATGATGATGGTAATGATGATGCATATAATACGAAGATACCTACTAAATGTAAATAGTTATGAAAATTAAAGTATAGCAACAAAATGTAATAAAGAAAACATGCAACACCTTGTTGTCTCATACTTCTCAAACATTCTTCTTAATACACTTGTGTAGCTGTTGGTGCTGCAAGGCCTTGCAATTAAAGATCATAGTACGTGCATGTGTTTGAGGCTGGCTGTGGTGGGTCATAGAACACCGTAAAACTCCTTCATATTACGTCATTGCGCTTCCATTATCAATCTTCCGTCAGTTCCTTGGCGGATATTCCTTTTTGAGTAACCGAACCTCGTATTTGTTGTCTTCCTCGGGCAGGCCACTGGAAGGAGGTGTCACTGACATGGAGATTAGTGTTTACGTGGGGCAGCATCGCACTGGTGGGTCTGCTATTACAATGGGTTCACTCTAGCCTCCTCCATTCCACCGCTCCCACTCCCTCTCTGTTGGAGAAGGTGGGCGGAGTGGTGCGGGCGTGCGACCGAGGGCTGCTGATGGGTGCCACCGTAGAACACAGTCCTCTCCATTCCGCTGCGGCCACTCTAAATCCCTTCGCTCGGCTGGCTGGCCTGGGTAGACATGCCAACATGGAGGCAGACGAGGCACCCGTCACACAGGAAGATACGGCCATCGTCAGCCGGCCGCTGGCTGCTGTCACATGCCCTGCTCTAGACCGTTTTCTACTGTGCTACATGGAAGGCGCTCTGCCAGTGAAACTACTAGGCGTGATTTCCCACTGGCCCGCACTCAAGAAATGGTGCTTACCTTACTTCCGGAAGGTGGCCGGTGCGCGGACCGTGCCCGTTGAAGTGGGCGCACGCTACACCGACAGCAGCTGGTACCAACGACTCATGACGCTGGACGAGTACTTTACAGAGTATGTGGCGTGGTGCAGCGATGAAGGGCGACCCACTGGCTACCTCGCTCAGCACCACCTGTTGGATCAAGTGCCACAACTCATGGAGGATATCGCGGTACCGGACTATTGTCACCTGGGTCAGCAGCCGCCCCGCATCAACGCTTGGGTAGGACCTCGTGGAACTGTCAGTCCACTGCACCACGATCCTGACCACAACATACTCGTTCAGGCAAGTTAGACGCAAGGTTTCGCTAGAAAGCTTTTTTTATACTGAAGTAGAGGTTTTTGTGTTTTCATTCGTTGAACATTGTCCCTTTCACTACCATTTTAGGTAGGACAGAAGGAGTATTTTCAAATCATATTTGATCATATGTATGTCTTATTTTAGGTTGTTGGCTACAAGTACATTCGACTGTACGGGGAAGACCAGAGTCATCTATTGTACGCCCATCCAGATCCTTTACTCAGTAACACGTCCCAAGCCGACGTGGAGGGCTCGGCAGAGACGTGGCCTTTGCTGCAGCAGGCCGAATACCAGGACCTGGTTCTGGGGCCCGGCGAGGCACTCTATATTCCTCCTCGCTGTTGGCACTACATCCGCTCCCTTTCAACCTCTTTCTCAGTTTCATTCTGGTGGGCGTAGCTCTATCTTCCCTCCATCCTCTGTTCCCACGCCCTTTTCGATCTTCATCTATTTTTTTTCCGACTCAGTAGCCATTTATTCCAAGGTAATATCTGACATCAATTTACAAAGTACTATACAGCACGGACAAGGAGCTGTGCTCTAAGCCTTTCAAACTTCTTTCCAGTTACTATGCAGCAAATGCAGTACTTCCAGAAGCTACGCCTGAAGGAAACTAAAGTTAGAACCCAACCAGTTTTCAGGTGTCTTAAAATTAAATGAAACTAAAAATGAATTGATTATTTTTATAATTCAGTATTCACCAAATGGAGTCGTCTTTCTGTTATAAAAGTAACTTAGAAATCAATATTTTACGACGCTGGAGAACACGCTTGGTTTTTATGTTGCACATGTTCCACTTTATGTTTGTAAGGCAAGGCAGCGCAGCCCGACGACCCAAACCTGTTATGTAACTTAGGAGCACTCCGTCCCCTCACCCCCCTCCCTCTATCACACTGCATGTGCTCCCTCTGCTCTCTCTCTCTCTCTCTCTCTCTCTCTCTCTCTCTCGTGTGCTCTCTCTCTCTCTCTCTCTCTCGTACACCCCCATCACGACTCGATTCGTTCCCTGTGCTCCCCAAAACCCCATCCACTCCCCCGTCCTCCACCTCCTCCCATCGCGTACATACCTCACCCACTCTCTCCCTCTCCCTTCCCCACATCTCATCGTCGACGCCAACTGCGACTCAGTGTTGGTCTACTAGCGGAGCGTGGAGGAGCGTTGCTGCCACCCCTGTATCTGTTCTCTTAGCATCTGCTCACCCCAGCAACACAGGTAGCTGTAACATAGGCCACAGTTTACCCCGATTTCTCTACGTCATACAAGTCGTCGCGTGTGTACAGTTGTGAGCTATTATATAGAATTTAGAGTGCAATTATTTTGAAATACACCATCTTTGTAGTATATCGCTTTGCTATACGTATACGTAACACAGCTTTGTTGTTGTGTGTGTGGTGCTTCGTATTTTGTTGTGTTTGTGTAAGTGATCGCCAGTCAGGCTATGAGCTGTGGTTACGTAAGTGACGGTCAGATGAGAAATAACTAAAGGATTTGTTTATATTTCAGAGTTAAAGTGAAAATTGATGAAATATTCTACTGGAAGAAAAATCATGATGAAGAGATTCATCTACTTCTGATGACACAACCATCTTGTGAACGATATAATGGATAATGTGCCCTACTGAGAGAGAGAGAGAGAGAGAGAGAGAGAGAGAGAGAGAGAGAGAGAGAGAGAGAGAGAGAGAGAGAGAGAGAGAGAGAGAGAGATTGTGTAAGTAGTGTCATAGGTGTTGGTAAAGCGACTTGACGGACTGAAGTGCCACTGGAAGGGAAGCTGTCAGAAAAATTAAAGAAAACTTACGATTATTTATAGGAGTAACTTAAACAAAAGCATATTTTGTGTGAAAGTACAAAATAAGTGAAAGCGGTTGCTGCAATGTTGACACTAGTTAGGAAGGTAAATAGTTGTGGGGGGAGGCTAATGGCATGAAAATAGAATCAGTATGTGTGTACGAGTGACAGCGCGTGTGCCAATTCTATATATAACTAAGAATTTCTGTTTTGTTTATAGATTCTTGCCTAAAAATGGTTAGCAACGTATACTTGAATATGGGACACAAATTACTTCCTCTTTAATTAGTATGTTGCATGGACTAAATTGATAATCATAAGTTAGCAAAACATACCTGCGTTAGAAGGAATGAAAGTTGCGTCAAAAGATGTACAGTGTGTGTGTGTGTGTGACTGCCAACACTACATTGAGCAGTGAAGACTGGTGAGGCGACTTGGAACAGCATTTTACTCAGGACTGTCGTGTCGTGTTTACAACATCAACAGTCACTTTCTCTTGTCCGTCGGGAAATGTGCGCACCGAGATACAAGTAGAAGTGAAAAGTGATGATGCTATATTGCACGTTATGTGATTTGTGAGTTGAGAAGAGATAGAAAAAATCATGATGAGTGACCGGCGAGTGTTTGAGTCTTTGTGCATGGAACCTGGGAGTGGAGGCTTCAGCTATGACACTGCACTGCTTGTCGACGTTGATCGCGCAGTCGATTTCGATGAAGCCGTCATTCGTCTCACTACTAAGTCTAACTCCATTATCACCCAGCTGAGCACGCTAGGTCACCCTGTCACAGAGTTCTCCATAGCATCCGCCAAGGTAGGCGTGGCTTCCTCGGTGAGTCGTACAAAGGCTGCCAGGAGTAGTCTCACAGATGACACCTACTACAGACCCGGCAACCTGGTCAGTACCCCTGAAGGACGAAACTTGAAGGCCATGCAGGAGCTGTGGCGTGGCCTAAAGCAGAAGAAATACTCAGGGATGGTGGCTGTGGCGCGCCTCACCCGATCGTCCATTCCTAGAAATGGTTGCGGCGCGCGCTACTCTGTCCAAGCACTGAAGGAGGCGCTGATGAGCCACATTCAGGCTTATTTCATGTTTCAATCCTACAACCCCATGTTCCAGCCATGGAGCATATCAAGTAAGGACATAGAGGACGAAGCACATGCCGAGTACCTGATATTCTTGGTGTACCGCATCCAGCCCACATTCACCTCTACCCCCACCCCAGTTACTAGAGAGAAGAAGTTCAGGAGGCTCAGCGAGCTGGAGAAACTGGAATCAGCTTGGTGAGTCTGGTTTTAACATTAATTAACATTGAAAAATAATCTTGTCTACGGTAGTTATGTCGCCTTCTAATGCCCTTATCCATCGTTTATTTAAGGATCTTAATAATTCTTAATTTGAAAAGTTATAAGAAGCCAGAGATTGAGGGTCACTTGGCAACCCCGCTTATCTTGTATACCTTATTAATTTTTGTTCAGTAATTACAAAGCGCAGTCCCTTCATCTGTAAATAATGCCAGTATGTATACTAGTGTATGTAAATTTACCGTAAATCTATTTCAGGCCCTTTGCGCCCACCCCACTGAAGAGGAAGCGGCAGTTGTCGAGCGGGAGTAATGTGAGCAGCAGCAGTAGTGTTAGCAGCAGCCCCAGCGGCGGCACCTCACACCCATTCCCATCCCCTACCCACGCCTCCTCCACCCCAAGCTCCGTAGCAGTCCCGCCCTGCCCCCTCTTTTCCAGTGATGGTTAGGAAGGCAGCCTGTTCATATACTATTATTTAATACACATGTTTACATAATAAGTACAAAAGTAAAAAGATCAAAATGAATATAGCGAGATGTTAAACGATAATATTGGTTTTGTATAAACTTGAAATTATGAAACAGAACTTACTGTTAATTCAGTTGTATCAAGTTGCTTCTACTATTATTATTTTTTTTACCTTAGAATGGTGAATTTTGCACATACTTCTTCATAGTAGAGAAAATAATAAATTGATGTATATCTTTCGATAAGTTATGCATTTCCATGATCTGTACAAATAGATTATAGACGAACCAATCACTAAACTGTCTTTATTTTCTAGGGAGTAAAGAACATGATAATTATGGCCTCGACTGGAGTGGCTGGCCGGTGTCTGAAAGGAAAGGGTCACTCAGGAACAGTGTGGCGAGCGTACCGGTTCTGGTGGCAAGTTCTCAGATGGTCCTCAGACACAGGAGAGCTGGCACTCACTCCAAGCCTCAAAGGTGTGTGTGTGGGGGTGGGTGTTTATGAGTGAAGCGTCGCATCACATAATTACTTATTAAATTGTGATCATGATTACATTTATATTAGTACTATAGAGTAAGCTTAATGGAGAGCATCAAATTAATCCGGTCATTTTTATGCTACTAATATAAATGGATTCATGGAAGTGTACAATTACATTAAATTAGCTGCCTCCGTATTAGATATTGCACTAATCAAACATGAGGAGGATGCCCTTTGGAGTCTGAGTTCTTAGATGTGTTATGACAATGTTAAGGAGTCTAATGATCCAACAGTAGCCGAATTTTGTTACAATAACTCAGTAGCATTGGCCCTTGAGTCGTACTACCAAACTCCTGGTTCGTGTGTAAAGCACCAACAAACTGGTTTCCGATAAAATTGAAATTGGGTAATGGCGCAGAAAAACAAAAGCTGACAAACCTCTTTCACCTCCAGGCGAACACTCATGGTTCAATTGGTAACGTTTATAATTAGAGCCTTTCTCTTGATGCTTGTGAATCATTCACCATCAGTTACAGTTTATATATATATATATATATATATATATATATATATATATATATATATATATATATATATATATATATATATATTGTTCTAGCGTATTATTAGTGTCCTATTTTCAGCTTGTTCTTGTCTTTATTAGTTTGCTATGTTACGACTTATCTATAGAATGAACGCGACGCACTTATTTTATTTCTAAAGTTGAATTCTTCGCTCAGACTTATGCTAAATGTTCACCATTGGATGATTCTGGGATTATCCCTCCCTCACCACCACCACCCTTCATGCCTGATGTTATAATTCTACGCAGTCATCTTTTCTTTAGCCTTTTTTTCCCTCGACTCTCGGAAGGTTTATGGTCCCGAGTGTTTCATATTGTTGTCAATAATTGCTTCTGTGCTCACACCTTGCCTAATCACATTTTTCCGTTTCTGTCGATCTACTTCTACTTTTCCTTCCTGTTGAGAGTTTGCCTACATTCAACCTGTAACCTGTTCCTTAAAAGAATGTCCACTATAATCCTACAAACTAGCTTCCTATAGTTTAAATTTCCTGCCTTTGTAAAGCTTTTTAGTTTATCCTCAACAAGAAGATTCAGAAGCATCTCTTTGTTTTAAATCCATCTTACCTCATTATGGATTCTGTAAAAGTCGATCCACTGGCGATTTTCTGGCTTTCCTCTCTGATTTGTTGTCATTCGTTTTAGGGGATTAATTATTTCACCAACGCGAGGGTCAGATAAGGGGGGGGGCGGTACTCCTTGACTATTTAATGTTCATATGGTTATGTGTTTGATTATCATTTCCTTCGAAATCAATGCTAGATAGGAGAGATTGTGATATTGTTTTGCAGGGAGTGAGGTAATGTTAAGTATACACCAGTAATTTATGAATTAATACAAGCCAGTTAATCTCCACTGGATTTTAATCTGACCAAAGCCTTGTTACTGCAGTTCTCAGGTAGTGGAAAATGGATAAAATGGAATTCCAACCAAGCTAGACAGCGAAGGGGATGTAGCCTAGCTTGAGTTACAAGAAAGCCCTACCTCCACCACCAAATAGCGCGCGGCAATGGATCGACGCCCAGCCTTCAAGCCAAGAATCACAGTCCGTACCTTTCTAGTTACAAAGAAGTTTCACTGCAGTGATGCCAAAAGCTATGTATCATCATGTAAATGAATGCGTAAGTGACATGTTGCTAGTTGTACTATTGCTTCCATCAACAGTATTTTCATTACACAACATCTGCATGATAGTGAGTGGAATATTTCGTCAAACATCTGTTTTCATGTGTACGTGAACTTCGGGTAAAGATTCTAGAGCAGTTTCTCTTACAGTTCATATACCTTGTATGAACATAGAGTTGCATTGCTGTATAACTTCAATTAATTGCGAAGTCTTACCCAATTTGTAATTTGGTATAACTTCATATGTGTTAAAGTGCCTTAAAGTCTATCTCTGATAAAACCTGAATTTTTTACAGTAACCTACGGGCAACTATTTTATTTGTACAATATAAATGGTGAATTGTGTGTATATACACGTTAATGCGTAATTATAGTTCTCGTCAAATAATAATAAAAAAATATATATTTACATGTTATTTCTTTACTCAAATAATCGATCAGCACTCCAACCCATTTGCTTAGCGGATCCTCCACCTGCATATTATTCTAATAGTGATAGGAAAAGTAGCAGGAATGGTGGCTAATAGTAGCAATAGCAGCAGGAGCAGCAGCAGCAGGAGTAGGATAGTAGTAATAACAGAAATAGCAGTAATAGTGTAGTGCCTCAAGTTTTGAAACACTGAGATTTTTGTAAATGATAACCATGAGAGGGAACGTCTGATAATTCGAACCCTGACAACACTTGAGGTACACGACTTGTTACTGTTCGAGTCATAATAATCATGGCGTAACTAGAATTTGGTAGGCTTTGTCTCGCCACTACAGTAGTAGTAGTAGCAGCAGTAGTAGTAATAGTAGTGTAATGCCCATAATTTCCTTGTTATGAATGACAGGGGAAACGACCATTCCGTTAGTTAAAACCTAGGAATTTTCCAATCGACTCCCTAGGTAATACCAATAATTTCCCTAATTTGAATAACAGGGGAAAAGTAGTAGTAGTAGTAGTAGTAGTAGTAGTAGTAGTAGTAGTAATAATAGTAATAGTAGTAGTAGTAGTAGTATAAGTAGTAGTAGTAGTAGTAGTAGTAGTAGTAGTAGTAGTAGTAGTAGTAGTAGTGGTAGTAGAAGTCTATTTATCTACATACCTATCCTCTATCCCTTTTCAAGTGGTGTAGCCAAGACAAGACATTTAGGGTTCATGGGAGACTTAATAACCTTTCCCGCCCCATCTGCGTAGGGGCAGTATGATAATAATTATGATAACAACTACTAATAATAATAATAATGATTATAATAATAATGGTAATGACAATAATTTTGCCTCATCTGTTTTCTTACCACCATCGTGTGTTGGAGGTTTCTTATAGCAAGAATTCACACAATTTTTTTTCTTTTCTCTCTCTCTCTCTCTCTCTCTCTCTCTCTCTCTCTCTCTCTATATATATATATATATATATATATATATATATATATATATATATATATATACATATATATATATATATATATATATATATATATATATATATATATATATATATATATATACAACCAGAAGAGTCACAACCATTCCATCCTTATGTGTGTATATATATATATATATATATATATATATTATATATATATATATACATATTCTACCAGATGAACAGTGGTTATAGCATGAAATGAAACTACCTTAAATTGTTCCATTTGGTCGGGGACTCGAACCCTTCCTTTACGGTTGTGGTTCAAGTGCACTAACCACTACATTACCAATTCACAATAGATAAATGGATGAAATAAATAAATAAATAAATACATAAAAAAAATATGTATATAAATGAATAAACGAAGAGAGAAAAAAAAGATAACAGTTAGTTTTCTGCTTTTAAACTTGGAACTTTATTCGTAGCTTCGATCTGACATTATAATTGAACCACAAACCTTCCTAAACCCTACATGACGGTCTTCTCTTCCACTTTGCCGGTGCCTCCACTCCCTGCGCTCATTTGTCCTCCACCGTGGCCAAGCGAGGACCGTTTTATTGTTACTTAGGTGAGTACTACGACAGAGAGGTAAGATAGATTAAATGTCTTGGGTTATAAGTGCCTGTGGGGAGGAGTTTAAGTGGTTTTGTTAACGTATTGTGAAGACGAATTTCATCCAAGCAGTCCAGAGGTGAAGGTTCCAGTCCTATCAGACTTTTGTGTAAGGTTTTTGTGGATCTGGAAAGTATATTCAATAAATGAGTGTTAAAGAATGTGGAATTGGGTAAAGTGTGTGTTTGTCGGGTGGTGGGTAAAGGAAATTTAGTATTTCTCCCCAAGTCCTGCTATACGTTCTAAGGTATTTTAAAGAGAACTGTGAAAAATTGGAAGCAGTGGCATATATAGAGGGGGGACCACTCTGCCATAGACCTCCGCCCCCCATTTGCCCCAGTCGACCTGCATATCTTTTGATCAAAATACTTATGGAATATATTCCTCCTGAGGCTTCAAAATGCCCCGAAAATGCTTAATTCTAAAACATTTCCTCACACACTCGTCCTCCCAGCTGTTGAGGCTCGCTTCGCTTGGACCCCTTTAAGAAAAACATGGTATCTCCCGTGAGGCCAGCCCATCCCCTTTCCATGGACCTACATACGCCACCGATTGGAAGAAAATAGATTAATGATAAGAGATTGGATTCTAGAAAATTACCAAAATAGAAAATTGTTTAGGGAAATTTTCTGAGTAAAGTCAAGTTTTCCACCCTTCAAGCTTGCCTGGGGGGGAATAAATGTTTACCTTTAATTAATTTAATATAGGTTATAGTAGGATATAGTAGGAACATAGTCTACCAAAGGCCAGTTCACCTACACATGGCATGTTTGTATTAACTGTTAAGTCCTATCATACATTCCAAATTTGTCACTTGTACCAAATTCATGCTACCTAGAACTATGCAACGGTAGCTGTCAGATATGCAAGAATTATGCTAGCCATGAAAATCTTGTCCAGATTATGGTAAACATTTTTACTAAGTATGCTACTGTTCAGGGACCAGAAAAGACTGCATGGTGACTGGCTGACTGGTTCTGTCCTGGTGAAGTACCTAGAGTGGTTCCCTCGTTACAGGTGAAACAACATAAGTGGTTGTTTTATTAACAGCTTGTGATACTGTTCATAGGTGTTTATCCGTTTGGTAGTGTTTCCTTTATAAACTATGGGTTCTTCATAGGTATGATTAACTGTATAGTTTTCATTTGACTGGTTCACCTGAAGACTTAAAAAGCTAGTCTCACCTTCTTTCCTATATTTTATATTCAATGTGGAGGCAAGCGAACGTGGTTCCTATTTCTAAGAAGGGAAATAGAGCATTTGTCTAATTACCGACCCGTCAGTCTGACTTCAATTGTAGGTAAATTACTAGTCTATTATTGCAAATAAAATTAGAGAACATTTGGAAAAGTTTAGTTTAATAAATGATTCACAACATGGGTTCACCAAGGGTAGGTCATGTCTCACTAACTTAACTTTTTATAGGAATGTTTATGAGGCAGTAGATAATGATGCGAATTACGATATTATATACCTTGACTTCAGTAAAGCATTTGATAAAGATTCCACATGATAGACTACTAAGTAAGGTTAGAGCGCATGGGATTGATGGGAAAGTTCTCCGCTGGATTAGGTCATGGTTAAGCAATAGGCAGCAAAGAGTTACAATTAATGGTTCCAAGTCTAATTGGGGGGGTGGCTAACAAGTGGAGTGCCACAGGGATCTGTTTTAGGGCCATTATTATTTATAATATACATTAACGTCTTAGACAGTGGGATTAGTAATGATATTAGTAAATTTGCCGATGATTCTAAGATAGGTAGGATTATTAGATCAGAGTCTGATGTAAAAGACTTGCAGGAGGAGGGGGACTTAGATAGGTTAAACGAGTGGGTGGTCAAGTGGCAAATGGATTTTAATATTGACAAGTGTAATGCAATGAATGTTGGTAGGGAAAATCCTCAAAACAGGTACAACATAAACAGGGTAATGCTGAATAGGTCAGAATGTGAGAGGGATTTGGGTGTACAGGTTAGCTCAGACCTCTGTCCTAGAAAACAATGCATTGAGGCTAGAAATCGGGCTAATAGGGTGTTAGGATTCATTGCTAGAAGTATTAAAAGTAGAAGTGCTGAGGTTATTTTGAAGTTGTATTTAGCGTTAGTCAGACCTCACCTCGACTATGCAGTGCAGTTTTGGTCCCCGTATTATAGAATGGATATAATTTTTTGTCAGTGCAGAGAAGGATGACCAAAATGATAGAAGGGATTCGAGATTTTAGTTATGAAAGGAAACTAAAGCTTTTGAAATTACACTCACTGGAGAGACGTAGAGTAAGGGATGATCTGATTGAAGTATTTAAGTGGGTGAAGGGTTTTAATAAGGGGGATTTAGGAAAAGTTCTTACGGTCAGTAGTCAGAATAGAACAAGAAATAACGGATTCAAACTAGAAAAATGTAGATTTAGTACAGAAATAGGCAGAAATTGGTTTACAAATCGGGTGGTAGATGATTGGAACAGACTCAGTCAGCAGGTAGTTAGTGCACAGACGATAGGGAGTTTTAAGAGAAGACTAGACGGCTTTATGGATGGGGATGAGAAGGGGATGTAGGTAATAAGGGGGTATTGGAGTAACAGGAACTACCTAGTGCAGGCCTCCGGGCCTTTTGTAGCTTCCTTATATTCTTATTTTTTTTCTAGCACTAGAAAGCATTAAGGGTAGTTATTAGAATGGAAAAAAAAAATGGTGTTCATTGTTCTTTTGTACTTATAGATGGTTAAGTTTTATGATAATAAACTTGGCCATCCTTTCTTACCTTTGATGTTTTTTGATTTAAGTGCTACGATGGCAGGATGTCACTTTTAATGATTATGGTCTTAAGGGAAGGTTAAGGTTATGGATAAGGATAAGAGGTGGTGGTGGTGTGTAGCAAGATTTAATGTTTGCATTCAGATGTACTTATGGATTGAAGCTTGTGATTTCCATTCCACAGCTTGTGCCATATAAGAAATTAAAGTAGTGGAGAATTGTATATTACATATGTATAAGATTTCAAATATATTTGAGGCATGACTGGAGGGCAAGGATGTAGGGTGATGGGAAGATCGCGCTATTTTTTTATTTACTTGCTTTCTTTGTAATTCTGTTATCATGAAAGATATAAAGGGGTTAATAATGGGTTTTGTATTTCATTCATGTCTGCGTTTTGCTGATAATGCAGGCACCAGAGGGACAAGCCATTACAAAATGCAGAGCAACACCAGTTATATGGCATCCATGAGGAACTGCTTACTTTAGCTATTGAATGTTCTGGTTAGTTAAGCTTTCCTATACAAATGCAGTACTACAGTGGAAGATCAACACTGGCAGGAAACATGCAGACATTACTAGTAGTGGCTGAAAAGTGTAGGCATAGGTCCAATTTTAGTTTTGTTGATTTATGGTATCCTTTTCTCCCTGTAAGAAATTATCATTGCTTAGCATTTTGATCACTCATTAAGGGCATACGCCGAGGGCCGTGTAGCCACGCCAACCCTCCACTGCCAGCTCTGGCGATCACCCTGTGCAAGTCTCCATGCAGGGCCCCTTCCCATACACACTCCCCCCCCCCACACTTCACAGCACTCTGTCGTGGAGTACAGACCAGATAGTAGTACAATAATCACTGCAGGAATCCTGCGGAGGCGCAGAAGATCCCAGAGTACCTCACGATGCACTGATCCAAACGCCTTTTTGAGATAGACACAGGCTGCAAGCATCCCCTGTCAAAACTCGCGTCAACGTTCCACCAGTACGCAAGGATACAGTTAGTTGTTGACTTACCAGGTGTGAACCCTGACAGTTCAGGTCTCTGATATTTCAGCAAGTGACTGCAAACTCGCATCAGTAGCAGATGAGCGAGCACCTTGCCTGATACACTGCATAGCATTATCCCGCCGTAGTTGTTGCAATCCCAACGGTCCCCTTTACCTTTCCAGATAGGGACTACCAACCCTTTTCCAGTCAGGAGTAGTTTCAGATGGTTAGGTACTGGATAACTGTTGTTCATTCGTGATAGATATTACCAGTGGCTTTAGAATTTTGATTTGTAGAGGAATCCAAGTTATTTTTGAAGATTGTTGTTCTGGTGTAGCCTGTTTTTCTCCTAATTTTAGCAAAGAAGGAAAACCGAGATATGTAAAGTTTTCTATGGAGTTCAACTATTATCTTTCAGCAGTTGGTTTAATTTTTCTATACATATATATATATATACATATATTTTTTTCCTCATTTCAGGGTTTTGCATTAATTCAAGAGTCAAGTCCCTGAGGCAGCTGATATGAATTGAGCCAATGAAGACTTTCCCTGGTCATCTGAAACTCCAAACTGCAGTGCACTTTGAGGAGTGAGTAATGTTGGTTTATGGTTTGGTTGTATTGTTAATTATTTGTGTTGCAGAGGTGGTGTGACTGATGTGTTTTCTTTACTGAAACGTTCTCAGAAATATTCACGGCCCTAGAGGTGTAGTAGAGTAGGCATACACAGCTCACTGATCAGAAATGTGAGTAATGTAATTGTGGATAGGCAGAGGAATTTAAAACTAAAAGTATGTGTTAATTGATTATGTATTAGAACTGGGCTACTCTATTTATCTTAACCCAAACTTCCCTTTTTTTCTTAAACCATTTTAATCTACAATTTCATTAATCTTCAGTCTTGCACCTACATTCCCCACTTTAGCTTTAATCTATCTCATGCACCCATCCATAAAAATATTAAGCCACCATGGCGACATCACACATGCACTTCCCTCCCTTTAAAATGCCTTAATTCCTCCAGTAACTATCCTCCCAACACCATAAATTTATAGAGCATTACATATCAAGTTTTTACCATCCAACCCTCCTGTCTTAATGGTATCCTTACAGAATCACATCTCCTTAGATAATATAATTTCTTAACTGTGACAAACCCACATCCTCCATTTAATCTGACCATTTTCGCTACACCTAACCATTCTTTCTCTTCCCACGCCATTATTTCCTTGTACTGTTTGCCTTTTAACTTACCAAAGCGTCACATGACCTCTGATGTCTGGTACTTTGTAAAACCCCTCTTCTTTACATATTCCAGACTAATGGTGGTAGCTCAGATGGAGGAAAAGAAAGGAATAATTACAAAACTGGATGATTCCAAGCACTGAAAATGACATGGAGAGTTTGCTGTTTAAAACTATTCTTCTTTGATGGGGTTTTGAGATGAAGAGGAATCTGGAATCTTGAATGCAGCAGCTTAGAGTCTATTTCGTTTATATATATGTTGAATGAATGCAAAATCAATAAAAGATCTTTATTTAAAATTTGCAATTTATCAATATCCGTACTGGAAAAATTGGGCAATATATGAATTAATACAAAAAGTACTGGGCTCGCCCAAGGCTCGCCCAACCATATACTAAGTTTAAGGAGCACTTTGAGTTTAGCTTCGCCGTACATACAAATTAAGGATTAAATTTTCAACACTATCATCATATATAGTATTGCTCCTTGTTAATTGCGGGATTATCATATATAATAGTATTGCTCCTTGTTAATTGCGGGATATGATGAGACTGCAATCACTCGCTGTAATGCAGATGATGCAATGAACCACTTTTTCAGGGCCCTGCCCACTTTACCTTGCCATCATTTCTTTACTTTGCTGTATGACCTATGATGTCTGACACTTAGTTTCTTTTTTTTTTTGCATTAATATGCTCACTATACTGCAGATAATGCAATAAACCACTTGCTCAGGGCCCTGCCCACTGAGCACCCGACAACCTGCAAGCTTAATGTCACTCAGTCAGGCACTGTCTATGAATAGCTGGGAACACTATGCATCTGTGTGTGTACATCATATTCTGAAGAGCGGCCGCTGCTGCTTCATGGTGGGGATATGTTGGCCAGGACGCCTTCGCACCCTTCTGATGGCCTCCCGTAGGTGTTTGGGCTGCACTGGACCAGCCTCTCCCTCTGCCTCCTGCACATCCATAGCTGACAAGGAAGAACCATTACACGTGTGTTCATAGCATTAAGCAAATTTAGTTCTTCCTTTCCTTCCTAAATGTTTAAACACCTAAAAATATACTGGTTTCACTTACTCTACACTTCATATTTTTTTCTTTCTCAGACATGTTACATATTTAAATACTTTAGCCTGCGCCTAATACCAATAGCGCCCTACTGTACCACAACCATCTGTGTTGCTCATTCACTACATATTAGGGCTTTTCCTATAATCATTCACTACATTTGTGAGGTACATATTTAAAGTTGGTAGTATACTTTCTTTGTTACTTTCATATCCACAATTAGTTATTTCCCTCTCTAATTCCTAATGTTTGTTGGTGTTTGTCTTTTTCTATCCCTCGATCTACTTGAGTAAAGAGAATCTCCAGTCAGCCACTCACCCTCCTCCAGGACTTCTCCAACAAACACCTTAGCGATGCCTGACATGGCGATGACCACGTTCTGGGAAACTGAGCAACCAGTGATGGTCTGCATTACCTGGATAGAAAAAGATCAGGTCACTAAGGTAAGTTCTGAAAAGCTGTACATCAGGTGTTCTTCAGTCAGTGTAAGATATGAACAAATCCACTAATTGCTTCTTTAGATGTTCCTTATTTCTAAGCTTTCTATTACAATACTTACCCTCTTAATAGCTGCTTTGGGGAATGCTGATCGCCGGAACATCTCATAGCGATCTAGTTGCTCCTCTGTGAAGTTAGACACTAAAACTCTGGAGGAAAGAACGTAGCATGTTTATAGTGCTATGGCTGTGATAGTTATGATTTTGTGAATAGTTTGGCTCACTAAAATTGACTACTTTACATCCCAAATATAACAAAACATGTAACACATTTTCAACCCAATAGACTGAGGGATACAATCAGGCTTATTTCATGACAATGCAAGCTCATAGTCTATAAACATCTTTTCATTGATTATATTAAATTTTCCATCCTTAACAATCCTAATCATAGAGGGAAGCTAGGTTCAAGGATCTGGAATCCCCTTGCCTCTAGCACGGAAGAAAGTAATAGTACTGATGTTAAATATAATATCCTAGTCTCATACCACTCCCTAATAAAAGCTGTAACCTACTGCATTCTCTCCCGTTCATCCTCTTCCTGCTCCCGCTTAGACTTGCCCTCCTTCCTGCGTTCATTCTTGTTGATACCTGGTTGTGGCGTCACTGGCTTAGGCAGGAGGATGTCACCGCTGTCACCTATGTCAACTTCTGTGTCCCTGTCTGGAGTATACTCCCGACCTGCAAAGTAATCATCTGCTTGCGTTTAGTTGATACACTGTAATATCAATACAGCCTCACTCACTCTATTACGCTATTATGCAATATAATTAAAATCACCCCATCCTTGTGCATCTTAAAAACATCATTCAAACCATGGAGAAAGTACATGTCAAATATCATATTGACATATTGATATTTCAAAATTTAGATGGTAAACAAGTCCCTATGACAAGGAAAATTAAGTTGATTTGAAACTCACTAATGTTTATCAAACTCACTAATGTTTATCAATCAGTGAAAGCTTTAAAAAAAATAAATATCAATCTATCTACAGTCCAATTTTGCGACAGAAACCAACCTCCATCTCTGCAAGCCCAGGTACAGTAAAATGGTCATTTAAATAAATTTTCTTATGGATAATGATAATGTTTATGTTTTCTGTATTTTTCTTTATAGTAGGATGTATAATAACATGTATTTGTGTACAAACAAGGGCAAAAATGTGACTAAAATCACCATACGGTTAATGATTCAAATTTTGCGCCCTGCAATGTCGACCAATTTCATGCAAAATTGGAGGGAGCACCGTATGTACAGTACCAGGCCAACATTCCCTAAAAGTGGGGTAGCCGAGATAAGGTACAGACACACGCCCATTCACTCCTCTCACTTAGCCCCATGGACTCTGAAGGAGAAGAGATTGGTCTCCCTGCCCCCACTATGTGGGAGTCATCCATAGAGTGGGGCTGGACATGAATTCCACATCAGGGCTGTTTTATCCCTGCCACTTCACACCCATTACCCCCTCCCTTCCTATACCTGATCTGATCAACTGATCACACCAAGGGCGCGGGAACTTCCTCCAAAAGTCGTCAAGGCTGCGTCCTTCCTCATGCATTCACCACTGCTCTCCATTTATTTCTATCACATATAATTACTTCTCTACGACTGCCATACTCCATGTTTCTACTCCATATAGAGCAGTTGGCACAGCTACTCCTTCATACAACTTTCTCTTCATTCCCATCGCTCTACAACAAAACACTTTCTGCATTCCTTCCAACACCTTTCCTAAATCACTGATTCTAGACTTCACCTGTCTCTATTCCTCCACTGACCTCAATCAATCACAGTGACATCATACATCTGACATAGTCCCAATCTAACAGGGAACCATTCACTCACACACTGACAACTGCCACTGTGTGTGACAAACTAACCTGCAGGTGCTTCCTCAGGGAGAGGTGTGGTGGGGTCCCTGGTGGGAGTAATGTTGTCCCTGTCTGCATCAGGAACACAACAATTATATTTATAGATTTTATAATTTGGGCAGAGTCTGTTTTATGGCAAAACTTTAGTAGTTTCAGGAAAATGAATATTTGCATTGAATTAACAGTAAAATGAATATATACTCCAAACAATAAGTAAGGAATTTTCATAAATGTTGTTTAGCCACTACATACAAGCACATCAACACTTCCATAATACAAAACCAAAATTAATAAATAATTTCACTAGTCATACCTGCATGCTCTGGAGTAGCCAAGAGTTGGGCTAATGGGTCACCACCAAGAGGTGTGGACTGGGAATCACTGACATCATGAGAGTCGGTATTATCAGCGTCAGAGAAGTCCGAGCAATGACTCTCAGAAATGCTCCGGTTCCTCACATCACCACCGGCGCTGTCACCATCGGAGTAGTCTTCATTATCCGTCACATCCATTGTGACTTAACTTGAATTAGAAAAAAAGGTGAACAGTTAGTTTCCTTAAAATAACCATGTAAAAGATTAGAGCATGCAAGGAAGGAATGTAAGGACAGGAATAAGTGGAAACTGTTCTGTTGTGGCCAGCCCTGCAGGTGTCAGATAGATAGAAGTTATTAAGTAAGGATACATTTAATCAAGAAATATCAATCTACAGATAACAGATGACATGGGTCTTAATCTAATTCTATGTATGTAGTGCATGTGGCATTTAGGTGCTCAACAGATGTAGTCAGATTAGGAATTGGCTGTAGTATATTGGAGTGTCTGAATGTGCAACTTCTAGAAGGGGAGCTGGGAGATAGGTGTGAAACGATTGGCCTAAATGCAGAGTCCTTTGAATGTATAGAGAAATTTTCTTGATTGGGATTAAAAGGTAATTAAATAATCTATAGACCATAGAGCACTACCCCTCTCACCAAGAAGCTGCTATGAGCCAGGATCGAACTCGCAATCTTTAAGTCATGAGCCGAGCCGAGATGTGATTTGTGTAAGAGGCAGTGCAAGTGCTAGTGTAGTTGTGAAAATTAGAAGGTGGTGGAGGCAAATCAGTGAATTCTTGCCTTTACACCTAGGGGATTCTCACTTGGATCCAAGGGGCACTTGTATATAACCTGTGTGAGGCGTGTACTGCTGTATCCAAGCAAAACCTAGGCAGTGAAGAAGGATGATGTATGCAGGATAAAGCAAATCAAGATGAGGATGATTAGATAGATGTGTGTTGCATTACTAAACAATATACCTGGGATTATAAATGGTAAACTAAGGGAGTAAGTGGGAGTAGATTTCTCTGCGGGTTATATTGATGAATTTTTTCCGGTTGTTAATCTTCCCACTTTCCTATCTTTCTAATGATTATTTGCATTCCTGTCTCTTTAGCTTCTGTGTATATTTTCCATGCTTTCTCCCAGTCCTGTCTATATTGTTCTCCATATTTTTTCCTCCCAAACTTCTCTGTATCCTATTTTCTCTCTTTCTGTCTTCAATTGCTACCTCTACTTCACTGTCCCAACTCCTTTAGTTTTGTCTTACCTATCTTGAACATTTTAGTTCCTATTGTCAAGCTTGCCTCCTGTATTATGCCTTTTTAATGTAATTTTCTCATTCCCTCCTCCTTCTCTACTGCCACCATGTTATCAAAATTTGGTCTAAATTTCAAAGTCTGTAGTTGTTATGTCCCAATTTAAGGAGGCGGTGACCTAGTGGCTAGTGTGCGGGGCAGACTAGCTCAGAGTCCCAAGTTCAAGTCCTGCCACGGGCTGGCCACTATTCTTTGAAAAACCGCTGAGTGGCCAAAGATCACCCACATGCTGCCATCAACACTATCCTCGACTGGGACTGCAACATAAAATGCAGCGAGGAGCTTCTGCAGGCAGCATGAGCCTCTCAATAAGAAACGAGGTGCCACTTGAAAAAAAATTTAATCTGCACTACTAACGAGCTGAGGCTGACCACTCAAAAAACCTCCATCAAGCCTACTAGCACCATAGGATCAAGACATTAATAATAATAATAATAATAATAATAATAATAATAATAATAATATATATATATATATATATATATATATATATATATATATATATATTAAAACCAACCTTCATTCTGTCTATTTAATTTATTTTTGTCCACCAATCATTCCACAATTTACTCCAATAATTTTATGGTCTGATATATCAATTACATCATTCCTCCATTTCTTTTACCCGTGTTTCTCCACTTCTTCATTTATGACTATATAGTCAATGGCGGATTCAGATTTTCCATCTGTCCATGTCATGGAGTTTCCTAGTTCCCAATTATCTATCTTAATATATACTTTTCCAGTGAAATCTAGTGGCATCAGCCCATTCCTGTTGACCTTTTAATTGTTTAGGCTTATGTGCCCATCAAATCACCCATTTTATATAACCCACTTACTTTTTCTTATCTATCACAGTTGCACAGTTACCTCATCCTTCCAGTCCTATATTTACTGTTGTTGTCACCCACTATTATTTTATCAGATCAGTAATTTCTACAGTGAGGATGTCTCTTTTATTATAACCTAATGTATAATCTAAGCCCTTTAACCTTTCTACCATTGATATGTCTTTCTTTTTTCTCCTTCATAATTATTCCTAATCCTCTCCACCCTTTATGTCTTCTTTTTCTTCAAGCACATCATGTCTCTTACGGACCTTTTCTTTTTCCTCTCTTCCTCCTCTTTCGTGTTGTGCCCACTCCTTAATATTCCATCCAGTCCACATTTTTCCAAGGTTTGAATAATCTATCCCATCTCGGGACCACACTCTCTCTTATCTTGCACTCTTGAAGTCCGTCACATCCCTCCCACCTTCTAATTTTTACAAACCTGTGCAGTACTGAAGTATTACACATATCAATTCAGACCGGTAATTATGCTTAATACACAAAGAGAGAGAGAGAGAGAGAGAGAGAGAGAGAGAGAGAGAGAGAGAGAGAGAGAGAGAGAGAGAGAGAGAGAGAGAGAGATGAAAGGGGTTAGGTTAGGGCATATTAGTGGTTATGGTTTAGAATAATTTCCCAAACATTAATAAGGCTTCTTTGTGGGTAAGGATTCTTAAGATGACCCATTCGATATCTCCTTACCTTTACAATGCACTGCAAATTCAATCTCAGATACTTGTTCAGATCACCTCAAACAGTTATGCCGCTGAATTACAGAAAAAAAAGATATTTTTTCCTTCTCTTCGAAAAGTGTAGTTTAGTTTGGTTTGAACAAGGTTCTGTTATTTGTCAATATAAGTTAAGGTATGGTTAATTTATATTATGTTATGTTATGTTAATTTAGCAGCTATCAAATGATTTCTATGACTAAAAGTAGGGGGTTGTGCGAGGTGCAGACGCCATTTTCTTTCGTAACCACACACCATTCTGGTGAAAATGTTAAAATTTACCTATAAAAAATTGCTTTGTTAGCATAACCTTCCCAGAGCTGCAGTTAAATAAGCCTAATCAAAACTAACCCAACCAAACCTAACTAAACGTAACGAAACCTAACGTAACCTAAAAAAAAAATAGTATTTTTTTCTGAAATTCAGCGGCATAACTGTTTGAGGTGATCTGAACAAGTATCTGAGGTTGAATTTGCAATGCATTGTAAAGGTAAGGAGATATCGAATGGGTTATCTTACGAATCTTTACCCTTAACTTATATTGACAAACAACAGAACCTTGTTCAAACCGAACTAAACTTTACTTTTCGGAGAAGGAAGAAAAAAAAATTCTTATTTTTTTTTCTGTAATTCAGCAGCATAACGGTTTGGGGTGATCTGAACAATTATCTGAGGTTGAATTTGCAGTGCATTGTAAAGGTAAGGAGATATCGAATGAGTCGTCTTAGGAATCTTTACCCCTTTGTTACATAAGAACATAAGAATATAAGGAAGCTACAAAAGGCCCGGAGGCCTGCACTAGGTAGTTCCAACAATGGTCATTAACTTTATCAGCTGGTAGATAGACTGACTGACTAATGATCAAGCAGCTTCTCATAAATCGAACAATACATAAATTCATTCTATCAATATTTCTTTTATTTCAACTTTGGTTACTATTCATAAGGAACTAACGTGGCTATAGCTCTGTGGTCCCTTGGCTCTGATAATTTACTCCCGTCTGAATGTTCAATTCTAGATATAGGTGAGAAAATAGCCACCCACCTAATGATACGGTGTGTGGAATGTTTCTTTTATCTGTATTAATATAGTTACACAGCAGTCGAGCAGTGACTGACTGAATACCATTACCACCTTGAACAGAAAACAAGCATAGAAATAATAAGGGATACGAATGCTTCACTGTAAACTCACCTAATCTTTCTTTCTTTTCGTGCAGTACCCTTATTGGCTTGTATCTTATCTATTGGTTGCGTCAGAAGTGCATGTACTAGTGGATGGTCTTAGAGGCGCCTGCATATAATCCTTAGTGGTGCCAGTGTTGGGGAACAGTTTGTGTTTGGAATACTTTGGATCCCGTTGTGTTGTGCCGCTTGACACTTCACATCGTCAGGGTTGCCAAGACCCTTCACCTTTCTACCTTTGAACACCTTCCATTTAATGTATGCGAACGTGTGTTGGAATACATAAGGTATCCTAGCTTTTACGAGTGGAGAATCAGAGGTAAACTATCAATAGACGATTGATTATTTGTTTCATATTCTTGTCCTTATGAAGAACTATTAATTCGGCCCAAAGTCTCGCTAATAGAAGGCAAGGGCTCTGTGAACTTCATTTAAGTTTAACTTCTTTGAAACATTCTTATTCTTCATATATATTACATAATACGTCTTGAGGATATAAATCACATTGCATACTTGCCAGGAGACTGTGTGTGTGTGTGGCTCAAGATGATGTAGGCCTAATATTTGGTGATGTGGTTGTAAAATTACGTCAAAAATTACGGCCATAAACTTTCTTGTCGACTCCCATCTCCACTCGTATTCATAGGTAAAATTCAATCAAAATGTACACAATATGCAGTTCTAGAAACTGGCAGGTTCCTACTTAATCACAAGTACATACATGTATATGGATCGAATATAAAAGTCATTAAAATTACTATGTACTAACCACTTTCTGATACGTAATTCACATCCTTAATACTTAATTATTAGTAGCCACTTTCTTACATGTAATTACACATCTCTAGTATTTGTTCAGTTTGTTAAAAAAAAAAAATTATGGACCCCATAGTAACAACACTGACAGTCAATCAATTTGTTCCTGTCACAGTTTCTATATGATCCCTTCCACAACAGACAATGAATGGTTCTATTAGTTCCTTGTGCCAATTGATAAATGAGATCTGTATCAATATTCTCATATCCATTAATCATTTTAAATGTTTGCATCAAATAATCAAATAGCTTTCTTCTTTCACACTGTACATCATGTGGAAGGGTCTTTCAGTTCAGGTGTTAGTTGGGTCATTCTTCTCTGATCTTTCTTAATGTCCTTGATATATGGTAACTAGCATTGTATACCATATTCCAAATTTGGTCTCACAATGCAAATACAAACGGTTTTGTCTAAATCCATGCGAGAAAAATTTCTTGTAAGACCAATCAGGCTTTAGTTTGTAGTGACGGGGCAGTTAACATTAATCAAACTCCACTTGGACCTTGGTGATCATTATGGTCTAACTAGTAAAGTGTCGATTTGTTGAATGTATCGTCAGGTGTTCAATCACTGGGTGCAACCATCGCAGGGTTATGTACCTCCTTTGAATATATTTCTCAGGCAGCTACGGTAAAGATCTCCAGTGAAAGTTGTACGTGTTAAATCACTGGTTATCAAAGGTAAAGGTTAGGAAAAACTGTCGCCATTCGTATTCCCATTAAAGATTATCTTGGGCACCACCTTTAGCGTGCCTCATTCCAAGCTGGCTGCTGACCTACAGGATTAAAAAAAAATTCATAACTCTGTTTTCCTGGTCTTTGATCTCTTCCAAACTTTTTCCTTAATGTAGATGTGCCCCTTCATCTAATTTGTTATCTACGGTATTTAAAATTCTTTTTACTGACAGTATGTCTGGCTGCAAGAATACTACCACTGTATTCCCTACGGGTTGTAAAAGACAACCAAAAGCCATGGAGCGAGGGGTCTGGTAAGCCCCTTCTCTATATTCTCTCCTACAAAAAGACAAGGCACAGATGGGGAGCGAAGAGAAATGTCTACCCGAACCCTAATGACCTTGTAGTGGCTACCTCCCTTTAAGGGGAATATAAGCCAGGTATATAGATAGATAGATACATGTTTGGCTTTGGGAACATAGGACAGATTTCTATTGATCACAACCTATTTTCACAAAAATATATATGTATATGATTTCTTTTCCCCCAGATCTTTTCCATGGCTAACCGTTTTTTTGAGGGAGCAGCTCATGCAGCTGTGTATGCTAGGTTTCGGCCATATCCTCCTAAGTCTCTCATTGACAACATCATATCATATCTGAGGGAACAGGTGAATAATGAAGATCAAGTTTGCTAGTCATTCAGGGGAAATTTAAACAATCTTGCACTACATTGACATCTTAGTAAAATGAGACATGAAATAATACACAGCTGATCATATGAACTTTTGATTATCTTAGAAAATGCACCAAATGTATAAAACAAGCAATTACTCTTTCACATTTTCAGCTTATGGTTTCTTGATGCCAAGATAATTATTCTTTATGCCTTAGTATACAGGTGCACTAGCTGCTGCAACAGATGTGGGGTGTGGGACAGGCCAGACCACCTGGACCCTGGCACCACACTTCACCAGTGTCACAGGTCTGGACATATCCAAGGCACAAATTACTGAGGCCATTAAGGAAAACACTCTGGGTAACGTTTCTTTTAAGTAAGTTTATGATGGGAAGAAGTATATTATGTAGTAGTACTGGTAAAAGATCTTTGAAAAAAAGAGATAAATTCCACTAGGAGGAAGGGATAAGGGATTGTACATTAAGTTATTTTGGGCAGATTATTGTACCATGATGCCTCTCTCAAATCAGGGTGAGTGGAGCCGAGACGCTGCCTTTCAAAGTACGGTCCCTCCAGCTTGTCACGGCAGGACAGGCTTGCCACTGGTTTGATCTACCCAAGTTTTATGGTGAAGTTGACCGAGTGCTGGTGTCAGGTGAGGCAAATATGGATTCAGTAAATCATTGCAAGTACTATCATTTTGTGCTCACTCCTTTAATTTCTACTTATTACTTTGTAGGATATCAAAATGTACTACAGTACTCAAAGAGATGTCGTTCCTTTTGATATATTTCATCTTCTCCCTTATCAGAAAATAAGAGGATGTTGTCCTAAGGGTGTACAACCACTGTACTGCAGCTGGTTACAGTCAATCCAAAAAGATATGTTTTCATAAATGCAATATATCAATCTAGTATTCATATGTTTAGCTGCCTGTGGTTCAGTTTGTGCTGCTTACAGGAGGGGTGGTGGCCCTCTATGGCTACTTCTTCCCACTACCCATGTATGGAGAAGTGTCTGACCAGCTGGCAGAAATTGTGAATGATGTAAGTACCTTCCTTGAATATTTACCTTGCAAACTTACAGTACTGTCTATGTAATATATATATATATATATATATATTACATAGACATAATCTAACATTTTAAAGCCTAACACCAAAACAGTGATACATTTAATCCATTATAGTGCATGTTTAAATAACATTCCACTAATAGATGGTAAACAACGGACTGTATGCTGATCAAGAATCTTCCATGAGAAAAAGAACAGCTATGTGCCAAGTTCCTAATCCGTGCAAGGGTAGGAAAAAATTTAATGTTCATCACAGAAAAATATAAGCTTCATTCTAATGCACTTCTTGATTACTGTAAAACTTTTATTGCCCTAGATGTATGAAAATAAGTTGGATGGCTATATTCACCAAGGCAGTAAGGAAGTCTACTTGGAAAACTATAAGTCTGAGAAATACAACATCATTTATGAGGATAAAATGGAAATCAGGTTGGTTTTCTTTACAATATCTTGCTTTGCACTAGTTGCTCTGTGTCTATCATTGTGTGAGGTCATACAATTAGTTTGGATATGTGTAAATAATGTGCAAATACATCCAAACTAGATTGTTCTTACTGCATGCCTTTCAAAGTCCTGTGTACATATTTGGACTATATTAAGCAGTACAATATTTTTCTCAGTTTCCAATCACTGTAAATAGATCCATGTGCTGTGATTACATTGACTTCTCTTTTCTCTTTTGTCGAATATATTTTCTGAGCCTACGCATGACTGCAAACATATGGTGTCCATGCACTTTCTTTACCGAGATTCACTAGACTACCAGAGATGAATCTGTCACAACTAACACTTACTGCATTTATCTAACTGCTTGCTTCCTTATACTGGCTATGTATCAATGGTGGATAGTTAATGATTTCCTTTAGATATGCTTGTGTCACTACTAAAGCATAAACAAGATCAAAATGAAGCCTTCCTATGTAGATTAACTTTTATATAGCTATCAACTACAAGAATAGTGTGGGTAAAAACTAAAATTGGATTAGTAAAGTATGCATTTGTTTCTGGATATGCTCTTAAAAAAGCAAAGACAATTAAAGGAAGAAATTAAAGAGAAATTCTGGAAAGAGTTGAATTAATGTCTAAAGAAGGTGGAAAAAATTAAATAGAAAATAAATACTAGCTATTTGGTAAATGTAAGGAAAAAATGGTGACAGTTTAGGGGCTGTATGTGCTGAAAGATTTAAGTGCTTCTGCCGATGATGGCAAATAATAATAATCAACTTGTTAAAAGTTTTGTAAATGATGACTTTCAAATCACTATTAATTAGGTTGTCGAACACCTTCCAAATTTCATGGCATTAACATTGCCATTTATCCTATAGGTGTACAATAAGGACACCGGTGATTACTGGGCCAGCGGACGCAAGGATGTAGATGAAGGCTATGCTGACCCCAAGTTCATCCTTCCCTTCCAAAACTTTATAAGGTCTTTGTTATATCAGTACTGATATATTTTATCTGGGAATGGGAGTTGAGTATATTAATCTAGTGATGAGAAGAGGCAAACGGAGGTGATTTGGGCATGCTGAGAGAATGGCAGAAAATGATTGGGTGAAAAGAGAGATCTTTAGTTGATAGTTTTTCAAGGTAGACCTAAGAAAATTTGGAATGAAGTCCAGAAAGACCTCAATGATCTAGAACTGTGCAGGGAGGCTGCTGGAGACCATGTAGCTTGGCAAGCGTCTGTTAAGTGAGCATGCATGCAAGCATATGTGGAGCCTTTCAAAAGGATGATGGTGGATCACGTTATCCTGTATGTTCTAGTTTATCACATTTGCTATATTTGAATGTGTGGTTATTAAGGCGAGCAATAGTGTAGCTTGATTGGTTCAATAAATACAGCAATAATTAATATCAATGATCAGCTAAGTCTGCTTATTTAGTGTACTGTATTTTTTAATGTCTGGTTCTCCTTTTGTGTACTGTCAACTGTTATTCCTTTCCTAAAATAAGAGATTGGTTCTTTTTCAATAGTAGTAATGGCTTTTAATTTCTTTTGAAATATGAACTTATGATAAAACCAAACAAATAAACATGATATTACTTGATATGGTAGCTTCCATCATAAGCACTTACTCCCATCAAACATTAATCATACCTATACTTCAGTAATATATACTAACCACTATCTTCCTCATATTTCTAAGGAATGATAGTCACTACACAGACAGGACTGTCTCTGTCACCCATCTGACGGGATACATCAGCAGCTGGTCTGGCTTCCAAAACTTTCGTGCTCAAAATGGAGATGAAGCTGCCTCAGATTTACTTCAAAATTTTCAAAACAGGTAAGAAGGGTAAATGTATACCAAGTAAAAGCATTAGTTCCTCCTTGTCATTAGTCATCATTAAATTCTTGAAGTCATCATCACAGCAGGACAAAGGCCTCCAACTTTCTCCTCTCATCTTTATTAGCTGTCCTTATGTTCCAGGCCATCCCAACAAAACTTCCTCGACTCTCCATCTAGTTCTCTGTCTGCACTGCCTTATTTTACCATTCTTGAGTTGCCATTATGTTACTCTTATTGTCCATCTATGCTTTGTTTGGCACATTATGGTATTATGTCCCCAGGATCATGTCCGTGCTTGGGGTGAGCAGCACACCTGAGGACACCCAGCTGACCCTTCGTTACAAGTACTTCCTCTTGATGGGACGCAAGCCATAGGTACAGTGCTTACGTATGCTATAATTTGCTCAGGAATATGTATATAATAATAATTGCTATTGTAAGAAATGGTGCTTCAAAGGAGCAATCTTATTTCATCTATTTAATGTAACATTTTCTATATTTTTATTCAGTCCAGAAAAGCCACAACCTTGCACCCAGGAAGTCAGAAGCTTGTGGGTGCTGACAGCCATTGCTGGATATTTTTTTCTTCAAAATTATCAATATAAAATTATTATTTTCAAACTTCCATGATGTTTAGCATAGTATCTACAATAAATTAATGAAATTTGTGTCTGTTTCTTTGTACTCCACACATTTATGTATATAGAAAATGTACAAATGTGCCCTAAATAGCCCAATTTTTCAATGTACAACTGCTTCAGTTGTGAAATTACACAAACGGTAGTACGTATATATTATTCAACGTTTCAATTTTTTTGTTTTCATGAAACTCAGAAATTGTGTGCACCAATCCATATATTATAGTTGTTATACTCTGTTGGTTTTTATTTATTTTTTTTTATCATGGAATACATCTCTCTATGAGTGAAGGTGAATCCTAGATTTAGTGAGCTGGTGATGTCATGCAGATGATTGAGTGCCAATCCACTTATTGATGAAAACTTCTGAGAAAGGACCTACAAAGCAAAGAGGAGGCGGTGGTCTAGTGGCTAGCGGTCGGGCATACCAGCTCAGGGTCCCGCGTTCGAGCCTCGGCATGGGCTGGCCACTTTTCTTCGTTACTACCGCCGAGTGGCCTAAGAACACCCACATGCTGCCATAACACCATCCTCGCCGGGACTGCAACGTTATATGTGCGAGGAGCTTCCGCTGGCAGCAAGAGCCTATCAATAAGAAGCAACAAGGCGTCACTTAAAAAATCTAACCCGCGCTACTAACGGGCGGAGGCCAACCATCTACCATCTAAGGTCTCCCTGAAGCCTACCGGCGCCATGGGTAAAAAGATAAAGAACTTGACAGACAAGTTTTACATATTAATGTTCCTAAGCAAATTATTATTATTAGGTGATGATGGCTGATCAATCATCATCAACATCACCTTCTATGAGTCCACTGCAGGTTACTCCAACAAAATTTCCTATCTCATCTCTTCACCTTGTTCTCTGTCTGCCCTGGCTTTTCCTACTATACCTATTACCCTAATAGTTCATGTGTTATCTCTGATGCAAGATGTGTTCTGGCCTGGTCCCCTTTAAATTATTATTATTTTTTAAAAATTGTGGTCATGATACCTTCAACTTTGGTCTGCTCCGTAATTCACGATGCTCTCTTCTTATCTCTCATTGTTATCAAATGAAGATTAGATAATAAATAACCCCCGGAGTTAGGTAGCTTTAGACCATATACCTGTGCTAGGGTTAACAAGTTATTCCTCTCACCAAGAAGCTGCTGTGAGCCAGGATTGAACTCACACCCTATAGGCCACGACCAAACACTATCACAGAGCCATCCGTCCCCTTCTCTGTTATGCCAAGCGTTATTCTTTGTTACCCTTTGGCACTTTGAAGTTTCCGTTCCAGGATTTTCGTAAGACTACATGTTTCTGATCCATATGTTAGAAGTAGTATAATTCACTTATCATATACCTTTGCAGAATGCACTGATTATATACCTTTCTCTTCAGTGATGTGGGAGATTACTTTTCATAACATCGTGTTGTCTACCACACTCCAGATTCTTTTGATTTCTTTTTCACGACTTAGTTTGTTTCTGAAGAAATTGTCATTAGGACCCAATTTTCCTGGTTTTATGTAAGCTAGGTATATACTTTTAATTTTTTTCATATTAAAATCTTAGATGACAACCTAACAACCTGTCTTGAAATAATTAGATACTCCTTCACTTAATGATGCTAATCCTTGTTAGGGAGATAATGATGCATTACTTCACACTCATCAATTAGGAGGACTATGAATTCCATTAAATGATTACTTCTCTAAACATTGTCAAACTTAATGGTGTTGGAAGGCAGTCACTGGAAGAAATTAAGAAATTTTGTAGGAAGGCATGTTTGAGGGTGAATAGAGAGCCTAGTAAGAATATTCCTATAGGAGTAGGAGTGAGACAAAGATGTGTGATGTTTAATTCTTTTATGTATGGTTGTGTGGAAGAAATGAAAGGTAAAGTGGGAAATTAATTAAATGAGGGTATTATCTTACATCTTCACCAGAATGCTCTAGAGAATTCAGGGTTAAATTTAGGCCTTATCTGATGCATTTTGAGAAGGTTTTCTTGATTACATTTCCGTCGCAAATTCTTAGTTTGTGAGATATTCAATGTTTTCTGTGAGACCTTCTCTTCGAAAAGTAAAGTTTAGTTTGGTTTGAACAAGGTTCTGTTATTTGTCAATGTAGGTTAATGGTTGGTTAATTTATGTTATGTTATGCTAGGTTAATTTAGAAGATATCAAATATTCTCTATGACCAAAAATAGGGAGTTGGACGAGGTGCAGACGCCATTTTATTTCGTAAACAGACGCCATTATGGTGAAGATGTAAAATTATACCTAAACGAGTTAGGCAGTGATAACAAGTCTATTTGCAGATGACAGCGTTTAGCTTGCAAAGAGTGAATAGGAACTTTAGAGAGTGGTGGATGAATTTTAGTGTGTGTGTATGAGAAGGAAGCTAAAAATGAGGGCTAAGAAAGTAAGGTGATGGTTTATGATAGGAACTAGAGCTGTGTGACTTCAGTGTACCTTTTAGGGTGAGTGTGACAGCATTAGGAAGGTGTGAGGTAATTTCAGTAGAAGAGATAATAGAAGTGAAAGCGTTTAAGTATTTGAGAACAGTGCTATGCAAGCAGGAAATATGCGGGAGAAATAAGAGAGGGTTATGAAAGGTGGATGTGTCATAAGATCACTTGCAAGAATTATGAGAGGGAGGAATGTGTCCATGGAGGTAAACAGGTTTAAAGAACAGTATTATCCTACCAAAATTGACATATGGATTAGAGACTTCAACATGGAATAGGGCACAGTAGTTAAGAGTGCAAACTGTGGAAATAAGTTAACTGAGGGTGGCATTTTGAAATTTACCTGTGTAATAACTAAGCACTGATGTTCACCTTACCTTGCCTTTCCGTGGTGTCACCGTGCCAGGCAAGTGACGTCTGACACACCCATCTTCATAAGTCCTGCCACTTTCCACTCACTCTCCACTTAACAACCACTGTAGATATCATGACTTTCCATAAACTTCATTCTGTCTGTCTCTTGCTCTAAATAATGAGAAAACCAAGGCATAGGTACGGTAACCATATTGTAAGGGTAATAGAGGCAGCAGTTTCTAATGACACTGTTTAAACGAGGACAAATTGAGAGAAGTGTTGGTTGAAATTGCATATTTTTTTCTTTCATTCTGATGGTTATGTTCGGTAACTACTTTGCCAAATATTTTTACACTATCATCAGTTTACAGTTGGGTTTGTTCCTCTACCAGCAATATGTAATACCCTGTTGACTCTAAATCAAATATCAGATTATCTTTCCTCAATTTGTTTTGGAGAGTTGACTCTAATGGATGGTTACGATGGTCTGCTGGTGTGGTGCCTCGCTAAGGAATGAACAACCAATAAATCAAACAACGATGACGTCAAACAATAATTGGGTTCGTGGCAGTCAGTCAAACTACCCAACCATGATAAACAACAATCAAACAACTTGTAACCACCTTCATCCTTTTCGTGGTCACAAAATTCTGCTCCAATGAAATGCAGAAGTTAAAATTGACGAATCATGTTTAGTTCTAGCAGGTAATAACACAAAATATAGTTCGATGATTTTTCCATGAAGCTAAGATATGTAATATTAGTTTTGACAGATCAAACATAACACAGGGCACAGCAGAACAAAAAGCGGATCACATGATTGATAATGATAATGGTGATAACGATGAAAATGACAACGATGACAATGACGAAGATGATTATGACTCCAAAAAGGTTGATGCTAAAGCTGGTGCTGAAAGCCAGAATAAACAGCAGTGACCGATTATGTATGTATATGTAGTACAATCAGTCCAACACGAGCGATTTTCATAACTATCCCATCACATCAAGCCTGCTTCCACTGAGGCTCATAGTAGACTGAATGCTGACACCAGCCCTGCAGGTGTCAGATAGATAGAAGTTATTAAGTACGGATACATTTAATCAAGGAATATCAATCTACAGATAACAGAGGACATGGGTCTTAATCTAATTATATGTATGTAGTGCATGTGGCATTTAGGTGCTCAACAGATGTAGTCAGATTAGGAATTGGCTGTAGTATATTGGAGTGTCTGAATGTGCAACTTCTAGAAGGGGAGCTGGGAGATAGGTGTGAAACGATTGGCCTAAATGCAGAGTCCTTTGAATGTATAGAGAAATTTTCTTGATTGGGATTAAAAGGTAATTAAATAATCTATAGACCATAGAGCGCTACCCCTCTCACCAAGAAGCTGCTATGAGCCAGGATCGAACTCGCAATCTTTAAGTCATGAGCCGAGCCGAGATGTGATTTGTGTAAGAGGCAGTGCAAGTGCTAGTGTAGTTGTGAAAATTAGAAGGTGGTGGAGGCAAATCAGTGAATTCTTGCCTTTACACCTAGGGGATTCTCACTTGGATCCAAGGGGCACTTGTATATAACCTGTGTGAGGCGTGTACTGCTGTATCCAAGCAAAACCTAGGCAGTGAAGAAGGATGATGTATGCAGGATAAAGCAAATCAAGATGAGGATGATTAGATAGATGTGTGTTGCATTACTAAACAATATACCTGGGATTATAAATGGTAAACTAAGGGAGTAAGTGGGAGTAGATTTCTCTGCGGGTTATATTGATGAATTTTTTCCGGTTGTTAATCTTCCCACTTTCCTATCTTTCTAATGATTATTTGCATTCCTGTCTCTTTAGCTTCTGTGTATATTTTCCATGCTTTCTCCCAGTCCTGTCTATATTGTTCTCCATATTTTTTCCTCCCAAACTTCTCTGTATCCTATTTTCTCTCTTTCCGTCTTCAATTGCTACCTCTACTTCACTGTCCCAACTCCTTTAGTTTTGTCTTACCTATCTTGAGCATTTTAGTTCCTATTGTCAAGCTTGCCTCCTGTATTATGCCTTTTTAATGTAATTTTCTCATTCCCTCCTCCTTCTCTAACAACAGAACCTTGTTCAAACCGAACTAAACTTTACTTTTCGGAGAAGGAAGAAATTCTTATTTTTTTTTCTGTAATTCAGCAGCATAACGGTTTGGGGTGATCTGAACAATTATCTGAGGTTGAATTTGCAGTGCATTGTAAAGGTAAGGAAATATCGAATGAGTCGTCTTAGGAATCTTTACCCCTTTGTTACATAAGAACATAAGAATATAAGGAAGCTACAAAAGGCCCGGAGGCCTGCACTAGGTAGTTCCAACAATGGTCATTAACTTTATCAGCTGGTAGATAGACTGACTGACTAATGATCAAGCAGCTTCTCATAAATCGAACAATACATAAATTAATTCTATCAATATTTCTTTTATTTCAACTTTGGTTACTATTCATAAGGAACTAACGTGGCTATAGCTCTGTGGTCCCTTGGCTCTGATAATTTACTCCCGTCTGAATGTTCAATTCTAGATATAGGTGAGAAAATAGCCACCCACCTAATGATACGGTGTGTGGAATGTTTCTTTTATCTGTATTAATATAGTTACACAGTAGTCGGGCAGTGACTGACTGAATACCATTACCACCTTGAACAGAAAACAAGCATAGAAATAATAAGGGATACGAATGCTTCACTGTAAACTCAACTAATCTTTCTTTCTTTTCGTGCAGTACCCTTATTGGCTTGTATCTTATCTATTGGTTGCGTCAGAAGTGCATGTACTAGTGGATGGTCTTAGAGGCGCCTGCATATAATCCTTAGTGGTGCCAGTGTTGGGGAACAGTTTGTGTTTGGAATACTTTGGATCCCGTTGTGTTGTGCCGCTTGACACTTCACATCGTCAGGGTTGCCAAGACCCTTCACCTTTCTACCTTTGAACACCTTCCATTTAATGTATGCGAACGTGTGTTGGAATACATAAGGTATCCTAGTTTTTACGAGTGGAGAATCAGAGGTAAACTATCAATAGACGATTGATTATTTGTTTCATATTCTTGTCCTTATGAAGAACTATTAATTCGGCCCAAAGTCTCGCTAATAGAAGGCAAGGGCTCTGTGAACTTCATTTTAGTTTAACTTCTTTGAAACATTCTTATTCTTCATATATATTACATAATACGTCTTGAGGATATAAATCACATTGCATACTTGCCAGGAGACTGTGTGTGTGTGTGTGTGGCTCAAGATGATGTAGGCCTAATATTTGGTGATGTGGTTGTAAAATTACGTCAAAAATTACGGCCATAATATGCTTCCTAATTAATTTTGAGGGAAAATAAACTTTCTTGTCGACTCCCATCTCCACTCGTATTCATAGGTAAAATTCAATCAAAATGTACACAATATGCAGTTCTAGAAACTGGCAGGTTCCTACTTAATCACAAGTACATACATGTATATGGATCGAATATAAAAGTCATTAAAATTACTATGTACTAACCACTTTCTGATACGTAATTCACATCCTTAATACTTAATTATTAGTAGCCACTTTCTTACATGTAATTACACATCTCTAGTACTTGTTCAGTTTGTTAAAAAAAAAAAATTATGGACCCCATAGTAACAACACTGACAGTCTATCAATTTGTTCCTGTCACAGTTTCTATATGATCCCTTCCACAACAGACAATGAATGGTTCTATTAGTTCCTTGTGCCAATTGATAAATGAGATCTGTATCAATATTCTCATATCCATTAATCATTTTAAATGTTTGCATCAAATAATCAAATAGCTTTCTTCTTTCACACTGTACATCATGTGGAAGGGTCTTTCAGTTCAGGTGTTAGTTGGGTCATTCTTCTCTGATCTTTCTTAATGTCCTTGATATATGGTAACTAGCATTGTATACCATATTCCAAATTTGGTCTCACAATGCAAATACAAACGGTTTTGTCTAAATCCATGCGAGAAAAATTTCTTGTAAGACCAATCAGGCTTTAGTTTGTAGTGACGGGGCAGTTAACATTAATCAAACCTCCATTTGGACCTTGGTGATCATTATGGTCTAACTAGTAAAGTGTCGATTTGTTGAATGTATCGTCAGGTGTTCAATCACTGGGTGCAACCATCGCAGGGTTATGTACCTCCTTTAAATATATTTCTCAGGCAGCTACGGTAAAGATCTCCAGTGAAAGTTGTACGTGTTGAATCACTGGTTATCAAAGGTAAGGGTTAGGAAAAACTGTCGCCATTCGTATTCCCATTAAAGATTATCTTGGGCACCACCTTTAGCGTGCCTCATTCCAAGCTGGCTGCTGACCTACAGGATTAAAAAAAAATTCATAACTCTGTTTTCCTGGTCTTTGATCTCTTCCAAACTTTTTCCTTAATGTAGATGTGCCCCTTCATCTAATTTGTTATCTACGGTATTTAAAATTCTTTTTACTGACAGTATGTCTGGCTGCAAGAATACTACCACTGTATTCCCTACGGGTTGTAAAAGACAACCAAAAGCCATGGAGCGAGGGGTCTGGTAAGCCCCTTCTCTATATTCTCTCCTACAAAAAGACAAGGCACAGATGGGGAGCGAAGAGAAATGTCTACCCGAACCCTAATGACCTTGTAGTGGCTACCTCCCTTTAAGGGGAATATAAGCCAGGTATATAGATAGATAGATACATGTTTGGCTTTGGGAACATAGGACAGATTTCTATTGATCACAACCTATTTTCACAAAAATATATATGTATATGATTTCTTTTCCCCCAGATCTTTTCCATGGCTAACCGTTTTTTTGAGGGAGCAGCTCATGCAGCTGTGTATGCTAGGTTTCGGCCATATCCTCCTAAGTCTCTCATTGACAACATCATATCATATCTGAGGGAACAGGTGAATAATGAAGATCAAGTTTGCTAGTCATTCAGGGGAAATTTAAACAATCTTGCACTACATTGACATCTTAGTAAAATGAGACATGAAATAATACACAGCTGATCATATGAACTTTTGATTATCTTAGAAAATGCACCAAATGTATAAAACAAGCAATTACTCTTTCACATTTTCAGCTTATGGTTTCTTGATGCCAAGATAATTATTCTTTATGCCTTAGTATACAGGTGCACTAGCTGCTGCAACAGATGTGGGGTGTGGGACAGGCCAGACCACCTGGACCCTGGCACCACACTTCACCAGTGTCACAGGTTTGGACATATCCAAGGCACAAATTACTGAGGCCATTAAGGAAAACACTCTGGGTAACGTTTCTTTTAAGTAAGTTTATGATGGGAAGAAGTATATTATGTAGTAGTACTGGTAAAAGATCTTTGAAAAAAAGAGAGATAAATTCCACTAGGAGGAAGGGATAAGGGATTGTACATTAAGTTATTTTGGGCAGATTATTGTACCATGATGCCTCTCTCAAATCAGGGTGAGTGGAGCCGAGACGCTGCCTTTCGAAGTACGGTCCCTCCAGCTTGTCACGGCAGGACAGGCTTGCCACTGGTTTGATCTACCCAAGTTTTATGGTGAAGTTGACCGAGTGCTGGTGTCAGGTGAGGCAAATATGGATTCAGTAAATCATTGCAAGTACTATCATTTTGTGCTCACTCCTTTAATTTCTACTTATTACTTTGTAGGATATCAAAATGTACTACAGTACTCAAAGAGATGTCGTTCCTTTTGATATATTTCATCTTCTCCCTTATCAGAAAATAGGAGGATGTTGTCCTAAGGGTGTAAAACCACTGTACTGCAGCTGGTTACAGTCAATCCAAAAAGATATGTTTTCATAAATGCAATATATCAATCTAGTATTCATATGTTTAGCTGCCTGTGGTTCAGTTTGTGCTGCTTACAGGAGGGGTGGTGGCCCTCTATGGCTACTTCTTACCACTACCCATGTATGGGGAAGTGTCTGACCAGCTGGCAGAAATTGTGAATGATGTAAGTACCTTCCTTGAATATTTACCTTGCAAACTTATAGTACTGTCTATGTAATATATATATATATATATATATATATATATATATATATATATATATATATATATATATTACATAGACATAATCTAACATTTTAAAGCCTAACACCCAAACAGTGATACATTTAATCCATTATAGTGCATGTTTAAATAACATTCCACTAATAGATGGTAAACAACGGACTGTATGCTGATCAAGAATCTTCCATGAGAAAAAGAACAGCTATGTGCCAAGTTCCTAATCCGTGCAAGGGTAGGAACAAATTTAATGTTCATCACAGAAAAATATAAGCTTCATTCTAATGCACTTCTTGATTACTGTAAAACTTTTATTGCCCTAGATGTATGAAAATAAGTTGGATGGCTATAATCACCAAGGCAGTAAGGAAGTCTACTTGGAAAACTATAAGTCTGAGAAATACAACATCATTTATGAGGATAAAATGGAAATCAGGTTGGTTTTCTTTACAATATCTTGCTTTGCACTAGTTGCTCTGTGTCTATCATTGTGTGAGGTCATACAATTAGTTTGGATATGTGTAAATAATGTGCAAATACATCCAAACTAGATTGTTCTTACTGCATGCCTTTCAAAGTCCTGTGTACATATTTGGACTATATTAAGCAGTACAATATTTTTCTCAGTTTCCAATCACTGTAAATAGATCCATGTGCTGTGATTACATTGACTTCTCTTTTCTCTTTTGTCGAATATATTTTCTGAGCCTACGCATGACTGCAAACATATGGTGTCCATGCACTTTCTTTACCGAGATTCACTAGACTACCAGAGATGAATCTGTCACAACTAACACTTACTGCATTTATCTAACTGCTTGCTTCCTTATACTGGCTATGTATCAATGGTGGATAGTTAATGATTTCCTTTAGATATGCTTGTGTCACTACTAAAGCATAAACAAGATCAAAATGAAGCCTTCCTATGTAGATTAACTTTTATATAGCTATCAACTACAAGAATAGTGTGGGTAAAAACTAAAATTGGATTAGTAAAGTATGCATTTGTTTCTGGATATGCTCTTAAAAAAGCAAAGACAATTAAAGGAAGAAATTAAAGAGAAATTCTGGAAAGAGTTGAATTAATGTCTAAAGAAGGTGGAAAAAATTAAATAGAAAATAAATACTAGCTATTTGGTAAATGTAAGGAAAAAATGGTGACAGTTTAGGGGCTGTATGTGCTGAAAGATTTAAGTGCTTCTGCTGATGATGGCAAATAATAATAATCAACTTGTTAAAAGTTTTGTAAATGATGACTTTCAAATCACTATTAATTAGGTTGTCGAACACCTTCCAAATTTCATGGCATTAACATTGCCATTTATCCTATAGGTGTACAATAAGGACACCGGTGATTACTGGGCCAGCGGACGCAAGGATGTAGATGAAGGCTATGCTGACCCCAAGTTCATCCTTCCCTTCCAAAACTTTATAAGGTCTTTGTTATATCAGTACTGATATATTTTATCTGGGAATGGGAGTTGAGTATATTAATCTAGTGATGAGAAGAGGCAAACGGAGGTGATTTGGGCATGCTGAGAGAATGGCAGAAAATGATTGGGTGAAAAGAGAGATCTTTAGTTGATAGTTTTTCAAGGTAGACCCAAGAAAATTTGGAATGAAGTCCAGAAAGACCTCAATGATCTAGAACTGTGCAGGGAGGCTGCTGGAGACCATGTAGCTTGGCAAGCGTCTGTTAAGTGAGCATGCATGCAAGCATATGTGGAGCCTTTCAAAAGGATGATGGTGGATCACGTTATCCTGTATGTTCTAGTTTATCACATTTGCTATATTTGAATGTGTGGTTATTAAGGCGAGCAATAGTGTAGCTTGATTGGTTCAATAAATACAGCAATAATTAATATCAATGATCAGCTAAGTCTGCTTATTTAGTGTACTGTATTTTTTAATGTCTGGTTCTCCTTTTGTGTACTGTCAACTGTTATTCCTTTCCTAAAATAAGAGATTGGTTCTTTTTCAATAGTAGTAATGGCTTTTAATTTCTTTTGAAATATGAACTTATGATAAAACCAAACAAATAAACATGATATTACTTGATATGGTAGCTTCCATCATAAGCACTTACTCCCATCAAACTTTAATCATACCTATACATCAGTAATATATACTAACCACTATCTTCCTCATATTTCTAAGGAATGATAGTCACTACACAGACAGGACTGTCTCTGTCACCCATCTGACGGGATACATCAGCAGCTGGGCTGGCTTCCAAAACTTTCGTGCTCAAAATGGAGATGAAGCTGCCTCAGATTTACTTCAAAATTTTCAAAACAGGTAAGAAGGGTAAATGTATACCAAGTAAAGCATTAGTTCCTCCTTGTCATTAGTCATCATTAAATTCTTGAAGTCATCATCACAGCAGGACAAAGGCCTCCAACTTTCTCCTCTCATCTTTATTAGCTGTCCTTATGTTCCAGGCCATCCCAACAAAACTTCCTCGACTCTCCATCTAGTTCTCTGTCTGCACTGCCTTATTTTACCATTCTTGAGTTGCCATTATGTTACTCTTATTGTCCATCTATGCTTTGTTTGGCACATTATGGTATTATGTCCCCAGGATCATGTCCGTGCTTGGGGTGAGCAGCACACCTGAGGACACCCAGCTGACCCTTCGTTACAAGTACTTCCTCTTGATGGGACGCAAGCCATAGGTACAGTGCTTACGTATGCTATAATTTGCTCAGGAATATGTATATAATAATAATTGCTATTGTAAGAAATGGTGCTTCAAAGGAGCAATCTTATTTCATCTATTTAATGTAACATTTTCTATATTTTTATTCAGTCCAGAAAAGCCACAACCTTGCACCCAGGAAGTCAGAAGCTTGTGGGTGCTGACAGCCATTGCTGGATATTTTTTTCTTCAAAATTATCAATATAAAATTATTATTTTCAAACTTCCATGATGTTTAGCATAGTATCTACAATAAATTAATGAAATTTGTGTCTGTTTCTTTGTACTCCACACATTTATGTATATAGAAAATGTACAAATGTGCCCTAAATAGCCCAATTTTTCAATGTACAACTGCTTCAGTTGTGAAATTACACAAACGGTAGTACGTATATATTATTCAACGTTTCAATTTTTTTGTTTTCATGAAACTCAGAAATTGTGTGCACCAATCCATATATTATAGTTGTTATACTCTGTTGGTTTTTATATCATGGAATACATCTCTCTATGAGTGAAGGTGAATCCTAGATTTAGTGAGCTGGTGATGTCATGCAGATGATTGAGTGCCAATCCACTTATTGATGAAAACTTCTGAGAAAGGACCTACAAAGCAAAGAGGAGGCGGTGGTCTAGTGGCTAGCGGTCGGGCATACCAGCTCAGGGTCCCGTGTTCGAGCCTCGGCATGGGCTGGCCACTTTTCTTCGTTACTACCGCCGAGTGGCCTAAGAACACCCACATGCTGCCATAACACCATCCTCGCCGAGACTGCAACGTTATATGTGCGAGGAGCTTCCGCTGGCAGCAAGAGCCTATCAATAAGAAGCAACAAGGCGTCACTTAAAAAATCTAACCCGCGCTATTAACGGGCGGAGGCCAACCATCTACCATCTAAGGTCTCTCTGAAGCCTACCGGCGCCATGGGTAAAAAGATAAAGAACTTGACAGACAAGTTTTACATATTAATGTTCCTAAGCAAATTATTATTATTAGGTGATGATGGCTGATCAATCATCATCAACATCACCTTCTATGAGTCCACTGCAGGTTATTCCAACAAAATTTCCTATCTCATCTCTTCACCTTGTTCTCTGTCTGCCCTGGCTTTTCCTACTATACCTATTACCCTAATAGTTCATGTGTTATCTCTGATGCAAGATGTGTTCTGGCCTGGTCCCCTTTAAATTATTATTATTTTTTAAAAATTGTGGTCATGATACCTTCAACTTTGGTCTGCTCCGTAATTCACGATGCTCTCTTCTTATCTCTCATTGTTATTAAATGAAGATTAGATAATAAATAACCCCCGGAGTTAGGTAGCTTTAGACCATATACCTGTGCTAGGGTTAACAAGTTATTCCTCTCACCAAGAAGCTGCTGTGAGCCAGGATTGAACTCACACCCTATAGGCCACGACCAAACACTATCACAGAGCCATCCGTCCCCTTCTCTGTTATGCCAAGCGTTATTCTTTGTTACCCTTTGGCACTTTGAAGTTTCTGTTCCAGGATTTTCGTAAGACTACATGTTTCTGATCCATATGTTAGAAGTAGTATAATTCACTTATCATATACCTTTGCAGAATGCACTGATTATATACCTTTCTCTTCAGTGATGTGGGAGATTACTTTTCATAACATCGTGTTGTCTACCACACTCCAGATTCTTTTGATTTCTTTTTCACGACTTAGTTTGTTTCTGAAGAAATTGTCATTAGGACCCAATTTTCCTGGTTTTATGTAAGCTAGGTATATACTTTTAATTTTTTTCATATTAAAATCTTAGATGACAACCTAACAACCTGTCTTGAAATAATTAGATACTCCTTCACTTAATGATGCTAATCCTTGTTAGGGAGATAATGATGCATTACTTCACACTCATCAATTAGGAGGACTATGAATTCCATTAAATGATTACTTCTCTAAACATTGTCAAACTTAATGGTGTTGGAAGGCAGTCACTGGAAGAAATTAAGAAATTTTGTAGGAAGGCATGTTTGAGGGTGAATAGAGAGCCTAGTAAGAATATTCCTATAGGAGTAGGAGTGAGACAAAGATGTGTGATGTTTAATTCTTTTATGTATGGTTGTGTGGAAGAAATGAAAGGTAAAGTGGGAAATTAATTAAATGAGGGTATTATCTTACATCTTCACCAGAATGCTCTAGAGAATTCAGGGTTAAATTTAGGCCTTATCTGATGCATTTTGAGAAGGTTTTCTTGATTACATTTCCGTCGCAAATTCTTAGTTTGTGAGATATTCAATGTTTTCTGTGAGACCTTCTCTTCGAAAAGTAAAGTTTAGTTTGGTTTGAACAAGGTTCTGTTATTTGTCAATGTAGGTTAATGGTTGGTTAATTTATGTTATGTTATGCTAGGTTAATTTAGAAGATATCAAATATTCTCTATGACCAAAAATAGGGAGTTGGACGAGGTGCAGACGCCATTTTATTTCGTAAACAGACGCCATTATGGTGAAGATGTAAAATTATACCTAAACGAGTTAGGCAGTGATAACAAGTCTATTTGCAGATGACAGCGTTTAGCTTGCAAAGAGTGAAGAGGAACTTTAGAGAGTGGTGGATGAATTTTAGTGTGTGTGTATGAGAAGGAAGCTAAAAATGAGGGCTAAGAAAGTAAGGTGATGGTTTATGATAGGAACTAGAGCTGTGTGACTTCAGTGTACCTTTTAGGGTGAGTGTGACAGCATTAGGAAGGTGTGAGGTAATTTCAGTAGAAGAGATAATAGAAGTGAAAGCGTTTAAGTATTTGAGAACAGTGCTATGCAAGCAGGAAATATGCGGGAGAAATAAGAGAGGGTTATGAAAGGTGGATGTGTCATAAGATCACTTGCAAGAATTATGAGAGGGAGGAATGTGTCCATGGAGGTAAACAGGTTTAAAGAACAGTATTATCCTACCAAAATTGACATATGGATTAGAGACTTCAACATGGAATAGGGCACAGTAGTTAAGAGTGCAAACTGTGGAAATAAGTTAACTGAGGGTGGCATTTTGAAATTTACCTGTGTAATAACTAAGCACTGATGTTCACCTTACCTTGCCTTTCCGTGGTGTCACCGTGCCAGGCAAGTGACGTCTGACACACCCATCTTCATAAGTCCTGCCACTTTCCACTCACTCTCCACTTAACAACCACTGTAGATATCATGACTTTCCATAAACTTCATTCTGTCTGTCTCTTGCTCTAAATAATGAGAAAACCAAGGCATAGGTACGGTAACCATATTGTAAGGGTAATAGAGGCAGCAGTTTCTAATGACACTGTTTAAACGAGGACAAATTGAGAGAAGTGTTGGTTGAAATTGCATATTTTTTTCTTTCATTCTGATGGTTATGTTCGGTAACTACTTTGCCAAATATTTTTACACTATCATCAGTTTACAGTTGGGTTTGTTCCTCTACCAGCAATATGTAATACCCTGTTGACTCTAAATCAAATATCAGATTATCTTTCCTCAATTTGTTTTGGAGAGTTGACTCCAATGGATGGTTACGATGGTCTGCTGGTGTGGTGCCTCGCTAAGGAATGAACAACCAATAAATCAAACAACGATGACGTCAAACAATAATTGGGTTCGTGGCAGTCAGTCAAACTACCCAACCATGATAAACAACAATCAAACAACTTGTAACCACCTTCATCCTTTTCGTGGTCACAAAATTCTGCTCCAATGAAATGCAGAAGTTAAAATTGACGAATCATGTTTAGTTCTAGCAGGTAATAACACAAAATATAGTTCGATGATTTTTCCATGAAGCTAAGATATGTAATATTAGTTTTGACAGATCAAACATAACACAGGGCACAGCAGAACAAAAAGCGGATCACATGATTGATAATGATAATGGTGATAACGATGAAAATGACAACGATGACAATGACGAAGATGATTATGACTCCAAAAAGGTTGATGCTAAAGCTGGTGCTGAAAGCCAGAATAAACAGCAGTGACCGATTATGTATGTATATGTAGTACAATCAGTCCAACACGAGCGATTTTCATAACTATCCCATCACATCAAGCCTGCTTCCACTGAGGCTCATAGTAGACTGAATGCTGACACCAGCCCTGCAGGTGTCAGATAGATAGAAGTTATTAAGTACGGATACATTTAATCAAGGAATATCAATCTACAGATAACAGAGGACATGGGTCTTAATCTAATTATATGTATGTAGTGCATGTGGCATTTAGGTGCTCAACAGATGTAGTCAGATTAGGAATTGGCTGTAGTATATTGGAGTGTCTGAATGTGCAACTTCTAGAAGGGGAGCTGGGAGATAGGTGTGAAACGATTGGCCTAAATGCAGAGTCCTTTGAATGTATAGAGAAATTTTCTTGATTGGGATTAAAAGGTAATTAAATAATCTATAGACCATAGAGCGCTACCCCTCTCACCAAGAAGCTGCTATGAGCCAGGATCGAACTCGCAATCTTTAAGTCATGAGCCGAGCCGAGATGTGATTTGTGTAAGAGGCAGTGCAAGTGCTAGTGTAGTTGTGAAAATTAGAAGGTGGTGGAGGCAAATCAGTGAATTCTTGCCTTTACACCTAGGGGATTCTCACTTGGATCCAAGGGGCACTTGTATATAACCTGTGTGAGGCGTGTACTGCTGTATCCAAGCAAAACCTAGGCAGTGAAGAAGGATGATGTATGCAGGATAAAGCAAATCAAGATGAGGATGATTAGATAGATGTGTGTTGCATTACTAAACAATATACCTGGGATTATAAATGGTAAACTAAGGGAGTAAGTGGGAGTAGATTTCTCTGCGGGTTATATTGATGAATTTTTTCCGGTTGTTAATCTTCCCACTTTCCTATCTTTCTAATGATTATTTGCATTCCTGTCTCTTTAGCTTCTGTGTATATTTTCCATGCTTTCTCCCAGTCCTGTCTATATTGTTCTCCATATTTTTTCCTCCCAAACTTCTCTGTATCCTATTTTCTCTCTTTCTGTCTTCAATTGCTACCTCTACTTCACTGTCCCAACTCCTTTAGTTTTGTCTTACCTATCTTGAGCATTTTAGTTCCTATTGTCAAGCTTGCCTCCTGTATTATGCCTTTTTAATGTAATTTTCTCATTCCCTCCTCCTTCTCTAACAACAGAACCTTGTTCAAACCGAACTAAACTTTACTTTTCGGAGAAGGAAGAAATTCTTATTTTTTTTTCTGTAATTCAGCAGCATAACGGTTTGGGGTGATCTGAACAATTATCTGAGGTTGAATTTGCAGTGCATTGTAAAGGTAAGGAAATATCGAATGAGTCGTCTTAGGAATCTTTACCCCTTTGTTACATAAGAACATAAGAATATAAGGAAGCTACAAAAGGCCCGGAGGCCTGCACTAGGTAGTTCCAACAATGGTCATTAACTTTATCAGCTGGTAGATAGACTGACTGACTAATGATCAAGCAGCTTCTCATAAATCGAACAATACATAAATTAATTCTATCAATATTTCTTTTATTTCAACTTTGGTTACTATTCATAAGGAACTAACGTGGCTATAGCTCTGTGGTCCCTTGGCTCTGATAATTTACTCCCGTCTGAATGTTCAATTCTAGATATAGGTGAGAAAATAGCCACCCACCTAATGATACGGTGTGTGGAATGTTTCTTTTATCTGTATTAATATAGTTACACAGCAGTCGGGCAGTGACTGACTGAATACCATTACCACCTTGAACAGAAAACAAGCATAGAAATAATAAGGGATACGAATGCTTCACTGTAAACTCAACTAATCTTTCTTTCTTTTCGTGCAGTACCCTTATTGGCTTGTATCTTATCTATTGGTTGCGTCAGAAGTGCATGTACTAGTGGATGGTCTTAGAGGCGCCTGCATATAATCCTTAGTGGTGCCAGTGTTGGGGAACAGTTTGTGTTTGGAATACTTTGGATCCCGTTGTGTTGTGCCGCTTGACACTTCACATCGTCAGGGTTGCCAAGACCCTTCACCTTTCTACCTTTGAACACCTTCCATTTAATGTATGCGAACGTGTGTTGGAATACATAAGGTATCCTAGTTTTACGAGTGGAGAATCAGAGGTAAACTATCAATAGACGATTGATTATTTGTTTCATATTCTTGTCCTTATGAAGAACTATTAATTCGGCCCAAAGTCTCGCTAATAGAAGGCAAGGGCTCTGTGAACTTCATTTTAGTTTAACTTCTTTGAAACATTCTTATTCTTCATATATATTACATAATACGTCTTGAGGATATAAATCACATTGCATACTTGCCAGGAGACTGTGTGTGTGTGTGGCTCAAGATGATGTAGGCCTAATATTTGGTGATGTGGTTGTAAAATTACGTCAAAAATTACGGCCATAATATGCTTCCTAATTAATTTTGAGGGAAAATAAACTTTCTTGTCGACTCCCATCTCCACTCGTATTCATAGGTAAAATTCAATCAAAATGTACACAATATGCAGTTCTAGAAACTGGCAGGTTCCTACTTAATCACAAGTACATACATGTATATGGATCGAATATAAAAGTCATTAAAATTACTATGTACTAACCACTTTCTGATACGTAATTCACATCCTTAATACTTAATTATTAGTAGCCACTTTCTTACATGTAATTACACATCTCTAGTACTTGTTCAGTTTGTTAAAAAAAAAAAATTATGGACCCCATAGTAACAACACTGACAGTCTATCAATTTGTTCCTGTCACAGTTTCTATATGATCCCTTCCACAACAGACAATGAATGGTTCTATTAGTTCCTTGTGCCAATTGATAAATGAGATCTGTATCAATATTCTCATATCCATTAATCATTTTAAATGTTTGCATCAAATAATCAAATAGCTTTCTTCTTTCACACTGTACATCATGTGGAAGGGTCTTTCAGTTCAGGTGTTAGTTGGGTCATTCTTCTCTGATCTTTCTTAATGTCCTTGATATATGGTAACTAGCATTGTATACCATATTCCAAATTTGGTCTCACAATGCAAATACAAACGGTTTTGTCTAAATCCATGCGAGAAAAATTTCTTGTAAGACCAATCAGGCTTTAGTTTGTAGTGACGGGGCAGTTAACATTAATCAAACTCCATTTGGACCTTGGTGATCATTATGGTCTAACTAGTAAAGTGTCGATTTGTTGAATGTATCGTCAGGTGTTCAATCACTGGGTGCAACCATCGCAGGGTTATGTACCTCCTTTAAATATATTTCTCAGGCAGCTACGGTAAAGATCTCCAGTGAAAGTTGTACGTGTTGAATCACTGGTTATCAAAGGTAAGGGTTAGGAAAAACTGTCGCCATTCGTATTCCCATTAAAGATTATCTTGGGCACCACCTTTAGCGTGCCTCATTCCAAGCTGGCTGCTGACCTACAGGATTAAAAAAAAATTCATAACTCTGTTTTCCTGGTCTTTGATCTCTTCCAAACTTTTTCCTTAATGTAGATGTGCCCCTTCATCTAATTTGTTATCTACGGTATTTAAAATTCTTTTTACTGACAGTATGTCTGGCTGCAAGAATACTACCACTGTATTCCCTACGGGTTGTAAAAGACAACCAAAAGCCATGGAGCGAGGGGTCTGGTAAGCCCCTTCTCTATATTCTCTCCTACAAAAAGACAAGGCACAGATGGGGAGCGAAGAGAAATGTCTACCCGAACCCTAATGACCTTGTAGTGGCTACCTCCCTTTAAGGGGAATATAAGCCAGGTATATAGATAGATAGATACATGTTTGGCTTTGGGAACATAGGACAGATTTCTATTGATCACAACCTATTTTCACAAAAATATATATGTATATGATTTCTTTTCCCCCAGATCTTTTCCATGGCTAACCGTTTTTTTGAGGGAACAGCTCATGCAGCTGTGTATGCTAGGTTTCGGCCATATCCTCCTAAGTCTCTCATTGACAACATCATATCATATCTGAGGGAACAGGTGAATAATGAAGATCAAGTTTGCTAGTTATTCAGGGGAAATTTAAACAATCTTGCACTACATTGACATCTTAGTAAAATGAGACATGAAATAATACACAGCTGATCATATGAACTTTTGATTATCTTAGAAAATGCACCAAATGTATAAAACAAGCAATTACTCTTTCACATTTTCAGCTTATGGTTTCTTGATGCCAAGATAATTATTCTTTATGCCTTAGTATACAGGTGCACTAGCTGCTGCAACAGATGTGGGGTGTGGGACAGGCCAGACCATCTGGACCCTGGCACCACACTTCACCAGTGTCACAGGTCTGGACATATCCAAGGCACAAATTACTGAGGCCATTAAGGAAAACACTCTGGGTAACGTTTCTTTTAAGTAAGTTTATGATGGGAAGAAGTATATTATGTAGTAGTACTGGTAAAAGATCTTTGAAAAAAAGAGAGATAAATTCCACTAGGAGGAAGGGATAAGGGATTGTACATTAAGTTATTTTGGGCAGATTATTGTACCATGATGCCTCTCTCAAATCAGGGTGAGTGGAGCCGAGACGCTGCCTTTCGAAGTACGGTCCCTCCAGCTTGTCACGGCAGGACAGGCTTGCCACTGGTTTGATCTACCCAAGTTTTATGGTGAAGTTGACCGAGTGCTGGTGTCAGGTGAGGCAAATATGGATTCAGTAAATCATTGCAAGTACTATCATTTTGTGCTCACTCCTTTAATTTCTACTTATTACTTTGTAGGATATCAAAATGTACTACAGTACTCAAAGAGATGACGTTCCTTTTGATATATTTCATCTTCTCCCTTATCAGAAAATAGGAGGATGTTGTCCTAAGGGTGTACAACCACTGTACTGCAGCTGGTTACAGTCAATCCAAAAAGATATGTTTTCATAAATGCAATATATCAATCTAGTATTCATATGTTTAGCTGCCTGTGGTTCAGTTTGTGCTGCTTACAGGAGGGGTGGTGGCCCTCTATGGCTACTTCTTACCACTACCCATGTATGGGGAAGTGTCTGACCAGCTGGCAGAAATTGTGAATGATGTAAGTACCTTCCTTGAATATTTACCTTGCAAACTTATAGTACTGTCTATGTAATATATATATATATATATATATATATATATATATATATATATATATATATATATATATATATATATATTACATAGACATAATCTAACATTTTAAAGCCTAACACCCAAACAGTGATACATTTAATCCATTATAGTGCATGTTTAAATAACATTCCACTAATAGATGGTAAACAACGGACTGTATGCTGATCAAGAATCTTCCATGAGAAAAAGAACAGCTATGTGCCAAGTTCCTAATCCGTGCAAGGGTAGGAAAAAATTTAATGTTCATCACAGAAAAATATAAGCTTCATTCTAATGCACTTCTTGATTACTGTAAAACTTTTATTGCCCTAGATGTATAAAAATAAGTTGGATGGCTATATTCACCAAGGCAGTAAGGAAGTCTACTTGGAAAACTATAAATCTGAGAAATACAACATCATTTATGAGGATAAAATGGAAATCAGGTTGGTTTTCTTTACAATATCTTGCTTTGCACTAGTTGCTCTGTGTCTATCATTGTGTGAGGTCATACAATTAGTTTGGATATGTGTAAATAATGTGCAAATACATCCAAACTAGATTGTTCTTACTGCATGCCTTTCAAAGTCCTGTGTACATATTTGGACTATATTAAGCAGTACAATATTTTTCTCAGTTTCCAATCACTGTAAATAGATCCATGTGCTGTGATTACATTGACTTCTCTTTTCTCTTTTGTCGAATATATTTTCTGAGCCTACGCATGACTGCAAACATATGGTGTCCATGCACTTTCTTTACCGAGATTCACTAGACTACCAGAGATGAATCTGTCACAACTAACACTTACTGCATTTATCTAACTGCTTGCTTCCTTATACTGGCTATGTATCAATGGTGGATAGTTAATGATTTCCTTTAGATATGCTTGTGTCACTACTAAAGCATAAACAAGATCAAAATGAAGCCTTCCTATGTAGATTAACTTTTATATAGCTATCAACTACAAGAATAGTGTGGGTAAAAACTAAAATTGGATTAGTAAAGTATGCATTTGTTTCTGGATATGCTCTTAAAAAAGCAAAGACAATTAAAGGAAGAAATTAAAGAGAAATTCTGGAAAGAGTTGAATTAATGTCTAAAGAAGGTGGAAAAAATTAAATAGAAAATAAATACTAGCTATTTGGTAAATGTAAGGAAAAAATGGTGACAGTTTAGGGGCTGTATGTGCTGAAAGATTTAAGTGCTTCTGCTGATGATGGCAAATAATAATAATCAACTTGTTAAAAGTTTTGTAAATGATGACTTTCAAATCACTATTAATTAGGTTGTCGAACACCTTCCAAATTTCATGGCATTAACATTGCCATTTATCCTATAGGTGTACAATAAGGACACCGGTGATTACTGGGCCAGCGGATGCAAGGATGTAGATGAAGGCTATGCTGACCCCAAGTTCATCCTTCCCTTCCAAAACTTTATAAGGTCTTTGTTATATCAGTACTGATATATTTTATCTGGGAATGGGAGTTGAGTATATTAATCTAGTGATGAGAAGAGGCAAACGGAGGTGATTTGGGCATGCTGAGAGAATGGCAGAAAATGATTGGGTGAAAAGAGAGATCTTTAGTTGATAGTTTTTCAAGGTAAACCTAAGAAAATTTGGAATGAAGTCCAGAAAGACCTCAATGATCTAGAACTGTGCAGGGAGGCTGCTGGAGACCATGTAGCTTGGCAAGCGTCTGTTAAGTGAGCATGCATGCAAGCATATGTGGAGCCTTTCAAAAGGATGATGGTGGATCACGTTATCCTGTATGTTCTAGTTTATCACATTTGCTATATTTGAATGTGTGGTTATTAAGGCGAGCAATAGTGTAGCTTGATTGGTTCAATAAATACAGCAATAATTAATATCAATGATCAGCTAAGTCTGCTTATTTAGTGTACTGTATTTTTTAATGTCTGGTTCTCCTTTTGTGTACTGTCAACTGTTATTCCTTTCCTAAAATAAGAGATTGGTTCTTTTTCAATAGTAGTAATGGCTTTTAATTTCTTTTGAAATATGAACTTATGATAAAACCAAACAAATAAACATGATATTACTTGATATGGTAGCTTCCATCATAAGCACTTACTCCCATCAAACATTAATCATACCTATACATCAGTAATATATACTAACCACTATCTTCCTCATATTTCTAAGGAATGATAGTCACTACACAGACAGGACTGTCTCTGTCACCCATCTGACGGGATCCATCAGCAGCTGGTCTGGCTTCCAAAACTTTCGTGCTCAAAATGGAGATGAAGCTGCCTCAGATTTACTTCAAAATTTTCAAAACAGGTAAGAAGGGTAAATGTATACCAAGTAAAGCATTAGTTCCTCCTTGTCATTAGTCATCATTAAATTCTTGAAGTCATCATCACAGCAGGACAAAGGCCTCCAACTTTCTCCTCTCATCTTTATTAGCTGTCCTTATGTTCCAGGCCATCCCAACAAAACTTCCTCGACTCTCCATCTAGTTCTCTGTCTGCACTGCCTTATTTTACCATTCTTGAGTTGCCATTATGTTACTCTTATTGTCCATCTATGCTTTGTTTGGCACATTATGGTATTATGTCCCCAGGATCATGTCCGTGCTTGGGGTGAGCAGCACACCTGAGGACACCCGGCTGACCCTTCGTTACAAGTACTTCCTCTTGATGGGACGCAAGCCATAGGTACAGTGCTTACGTATGCTATAATTTGCTCAGGAATATGTATATAATAATAATTGCTATTGTAAGAAATGGTGCTTCAAAGGAGCAATCTTATTTCATCTATTTAATGTAACATTTTCTATATTTTTATTCAGTCCAGAAAAGCCACAACCTTGCACCCAGGAAGTCAGAAGCTTGTGGGTGCTGACAGCCATTGCTGGATATTTTTTTCTTCAAAATTATCAATATAAAATTATTATTTTCAAACTTCCATGATGTTTAGCATAGTATCTACAATAAATTAATGAAATTTGTGTCTGTTTCTTTGTACTCCACACATTTATGTATATAGAAAATGTACAAATGTGCCCTAAATAGCCCAATTTTTCAATGTACAACTGCTTCAGTTGTGAAATTACACAAACGGTAGTACGTATATATTATTCAACGTTTCAATTTTTTTGTTTTCATGAAACTCAGAAATTGTGTGCACCAATCCATATATTATAGTTGTTATACTCTGTTGGTTTTTATATCATGGAATACATCTCTCTATGAGTGAAGGTGAATCCTAGATTTAGTGAGCTGGTGATGTCATGCAGATGATTGAGTGCCAATCCACTTATTGATGAAAACTTCTGAGAAAGGACCTACAAAGCAAAGAGGATGCGGTGGTCTAGTGGCTAGCGGTCGGGCATACCAGCTCAGGGTCCCGCGTTCGAGCCTCGGCATGGGCTGGCCACTTTTCTTCGTTACTACCGCCGAGTGGCCTAAGAACACCCACATGCTGCCATAACACCATCCTCGCCGGGACTGCAACGTTATATGTGCGAGGAGCTTCCGCTGGCAGCAAGAGCCTATCAATAAGAAGCAACAAGGCGTCACTTAAAAAATCTAACCCGCGCTACTAACGGGCGGAGGCCAACCATCTACCATCTAAGGTCTCCCTGAAGCCTACCGGCGCCATGGGTAAAAAGATAAAGAACTTGACAGACAAGTTTTACATATTAATGTTCCTAAGCAAATTATTATTATTAGGTGATGATGGCTGATCAATCATCATCAACATCACCTTCTATGAGTCCACTGCAGGTTACTCCAACAAAATTTCCTATCTCATCTCTTCACCTTGTTCTCTGTCTGCCCTGGCTTTTCCTACTATACCTATTACCCTAATAGTTCATGTGTTATCTCTGATGCAAGATGTGTTCTGGCCTGGTCCACTTTAAATTATTATTATTTTTTAAAAATTGTGGTCATGATATCTTCAACTTTGGTCTGCTCCGTAATTCACGATGCTCTCTTCTTATCTCTCATTGTTATTAAATGAAGATTAGATAATAAATAACCCCCGGAGTTAGGTAGCTTTAGACCATATACCTGTGCTAGGGTTAACAAGTTATTCCTCTCACCAAGAAGCTGCTGTGAGCCAGGATTGAACTCGCACCCTATAGGCCACGACCAAACACTATCACAGAGCCATCCGTCCCCTTCTCTGTTATGCCAAGCGTTATTCTTTGTTACCCTTTGGCACTTTGAAGTTTCCGTTCCAGGATTTTCGTAAGACTACATGTTTCTGATCCATATGTTAGAAGTAGTATAATTCACTTATCATATACCTTTGCAGAATGCACTGATTATATACCTTTCTCTTCAGTGATGTGGGAGATTACTTTTCATAACATCGTGTTGTCTACCACACTCCAGATTCTTTTGATTTCTTTTTCACGACTTAGTTTGTTTCCGAAGAAATTGTCATTAGGACCCAATTTTCCTGGTTTTATGTAAGCTAGGTATATACTTTTAATTTTTTTCATATTAAAATCTTAGATGACAACCTAACAACCTGTCTTGAAATAATTAGATACTCCTTCACTTAATGATGCTAATCCTTGTTAGGGAGATAATGATGCATTACTTCACACTCATCAATTAGGAGGACTATGAATTCCATTAAATGATTACTTCTCTAAACATTGTCAAACTTAATGGTGTTGGAAGGCAGTCACTGGAAGAAATTAAGAAATTTTGTAGGAAGGCATGTTTGAGGGTGAATAGAGAGCCTAGTAAGAATATTCCTATAGGAGTAGGAGTGAGACAAAGATGTGTGATGTTTAATTCTTTTATGTATGGTTGTGTGGAAGAAATGAAAGGTAAAGTGGGAAATTAATTAAATGAGGGTATTATCTTACATCTTCACCAGAATGCTCTAGAGAATTCAGGGTTAAATTTAGGCCTTATCTGATGCATTTTGAGAAGGTTTTCTTGATTACATTTCCGTCGCAAATTCTTAGTTTGTGAGATATTCAATGTTTTCTGTGAGACCTTCTCTTCGAAAAGTAAAGTTTAGTTTGGTTTGAACAAGGTTCTGTTATTTGTCAATGTAGGTTAATGGTTGGTTAATTTATGTTATGTTATGCTAGGTTAATTTAGAAGATATCAAATATTCTCTATGACCAAAAATAGGGAGTTGGACGAGGTGCAGACGCCATTTTATTTCGTAAACAGACGCCATTATGGTGAAGATGTAAAATTATACCTAAACGAGTTAGGCAGTGATAACAAGTCTATTTGCAGATGACAGCGTTTAGCTTGCAAAGAGTGAAGAGGAACTTTAGAGAGTGGTGGATGAATTTTAGTGTGTGTGTATGAGAAGGAAGCTAAAAATGAGGGCTAAGAAAGTAAGGTGATGGTTTATGATAGGAACTAGAGCTGTGTGACTTCAGTGTACCTTTTAGGGTGAGTGTGACAGCATTAGGAAGGTGTGAGGTAATTTCAGTAGAAGAGATAATAGAAGTGAAAGCGTTTAAGTATTTGAGAACAGTGCTATGCAAGCAGGAAATATGCGGGAAAAATAAGAGAGGGTTATGAAAGGTGGATGTGTCATAAGATCACTTGCAAGAATTATGAGAGGGAGGAATGTGTCCATGGAGGTAAACAGGTTTAAAGAACAGTATTATCCTACCAAAATTGACATATGGATTAGAGACTTCAACATGGAATAGGGCACAGTAGTTAAGAGTGCAAACTGTGGAAATAAGTTAACTGAGGGTGGCATTTTGAAATTTACCTGTGTAATAACTAAGCACTGATGTTCACCTTACCTTGCCTTTCCGTGGTGTCACCATGCCAGGCAAGTGACGTCTGACACACCCATCTTCATAAGTCCTGCCACTTTCCACTCACTCTCCACTTAACAACCACTGTAGATATCATGACTTTCCATAAACTTCATTCTGTCTGTCTCTTGCTCTAAATAATGAGAAAACCAAGGCATAGGTACGGTAACCATGTTGTAAGGGTAATAGAGGCAGCAGTTTCTAATGACACTGTTTAAACGAGGACAAATTGAGAGAAGTGTTGGTTGAAATTGCATATTTTTTTCTTTCATTCTGATGGTTATGTTCGGTAACTACTTTGCCAAATATTTTTACACTATCATCAGTTTACAGTTGGGTTTGTTCCTCTACCAGCAATATGTAATACCCTGTTGACTCTAAATCAAATATCAGATTATCTTACCTCAATTTGTTTTGGAGAGTTGACTCTAATGGATGGTTACGATGGTCTGCTGGTGTGGTGCCTCGCTAAGGAATGAACAACCAATAAATCAAACAACGATGACGTCAAACAATAATTGGGTTCGTGGCAGTCAGTCAAACTACCCAACCATGATAAACAACAATCAAACAACTTGTAACCACCTTCATCCTTTTCGTGGTCATAAAATTCTGCTCCAATGAAATGCAGAAGTTAAAATTGACGAATCATGTTTAGTTCTAGCAGGTAATAACACAAAATATAGTTCGATGATTTTTCCATGAAGCTAAGATATGTAATATTAGTTTTGACAGATCAAACATAACACAGGGCATAGCAGAACAAAAAGCGGATCACGTGATTGATAATGATAATGGTGATAACGATGAAAATGACAACGATGACAATGACGAAGATGATTATGACTCCAAAAAGGTTGATGCTAAAGCTGGTGCTGAAAGCCAGAATAAACAGCAGTGACCGATTATGTATGTATATGTAGTACAATCAGTCCAACACGAGCGATTTTCATAACTATCCCATCACATCAAGCCTGCTTCCACTGAGGCTCATAGTAGACTGAATGCTGACATTAATAAACTGTAGTAGTAGTAGTAGTAGTATAAATAGTAGTAGTAGTAGTAGGAGAAGGAGGAGGAGGAGGAGTAATAGTACCGGAAAAGCTCTACCATCAGAGCAGAGTCCAGATTCAAATAATATAAGTAGATGCGTCGGGTGAGGATTAGAGTAATGAGCTTCCATGGATAACATATATTTACTGTTTAATAATGGATTGTAAAGGTAAGGTACATAGGCACAAGAAACACGCCGAGATGTAACACTGAATATTAAATAATGCAATAAAGGTATACGATCAAGAAAAGAAAGATAATTTTATTATATTAATCCACTGAAGAATTGATACCAAACATCAAACAGTATAAAGCTCATAATATTATATACTCAACAGACCGCAAATTCGGTTTGAAGGGGATGGAGGCAGGACATTGATCCCAGCCTCAAGTTCCTCCAGACGCGACTCGACCTTTGCGGTTTTGTCCTGGTACTGATGCACAGCAGGCCGGGAAGAGTCGCTGCTGTATATAGCGGCCTTATATGATGTACACATATGTATAGGCAATGTTGCATTGACGTAAAGTAGTGGTAGGCTTTCGAGGTGGCCCGAGCCTTGATGGCCTGAGGCGAGCAGCGGAGGATTCAGTCGACCTTCAGCGGAATGACGAGGCACCAACACGGTGATGCCGGCCGAAAGATTTCATGCGTGATTCAGATCCTTCATTAAAATATGTATATAAATGATTGTAGTGCATATAACCAAGCTGACGAGAAACCAAACCAATGACCCTTAGTTGATTAATCAATTATGTTAAATCTTTAGTTGGACTGTTAAAAAATATATATAAATAACTAGTGCGCATTTGGCGGTGAGGGTGGGCTTGAGACTCGCCAAGGGCGGTTGTGGTCAGAGTAGTGGCAACCAGGTGTGTCTTATGGCGAACACTTGACAGGACTGTAAGTTAGGAGTGAAATGAGGTCAAGTGTGGCACCTGCAAAGTAGCTTGACGACCCCAAAAGGTACTGCCGCTGTTGATCACCCTGTGTCTGCGGGGGAGTCCAGACAACTGGTGATGGTGCCAGAACGGACCTCACGCCCCGCCTCAACACTACAATGAGTGCAGCTAATTTGGCGATAAACCCTGAATCACAGATAAAGAGGAGACACTTGTTACCCCACATTCTTCACCAATAACCTTCCATCCCTCCGCCCCTCTCAGGCACAATCAGGCAGCTTCAGGGCCGCCACATTCAACAAACAGTAAAACACGAGGATCAGATGGCAGTAAACTCCCACCTATGAGATAATCGTCATATCTACGAAAATTGTATCTGAATCTAACGCTAACTTTATAACTTTATATTTAAACTGTATACAAAAGAGGAGAGATGTAACACTGCTTTCATTAACGGTGGGTGATGTATGTAAGTTTATGGTACAAGTATATAAACATATACATGCACGAATTGATACTGCGAGCATAGCCTGGAGATGAGATGATTCCGCAGACACCACTCACAAGAACCTGCCTGTACGAATTCTCCTCTTAGATGATGATTACGAAGAGAGTCTCGGCGTCATAACATCTACCAACACGTGGGAAAAGTGAATAACAGTAGCAGGTATAAAAGTGTATCATCGGCTCCAGCGGTGTCTCAATGGGGTAGGGCGGTGGAGACGGCTTTACCGCACATCCGCCGCCGCCGCCGCCTTGGTCACAATACCTCCTGCTTATTTTTTCTTCTTACACGTACTGAAGGGCACCTTGGTGGGGGACGTGGTCTTTGCTGCTCCATTGGCCTTCGTTTCCCCGACCGAGACTTCTTTCTGTGACTCCTCCTTGGTGGGCGAAGTCACCGCTGCGGGTTTGGTGGGTGAGGTGGAAGGCTTAGTGGCAGTTGCTGGCGGGGATGACGGCGGTGATGAAGGAGGAGAGGCGCTAGAGTTGCTGTTGGTAGAAGATGGCCGAGTAGGCTGCTTTTTGGGAGACTTGGAGGAAGAGGAAGGAGGTGAAACCTCCTCTGAGGGCAGAAGAGGAGGAGGCGGTGGTGGGGGAAGACGACCGAGGGCGTCTTCAGGGTCCTCGTAGCAGTCCTTCACTTTAACCTCCGTCACCTGCGGCAGAGGACACCATGAACATAAATGAAAGAAATTACATCATGCCTCGTGTACGCTGTTAAACTGTGAATGCCCTGAAGGCGCAGTCTGTCATGGCACAAACAAAGGCACGGGTGTTTTTTTCCTTCAATTAAGGATCATGAGTGGCGTAAGGCTATACAGGGAGCTGGAAATTTGCGTATTTATAATGGTAGCTTAATAACCAAGCTTTTTCCAGGAGTTTCAGCAAATTACTACTCAAATTTCATTGCAACTGCATGCTGTAACAACACTTCATCTCACGCTAACGGCTCACCTGGACTTGTGGGACAACCACCGGCTGCGGCTTGAGGTCCTGCGAGGCGACAGCGGTAGGAAGGAGAGGCGAAGTGGCGCACACAGCCATCGTGGAGAGATTGGTCACTACGCTGAATTCCTTTTTCGACTCGGACTTGTGGAACGCTTTCCTGATCTGACAGAAGAATGAAACGTGAAAATATGTGACGGACTCAGAAAAAATAACCTAAATAGAAAGCAAACTGGTAGGAAATACGGTTTTAGCAATATATATATATATATATATATATATATATATATATATATATATATATATATATATATATATATATACATACAGAGAGAGAGAGAGAGAGAGAGAGAGAGAGAGAGAGAGAGAGAGAGAGAGAGAGAGAGAGAGAGAGAGAGAGAGAGAGAGAGAGAGGGGAGGGGAGAGGCGGAAGTCAATGTTTACATAATGATGAATGTTGGCCTATGTTTGGGTCTGTTTTAACCTTTACAATATTGTTATCTCTTGTTCCTTTGTACTTACATCCCTCTTCTTCCTCCTACTCTTCGAATTTACAGTTACTTCTTCTCATTTCCTTTCACCTTCATCTTGTTTTACTAATCTTCCCGAGCCTCCCCCCCCACCGCCACCACCACTCGCCCAAGTGATGTCAAGTCTTTTCCTTCTCGTAATCTTGGCTTGACCCTAATAACTTCATTGTGCCTCCTCCTTCTGCTCTCGCCTCCTCCTCACCGCTATCTCCATTAGTTTCTCCCTCTGTGCTAAGACGTTTGTATGTGGGTATTATATCTATTAATGATGAAGCTGCTATTGTTGAGGGTGGAGATGGTGGTGGTGATAGTGATAGGTGTAGAAATGGTGGTGACAATGACATTGTTGGATATAGTGATGGTAAAGGTGATGAGGCGGAAGTGGTAATGGTGGTGATAACAATGTAACTGATGGTGATGGTGGCTATACTAGTAGTGATAGTGATAGTGACAGTTATAGTGGTGATGTCGCCATCACTATCACCACCACGGTGATAGTGTTGAGAACACGAGGAAAAATGAACTTCTTACTGCTGGTGGGGTAGCTGAAGGAGGTGGAAAGACATCAGAAGTGAAAATATATACTCCCATTTTTATACTCTCATAAATATCTCATTTTCATTGTAATCATTAATTTGTTCACCTTATCAATGGGGGTGGGGGGAGGAAAGTAATTAACAGGTTTTTCTTTTAAGTTTTACTCTCAACCTTTGCTTTGTCTCGTCCTCATATTAAAAAATAAACAATGAATGAATAGAAACAAAAAAAATTGCATCTTTCAACATTTCACTCTTTATTCTAGTTTTATATTTACCTTGTGTTTTATCCAAGACTCTTTGTTGTCCCCTTGTCCTAGCGTATTGATGGACGTGGAGGAATGGGACTTCAGGTCAGGGTCGCTGGTCCACCTGTCCCGGATGTGACTTGAACACGACTTCTGTATGCTGTCAATCAACTCGGAGCAGACATGGCGGCCGGTGTAACGCGCCCACTCCACCGCGCACATACCCCGTCCGAAGTCCCGCAGATGAGGTGACGCCCCTGAGGAAGAAGGAGCTGCGTTCAGGACTCATCTCCGTGTCGGTTAAGCTATCAACACTATGAAGCCGTGCCAGCAACAGGCGGCAGCACACAGCAACAGGTGGTCTATAGATGGAGCTGTGCAAGGGTAGGCACGCGTTCCATTATAAAGAAAAATAAATAACACGTGGTAATGAACAAAAATAAGACCATACGTATATGTTTTCATTCCCTTGTCCCCTTGTAGAGTAGGTTTTCCAATGGCTGTTACCACCTATTACCTACCGCCGAAAAGAAGGATTTTTGCTATTTTTGTCCTTCCCTGCAACGCTGCCTTCATGAGCGGCGTGAAACCCAAGGCATTACGGGCGTCCAGGTCCACGCTTCTGTTGCACTTGTTGACCAGGTGTGAAACTACCTCTGTGTGACCTATACCGGAAGGAAAACTGGTTAATAATGTAGGCGTAACCCAATCCTCTTTTTTTTTTTTTGTGAGTAAATCTTTCTATTGTTGAACTCAAGGATTTTGGAACATATCAAATAAACAACTTTTCTCTCTCTCTCTCTCTCTCTCTCTCTCTCTCTCTCTCTCTCTCTCTCTCTCTCTCTCTCTCTCTCTCTCTCTCTCTCTCTCTCTCTCTCTCTCTCTCTCAATTTCTCTATTTATCTATCTATCTATCTATCAATCTCTCACCAGCTTGCGACGCGAAGTGAATGGGTGTGTTGCCGTCTGTGTCATATTTGTTGATGTCGGTGCCTGGGAGACCTGTGAGTACCTCCACCACTCGTTGGAAGGCGTTGGCGCAGGCGTAGCTTAGCGCCGTCTGGTGGAGAGGAAGAAAAAAGTTACTGTTACTGTTGGCTGGTAATTAACATGGTCAGGACTCCTCGTGGAAGTTTCGTTTGATAAAGAAGATACATTTTATTCAACAGCTGAAACATTATTTTGACGCCGAATTTGTTTTAGTCTATAGTCTTTTCTCTCCCGTATGTTTTATCTTTTCTTCTGTAAATACTTGTGTAATTCTTTCTCTCTCTCTCTCTCTCTCTCTCTCTCTCTCTCTCTCTCTCTCTCTCTCTCTCTCTCTCTCTCTCTCTCTCTCTCATCGGGTGGGGTTGGCACTCCAGCTCACCTCGAGGCATAACAAACAACACACTTTTCCTGTCGTCGATGAAAACAAACAAGCTACGTGAAGCGTGACGACCGCAACCACCACACACAAACACACAAACAAACACACAAGCGCGGATGAAAAAAGAAAAAGAAAAAGAAAAAAATAAATAAACGCAATCTATCCTTGCTTTCTATTTTCTATTAAAACAGAACACAGCTTGCATAGGCTACTACGTCCTCAATGTTTGTCAGCAGCGGCGCGCGGAACCACTAATGAAAACACAACGAAGCGGGGGGAAGGAAAGTGCGTGTCACGATTTCATTTTCCTCTTTTCATCTGAGGAAACAATGCGGAGGCGAGATGAATACCTTTGTCTCCCGTTCCTCTGTCTCTCCCTGGATGCAGTTCCCACCGTCCCTTCCCATCCCTTCTCTTCCCTTCCCTTCTCTTCCCTCCCTTCCCTTCCCTTCCCTTCCCTTCCCTTCCCTTCCCTTCCCTCCCTTCGTCCCCCCATGGACTCACTACCAATTTTTTTTTTTACTTGGTGAAGAAAAGGTAAAGTGAATGGAATGAAAGGACGAATGAGGAAAAGAATAACGTAAGGAAAGGATAAAAGGACAAAGGAAAAGGAGATGTGTGTGTGTGTGTGTGTGTGTGTGTGTGTGTGTGTGTGTGATGTTATGACTTTCTCTCTCTCTCTCTCTCTCTCTCTCTCTCTCTCTCTCTCTCTCTCTCTCTCTCTCTCTCTCTCTCTCTCTCTCTCTCTCTCTCTCTCTTTCTCTCTCTCTCTCTCTCTCAGGGAAAGAGGCGGCGAGGAAAGGCACGAGGCGACCAAGACAATCACGAAAAAGAAGGAAATAGAGAAAAAGTGGAATGCAATATTCTGGACACTCAAACTTCAGTGATAAAATTTATGAATATTATAAAGTTTATGGTGGTGGAGTATTTTGGAGGAGGAGAAGGAGGAGGAGGAGGAGGAGGAGGAGGAGGAGGAGGAGGAGGAGGAGGAGGAATTGGACATGGAAGAAGAGGAAGGAACACGAGCGAGAGGCCATAAACTAAGGGAAAAAAAAGATGATACATACCAATCAATCTCTCCACTCTGAAAGAAATACAAAACACATGATACACCTACGATATACAGTGTTTGAAAAATGTGCCAGGTAAGGAATAGTGACCAGGGAACAAACAACACTGCCTGGCGAAGTGGAAAGGTCAAATAAACTACAAGAAACGAGGGAAGGAAATCTATGAGGAAGAGAGAGAGAGGATGGAATGGTACAGAGGGGAGTGATGAAGCTTCCCATGTGGCGAGGAGGGAGTAAGTACCAAATAGTGGAGTGACTCTGAAATACAGCACCTTGGAAGATAATGTAAAGGGACAGATAGTTGGAGGTCGAGCCAGTAAGACAAAGAGCACCACTGGCCGGCATTGTGTGTTGGGGGCCCAGTGACCACCCCTCAGGCTTTTGTTGGTTTGCAGAGGCTTCAGTTCACTACCTTCCTCTCTGTTTGCTGCCAGCGAGGGGAAAAGCCTCTTTGGGTATATTTTTTCTTCTTGTTCATCAGCACTGCTTTGTGTGTGGAAGGTACCCCCTCTCCCCCCCTCCCCCGCCCCCCAGGATACGGAATGACCACCGCCAAGGCTGCTCCAGTTTCAATTTCCTTAACCTAAACATTTCCGTCGAGAGTAAAAAAAGGAACGGAGGATACACGTGGTACACAAGGGAGGTGTCAAGCCTCGTCTCACTCTAGTTTTCAGTACAAGTCGGGCGGGAATCGAGGTGTACGTAGGTCCGCGTTACACTGTAGGTCGTAGCCAAGCTTCAAAAGAATAAATTTATGGTGTTTCTGGGTTTTTCTTACTTTCCATTATTTCTTTGCCTCAGACTGGGTTCAGACGCCATTTTCTGGAAATGTGGCCATCTGTAAGCTGGAAAGGTGGCCATTTGTACGCTGGAACGATGGTCATCTGTAAGCTGGAACAGTAGCCATCTATACGCACCCAACATAAGTGAAAACTGGCCAATGAGCTTCACCGACGTCATGAACACAATGGATTTTGATGAACAAGTGAACAGGCAGCGCTCAGAAAGAAGCACACCGCTGCCTTGCACATGACTGCATAGAAGGAATGCTTAATAATGCACCACGATGAATTCCACACCAGTAACCCTCGCCTGGCACGAAGGTACACACCGTCCCCTCTCGCTCAGCCAAGTTTCTCGTGTACTTGTTTCTGGGAAGTTGGTGTCACGCGTCGAGCAAGGGTGAAGAGACGACCTTACTTTGTCATTGTAACAAAACGACTATTATTAGTATGTCCTCGTCGACTATATGAATGTAAGAATGTAGACTTCAGCTGCAGTTTTCTTTAACTAACTATCTTTGTTCCTTTGACATCCACTTTGTATACACTTTTATGCAAACTTAATGATGTTTGCAATAAAGAAAGAAAGGTTACTTATATATGAGGAACATTTAGAGTTTTAGATGTTAGCTCCTACATGTTTTCTTCTTTTTCAGCACGACAGTGTGGACACGTACACTTTACGTACACCCACACAAAATGGTTGGAAAAGTTTCGTGACAACTTGTTAAATTGTTGTATACATACATACTGTGAATACATGCATTCATATATACACACATACACACACCAAGAATACATACATACTTGAACGGACCGAAGCCTCAAGCACCACCCTTTTTCTTGCGTTATGTGTCGTAGAGGAGAAACAAAGAGGATGCGTGGTTCCTTGCTACCTACTCGTATATGCACGTGTTTGCAGTGTCTACATACAGCGTTGCATGCGTGAGGTAGATAAATTTTCTTTTTGTCGTAACAGTTGTGTGTGTGTGTGTGTGTGTGTGTGTGTGTGTGTGTGTGTGTGTGTGTGTGTGTGTGTGTGTGTGTGTGTGTGTGTGTGTGTGTGTGTGTGTGTGTGTGTTTCGATGCTACTCTTAAAGTCTTGAGTAGATACTATGGATGGTGTGGAGAAGGTGCATGTGGAGGAGTGAAAGGAGATAAGGAGAGGAGAGAAGTGTCAGTCAGTCAGTCAGTCAAACACTCACACCCTCCAAAAACGAGAGCGCATGTTCTACCATTTAATGAAGGGAATAAAAACGGGCAGGTAGTCCAATTTGAAAAGACAAATATTAACAAAGTGTTAAACTCAGACACCGGCTGTGTGTGTGTGTGTGTGTGTGTGTGTGTGTGTGTGTGTGTGTGTGTGTGTGTGTGTGTGTGTGTGTGTATATACACACATATGTGTGTATATATATATATATATATATATATATATATATATATATATATATATATACATACATACATACATATATATATATATATATATATATATATATATATATATGTATATATATATGTATATGTATATATATATATATATATATATATATATATATATATATATATATATATATATATATATATACACACACACATATGTATGTATATACACATTCACCCGTTCATTCACTAAACTCACTGCCAATACCACTACTACTACCACCACCACCATCACCACTCCACCTCTGCCTCTGGTGCCTCCTACCAGACGCAGCAGGTGGCCACGAGGCGCCTCTGCCGCGGCACCTTTCCACGTGTTTGTCCCTCCCCAGGCGGCCGAAATTTCATGAGCCAGAGCAAACTCAAATATTTGTCTCTCAAGCTGACGGTCTTCTTCACACCCGCTAAGCAAACACTGATCCTCTCCTGCACACACACGGCCCTGTATATTGTACGAGAAGATACACACACACACACACACACACACACACACACACACACACACACACACACACACACACACACACACACACACACACACACACACACACGACTTAGCTGCGTCTTGTCAAGGAACACAGCCCGTTGAACCCACCTGGCGATAGGAGGGGAAGGGGGAGGGAGCACGGAGGGGAGGTGTTGAAACAGGAAGGAAGGAAGGAAGGGGTCGAGTGAGGGATATGAGAGGCCACAGTGCCATGACTCATCAGATCGAGACATAAAAAGAATATAACAGCAGCTTCCTCCTTTCGCCCCTCCTCCCCCCTTGAGCCTTAATGCCACTACAGAACAGCATCACCTTCGTTAGTGAAGACGGAATGATATTTTAACCTCCTTCACAATAACAATATCTTTTTTTTATATCTATTTTATCATATGTTTAGTACCCATACGCGTTTTAGGTCTTTCTTAATGAGGCACTAGTGGGCGGTGATAGAACGCAAGAGTTTTATTACATCCTCATCCTCAAGAGTATCATCAACCCTTTGAAATTTCTGCGATCTTAACACGAGTTTCAAGAAGATTTTGTCACCGTATCATGTCTCCTGCTTCAAGAGTACTGGATTGTGTTTCGAAGGCACGGTGCATCTGACATAACGAACATAAATAGTACTACTACTACTACTACTACTACTACTACTACTACAACTACTACTACTACTACTACTACTTATAATAATGATAATAAGAATGAGAAACTGGGCAACAGGGTGAGCGAAGTAGCAAGTATAAGAATCACAAGGCAGAGATAACGTAAAGGTTTTCCACAGTATGCAGATCTTCGCCTCCCGTCCCTGCTTCGTCCAGACCTCGGTGACTTTCCTTCCCTTCGTGGCACTTTATGCTTCGACTATTGCCTCATCCATTGCGGTAAAGCGTGAACTTCTCTCGGTTTCCTTAAAGCTGTATCTTCCTTTCTTCTTGAGAGGCTTAAGGAAATTGTTGCTTTCTTCGTGCAATGTGAACTTTTGAAATTCTTTTTGGCTTGTTAGTGAAAGTTAAGAAAATCATTAAAGGCAACGTTGGTAAGTAACTTAAAAAAAAAAAAGTGCGTAATCTGGAGAGAGAGAGGGAGAGGGAGAGAGAGAGAGAGAGAGAGAGAGAGAGAGAGAGAGAGAGCGAGAGAGAGAGCGAGAGCGAGAGCGAGCGAGCGAGCGAGAGAGAGAGAGAGAGAGAGAGAGAGAGAGAGAGAGAGAGAGAGAGAGAGAGAGAGAGAGAGAGAGAGAATACACCCATACGCACACAAATACAATGAATACATGAATGAAGAACAAAAGAAAAGAAGAAGCAAGGAAAGAAGGAAGGAAAGGAGGAATAGGAAAATTATACAGTTACCTTTAAACTATATATAAAAAGTTAAGTTGAATCCATTTAAAACATCGTCGTAAGGGCACAGAGGAAGATGGACTGTGCTTTTACGGCGTTGTCGCTCTCAATAATATACTGAAAGATGGGAGGAGGGGTAGAGGGAAGGGGGAGACAAAAGAGAGAGAGAGAGAGAGAGAGAGAGAGAGAGAGAGAGAGAGAGAGAGAGAGAGAGAGAGAGAGAGAGAGAGAGAGAGAGAGAGAGAGAGAGAGAGAGAGAGAGAGAGAGAGAGAGAGAGAGAGAGAGAGAGAGAGAATTCTTATTATTTAATCATATTCCTTTATCTAGTTCCTTTGCCCCATTTGCCGAGGTGCGTTGAACAGGTGGTGGTTGTTGGTTCGTGGCAGCAGCAGTACATATTCAAAGCTTATTATTTTTACCACCAGGTGTCTGTCTCACTGACTCTACGTAGGTGCTGTGAACGCTATGATAACCGGGTGAAATAGCATTAATTTTATACCATACCATACGGCGCTGACAGAAGGTTCTTGCAGTTACCTCAATAAATTTTTCGTTTCAATAATCCTAGTGTTAGATTTTCAGTCTGTTATGCTGATAGGGTGTCTAAGGAGGTGGCTGGCCTGGCTGCGAGGCTGAATTTTTTAAAAGCTTCGTGGAAAACCGAGTGAAAAGACTGCAGGAAATGGGACTAAAGAGAGAACGACATATGGATGGAGCAACAGCGATAGCAAGGCACCCAAGGGAAGAGTGTCTGACATAGCGACCGGTGACTAGATTGTAAAAAGTGATTAGGGCATCGACGCGCCGGGCAAATGGAACGTGAAGGGAGATCGAACGTGAAGGGAGGAATTGAGTGAGTGAGTGAGTGAGTGAGTGAGTAAGTAGATGGAGGTGGTGGACAGTGTGAGAAACAGGAGAAAGCTGGCTGGACCTTCGAACCGGCGTTAATAAAAGATGTCATGGGGAGAGAGAAAAAGAGAGAGAGAGAGAGAGAGAGAGAGAGAGAGAGAGAGAGAGAGAGAGAGAGAGAGAGAGAGAGAGAGAGAGAGAGAGAGAGAGAGAGAGAGAGAGAGAGAGAGAGAGAGAGAGAGAGAGAGAGAGAGACAGTGGGAGGAAAGTAGGTGGTAGAGAAGGGAAGGCAGACAGGCAGACAGGCAGACAGACAATACGAGATCGTTGAAAAAGGGAAAGGAAGACAATGAATGAAACTACAAAATAGAGAAAGGAAACATAATTGGGGGAAAAAAAATGTGAGAAGACGTGAAAGGAGAAAACAAAACAAAAGTGATCCGGAAAAAAAATGAGAAGACGTAGAAAGAGAACAAAGAAAATGTCTAACGGGGACAAGAACATATATAAAAAATCCTCTCGACTTGTTTGTTCTTGTGGTTGTCGTCTGCTGCTCCTCCTCCTCCTCCTCCTCCTCCTCCTCCTCCTTTTCCTCCAACCTTGCCTCGTGGAGAGAAACATTCAAAGGTTCATTGCGTAACACAGAAAGGATGAATAATGCAGAGAGAGAGAGAGAGAGAGAGAGAGAGAGAGAGAGAGAGAGAGAGAGAGAGAGAGAGAGAGAGAGAGAGAGAGAGAGAGAGAGAGAGAGAGAGAGAGAGAGAGAGAGAGACCGAATAGAAGAAGAATGATGAACTTCAACTGAGAACATATCCTTCGTCTGTCTAGATGCCTTGTAAATAAATCACTAAAGGCTAAAAACAGATGACGGTAGTGAGCGGGTGGTGACGTGGGCGGGACGTGGATGACAAGACAGAGGCGGGCGACGGGTGACGGGTGATGAAGATTTAAGAAACAAGTTAGTAAGTCAACATGAAGGTAGCGTGTCGAGGTTTTCATAAAGGCGATAATACACGCAATTTCTACGTCAATTCCTTCCTTGTGGACAGTAAGATCGTGTTCCATTAAGTTCCTTGTTCCTTGATGTTATGCAAACGATCATCTAACATCAAAGTAACACTCGTTTTAAATAGTGATGTTGATTCAAATCCTAACAGCGTTGAAATGTATAGTCTCTGAACGTTATTGTATCGTAACTATGAACAGTATCGTCGACTAATGAAACTAATGCTTCTAACCTAACCTAACCTAACCTAACCTAACTCAACCTAACCTAACCTAACCTAACCGCGTATTCATTCACTTCACTTTGTCAATATGAATATAAAGCACGACACTTGCTGAGCTTTGAGCCTCTTCATTCCGTTCTCAGGAGGGCGATTACACTTCCATCATGTTTTCACGGAGCGGCAGATCAAGAGCTACACAGTTTGCTCCTCAGCTTTGTGTTTGCTTCCCGAGTTGGAGGAGTTAACATGCAATGGAACAAAAAAAAAAAAATCGTTTAAAGGTATTCATTTGACACGATCTTGACGAGGCACGGAGGCAGTGAGGTCACGTGGAGCCCCAGAAGGAAGGAGGAAGGGAAGGAAGACAAGAAGGGAAGAAGAGAAGGCAAGGATGAGAGGAGCAGAGGAAAAGCGAAAAGACAGAGTGGGGTGGGTAGAGAGGAGATCGGAAAGGGTAAAGTGCAAGAGGTGAGGAGCATTGGAAGAGGAAATGAGGTGCATGTGAGGCTGGGAGGAGACAAAAACGAGACTTAAAAGTGCTTGATTGACGACAGAAGGCAAGCAGGTGAGGCCTCGTCACTGATTGATGGGCTGATAACTAATGTTGAGGAGAGGTGGGGTGAGGGGTGAGGGGTGAGGGGTGAGGGGTGCGGGGTGCGGGGTGGCGGCTGACTGAAATCAACGACTTCGAGGCATTAAAGTCATGTATTTCATCATCTACAGTGAAGGTTCATGTCACTGCCGCCTTCACTGTTACCGCCACGCTTCACTCGTTGTGGCGTTGTGGCGTAGTGGAGGGAAACGTTACCTTCGCGGCGGCCGATTGCTTAGTGCCTGTTTATCTATAACGACCTGCTCCGTTTCGAACACTTGCCTCCACCTGCTGGCCTACTTACAGCCCGCTTTGGCAATACCATGAATTTTTATTGACATGCATAAGTTAAAAAGAAGAAAACTGTGAAATGCTCGGTTAAGTTTGCTGTGACAAGACTGTTTAATTATCACTTAAAGAATGAAGTTGTGGTGTTCATTTTCTACTTACCTACTTGTAGTTCTTTGGTCTACTTGATACATGTCAAATAGGGTCATTATATAACATCACCTATACACAGAACCAATGAACGTAAACACATGAATAATAGATGTGTATCAGGCTAAAGAAGGATGAACAAGTAAACACCCAAGGAGCCAAGGTCACCCCGGACACTGGCTACTTACCCTGCCAGCACGATCCGCTTGGTTGAGCACCGTCGCGTCCAGCACTCCTGCCGCCGTCATCTCCTTCAAGAGTCTCAGCACCTGGTCCTCCTCTCCGACTCTGCACGCCACCAACAGCGCCCCTTCGTTGTTACCTTTCATCTTGTCACCGCCGTGGGAGAAGTGAAATCCACTAATGAAAGGAGGGAGTTTCTTATTTATGGAGCTGGAGGGACCGCGGGAGGTGGTGGTGGGTGTGTTGGCGGTGTGTTTGTCTCGGGTCTTGGCGGGAGGTCCCCTAGATTGGTGTTTGTGTTGTGATGCCACAGGTTGTGGAGAAGGTTGAGGGTGAGATGGTTTGCTCCGGTGTTCCTGACCACCGCCTTCACTTTTCTCCCGCTCCTGGTCGGCCTTGTGACACGCACTTGTGTTACCGATGACTGGTGGCTCTTTGGTCTCGGCAGCGTTAATCTTTATCACTGAGGTTTCCCCGCTGAACGGTTGCTTTATTATTACTTTGTCTAGATTCGTCACCGGCTCCGATGACTTGCTTGCT
>JAPQNM010000005.1:17172595-17200095 GCA_029783475.1 Metacarcinus magister | reverse complement strand
TGCATGTCTATTATCATCATCGTTGTGTCGTCTAGTCATTCGTAATAAACATACTACATAGAAAATTTATACCAAAAGCCTCATATATTTGGAGAAGAAAACGGAAATAAGGCGCCTCTTCTTGTCGTACAGTCCGACAAATTTTATCAACTAACTTGTGGAGGCTTGAGATCTTGTGTGATATCTTTTGTTTCAAGCATGCGTAACAAATTCCCCTTCCATGTTACCGTTTTCCGAAGCAATATTCTAAGAAACAAAAACGTAAATTCCTACTAAACATCCCTGACACCGTAAAATACACAACAGATGCGTGTCGTCCCGGCATGCGACACTAAAACGTATATACCGATCGGCTTCCCTGGAGGACCAAAGGCAGAGAGTTTGTTTATGTATGGGTATTGTGAGCCAAGAAGGAAATATTTAAACGTCATTAATGCAACACAAAGGAGGGAGGCAGCTGTTCCTTGGACGATACACGCACGAGAACTGAGGTAGAAAGAGGCTAGGAAGGACCTGGCGTATTGAGTTAAGTATTGATAAAGGTTGTTTCTATATAGCAGAATGTAAGCGTATAGTGTAAGAGACAAATGTACTGTATATGTATGTATAGACATGTGAAGCCTGGCCAACATTCTTAGGATAACGCTGATGGATGTCTAAACTGTATGATGAATAAGAAAATAAATAAAAGACAGGGATATCTAGACAGACAAAGAAAGACAAAGCATAAGCGTCACATAACACAGTTTCTGACACTTAACATGAAGGTTTGGATTTGGTTTTCGAATAGTATAAAAGAAATAGCATATATCAGGTACGAAAAAAAGTACAAAGGAAGAACAGACAGCAGCAGCCAAACTGGACCTAATGTCTGGATAACTTTTTTTTCTTTTCTTTTCTAGTGTAAATCTTATTACATTTCACGGACGTAGCTCAGAATCTGTAAAACTCTAGTAAACTTTAAAATTGCACAAGGATGTTTCGTGCCTTGCAAAGTGTTCTATTACTTCCCGTGCGTATGTATGTGGTGCAATCAGTCTGCTGGTTTCGATCTTTCTAGAAAAATAACATTCGAGCGTTCAGAAACTTTACATCAATTTCTCTAATAATAACAAGATTTCCTCATTGATGGAAATGGATCGTTCACTGAATCTCCTCTTAAGGGTTTATCGCGGAGGGACGATATCATTTGCATTACTCCACACTGAACGGAGCTCAACTTAGTAATGTAATCAGAGAGGCGAGGAAGCCAAGATTGTGAGGCGGCAGGAAAGCGTGGCAGGCGCGGAAACACGTCATATATCGTTATGATCGTATGTGTAACAGAAACGGCAATGCATAACGCTAGGATCTTAGTGGTTCAAATACCCGCTTCCCTCCATTGTTGGGAATATTTAAAATGACAGGCTAGAGTTGCACTTAAATATTGGACGCTGTGTAAGTGCACCCAACCTTTACGTTCCATCATGTTTCGTAGTAAAATATATAATATTACTTTTCCTTTCGTGCATTTATTGACAGTGCATGGTATACCTATTTCTCATTTATTTTAACGTATGATAACACTTTAACAGGACAACAAAGACAAAATCTGCTTTAACTCCAGGTTACAGTTTCTAATCTTCACATATTCATCATCATCACGTCATTTACATAAACTGGAAATATGTAGTAATTCACCTGGCCACTATACGCTCGCTAAGTGACTGGAATCCTATCACGTGACTATTCCCTGCTTCTCGTGCCTCAAACTGCCAATCAACGAAGAGAGAGAGAGAGAGAGAGAGAGAGAGAGAGAGAGAGAGAGAGAGAGAGAGAGAGAGAGAGAGAGAGAGAGAGAGAGAGAGAGAGAGAGAGAGAGAGAGAGAGAGAATATAGAAAGAGAGAGATCAATGAATCAATGGAAGTAACATGAAGTGCATAAATAATCAAACTCATTAATTGATTTCCTTTAGACCAAAGAATGCTATCTATCCTGTAAATAAAAAAAAGAGAGAGATAGAGAGAGAAAAGATGGCTTCCTCCTCCCACTTACTTACGACACTCAAAGGTAAACAATAACAACAACTCACAGTCCTTTCTTATGTAACTCTCGCTCAACACCACAATTTCCTTTAACACAAAGATGAACAGTCACAATAAGCAGTGGAAGTGACGCAGCTTGAAAGACCAGCCAACTCGTCCTTCCTTCCCCGCTGAGTAGCCCAACAAAGGGTGAGGGGAGGGAGGGGGGGAGGGGGGGGGGCCGCAATAGCTCAGACAGACGGGCAAAAGAAAAAAAAGACAAGAAAAGAAAAAAGCCTCACACACACACTTTGAAGATTTTTTTTTATATCTATTTTTACAGTTGCACATTGTCCCACGCGATTTTCTTTTCCTTGCTCTCTATTTATCCATCTATCTATCTATCTATCTATATCTATCTATCTATCTATCTATCAGTACTTTACTCATGTGTGTTTTTAGACTCGCAAAAGAACACCTAGCTTTTTATATTTGCGTGTTGTCGTGGCCCAGGTCCTTGTTTTTCTTCTCTCCAAAACACTCCAGATCAATACAAGTTTAGTCAGCATGGTCAACTTTTTTTTTTTATCCACTTCGCATTTTCTCTGCAGCTTATTCTTCCTCCTCCTCCGTCAGCGTCATCGGCAGCTTATAGGAGGGAAGGGAAGGGAGGAAGGAAGGAGGGAAGGAAGGAAGGAAGGAGTGGGAGAGGAAGGCAATGTGAGGTGGTGGAGGAGGGGCATAAGGAGGGTTTCTTTAAGTGATGTAAGGAAGTGGTGCCCAGAAGTGTGGTCGAAGTGGGCACGTGATGACCGCCTTTGGGCAGTGAAAGGAAAGAACGCGACGAGAGAAAAAGGAAATGGCTCTCAAGTCTTGTGAGAGCGCCGAGGCCTTAATGCATAACGGAAGGGAAATAAAAAAAAACAAAAATAAATAAAAACAAAAATTTATGCTTTTTTCCAGCAGCGAGCAAAGATTAAAACAAAAAAAGGAACCGAGCATGCATTTATGAACACAATGAATTCGCTCTTCATTTTTTTGTATTTTTTAATTCTTTTTTATTATGAACTGGTGCTCTGCTGCTAGTTAATTAATTCCCAGGGCGGGCGAGGCAAGGAAGGAGAAAGGAAGCTGGAAAAGGGAAAAAAAAAGTTCGTGGCAAAAAAACAGACAACAAAACATTCCAGACAATCAAAAAAAAAAAAAAAGAGAAAAAACAAACAAAACAAACTTGCAGAGGTTAAACAAGAGTATACGAAAGGGACTGAAAATACACTATGCAGCCGAGAACACGAAGATGGAATGCAGTGGTGTCTGTGGTGGTGGTGGTGGTGGTGGTGGTGGTGGTGGTGGTGGTGGTGGTGGTGGCGGTGAGGAAGCAGCACCATTCACACACACACACACACACATACACGTCACGAGAGGGAAGACACACAAGGGGCGGTAAGGTGAAGGTGTTATGGAAGACTCCGATACATTCACACATATTCATCACCGTCAACACATTCAAATCACATGACATACTGAAGGCTGGCACACTTCGATATCCCCAACAAAGAAGAGCTTCGATAACACCACTGATAACGACTCTGTGCATTATTCATTAAGATTCATAACACGTCATTCCTCCCCTCGCCACTGTACCTACATGTGTATCCTGACTGCTCATCATAATAGCAAAACAACATTTCCAACACTCCCTAAAATTGATCTCAGCAACCCTGGTTAAGACACGGTGCTCTATGGTGTTTCAGGCAAGTTGGTCGCTGCCTCGATATATTGACACAGACACCGAGTCCTTCCGTATCGTCACCACGCGAGGGACACTTGACTGACTGCACGATACGGTATGCGGCAATACTTTCAACGATTTTCCCATATTTTAATTTTTCCATGACGTCCTCCATTTTGTTAGAGGGGAAAATATGCCTCATAGAATTTTACCGCATGAAAATTCACGAGGCAAGTTCATCCTTCGATTCAAAACAGATTGGAAAACCAAACCAAAACAAAATACCAATGTCACTATGGAAAGTTCCAGCTCAAAATGTAGCTAACCATAGAAAAAAAAAACAACAACAAAAAAGCGGTAACCTTCCCCTTTCCAACACAATACCAGTGACTGAACTGTTTTTGCAGCGTGATAAGTTTGTCCTGTTAATTAGCGTTACCTATACAAAACCTTGGTGTTGTGAGGGTGGTGAGGGGTGGTGAGGCCAACGTAGGTGGTCTGGGAACACAAAGCTGCTTAAAGAACAGAGTGAGAGTCGCTGGTGAGCTTGAAAGAGAGCGGTAAAAAAATAGCAAGGATGGCGAGGAGGAGGGGAAGGGAAAGATGAGGAAGAGGCGGGGAAGAAACACTCATGAAGGGCGAGGTGACCTGAAGGAAGGAAGGAAGCAAGGTAAAAGGGCGGCCTTGATGTAAGTGACAAGTGTGCAAGGCCACGAAGAAGGAGAAAGAGAGAAGAGGAAGGAAGGGGAAGGGAAAAGGTAGGAGGAAGTGGTAAGGGGTAGGACGCATGAACGGGTGGGAGCGGTACCGACTCCCGCTGTGTGCCAGTCAGCTGATGAGGTAAACAATAGAGTCGGCAGGCGGGAGGTGCACACGAACGCACTATCTAAATTAACCTGCCACCACCTGCGACTCTGCCTGCACCATGCACTTGATTCTCACCTATGCAGCAACAAGAATTAATGTAAAACTTGCACACCTCAACGACACCACCAACGCCCCGATTGCTTACAAATTACCTTTTAATTATTCTTTTGAACCGCGTTAATATATGTAGATAAGAATGGAAGAATGGGAAGAAACGTGAGAAAGAGAGATAAATAAAGAAAGAAAAGAGGAAGGAGAGAAAATTCCCCCCCCCCACCTACGTACAGTACAACCACGGGAATACCAGACCGCACGTAAAGTTAATACCATTTGTTCAATTGCTCGTACTTTGTCCCTAAACAGAACTAAACGAGTGACATCAACTCTGCATTTACCGTGTGTCTGAGTGGGGCAGGTAATGGTCACACACACAAACACACACACACACACACAGAAAGAAAAGAGAGAGAGAGAGAGAGAGAGAGAGAGAGAGAGAGAGAGAGCGAGAGCGAGAGCGAGAGCGAGAGCGAGAGCGAGAGCGAGAGAGAGAGAGAGAGAGAGAGAGAGAGAGAGAGAGAGAGAGAGAGAGAAGAATGAGCCAGTATTTCATCAGAGTAATGAGAATGCAAAGTTTGGTGTGGATCTGGTGGGGAAGGGGAAGGTATTGGTCCCTAGGCTAGCATGAAGGGGGGCAGGAGGTGAAGGAGGTGGTAGGGGTGTAGTAGATGATGGGGGTGTGGAGTGGGTGTGTGGGTGTATGTGGGGGTGTGTGGGTGTATGTGGGGATGTGTGGGTTGTCTCTGGAGGCTCGTGGATGCAGCGTTAAGAAATCCTCTGTTTGTTTCTTGCTTGTGATAAATCAACGAAATGCAAACAATAACCTGAATAGCAAGGGATTACACTAAGAACACTGCTTTTATAATGAAAACACACACACGCACACGCACACGCACGTACACACACACAACACTTTCTCTTTACAATTACATCACAAAACAGAAGAAAAAAAACTTCCGTCTCCAAATTAACTGATATATTTTTTCTCCTAGTGTTCACGTCGTAGGGTGAAGGACGGGCTCGAGGCCGGTGAGGGGCAGGCCAGAGGCGCCTCACACCTGCCTCCAAGACGTATCTCCACCACTAAAAGCCGATGGACGGAGAGAGACAGACACCTGCTATTGCTTCCTCCCGACACGACGACACACTGCAGGTCGAGGTCGCGGGGAAGAGGAAGAGAGGGAGGAGGATTTAAAGGTCATGGGAGGTCACGGTCGAACTCGGAAGGTCACGAGGGGAACCTGCAAAGTGCATGAGGTTAGGCAGGCAGGGAGAGGTCAGGTCACGGCGAAAATTGAGACAGGAATGTAGTGTTAGAATGAATAAAGATGGAAGTGATGTAAGAAATGAATGGGTCACAATAGGTCACGTTATGAAGAGTTAACAGGTGAAGGATGATGTGGTGACCTTGTGATGATGGTGATGTTATGGTGAACTTATGGTGATGGAGGTTGTGATGATCTTGTGGTGGTGATGAAAATTAGGGTTATCTTGTGTGGTGAAGGAGATTGTGGTGATTTTATGATGATGAAGGAAGAGAGAGAAAGAGAGAGAGTAATAGAGGAAAGAGAGAGAGAGAGAGAGAGACAGAGAGAGAGAGAGAGAGACGAGAGAGAGAGAGAGAGAGAGGAGAGAGAGATGAGAGAGAGAGATGAGAGAGAGAGAGAGAGAGAGAGAGAGAGAGAGAGAGAGAGAGAGAGAGAGAGAGAGAGAGAGAGAGAGATTCATAATCAAGGTTCATTGTGTTATGCAAATGAACTGGGTGAAAAAAATTGAAAGAGTGAATGGATAATTGAATGAATGAATGAAGGAAGAAGGGATAGATGGAATTGATAATGCAACACAAGAGGATAGTATAGTAGAGAGAAGGAGCAAGGAAGGAGGAAACAGAGAGGAAGAAGAAAAAAAATCATCTAAAAGCGAAGAGAGAATTGAAAACAAGAAACTGTAATAGAAAAAAAAAAAACCTAAAACCACAATATTCTCTGGTTTTACTAATGACCTTCATAAAAAAAAAAAAAAATCAAATATTGAACCAGGCATAACACAATATTTTCGAACTAACTTCTCAAAAATAGAAATAAATAATGTTTGGGAGGACCAGTTTTCTTTTTTTTTCCCACCACCCTCAAACCGGAGCAGCACGAAAAATGGCTGGTGTGTGTGTGTGTGTGTGTGTTAGGTTGAATACATAAATACAAAAGATTATATAAAACTGAAGAACACGACTACTTTCTTTTCTCATTACTTTTTCTCATACATACACATACATATCAATACCAAAAATGTACAAGTAATATTCTTTCCCTTCGAAGCACACTGAATATAATACAAGAAACAGGCAACAAATCCACTTCTCACTACCTGAATAAGTTTATAAAAGCTTCCTCTAGGCTACTGTTTCACCTTTCTTCTGATTTTTTCCCCCTCTCACTGTCTCTCCCTCCTGGATCATCTTGTACTAGACGTATTATCTCACCCTGTAGCTTTGAGGCATCAGTCTATCAAGCTTGAGATGGAAAAGAAATGTTGCGTCTTCAAATACTGAGAATCTTGTAGAGGGAGAGTTGATAGAAAGAGAGGGTCTGTGTGTGTGTGTGTGTGTGTGTGTGTGTGTGTGTGTGTGTGTGTGTGTGTGTGTGTGTGTGTGTGTGTGTGTGTGTGTGTGTGTGCTCAAAATAAAAGAGACCTAGAGGCATTGTGTGGGATGAGAACACAATCAATAATCCAACACCGTGTCATAGTGAGAAAATAGACGAACTTTCTCCCTCACTTACAAAACATATGATAGATAACCCAACGTCACTCTATGGCATCAATCACACCATCAGATTACCTACCACTCACTCTCTCTGTCGTCTTCACCCCCTTACACCAGCCACACTGAAGCCCTTCTCGTACATACATACATACTATTACGTTCCCACTATAAGTCTCCGCCGCTGCATCGTTCCTTTACCAATACATAGATCAGTGTCTTATCTTATATCATGTCCTCTTCGTGTAGGGACAGTGAATGAATAATATGAACGAGGTAATCATGAAGAAGATGGAGTAGTGTTTACCATAAGATGCATTTCTTGTCCCCGTATCCATCCATCCATCCAAAGCTTTGACACATACATTCACTCTTATCTTAACGGCTTCTATTCATAGTTCTCCTTCTTTGCCGTCTCTTCCCCCTCAAACCTTCGTAACTTCATTCAAACATCTGAGCATCGCCTGACACGTCTTATCTCCCATCAAAACACCACCCACTTCTCCTGCCTATCTCTACAGGGAGGTATTAAAGCAGAACAGTGCCCACAGTCACCCTTTAAAGCTACGAAGCCGAAATCTGAACGCCAAGAGCCAGCCAGCCAACCAGCCAGCCAGCCACATAGCCTCCCTAACCTAGGATCACAGTTAGCTCAGCCTACAAACCCTTGCAGCTGCATAAAACAAAGATACAATTTGTTTAGATGTATTCAGGGTTATTGATTTGTTGTCTTTTTCGCTGTGTATGCTTCTTTACAACCACACAGTCAGCCCCTCGCGAGTTTCTGTGCGGCTGTCAAGTGTTGTGTTGGTCTGCCGCTACTCAAGGCAACGCAGAGAAGAACGACGACGTGGTGACGAGGCTTCCTGAGGTAACAAGAAACACCTGCCATTCCTTCCTCCTTCCTCCTCGGGTATCATATTATTTCCGTGGTGTTTGCGGGGCGTAAAGCTCGATCCACATTGAAACAGTTCATTCAGGTGTGTCGTGGTATATTTGCACTACTTAAGAAGCCACACAGGTATGCTACGCCCAACTAATATAACTAAAGGTGAATTTATTAATGACTTTATTTTCTATTATCATCATTATTATTATGTAAGTTTTCATTATTATTGTTATTTTGTTGACTGCCACTACACCTTCCCTTCCCTTCCCTTCGAACGTCCGTCAGCGTCTCCCACAGAAGCCCTTCATCCCTTTAGTCCCTCCCTACACAGTTCACTTAACACGGTAATCCTATTTGCCTTTCACTCAACTTTATTTGATCTTAAGACTCCCTAAATAATGCAGCAGATTCACAAAGAACATCAAGCGTGAGTCAATTGTTTTCAGGACTTCCTACACTCGTAAATAATAATCATATAGAAACAAATGCTAATTTCTGAATATATATGAACGGCTTTTAAACCCTTTCAAGCTCTTAACTTCTTGCTGATGACGGTAAAAATAAATGTATAAAAAACAAATTTGAATAATCGTTAATAATAATAATGAAAATAATACTGATAATAATAATAATAGTAATACGAAAAAACACTCCCAAGTTAAAACCGGCTTAGCTAACGAAATTACCTACTTGATGAGTATTCCCTAAAGTCTTAATGGAATATTCTGTTTTCTGTGATATCTGAGAATCCTTGAAATTCTCTCGTTGGTGAAGGTGGTGGTGGTGGAAATGGAAGCAGCGGAGGCAGTGACTGTGGCTTCTTGGCTTCTTCCAGGGCCTAGAGAGCCAGCCAAGTGGTGATAGCAAATTGGGGAATGAGGCGAGTTCAAGTTACCGCGAGCTTACACCCGATAACATGGTCTGGTGGGAGGGAAAGGGGAAACGAGAGACGACGAAGAGTGATGGAGAGGCTGAAGGGAAGGAAGGGAGGCGGGGCAGCGGGAGTGTGACAGGCCAAGAAATGTGAGGATGGAGATCACAGGGATGGAAAGCAAGATAGCAGAATAACAATAAAATAAATAAAAAAACAAAATCATAGCAACGGTGAAGCCAATGGAAAATAATCTGTGAAACGTGAAAGAAGTAGGTACTGAAAGAGTAGCTAAACATAGAAGTAATGCCAGGGAAAAGACATGGAAGGGAAAAGATGTAGAAAATAAGAAGGAAATATGATTACTCTGACATGACGACGAAGATCCGGATTTTAATGTATCACCTTGGCAACGCAGGGGCGAGGAGAGACGGTGGTTGTGGTAGTAGTAGTAGTAGTAGTAGTAGTAGTAGTAGTAGTAGTAGTAGTAGTAGTGGTGGTGGTGGTGTGGTAGGATGTGGTGTGGTGTGGTTATGGTCCTTTGATGGGTCGTAATTACATTCTAAACGGCTTGAAGAATGAAAATGAGTATCAAAAGCAAATTTACCAGAGAGAGAGAGAGAGAGAGAGAGAGAGAGAGAGAGAGAGAGAGAGAGAGAGAGAGAGAGAGAGAGAGAGAGAGAGAGAGAGAGAGAGAGAGAGTCCTTTTCATAATGATTTACACGCCCTTAGACCCATCCATTAAGTTATAGTGGTCATTCCTCCTCCTCCTCCTCCTCCTCCTCATTCAAGTGCACCTCCTTCTACTTGTCCAGCTGCCACGTTGATTAAGTTATCCTCATTATTGCTTTCATCTCCTCCTCCTCCTCTTCCTCTTCCTCTTCCTTCTCATCATCATCCTCTCCTTCTTTCTCTCTTTCATCTCTTTCTTCTCCGTCTCTTACTGTTCCGTTGATTCGGCTCACTTAGTTAACTTGATTCTTGCTCTTTCCTGTTTTGCTTACTCATCTTCATGTTCTTTCTTCCTCTTCTTCTTCTTCTTTATCCTTCTCCTCTTTTTCTTCTTATATCCTCTTACATTCTTTTTTTCTTTTGATTTTTGTTAACATTTTCTACCATGATGTTTACGTGCGTTACGATTTCCAGGTATTTACTATAAGATGTAACTTACCTGGACGAAAAAACAGAAAAAATCCGATATTATTTCTCATAGCAGTTATCAAAGAGAGAGAGAGAGAGAGAGAGAGAGAGAGAGAGAGAGAGAGAGAGAGAGAGAGAGAGAGAGAGAGAGAGAGAGAGAGAGAGAGAGAGAGAGAGAGAGAGAGAGAGAGAGAGAGGTGGGTGGAGAGGATCCTTGCTCTGTTCTATCTCGCTCCAGCACACGCAGTAGTCCAACAGTAACAGGAACTGAAGATACCACCATTACAAACCAGCAAGTCACCTAGCATCTGTTCTTCCTATGTATTCTTCTTGAGCATTCCTATGTATTCCTCTTCCTCATTGTTGTCGTCGTCCTCTTCCTCCTTCTCTTCATTGTCTAGCATTTAACACTTCACCGGCCACCCTCACACACAAACAAAAACAAGCTTTATCACCTCAACGCAAGCTGCACCTGTGTTGGTTGGCCCTTTCACAATAATCATGCAATTAACATAATGACACAACCTTCCCCCCACTCTGCTCACCCACCATGCACGTGCCATTACCGTGCATCATTTTTCCCTACCCCGATAAAGGACGGTTCTAATCAACGGTACGGAATTAAATGCATGGAATTCTCACGACTTCACACGCATTAATGGACACCAGATTATTACCTCCCGCGGCTACCTGTCCTGTCTCTGATTATTTGGTTTGTTGGTTCGTTGGTTCGTTGGTTCGTTCTTCCGCGTGTGAGCAATGAGTGAACCGCAATGCTCGTGCTAATTGTGGCTGGTGGTGCCGTTAGTCTGTTGTTGCCTCGCTGTTCAGGTGAATGTATGTATGTATGTATGTATGTAATAGCACAGACTGTCTTCCTTCCTATTACCTTGTCAATCTTTATTATTTAATTTATATTTTTTTCTATTTATCTGAATTCATGGATATCTAACTCTTAATTAAGATTATCGCTATTATTATTGTCATTCTTTTTTCTTTTTCTTATCATTAACATCATCATTATTATCCTTCTTATTATTAACATCATTATCTTAGTATTTGTCCCGTCATGCAAGAACAGGTGTGGCAATTATACACAAAAAAAATCTTATACATACACACACATACACACATACATACATACATACATACATACATACAAAACTACATGAATACTAAGGTGGGTCCAACGGCTGAATGAATAGATGAATACATACATATCAATCTCTGCCAGCGACACAGACAGAACTCAGGCGATACCCACTCCTGCGCTTCACTTAACGTTGTCAAGGTCACCGGTGTGCTTATGTCGCTCCGTCTGTCATGACAAGCCTCCTCATAGCCTACTCCTCCTCCCTTCTCCCTCCTTCCCTGACCATCAAACACTGACCAGCACTCCTTCTCCCTCCTCTCCTCACATCCTTACATCATTAATATCACTCCTACATCACTCCAAAATCCTAACTTCACCCTGACACTCTATCCTCAATGTCTTATGATTCTAACACCCTACCACACACCCTAAGCACACTTCTAATCATCCTAACTTACTAGCCAGCACGTCCTTTCACCCTAAGCTACACTTCCAATCACCTTAACACCCTCGTTCACATCTTAAGTACCTCAAAACATCCTTAAGACAACACTTGCTCTCACCCTCACACCCTGGACGCAGCTATCCATCCTCTATCTCTCTCATCCTAATATTAAACACCTCACCTTTGTTCTCCTCCTCCTCCTCCTCCTCCTCCTCCTCCTCCTCCTCCTCCTCCTCCTCTTCCTCAAAAATGGTCATAAGTCACTAATGTTTCACGAAAACTTCCCTAAACCGTCTCTCGTCTCACATTATAATTTCAGAGTGTTTGCAGAGAGAAATTATGAAGCAGTAAACGTTATGAATGAAGAGATGCATCAAGAAGGAAGATTTATTATCACATCACCTGTATTTTTATTCTCATATATCTTTACACCTTGACTAGAACGTAATAGATAAATAAATAAAGAAGTAAGTTTGAAATTTAGTGGCAATAAAAGTGAAGGGTGTGATTATTATTATTATCATTATTATTATTATTATTATTATTATTATTATTACTATAGAATGCTGGAACGTGATTCATCTTTAGCAATATGTTATCAGATGACATACTGGGAAGGCACAAAAGAGAGAGAGAGAGAGAGAGAGAGAGAGAGAGAGAGAGAGAGAGAGAGAGAGAGAGAGAGAGAGAGAGAGAGAGAGAGAGAGAGAGAGAGAGGAAGACGACCAAAGGGAAAGAGAGCGAAGGAGGGAAGGAAGGAGAATTAATAGTATGGAAAGATGAATATTAAATTGACAGAATGAGGAATATAAGAAGAGAGAGAAGCAAAGGAGAATATGAAATGAAAGTGTGATAAGGAGAATGAAGGAGAGAATGGGAGGAAGAGATAAAAGAAATGAAAAAGGAAGCAGTAAGGAAAGAATGAAATATGTGACAATTTTATCATCCTCCATATTTTTACATTTTCTTATCTATTCTACACACACACACACACACACACACACACACACACACACACACACACGCAGAAAAAGAGAGAAAGAGAGAGAGAGAGAGAGAGAGTGAGAGAGAGAGAGAGAGAGAGAGAGAGAGAGAGAGAGAGAGAGAGAGAGAGAGAGAGAGAATAAAAACAAGTCGTACGAAAACAAATTATGCTAAGAGAGAGGAAATGAAGAGGAAAATGACAACAAGGGAAACAAGTGAAGAGGGAAACAATGAAAAAAGGAAATGGAATAGGGACATAACGACAAAGGAAAATCAGGAGAGGAAAATAGGAAGTTTAGTAAAGTGAAAATTGAGGAGAAATGACAATAAGACAACCTTTTAAGTGCCTCTCTCTCTCTCTCTCTCTCTCTCTCTCTCTCTCTCTCTCTCTCTCTCTCTCTCTCTCTCTCTCTCTCTCTCGTGGACTTCAAGGTTTTGCATGCAAGTTAAACCTCAGATTAGCGAGGCTTCCTCAAATGTAAAAAAGAGAGAGAGAGAGAGAGAGAGAGAGAGAGAGAGAGAGAGAGAGAGAGAGAGAGAGAGAGAGAGAGAGAGAGAGAGAGAGAGAGAGAGAGAGAGAGAGAGAGAGAGAGATAGCGTGGATAGACTTGCTTGAACCTCGTCTTAGGATCAGTAGTAGTAAGTGGGTATGCGTGAGGAACCCCTAGAGAATAACTTCCCCTTCCTCCTCCCCCCAACCCCAACCCTGACTCACCTCCCCAACCCTGACTCACCTCCCCAACCCTGCCTCCCCTCCCCAACCCTGACTCACCTCCCCAACCCTACCTCCCCTCCCCAACCTTTCCCCACCTCCCTGCCTCCTTGACAACAACATACACGAACACTAGGTTAGAGATTCCGGGACTAAGGAAAAAACTATAATTTTTCCACAGTTTTCCATATTTTTCTTCTCTTATTTGGTTTAGTCTGTGTATTAGTATTTCTGTGACTTTTCTTATGGTTATATTTATGGTATTTATGGTTCAGAGTCTTTATAAGTGTTCTATGGTTACGTTTATACAACCTATAGACGTGTTCACAAATATTTTCCCAGCGTTTGTTTCCCTTATAATATATTTCCGTCGTCCTCCAGCAGTGAGATTGTGATGCGGAAATATTTTTTTATAAACATTTCGTAACTTTATCCATTAATTTTTTTTTCTTCCTGATGGTAAATGTATAAGCGACAGGACAATCAGTGCAATTCGTTTATGAAAAAAATAAATAATTCGCACACACCTGGCAAGCTTAAAAAAAAGTGTACAGGTGAGAATGTACGATCTGATAGTAATAATGTAGAATTTGATCGTAATGAAAGAGATCTGATTCTCTTAATATATTTGCTCTCTCTCTCTCTCTCTCTCTCTCTCTCTCTCTCTCTCTCTCTCTCTCTCTCTCTCTCTCTCTCTCTCTCAGACAAATAAGACAGCAGGAATGTCTGATTGTTGTGTAATACTTCGTTTCAGCGACAGACATCCTGGTGAGGACCGATATCTTGGCCTGGTTTGCATATCTATGTAAAGTCTCTCCCCACTTAAGTTTCTTTCATCTTAACTTTTTCTTATATTCCTACTTTCTCTCTCTCAAGCTATCTATCTATTTATCTATCTGTCTAACTAGCTCAAGTAAGAGTTTCTCAGACGTCATGCTCGAGTCCTTTCTTGTGATCAACTTAACACTCAAGATGGACGCCAAGGTACAAGCTCACCTCATCCTTAAACTAGAAGTGACGCAAACATGCTCTTCCCTTCTTTCCTGATCGCCTTAAGCTCCTCTTTTTTTTCCCCTCCTTCCTTCTGGAGATTTTCTACACTCTGCTCCCTTTAAAACTATACCATCGCTTTCACTCGTCTCTCTCTCTCTCTCTCTCTCTCTCTCTCTCTCTCTCTCTCTCTCTCTCTCTCTCTCTCTCTCTCTCTCTCTCTCTCTCTCTCTCTCTCTCTCTCTCATTTTCCTCTTAACACGTTCATTAGTTCTTGCTATTACTTATGTATGCGTGGCTGATGATGAAATGATTCTTATTAAACTTTACTATAAGGTTTAGAAGTGGTAAAGTGAAGATAATTGTGTTCTCTTTATCTCTTTTTTTTCTATGCGCTAAGCTGGTCCTAACTCCCTCCTCCCTCGACCTTCACTCCACCTTCTGTTCAACTGTGAGTGAAATATAGTTGGAGTCTCCGGTCATATTTACGGTGGAATTGTTTGATGAATTTATGAACGACAATTTTGATGTAAATTTTTTTTAATTCTATTTTTTCTTTTTTTTTCCATCTATCAGTTTCAATGTATTCAAATTACGAACACTCACGTACGTATCCACGCACGCACGCACGCACGCACACGAGAAACTTTAATAATTTCTTCCGATATTACCTATCTAATAACGCAGAGATGGGAGGAAAAATATATACAAATACACACCAATAATAATAATAAAAAAAAGTTCCCAGGCAATCAACAGCGTTTTGAAGGGCGGTCTGGTGGGCTTGATGCTAATGAAAAGCTTTATTGTATCACACGTAACTTCAAACTATTAATTTCCTTCGTATTTATTAACAAAATTACTACCTTAACTTTATTTCCACTTTAATTAAGAAATAAACGTTCCATTCCGGTTTTAATAAAAATGCTGCAGAGTTGTCTGTGATGTTCTTCAATTTGAGGGAAATGTGTAGCGTAATGACCCTTCAGTGGCAGTAGCAGGGACGTACAACCACCACCACCACCACCACCACCACCACCACCACCACCACCACCACCACCACCACCACCACCACCACCACTGCAATGGCTGGTGGGTGAAGTTAAATCCTCAAAACATTAGACCAAAACAAGGAGCCACGTGGTCTGTTCTGCCACCCAACGCATAGATAAAAACAATGGTGGAAGATGTGCTTGTCAAGTGTTGTTCTTCGTTGTAAGTCTCGATGCCACGGTATTTACATATTGACAGAAACCTCAAGTTGCGTTCGAATCCTTTGCACGTGCGTGTGTCCCATCATTGATTTCTGGGTGGAGAAAAATAGAAAGAGCGACTCTAAGAAGGACAGTCAACACGGAGGCTTGTTCGGGGGCGGAGAGGATGAAGGATGGAGGGAGGGGATGAGGGATGAGGGGAAGGGAGGGGGAGAGGTGGCTACGAGGGGAGGTCTGAGGGGAGGAGGAGGTAAGGGAAGCCAGACTGAGCCGATCGAGCACCCTTGACTCTTTCTTCCTTTCCTCCTTTCCTCCATTCCCTCCTTAATTCAACTTTACGTTCCTCCTTCCTCCCTCCTTCACTCATTCCCTTCCGCTTTTCTTTCCTGCTATATGTACTTCCTAATCTGAGAACACCATGAATTTCCGAAACATGCTAAAACCTAATAGTTTCATATACGTATTTCAGGAAACAAATAATACAGGCATGAAAAATAACATGTTAAATCACCCGGAGTTTTAACATTTTAACATTTCCAGTCAGTTAAACTAAACGGATTGGAATTTGATGGTCGTGACGTGAAAAAACGAATATAAATGACCATCCATCTGTCAACTCAGCTACCTCATCAATAACTACCTGCATACATTTCTGAATTGAATATTGGTCATTGTCTTTTTTTTAGTGGTTAAGGTGAAAATTTTGCTATTGTCTAAGAGAGAATACCATCCTCACTTCTTAAATCTAGTTTCCCTTTCTAAAAAATACATTGGTGCTGCGGTAGTCACATTACTTTAAAACGTTTCAATAATACAGCTTCGTAAGGATACAATAATCTGTCCAACTCAATGTTCTATACACTCGTATGATAATACTCTACATTTCTCAACGTTACTCAAAGAACTCTCCTCAAAGACAATGACACAATTCACAAAGAGATCAAACAGAAAGCTTCACATTTGATCTTTCTACCAACCTTGGCTGAGAGGAGAACCTGTTGATCTTTTGTGTCTCAGAAACTCTATTCGTCTAGTATCTATTATAACATTTTCCAAACAACAACAATTTTCTTCTTTATTAGCACGTACCCAACTCCTTCCTCCACACTTAACATTATCACTTTACTGAGAACCTTAACAAAGAATTCCAGACTCTTACGTTTGCTACATGAGAAGTTATAAATGTTTAGTACCATCTCTTCGTCACCTACACGTTCACATTTTAGGTTTCTATATATCAGTCTTGTCCTCTTCTGCATGATGGACGCACCTCATATACTAGCATGTAAAAGCTCCAACCGTACAACACTTTAAGCTGAATTGAGTCAAACAATATTCTTCTGCTTTTTTTGAGCTATTGATTTCATGGTCATTATTTTTCTGAACTTGTTATCTCCACGTCTCGTCCCATCCCGCGTCCCTCCTACGTATGACACTTTCATCTTTACTCTGTCAGTTTAGTATCTTCATTCCATCACCATAATCACTGGTAAGCTGCGCAACAGTCTGCCTGCATCAATTGTTTCCACTTTCCAATACAACTCAGGCCTCAACACGAGAGGATCAAGACACACATGGGATTAGATTCGCCTGCCTCTCTGGAACTCTTCTACTTTGTGTCTTTTAAGGGAGGTGCGTCTAGCGAGGTTGTTTTCGTAAAATGTAAAGACGTCACACCGCTTAGTCCTTTGTCTTTGTGGAAATAATGAATAATTAGACACAGAGCTTAATAATGGCCTGAAGAAAATACTTGTTATGTAATCCTTTGCTTGTAACAGAAGATGGCTATTACTCTATATTTTTGTTGTTGTTGTTGCTCGTAGTAGTAGTAGTAGTAGTAGTAGTAGTAGTAGTAGTAGCAGCAGGAGTAGTAGTATCCACGGTGGTGTAGGAGCCTTAACGAAGCCATAGTAAGGGAGAAGCATCAGTTATATCGGCAAGATGCATCGTACAGTAACCTTGTCCTCTATCCTTGCGAGCTAATCCTTCCTCGACCAATCCTAGCCAGTCACCACTTAGACGTGTATAAATATGCACGCCATCCTTCCCCTTCCTCTCCTCTTACTCGACAAACTTAACCCTAACCTCATCTTCTTATAATAATAATGATAATAATAATTTGGCGAGTGTTCGTGACATCTATATTTGGACTGTCGATTCAAAGCAGCGTCGTGATTATGATGACAATCTTAACTCGTCTAAAAATAGGTCCTGAAGGCCACACGTAGACGTCAACTATGATGGAACACTCCTCTCATGGGTGGCTGTGCAGAGCGAGGTACAGAGGCCGCGGCTACACACTACACACTCTACTTCACGTGTTCTTATACTAATATCAAAACAGAATCTTGGTGCTACTCAAAATATCATTCTAGGAAAAAAGAATGTATAAGACCTGTATTACTGTAATTTATTCATTAACTAATTGAAAACTAGATGAAAGTGTCCCTAAGTTTAAGCTGTTTGTTGGAAGTCATCCTTTTTCATTCTCTTTACAGGAAATTTAAAGTTTAAAGTCCTAAGTAGTAGTGAGTCGGTTCAAGTTTGTGGCGTAGTATCAGGTTGACCTTGATTTGAAGTTCGAGTTATTGAGAAAAAAATGAAAATAACTTTAAGAAGCGCAGGTCTGGGTTGATATGAGGATACCAAGACGAGTCAAGAGGCAAAGAGGAAGGGAAGAGGAAAGAGGAAAGAGGATGATTTGATGAACCGACCTCGTGCACGCCTCAAAACACACGACACAGGAAATTAAACTGGAATCCTTCAGTAATAAAAATAATAATAATGATGATGATGAAATACTAACAGTAATAACAATAATGAAAATGATAATGATAATAATAACAATGATAATGATAATAAAAAAATAATCACTAGCATTATTATTATTATATTTACTACTATTACTACTACTACTACTACTACTACTACTACTACTATCATCATCACATCAACAACAACAACAACTTTATCAAACAAACAATAATCCCAAAACGACGAACAGATCACGACTAGAAATTTAATAAAATAATGGACATTTTCTCTTGTCAATAAGCCAACTCTTCGATCTGCTAAAATTAAACGAAAAAAAAGTAATAGACCTCGAAGCTCTGCAATAAAAATTAGCCCAACTTTTACTGCTATTGATGCCCTGCCGCCCTGCTACGCCCACTCCATTGGAAAAAAAAAAGAAGAAAAAAATTGGAGAATAAAATAGAGACTTGATTAAATTTACGAGACCATTACATTTTACCTATCTCTCTCTCTCTCTCTCTCTCTCTCTCTCTCTCTCTCTCTCTCTCTCTCTCTCTCTCTCTCTCTCTCTCTCTCTCTCTCTCCAACTAACGAGGGAGAGAGACCAGTAGTTAATGATGAATAGGGTTGTTTAAGGGAGATCATCACACGACTGTCATTTGTTTTTATTCCACTACACTTGTCCGCTATTGAAAGGAACAAACCTATCTACCTCACGCTTTGCGCACCCAACTCTGCAAGGCCAAACACTTGTTGAGAAGGAAGAGAAACCAACGTATCTGTAAGGCTACCCATCAGTACCACAGAAAGTTATGTAATGGAAGAAGGCGAACATTTTAAAATTACAATATCATCAGTAATTGAAATATTGGTTGGTGAAATTAGGTCGAGGTAAAGATGAATATATTAATAATGGTATCATTTCCCTCCGCCTCCCTCAATAGTGCTATCTCTCCCTTCCTATCTTGTGTCGTTATTCTCAAGGTCATCGCTCTTCCGCTGGTGTGAGTTGCCTGCTTCCCTCCGCCTCGCATACATAACATACAACATATATACAACGCACAACATACATACACATCAAGTGCTACTTATTCACTCGTATACATATTATACATCAACGTAATGGAAGATTCAAGCAATATTTTGATTTCTTATGTGAATTTTGAATAAAAAACAAACAAACTGGTGATAGCAGTAGTAGTAGTAGTAGTAGTAGTAGTAGTAGTAGTAGTAGTAGTAGTAGTAGTAGTAGTAATAGTAGTAATCCGTTTAAGTCCATTATGTGTCTTTTTATCTGGCTGTGGTGAGCTTAATGTCATCTCAAGGTTACTTCAAGTTTGCCTTAACAACTAATTGTACTTGAGTGAGGCAATGACACACACACGCACACGCACACACACACACACACACACAGACACACACACACACACACACACACACACACACACACACACACACACACACTTAACTCAGGAGCTTCAGCCTCATCCAACACAACAACAACAACAACAATAACAATAACAACAATAATAACAATGAAATTCGACTCCATGACAATAAAATAAGGAATGAGAATAAAAAAAAGTGGATGCGGGTCGGAGGACGAGACTGCACTGGTAACAAAACAAGCATAAGACTTTCAAACAGAGTCACACAGCCTATAATAACAGGATTAAGACCGGCCAAGCGTGAACAAGACGGTCACGAAAACGATATTATGTTGCCGAGTTATTATACGTGACTGCAAAGCCCAAGGCAGCTTTTACCACGTTCTGTCATCATGGACAATATTTATAAGTACTGATGAAGGAGGTCGGCAAAGAAAACGGAGTCAAAGACAGGACGTGGAAGTTACATCCCAAACCATTCTGAATTTACTACATACGCTAATTCTTGTACTTTTCTCTTGATTTATAGAACACGAAGCGGTAAATAAAAGCATTCTCCTCTTGTTGATAATACATAATGTGGTAAACTATAGAGCTTAAATGAGGTTTAGTAAAATGGAGAAGCTGGGTTAGAATGAGGACAGTGAGAGTGTATTGCATCGTCCAGTGCTGCGTTGGCTCCCTTATCAATCCCATGGAGTGTTGAGGTAAACAAAGCGTGACGTAATCATGAGATGAGTCTATTTGCATGAAAAATAGTGTTGGAGGAGCAGGGGAAGGGAGGGGGGGGGAAGGGGTGTGCGAGGGGGGTCAGGTTATGCAGGGTGTGTGCCGCCTGTGTAAGGGGACTGTGTGTGTATGGCTAGGGTGTGCAAGGTGGGAGTGGGTAGAAAATACAGGGTGTGGCTTGGGTATACAGGGTAGGGTTAGAGTATACAAAGATGTCGTTAGAGCATACAAAGATGTGGTTAGGGGATACAAGGTCTGTCTAAGGTATACTGAATAGGCAACAAAATATCTATAAGGACATAGTAAACAAGAGACAGTAAGGAAAGGCCTTGTGCTATTACCGTCACGTAGGCACTTGACCTTACGGTGCCATAGGGAAGGGGAAGGAGGGGAGGCAGCGGCAGCAAGGTCCATTGAGCTAGGCGTCACCAAGGGGGATGATCCACCAATGTTTACTTACAACACTGTCTGGCCAATGGCGGTAGGAGGCTCACGCTACACTACACTATGCCTGCCTGCCTTCCTGGTGAATTTGTGGCACTGCAAGGCCTGGCTGGCACTGCTTCCTTGTGTGTCAATAATGGGTGAAGGATGAAGAGTGTGTGTGTGTGTGTGTGTTTGTGTGAAGGGCGTGAGGGAAGAATGTGAAGGTGGGCGTGAGTGTGGATGGAGGTCAGGTATAGTTGTTGTTAGAATGAAGCAATAGTGACAGTATGAAATGATGATGTGAGGGCATGTGGGCATACCTAGGGTGGCGGGGTGAGGTGAGGAGGGGATGAGCAGGGGAGGCATGGGGAGTGGTGGTGTGGGGAGGCATGGGGAGTGGTGGTGTGGGGAGGCATGGGGAGTGGTGGTGGTATGGGGAGGTGATGATAAGGGCGTTATAGATGTGATGGAAAATAAGGGCAAGGGGGGGAGGGGGAGATTGAGGGAAAAGGGGTGAAGTGGCAGCCACTTATCAACAGAAATGAAGGTGTCAGCAGCGCCGCCAACCTGTGGCTGCTGCAATTACACTTAAAGCTACTATATGATGGTGTCCCAGGCCCGCGCTCCCATTCCAGTACCAGTTTCAACTTTGAACTTTACCGCAAAACTGTAAATAATGAACAAATGAACACCTGCAACCAATGGAACTAAATTACTGATTGCTAGGGTAAGACAAACATACTTGATGATAAATTAAGAAGAAAATACTGGATGATACATTAAGAAAACATACTTGATGAGAAATTAAGAACATATGACTGAAAAAAAATAATGGATGATAAAAAACAAAAAAAAACAAAGGCAGAACAAAACTTAGTAATTCTGGTCCTTGCTGATATGATAAACTCTTTCTTGACACGCAACCATTAATGTCACAGGGAGGAAGAAAGACAGACGCAGCAAACACAACCATTTACGTAGTTGAGTACTTAACTTTCCAGATTACAGAGTTGGATGGAAAGACATAACCCAGCGTGCCTAATGTGCAGTAAGGGAACTAGCATTAGTAAGTTAGTTAGGAAGGCATTATAACAATACAAATAACAATACAAATGACAGTAAAGACACGCAGCTAAGAGATGGAGTTTGACAGAGTGTACAGAGGGTATGTAGAAGGGCTGCTTTGGGTGAAATGATTTGTGTCTGTCGTGTGTAGGTTGTGTATGTTTGGGATCAAGACGCATGTGTGTACTTGAAGAAATAATACACGAAACCTTCCACTAAAAAAAGTCACAAGTTCAAAGGAGGAACGAAAATATGAAGTATGTCTAGAGAGAAGAATACTATTGAAAAAAAGGAAAAAGTTATTTGAAAAGCTGTGTAACTGAAAGAATTACGTAATTTTAGCATTGGAACCACACAATTTCATTCTCAAGTACTCAAAAACAGTAAAAATCTAAGGGTGACGTTGAGCAGTCAGTCAGAAGGATGGAGCGAACCGTGAGACTGATACAAACTAAACAGTGGACTTATATAACACCATTAGTGAAACATCAATTATCTACCACTGAAAGGTAGCGAGAGTGAAAACCTGAAAGATGGATGTAATTAATTTAGTATACTTGAGCAAACTGATGATCAAAACCAAGTAGAATAGCATATAAGTGTAAAGAAATAATGATTAATGGGAAGGAAGAACTGAGCGTCACTGAACAACACAACAAACAGACAGCCTCGTCCACACACCACCAGCCACACAACCTTGTACACAATTGATAAAGCCACGAAGGATAGACACCAACGAGGGCACACTGTAACAACAAGCACCATATAACAACACTAACAATAACACTAACAATCCTGGTGCACATCAAGGCGCCGTGACACACTTTTCAGACACTCGTTCTGACACCCACTCAACACCGTCCTTCAGTCAAGTTCAAGGCCACATGCAACACCCTGGCAACACACACACACACACACACACACACACACACACACACACGTCCACCCTTCCTCCCAAATCTAGCGCTGAAGGGCTCGCAGTACTCCATCGCCACGCCCAATCCATCTATCGAGGTGACACACGCCCTCGCACGCCCCCTCGCTCAGTCGTTGGACCCTTGCATGAAGTGTGACAAGATGGCGTGTGAATACCCATCCACCTCCCCATGATTATTAGCTCCATGGGTAAGAAGAGGGTAGGGTAAGGGGAGTGTGAGAGGAGAGTGAAGGGAGGTTGAGAGGAAGGTGAGGGGAATGTGAGGGGAGGGCGGAAGGAGCTGCAACCAAAGGCCTTAGCACGACAACGGGGGAGCCAGTGATCCCTCGTGACACGCACACACACACACACACACGCACGCACACACACACACACACACACACTAACAACAACAACACGTAGACAGACAGGCAAGGAAGACGCAGTGACCATAGCCAGTCAGTCAGTCCTTCACAGTGATCAAGACAACCACAAAATAACAAAAGAAAGCAGAATTGACAAACACCAAACAAGAATAAGAGTTATGGAAATAAAATACTCCACATAAACGGAAAAAAGAAAATGAAATCGAGCACCCCAAGGAAAAAAAAAAGTTAAAACAGATGAAGGACGACTGCGAAATGAACGATTCAGTTAAACTTTACGATACACACTTGATTAGCATAACTGAAGCAAACGTTACATAATGACAGGCTTCGCATTTTTGCCTTCTTCTTCTTCTTCTTCTTCTTTAATGCAGACATTCTTCTTTTCTTTCTTTTTCTTTCTTTTTTGCTTTATATCAGGTTTTCGTGTGCTGTTACTGATCAAACTTAAACACAAAGTCTGATGGAAATTTGTGAGTTGCAAAGTGTATAATGTTTGCATGAAATATGAAGATGGATACGTACAAAATCTTTTCGCATATAATTTGCTTAACTTTTGACTTTACGAGAAGTTAGGATATTTAGTGTGTCCTCTGTATTTTTATGAGAGAGCGAGAGCGAGAGAGAGAGAGAGAGAGAGAGAGAGAGAGAGAGAGAGAGAGAGAGAGAGAGAGAGAGAGAGAGAGAGAGAGAGAGAGAGAGAGAGAGAGAGAGAGAGAGAGCAGAGAAAAGTTGATTAAAGACGAGCAAGTTAAAAGAGAAAGAGCGAAAGTGAAATAGAAAATAGACAGAAAGACATGCATGAAATGAAAGCGAGAGAAAAAAAAAGAGAGAGAAAAGAGAAAAAGATAATTGAAAACAAGGAAGTTAAGAGACAAAGAGCAGGAGTGAAACAGAAAAAAAAACACACAAATACATGCAAGAGACAACGAGTGAAAGAGAGAGAGAGAGAGAGAGAGAGAGAGAGAGAGAGAGAGAGAGAGAGAGAGAGAGAGAGAGAGAGAGAGAGAGAGAGAGAGAGAGAGAGAGAGAGAGAGAGAGAGAGAGAGAGAGAGAGAGAGAGAGAGAATAAAAGAGAATAAAACAGAAACAAGACTCTGAATATTCCGTCGCGCGCCATCTCACGGGTCGATGCAACTGTGTCACAAGTAGGAAATTACCTGTCTCGTCAGCCAGCACTTTGCCCGCCTAGGACTGAACGGGAGTCGTCTCACCCCTTCCTCCGTCCACAACCTTGACCCCCCGGCACACCCCTCCCCTTCTCCCCCCCTCCCGTCCCCCCAACACCGTAGATTCCCTTCCTCCCTCCTACACCATTCACTGCAGCCATAACCCACCCCCTACCCCCCTCAACACACACATGAACACACGCACCCACACACACATATACACACACACATGAAACATATATCTTGAAAGCGTTAGTTACAGTGAGGATAATTTCTACCATTGTAAAATATTAAAGTAAATACATGAAAAGAAGTAGACATAAATCTCCTTTTTTTCTTTCTTGCTCTATTTTTCTTCGTTTATTATTTTTGTTCGTGGTATCAGTTTTTTTTCTTCTTCTTTTGTTACAATATTTTTTCTTTTTCTGGCGTCGTTTATTTTTTTTTTTACTTCATAGATACAGCAAATACACAGGGAATTATGTTTACAAAGGAGGAATTAGTGTAGGTACATTTTGAGAGAGAGAGAGAGAGAGAGAGAGAGAGAGAGAGAGAGAGAGAGAGAGAGAGAGAGAGAGAGAGAGAGAGAGAGAGAGAGAGAGAGAGAGAGTGAGAGAGAGATTAATCAAGACAAGGTGAGATGGAGACAGGTGATTCGATGTGACAACCACTAACAAGACCAAACGGGAGATCAATTAGGATAAAATGAAACATGTGTGTGTGTATTTATTACAAAATAAACATAACACCATTTTAACGCTTCACATCCAGCTCTATTGGGATTATAGTTGAGGATTATCTTAATACCGGAGATCATAAATAAAAAATCATCGTGACTGAGTTAAAACTTTTCGCAACTGTTTCCATTTTATAGTTTTCTGATACATGTTTCTGGAGTAGTAGTATAAAATATTGTTAGCATCACACAGTAACTATTTTATATCATCGCTTTTAAAGACAGTGATACGAGAGGCTGAGGACCTGACCTGACCTAATCTAACCTAACCTAACCTAACCTAACCTAACCTAACCTAACCTGACCTAACCTAACCTAACCTAACCTAACCTAACCTAACCTAACCTGACCTAACCTAACCTAACCTAACCTAACCTAACCTAACCTAACCTAACCTGACCTGATGTAACTCAACTTAACCTAACCTAACTTTCCCACATCGGTTATTGGTTTACACAAGTTCAACGTCCCTGGTGAGACGCGTTCACTCATTCTATTGAAAATCCATTGCATTCCTTTTTTTTCCCTGCAATCCCTCAAGAAAGTGTTATATACCGCCAAACACAATCCGTAGACCCGTTTTGGAAGGCGGAATCGCGTGCAACCTCACTCAATTCACTTAAATGGTAACACATATACGCATTCACTATGTATACAATTTTATATTAATTTTCATTGTTCCAAACTTTATTGCATGCCATTACAGCTTCCATTTGCCTGTTTTACATTCTGTTTGTCATTTTTATTATTCCTCGCAATCGTAGGTAATCATGTTTTTGTTTTGCTGTCCTCCCTCGACGCCACAGGACAAGGTATGAAGTGGGGGGTGGTAGGGGAAGGGGGAAGGGGGAAGGGGGAAGGGGAAAGAGGGAAGGGGGAAGGGGGAAGGGGGGTGGTATGTGCTAATGAGGCTGTGAGTAGGTCGTAGAGAAGGAAGGGAAACAACCATTTCTCATTAATTGGTTGTTTTCTTCATCTCTCCTTCGCTCTCTTCCTTTACTTTTTATTTATCTTTTCTTATTTTTCTCTTTACCTTTCTTCTCCTGTTCCTGTTCGAATTCCTTTTATCACTCTTTTTAATTTTCTTTTCCTTCCTTCCTCCTTCCTTCCTTGTGGCATCCAATTTTATTTCTTTTATTTCCAGCCTCCAATTTCCTCTGAAGCATGGAAGAGTTAGCAACAGGTCTTCCTTCCTTCCTTCCTTCTTTCCTTCCTTCCTTCCTTCCTTCCTTCCCTCCCTCCCTCCATACACCTGCCCCCTCCCCTTGCCCTCCCCTTCCATTCACTAGCAAACGCCGAAATTAAAGTTTGGGACATTCAACAGCAAAAAAAAAAGTTACCTCCTTTAGCCGGGGAGGAAGGGATTAAAAACTTCTTTACCTTCTATTTAACTTTCAACAATTGCTTTTTACGGCGTCGCCACCCGAGTTGTGGTTGCCTACTTTCACACCGACTTGCTGACCGTTATAAGTAAGTTTAAGAGGCTGTTCTTCCTCTTGTTTCATTAGTCATTTGTTTTAGATTGGCATTTTAACCTCTACCTTTGATGAAAAAAAAAAGGTGTTCTCTATGTTATCTGACTGCTGGCTCCTTCACTCACTTCATATGTTCGACGGAAAGGTTAAATTTTCCTTAAGCGTCTCTCTCCCACACTCAGACTTCGGCTACTACTGTTTGCTGTTCCCGTGTTTACTTTTTCTCAGCATCCCTCCTTCCCGCCGCACTAGGCTCGTGATGATGGGGGGATGAAGGGATCAAACTGTGGCTTTTCCGGTTCAATAGCCATCGAGCCTCACCCACGCAGCCCACACAGCTTTAGGTAGGATGGAACCACGAATATATAATCTGTGTAGTACGTGATGGTTAGGATTGGTGGCGCTGTGGTAGTGATACATATCTGTGTTGAGTCTCGAGTCATTGATGTTGTTGATGCTCGATATATATAGGAACTGATTCTCGACCAGGATAAGTTGACACGGGAATCACCATGGTAACACGTAACACACGGGAACTGCGGTGACCAAGGCGAGGGACGCAGTGATCCTTGTGACCTAACAACTCGACAATGATTCCTGGGATGTAGCTGAGCGATGTGAGGTATATTTTTCTTTTCTTTTGTATTGATTATTTACAATACAGGAAATAAATAGAATGAATATATATACATAATCAAAG